>CM071934.1:44021365-45221365 GCA_016081115.2 Rehmannia glutinosa | reverse complement strand
CGGAGACACAACCCTTTCAATAGGTAATTCGGTTGTCTCGGCCATTCCTTGTTCCTCAGTATTCAGATCATGGTGGGTCTTGATTGCCTCGATGATCGGCCTCAGCAGACTTGGCCATTTCATCAATAACTTTCGGAGACTCTACTTGTCCAAAGTAGTCTCGGGTATCTTTTCGGTGAGTAGCGGACTCAACGGTCTTCTCAAGCTCGGAGAGCTTGGAAAGTCTTATTCTTCGTTTTGTTTTCACCGGAGGAACATCCGGTTCCACTTCCTCCAGTTCGTTGAGGGTAAGAGCCTTCGCAGATTTTCTTAGAAGCATTTGCCTTCCTAGTTGTGGCGATCCTCTTCTTCTTGATCACCGACGGTTCCTTCTCCACTTTGTGGGCTGCGGGGCGGGAGACACGGCTGCGGGTCGAGTGACTCGGTTGCGGGGGGCAGTGGATGTCTTTTTTTTTTTGCAGGGGCACTTGATCTTCTTAGCTTGCAGATCTTCTTGGGAGGAGGAGAGACAATCATTTGTATCTTGTGGTCGGTGATTCCCCTCACTCATATCGGCCCTCTTGGCGTAAGCTCTCTTCGTGCGCGAGAGAGGTTTGATCGAAACATCCTCTTGTTTACATGGAACGTCTTTCCATGTCGAAGAGGACTCCTTTTAATTCCATCACCGGCCAATCACCAGGCCGTATCCCGAGGAACCTCCAAACGCGTACCATCCTCCTTGAAGATTTATTCCCAACATTCTCGCGCAGAGTCTGCGTATACAAACTCATCCCATCTCACCTTCTTTTCTTCAATGATCGCAGCCATTACGATCAATTTAGCTTTGACAGACGGGTCAAAGTTGCCAAATTTGATGTCTATGCATTTGGCAATAATGTCCGACAATTTGTGGTAGTCCTCTTTCAAAGAGACTTCTTATTAGTCAGTATAGACCACTTTCAAGAAGACACGATTAGACTTGGCTACTTCCTTCCAAGCGGCCAGGTCAACATCGACTTCATAAATCTCCGACACTCCTTCCGCGCAACAAGCGTGTCCCGCGGATCCTTGGCAGTAATGGTGAACTCTTTTCCATGAACAGAGGACTTGATGCCCTCATCGTGAACTTCAGCGTTCACGTAGAATTGTACGACCTCTTCCACGTAGGTCATTGGGAACTCCATCGTCAAAAATGGTTTTAATCCAGATTTTTCCAGCTTCTGTGCTATCTTCTTCACAAGGGTGTCGTCGGACCCCTATTTAAGCATACCGTCGAAATCCACAGTAGACCCAGTGTGGATTTGCTTTCCCAGCTTGACGAAATCATGAGTAGATGCCATTTCTAGATGTTTTACCGAACGAAACTTAGAAAATGAACTTGAGGATTTGTAGGGTTTTGAGAGAAAATTTCTTTCTTTTACCTTTGAGAGAGAGGAACAGTTTTGGTAAAGTGAGAGAAAATCGGACGAAGTAGTTTAAGTATGGGTCATGAAAGGACGTGCGGGTGGTTTTTGAAATTTTGATCAAAATCAACGGCTTAGATTTTGCACGCCGATTAACATTTAATCTCTCGTATTTAATGCGGCAGCATTTATATCCAATCATAAGCTTTGTGTGCAGCTTTTGACTATACACACCATAATTATGCTGACGTCATTCTTAAAAACATTCCCACTTCGTAAAAACGACTGCGTTTTTGTCACTTTGCTCATAAATGACTCGGCTTATTCCTTAGCTGATTTAACTCTTCTCTCTTTGCATATAAATAATCAATTGTCACCTAACTCGATGCATTTGATTCTCCGTCTGGTGATTCACTTAGGCGATTTAAGAGTTGACTCTTTTGACTTTTCGTGTTTCATCTCTTTTCTTTGAGTCTTACGAGTGTTAACTCACTCAATTAACCCCAATTCATGTTTGAGTTCTTCAAATCTTGATTCACATAATGGTTTCGTGAATATGTCATCTAATTGCTTATCAGTTGAGATATATTCCAAGGTGATGTCCTTCTTTTCAACATGATCTCTTATGAAGTGATATCTGACATCAATGTGCTTTGTTCTTGAATGCAACACAGGATTTTGAGTGATAGCAATTGCACTTTTATCACACATAATTGGAATTTCCTTTTCCTCAACCTCATAGTCTCTCAACGCTCTTTGTCTCATCCATAAGACTTGGGCACAACAATTTTGCCGCATGACTATGTATTCTGCTTGTTTGTAGAGGTGGCTATTGAATTTTGCTTCTTGGTGAACCAGGAAATTAGCCTATTTCAAGCATTTGACATGTGCCACGAGGTACTCTTCTGTCAACTCTACAACCAAAGATAGTCGAGTTTGAATAGCCAATTAGCTTGAATCCACCTTCATTTGGATACCATAAGCCAACTTCTTGGCTTTCTTTCAAATATCTCAAGATTCTCTTGTTTTTGATCATGTGGCTTTCTTTTGGTGCAGATTGAAATCTTGCACATACACCTACAACAAAGGTGATGTCCGGCTGCTTCTTTGTGAGATAGAGTAATGATCCAATAAGTGCTCTCGTATCATGTTTGATCTGAGGCTTGCCATCGCATCCACATCCATTTTGTGATGTATTTATTGGTATTTTCACGGAAGACTTCTCTTCCATACCAAATTTCTTCATTAAATCTCTGGTGTATTTTGTCGACTTATGAAGGTTCCATCATTCAAATTGTTTTACTTGGAGTCTAAGGAAGAATGTCGGCTCTCCCATCATGCTCATTTCAAATTTGCTTTGCATAAGATTTGAGAATTTATCACACAGCTCTTTGTTTGTGGATCCAAAGATGATGTCATCCACATATATTTGAACAAGCAGTATACTCTTCCCATCTTGAATTCTGAAGAGTGTTCTATCCACTTTACCTTTTGTGAATCCGTTCTCAGTCAGGAATTGTGACAATGTATCATACCATGCTCTGGGTGCCTGTTTATTTCCATATAAAGCTTTCTTGAGTTTGTATACCTTATCTCCAAGAGTCTTCTGCTCAAATCCTGGAGGTTGTTCAACATATACTTCTTCTTCTAATAACCCGTTAAGGAATGCACTCTTTACATCCATTTGATATACAATAAAGTCTTTGTGAGCTGCATAGGCAAGAAACATCCTTATAGCCTCCAATCTTGCTACAGGAGCAAAAGTTTCACCAAAAGCTATTCCTTTTCTTGGCAATACCCTTTGGCTACCAATCTTGCTTTGTTTCTCACCACAGAACCTTCCTCATTCATCTTGTTTCTGAACACCCATTTAGTGCCAATAACGTTTTGATGGGTAGGTCTTTGAACCAATTCCCACACTTTATTCCTCTCAAACTGATTCAGCTCTTCTTGCATAGGTTGAATCCAATGTGTGTCATCCAATGCTTGTGACACATCTTTTGGCTCTTTTTGTGAGATGAAGCAAGTAAACATTGCTTCTTGTTGAGTTCGGATCTAGTTTTCACACCTTCTCTTACATCTCCAATGATTAGTTCTCGGTGGATGGTCTCTCACCATCTTATATCAGGTTGGAGTAAGTGTTAGGAATTTTATTGTTTAGATTTTGATGGATGCCATGTAAAACTTAGAATAGAAAGATGGCACCCCAATTCTTCTTGTAAAATGTATTGTAACAATTAGAGTGGCCAAGCCGAGTTAAGTCGGCCTACGCCATAACATGCAAGAAGACAATCAAGACTGGAAGGAAGACCTTCGAAACAGTGAATATGGCAAAGAAGAGTAGACGGGAACTCTATGAAGCGGTGAGATGCGGCGAGTGGAGCATCGGTCAAGTCAACTCAAGAAAAGCCAAGTCTCAAGTTGAAGTGACGGAAGAGTCATCCAATGATTGGAAGGCGACTCTAAGTCACCTGGGGAAAGCAAAGAAAAGCGATCAAGTCGAGATAATCGAAAAAAAGAACCGTTGTACGTAAATCAAGAAATTTACTTAAACAAGTAATATCTCCATACCACCTTTCTTGGAGTGCTCGGTCGAAGCGTGCAAAAGGAATGAACAATGGGAAGCACTACACCGTGTCGAACTCGAAAAGGTGAAAGAACAATTCATACGAGGAAATGGCAATTCCAAGAACGCAACAAGACAAGCCAACGACATGCAAGTGACTTTAAAAAATAAGCCTATCTCTTCAACGGGCAAATTTTTGAAAGTTCACTATAAAAGGTGAGGAGTTTGTTTGAGAAAAACGGGATACATGTATGAAACACACGTGAGATATACAAGCACATCGAAAAACCGAAACACTCTCAATCCTCAAGCCTACATTACGAAGTACATCAATCCAACACTCATTTGTGAAGGAAAGAGAACTTCAATTAGTTGAAGAGGAAACTATTGATTACAAGGGGTCTACATTCCGGGAAGGATTGTAGGAAGGTTCAAGGTTGAGCCAAGTCTTAAGCTTTTGGAGGGCTTCGTGATCAAATCCAAAGAGCTTGAGCAAGTGTTTGTCGTAGCAAAGGCTGCCCTGAAGAAGCTGAGTCGCACGAGAAGCCGGTGAGTGATCAAGGCGTCTCTTGATCGAGTCCTTAAGGATCAAGTCGAATTTTGTTGTGATCAAGACTTGTATCCGGATTACATTACCACTTTGTAAACTGATCATTACTTAGTGGATTCCTCCGGGAGTTGGAGAAGAGAGGAGTAGAAGAATTACCCCATCTTGAACCTCTATAAAAATTTCATTGTGTCATTTACATTTCAAAGACTTTAATTCTTGCAATTTTTAATCGCTTATATCTCTGATAAATTTGCTATCCACTTGATAAATTATAAGTACTAAACCAAGCACTAAATTCTTACTTAATCAAACTTAAGGGTGTTAAGTCTTCCGCTGAAAAATAAAACCACAGTTGAGTTAAAATATAGCCAGCGGTGAGTTACTCCATCAATGACTCAATTGAGTCTGTTGAGAGATTAACTCTCTTGAGTGACTAATTCGATTGTCCATCAAGGACACATTTGTGTAGAATCAACTCGTAGATTTAAAAGGACTAAATCGAAAATTTGGTAAGGTTTATTCAACCCCCCTTCTAAACCTTACTCTTACACCCCTTGGGACCTACGATGTAAGTTAGCTGGATTGGTCGTCTTGCGGTGTGTTATTTTGATCAGCTCTCTCATCATCACTTAGCTGCAGATTTTCATTTGTCTTTGAGACTCACTATCTCTTCTTCATACGGACTTATAACTCCGGCTTCAGCTTCAACATAGGGACTCTTACGCATGGTTGGTTGATTGGCTTATCGTGACTCTTCAATGTTTTCTCCATTTATATTTGGTTCATCAAACACCACATTGATGGATTCTTCTGTAACCATTGTCCTCTTGTTGAGCACTCTGTAGGCTTTGCTTTCAGCTGAGTATCCTAAGAAGATACCTTCATCAGCTTTAGCATCAAAAGCCTTTAAATTATCTTTGCCATTGTTATGGATGAAACATTTGCATCCAAATATTCTAAAGTATGCAACATTTGGCTTTTCCCTGTCCAAATCTCATAGGGAGTCTTTTGTCATTGTCTCTTTTATCATGCATCTATTTTGAGTATAGCATGCTATGTTTATTGCTTGACCCAAAATCTTTTAGCGACCATGCTTGACTAACATAGTCCTTGCTACTTCTTTGAGAGTTCTATTCCTTCTTTCTCGCAACTCCATTCTCTTTGTGGAGTCCTTGCTTTGCAGATAATTCATGACCAATACCATTTTCAATACAATCGAGTTATTATTCCATTGACAAACTCGGTTCCTCTGTCGATCTTATTTTGATAATGGTTTGACTCTTCTCATTTTGGATTCTCTTCATCAATTTGTGGTAGTTTCTGCAGAGTTTCTTTCTTCTTACACATGAATATTGTCCATGTATATCTTGAGTAGTCATCTACTACCACCAAGGTGTATTTCTTCCTACTTATCTTTGGTGGTTCAATTGGACCAAATAGATCCATATGTAGCAGGTGCAATATTCTTGTTGAAGATGAACATGTCTTTTCTTTGAATGATGATTTGATCTGTTTTTCCTTCGACATGCATCACATATACTTTCCTTCTTGTATATCTGAGTCGGAATCCTTCCACAAGATTACTTCTTGCAAGTTTGTTAATAGTTTTGAAATTCGGGTGACTCGGCTTCTTGTGCCACGACCAACTTGATTCAATTTGTGCTCTTTGCTAGCGAGACAAGTGCTTGGTGTAGAGTTGACCAATCTACCACATACATGTTCTTTTGTTTGCATCCTTGCAACACTATTTCATTAGTTTCAAAGATCCTTGATTTGGCATACACCCATATTGAATCTAACATTGTAGCCTTTGTCACAGAGTTGACTTATGCTTAGCAAGTTGAAATTGAGGCCTTCAATATATGCAACATCTGTAATTTCTAATCCATTTTTCTTGATGGATCCAATGCCTCTTATTACTCCTGGAGCTTCATTCCCTCCAAATATGACTTTTGCACCTCTAACATCCTTGAATTTTGATAAATTTTTCTTGTTTCCTGTCATGTGTCTGGAACAACCACTATCCATGTACTAGGTTCCTTGGTACTCAGCTGCTCCTTGAACCTGCAATCAAGGAAATTAGGTTTTAGGTACCCATACTTGCCTGGGTCCTGAGGGGTTAGTATTGTAAGATGATCCAACCAACCTATAGCCAATTGATTTGACTCTAAGGGGTTGCCATCTATCAGTGCCATAATCATAATTAATTTTGGCAAATTGCTTGGGGGTTCTAGGTTCATACAGCTGTCTCTTTTGTCTGTATGCCTATGTATGTGTTTTAGCAATTGCCTTCTTTGGGTAGTTGTGATATCTCTGAGTGTAGTGCCTAGGTGCATATGTGTGCTGATGAAAGCTCTTATGCCTTTGGAATGGCCTTTCTTTGAGTTCTAGGCCTTTGCCACTTCAGCTTATATTCCATAGGTCTTTCTTTGATAGTTCACATTGTTCCAATCGGCTTGGCTTGGGTATTTTCTACCATTCCCATCATATGTGTTTCTTTTATAGAATTTAAGGGCTTTTGGTAGCTCTGTTTCTTCTTTCTGAGTATCTCTGTTTGGAGTTCTTTGAGGAACTCCGATGGATGTCTTCTCATTTGTCCTCTCAAAGCATACTCAACTGGTTGTTTTCCTTTTCCTTTATAACCAAGGCCAGTTTGCTTGTGATTGTGCTTTGGAATAAATGTGTGTGCACCATTTGGAGTTTTGGATTTTAGAGATACTTCATTACTTGAAGATCCCTTTTCCAAAATCACTTTTGGAACTTGACATAGCATAGAGGAGTTAAATCCTAAGCTTGTCTTGTCTCCACATTCTCTTTGACTCATAATAAGATCATCCAATGATTTAGATGCCTTAGTGAATGAGGCAATCACATTTTTGAGGTCATTCTCCCACTTTTCTATAGCAGCTATCTCTGCTATTAACTTAGCATTTTCAGCCTTTAGACTTTTATTCTCATCAGCTATTTGATTTAGAGTACTCAACTCCTTAGTCAGCTGTGAGTTTTGGCTCTTGAGTAGGCTGTTTTCCTCATTTAATAGTGTGTGTGAGGATTTAATGTGTTCAAAATCTTTCATCATTTTGCCTAATGAATCATAAAGATCAGTGGGTGATGAAGTGTGTGTGTCACAATCACTATCACTAGTATCTGAGTGTGATGAGTTAGAGTGTACCTCATCTTCTTGGTCAGGTTGGTTTTGTTCTTTAGCCATTAGACAGATCAAGGATTCTTCTTCAGAGTCACTTGAGTAGTCAGCTTCACTACTCTCCGAGTCTCTTTGTGTCTTTTGACTTGATCATGTCGTGATCTCTTTGCGGCCAACATTGCCTTTCTCTTTTCCTGTCTTCTTTCTCTGAAGACTTTTCTTTCCTCTTCATTCCTGTATTTGTTGACTACATGATACGGGCACTCAATGGCATAGTGACCAGGTTGCCTGCAGTTCCAGCATAGATTTTCAACTTTTTGATCAGTTTTTTCCATCCTTGGATTGTCAGCTCTTTGATATTCAACTTTTTGATGCTCTGTTCTCTTGGGTGGTCTTTCTTCCCTTGACTTGGAGG
Organism: Rehmannia glutinosa; assembly: GCA_016081115.2. NCBI lineage: Eukaryota > Viridiplantae > Streptophyta > Magnoliopsida > Lamiales > Orobanchaceae > Rehmannia > Rehmannia glutinosa. The sequence continues at coordinate 45,213,307 of CM071934.1, read as the reverse complement.
GAGCTGAGTGTCTTCTGGAGGATTCACCTTTGCTTCTTTTGTAGTTCTTATTGAAGAACTTGTTGAACCTTTTAACCATCAGGGCAATCTCCTCTTGGTCAATGACTTCTTTGACCTCAGTTCTCTTGCCATCCTTAACAATTAGAACAACTGTTTTGGGCACAGTTGTCTCTTCTTGATCTTTTCTTCTCAGCTCAAATTCGTAGGCTTTGAGATCTGAGAACAGCTCATGGCCATGACCTTCATATCCCACTCAGTTGGGAGACTTCTTAGAATCTTCATACACATTTCCTTTTGTGTATATTCTTTTCCAAGTGCGAGGCCGGTTCATTGGTGATTTACGTGAACCGAGCATCCAGCTGATCCAAGGTTTCTCCTGCAAGCATCTTAAAGTTTTCAAATTTTTGTACAACCACAGATAGTTTATTTTCTTTGATTTGCTCTGAGCCTTCGCAAATCAAGGTTAGCTTGTCCCAGATTTCTTTTGCCGTTTTGCATGATTTGACTTTGTTGAACATGGCTTTGTCAAGGTTTTGTAAAGAATGTCCATGGCCACATTATCCAAGTTATATCTTTTCTGTCATCACTTGTCCATTCGGCTCTTGGTTTTTCAACCATCAGTGCAGGGAGCAACATCTTCTTCTCCTTGCACTCTCCTTGCAGCTGTCTTCACTTTTAAGATTTGGAGTAGCCCATCTTCTATCACTATCCACATCTCATCGTATAATGCTAATAGATGAGCACTGCATACGAATTTTCCAATCATCAAATTCTTCAATTGTGAACATAGGGATGCGTGTCAAATTTGCTTCCATGATAATAACTTTCTTTGAATAAAAGAGTGTTGAAAGATTGAGTACTAAAACAATAAAAATTTGGAGATCTAGTTCAAGAACGGTGCGGAAGGCTCAATGAACCAACCGCTCGATACCACTTGTAGGTCCCAAGGGGTGTGAGTGTAAGGTTTAGAAGGGGGTTGAATAAACCTTACCAACTTTTCGATTTAGTCCTTTTAAAATGTTCGAGTTAATACTTCACGGTGAGTCCTTGATGGACAGCTAAGTTAGTTAATCAACAGAGTTAGTCACTCCGGACTCGACCGAGTTTGTTGATAGAATAACTCAATTTGTTTTGACTAAAGACTTAACTCAACCGTGATATATTTTTATTGGAAGACTTAACACCCTTGAATTTAGTTAAGTTTGTTTTAATACTTGGTTTTAGCACTTAGTTAATTATCAATTGGATAGCAAATATGTCGTGAGATATGAAAGTAATATGCGAGAAATTAAAATCTTTGAAATGTAAATGACACAATAAGTTTTTATAGAGGTTCGAAGATGGGGTAATTCTTCTACTCCTCTCTTCTCCAACTCCTGGAGGAATCCACTATGTATTGATCAATATACGAGTGGTTAACAATCCGGATACAAGTCTTGATCACACGGTGACTTGATCCTTTGGGACTCGATCTGGAGATGCCTTGGTCACACACAGTGGCTTCTCGTGACGACTCGGCTTCTTCACAGGCGGTTGCCTTGCTACTACAACCCACTTGCTCAAGCTCCTTGGATTTGATCACGAAGCCCTCCAAAAACTTGAGACGGTTCGACCTTGAACCTTCCTACTGATCCTCCGTGGAATGTAGACCCCTTGATTCTTCAAATTGTTTCCTCTTCAACTGATTGAAGTTGTCTTTTCTTCACAGGTGAGTGTTGGATTGATTTCCTTCGTAATGTAGGCTTGAGGATTGATCTTGAATAACTTGAGAATATTTTTGGTTACAAATCAAATGTTAGCTTGAATGTTAGTGGTTTTGGTTGTCAAGGTAACCTTTCTCAAATAAACTCCTCAGCCTTTTATAGTGTTCTTTTGAAAATTTGCCCGTTGAAGAGATAGGCTTATTTTCAAAAGACACTTGTGGTCGTTGGCTTGTCTTGTTGCAGTCCTTGGAATTTACGTTTCCTCATATGAACGATTCTTGACTTTTGAGTTCGACACGGTGCGAGTGCTTCCCATTGGTTTATTCCTTTTGCACGCTTCTGGGACTGAGCACTTCAAGAAAGGGAGTATGGAGGTATTACTTGTTTAAGTAATTCTCTTGATTTCTGTGCAACGGATCTCTTTCAGTTATCTCGACTTGACTGCATTTTCTTAATTTCCCAGGTGACTTGAGTCGACTTCCAATCATTGGATGACTCTTTTGTCACTTCAACTTGAGACATGACTATCTTGAGTTGACTTGATCGATACTTCATTCATTTTGCATCTCATTTGCTCCTTGATCGAGTTCTGTCTTCTATTCTTTGCCACACTCACCGCCTCACGTGAGTCTTCCTTCTAGTCTCCGATTGTCTTCTTGCATGTTCGAGGCATAGCCGACTTGACTCGGCTCGACTCGACCAACCCTATCTATTACAATGCAATTTACAACGAGAAAAATGGGGTGCCAACTTTCTATTCTAAGTTTTACATGACATTCATCAAAATCTAAGAATTAATTTCCCAACATTGTTTGCCAGGAATAAAGAGAGGATTAGCACTGACATATATAGTTGCTACCTCCTCAAACATGGTTGTGCATGCACTGTGAATGCCTTGTTCGTTATGCAAAACCAACCTATATCTACAATTCGTAAGATAAAATCATATTTGATGGTTGAATAATTGATTTAAGTTTTTTAAACTTGATTAATATCTTGGTATTGTTTCAACATCATCCTCATTATATTTGTTGCAAGTAGCATAGTCTTCTTATTTTGAAAACTGAACACCGACTTTTTTCTTTCATGAACCATTGTAACCAACTTTATCAAACAACCCCTATAAAACAATTAGTAAATGTAAATAAAAATTTGTTAAGATACAAAGTTTAGTAATGTGCTAATAATTTAATGAGTGATGCTATTCACACTCCAAAATTGATGAATACACTTACCTTCTAAATACAGTATCACTCACTTTTTAATATTTAACATGATTACTAGATATACCCCTCATATTTTTTCATTTTACCATTGCAATATTTTTCTCCCCAAATATACCCAAAATAATACACCCTAAGGGGCGGCGGCTGCGGCGGAAGAAGTTCCAACAACGAAAGAAGTTATCTTCCAAATTGCATAGTTTTTATTTTACTTTAATTTTGAATTTAATATCTTACTTTATTTTCGCACTTATAGTTGGATTAGTTTGGGCAATTGTATTTGGTTTGAATTCTAGAGTTACAGAGCCTTTTTTTTTCTTGGGTTTTATCTGAGTATGGGGAAGAAGATGATGGATGACACGATGACCCTAGGTGGCACGATGGTATACTCGATCGTGCCACGAGACACGGTCAAGTTACTTTGATCATGCCATAAGACACGAAAGATTTGTAACTACCATCGCGCCATCATGCCACTTGGCACAATGGCACTGGCAAAGTTGTAATTACAATTGTGCCATCGTGCCATATAGCACAGTGGCACGACGAAGGTTGTAATGTGATTGTGCCAAGTGTCACACTTTTGTTATTCAACAGCAAAATTTAAACTATAAAAAATGAGTAAAAATGGAAAAAAATTAAGTTGTAAATTAAGGAGATACTTATCTTATTCGATAAAATTATTTTTTGTTGTCCATATTTGCAATAATGTGGGTGTTTAAAAATCTAAGGTTTATATAAAAAGGTTTTAGCTTTTTGCAAAAAGGTGGGTTGGGTGTGAGTAGGGGTGGCAATTCTTGACACAACACAATAGCACGACACGAAAATGATACGAAAATAACGGGTTAGTATTTAGCTGTATCGTGTTCCTGTTCTTATTGTGTCAACACGATAAAGACATAAAATTTTGTGTCGTGTTCGTGTAAACACGATAAGGACACAAACACAATAGCGATACAATAGTGACATGATAAGAATATGATAAAGACACGATAATGACACATTTACCTGTTAGTGACATGATAATGACACGCTTACTTGTTAGTGACACAATAACTTGATATTTTGTCGTGTATTATCGTATATTTTCCTATCGTGTATTAACGTGTAAATCAATTTCTTTTTGTTTTTAACTTATCGTGTCAAATCATGTTCGTGTTTGTGTCAAGCAGATCCTTACCATGTCGTGTTCGTATTTGACTTTATCGTGTCGTGTTGTTATCGTGTCGACATAGAACACGACACGATTACATGATTTGCCACCCCTAGGTGTGAGGAAGATATAAGTAATATCATTTTTGAAATTATATGGATGTTGGTGTATTTATCAATTTTTGGAATGTGAATAGCGCCATCCTAATTTGATAATAATAATAATAAGTTAATGTTTCAAATGATATTAAATAATGTTTGTACCTCGGGTAATAATTGCTTGTGTATGATTTCGTTGAGACTCGCTTCCTTTGCAACTTTCATTCCTTCAATCATTGATAATTCATGATTTTCAATTAGATCATCAATTGTACGAAACCCATGTAACATTAGAAAACAACTATGTAATTTTTAAATTGGATCGGTGATGTTTGGGATAATTACAAAAATATCTATGAGGTTTTGGGCTAATTGAAGAAACCCAAAAATATTTTAAAATTATAAAAAAACCCATCAAGTTTGATTCTATCTTAAATTTAGGGGGTAACTGTAATATTTTTATCAAATATGGGGGGGGGGTTTGAAATGATTTCTTTGCTTGTGAAAGGGAAAATGTAAGACGCAATCAAACTTAAAAGTTTTGTTTTTGCAATTTTTAATTTTTTTTGGGTTTTTTTATAATTAGCCCAAACCATAAGTTTTTATTTTTTTTGTAATTATCCCTTATAATAAAGTTTATATCCATCTTTCGTAAAATATGTTTTCAATTATTTCTATATTCCGTGCTAAAAATTGACACATCACATAGTGATTATGTGTTGATGACATGGTTGATGTATCTACCACCGCCGGCCGATCTTCATTCGCCACTATCCTTCTGCTGCTAATGGTGACCATAGAGTCGACCTAATATATTTCTCTCTCCACCTGGACCGCTAAGCACTAACCCTCAAAGCATTTCATAGCTACCTAATTTGCCTGCCAAAAATTGGTGTTTATTAAGGTCCCTGATACTAGTGGCCTCTCGTTGATCTGAGTGATCAATTGCATTTTTTTGGAAACAAATAAAGAGATATCATCTCATGTGAGATAATTTCTTAAGTGGCATATGGTTTATAGTGCAAAGATTCCCATTCTCTTTGATGTCCATAATCATATAAATGAAAAACCATAGATTGTATTCATCTCAAATACGTATAGTTAATGTGACATAAAATTTCTTCAAAGGTAAAAGTAGGCTAACTAGGTAGTTTTTGTTAGAGACATACATGCTGAAAGCAAATGTGATGCCCTGAAAGTTGATCAATTCGTAATATATACAAAACAATTATGTCCAGTTTTAAATATGATGACCACCCTATAATCATCAAAGTTAATGAACAAAATGATGGTGTAAGACTCAGAAGCAGAGCAAATATTCAACTAGACATTTCAATAGATGGTGCCCAGTGCATTCACTTGGCATTGGATTTTGAGCTAGATATTTGACATATTATTGAATACCAGTACATAGTTTAGAAAGGTATATTGTCCAAATAGTTCTAAAAAGAGACTATATGATCAATAACCGAAGATTTTGTCATAAAACTATCGTTGGATACAATAACCTTTTGTATGGTAGATGGAGAAACATGACTTGTTTAATCGTGATGTATCTTTGAAAAGCCAAGTTTTGTTGTTTTTTCTTTCACAGATAATTGACATTGATCATCTGGAGTGGCAGATGATGTTTGGAAAATATTTTGAGCCTGGAGTTGAGCTTGCAAGAAGAATCACAAGTAACTTGCATAATGCGCCTCAAGATTACTGTTTTATTACAATTGAGCTTCTCTTGTGTCTAAATTTCTATCTCTTTTGGAAAAATAAAAATAAATTCGATAATTTTATTAAATGTACAATAACTATTTGTTATGTCATTATGTTAGCTTGTCCAAATTATTTAATTGAATCTATATCAATTTGTTAATTATCTGGTGTTGATTTTCTTACTAACGCAGAGGACATCTATCCTGGTGAAATTGAATGTAACTTTTCCAATGAATATGCTTTTCTAATTAATAGTAGATATCATTCTTGCAGGAATTGATATTAGGTATTGGATACTTGGAACAAGCATAGATTTCTATAGAAGCATGGAACTCTAAATGAAATGTGTTAAATAGACTGAAATTTTAGGCTCAGCATAATAAATAAGAAGCACAAAGTATTCTAGGCTTAAAAATCCGGGAAATGTACATTTAATATTGATGTATTATCAAGAGCATATAAAACCTCTCCTTGATATAAAGGATGTTAATTGATGTGATTCAAAAACCATGATATTTTCGTCACGGGTGTAAGACTTCTGTATGTTCAAAATACAGCTGGTAGAAGTAAACCCAATGGATATATAATGTTGCACTTATTAGTTGCCTTTGCCTATAGTTCGGTTCGCATAGAAAGACTTTGAGCTTCATTAGTTTCATTCAATTTATTCAGGAAAGTGGAGTCAATACACCAGTGATTTCATCTATCATACTCAAGATAATATTTCATTCCATTTATGAAACAAACTTATGTAATGTTGCACACACACAAAAAAAAGGAACAAACTTTTACCATGTTGCTCCAGCTTATCAAAAGAAATAAAATTGTGTAAATTGGACGTCAAAGAAAAATAAAATAAAATAGTATTGAGGTTATATAGACAACATAATATTTGAATTATCTGATAAGCATAAGAGCTTTATCAAATGGAGTTATTTGGAAAGTAATCCGAATACCATTATTACATAATGTGCAATTCTTGTGTGAAAGTAAAGAAATTTGGTGTAATATTATTCACTACACCAAATTCAGAGCATACAAATGCATAAATAATGACACACCAATAATTACAAAAAATCCTTGTTCGACGATGCACGATTCACGCAATTCAAAAGGATTACAAAAATTGCTTGTACTGTCCAATACCTGATTACTGTGATGTCATTATATTTACAAAGCATTGATTGTACTGTCTGATACCCGATTACTACAGTGGCAAAAGAATTATAACCGTCTTACTGCAATCGCACAAGAATTACAGCAACTCCATGTACTGTCCAATATCTGCACATTAATTATCTTCTTAGGATCCTTGGTGGCAAAATCTTCCATCTGGATTTTACTTACACAAACAAGTTTGAATTGGAACAATTAATTTCAAGTTTCTCTCTCTTATTCAATAGCATTCTTCCAAAATATTGCAACAACTTTTGTTTGCCAGAGCCATGCCACCAAGCTGCCCACTCACGAGATATTTTATTTTCCACCTTTTCTTTTTTCAATTGTCTCAAGGGTACAAAGTCGCATCGTGAGGTGCTACTGCTTATCCAAGTCTTCTTTTCTCCTTTGTCCGACATAAAACAACCCCTCTCCCTACAATTCTGCATATTTTTATTTTTTGCAAAGTTCTCTTTTCTAGAATTTTAGACTTTTAGAGAATGGTTACTTCAAGCTCTTATGAGAGAAGCATTGGGAATGTTGATACCCAAGATCTATCTCTGTTGGAAACATTGAAGAATATTCTTGTGGAGTTTGGAAATGAGATTCTTATACTATGTGGTTCTATAGAGGAGCTTCTGCAGAAAGTTGATGTAAGCTTCAACTTTCCTTTGCCAATTAAAATTTTGTTTTTCTTTACACATGTTTCTGTATTTATGCAAAAGAATTTTATATACAAAATTCACCATGTGTATGCTTCATTCTGCTTGTAAATATGGTTGTTGATTTTATGGTCCCACAAACCAAAAATATTCTTTAATTCTGGGCTGATGATCTTTCCTTGTATCAATTATCAACTAAGTTTTAATTCTGCTTATATATCTGGCTATTGATTTTGTGTTGTTACAACTCAAAACTTCCTTTATTTTTAGGCTGATGATCTTTTCTTGAATCTACTAAGTTTTGATCTTTGATTGTGTTGGAGATCAGAAATTAGAGCATCTTTTATCAATTATAATTTGAGATTTAAAGGAACTATTTGAAGTAGCACTTCAACCATCAAGAGAAGCCATAATTGCCAATGATTTTACAAGACATTCTGAAATGGATGTAAGAGTTTCAGTAGCCTCTTGTATTAGTGAGATCATCAGAATATTGGCACTTGACTATCCATACAAGAAAGTCCAAATGAAGGTAATTATAAATGTGTTAAGATGCACTCTTTACTTTTTTCAACATTGATGAGTAATTAATCAAGATTTTCATTTGATTGAATGCAGGAGTTTTTCCAGATAGCTGTTAGTGCTTTCGATTGCTTGTTTTGCATGTTTGCCCGAGTCTATTTAAAATATGTGTCAATCCTCAGAACTATTTCATATAGTCAGTCATGCGTTCTCATGTTGAACATTCAGTGTCACGATATTGTCCATCAAATGTTTCACTTGTTCCTTAATATCATAAGGTAAGAGATCGACCAATTTATTTTTTATGTTTCTTTTTCCTCTAATTCTGAGTTGTTTGCACATTAGTCAAATTTTAACTTAAATGGTTGCCACCTTGGCATTTTCTCTGACTTGATATGCTCTTTTAATTTGTGTTTAATTTGCAAATTTCAAATAGTGATAATGAATTTATTTTGGTTGCCAAACTATAGGTTAGTCATAGTATGATATCCAACTCACTCAGAAGTAAGTTATTCGTCACTAGAAGCTTTTGATTACAGTTGTACTTGATTAAAATAGTAAGATGATATAATAGTTCGTTGAGTGCCTTCTTTGAGTAATTAAAATGGTCCTAGCAAGTATACTGTCTGTACACATTCTTCTTAGGACAAAATCGGAACTAAGTAATTGCATTTCATTATCAACAGAGAAAAGCGATGGTAGTGTGACGTGTCTAATGTAGATCTTAGTTTGAAGAATGTGTGACAATGTGGCATTCCTAAAGCAGTGTGGCTAGTTTAGGCAATCAGAATCTGTACTATTGTTCCTATCTTTTCATGTTACATCATATGCTTCTTGACGCACACATCATAATCCGCTTTTTTCCATTTTCTAGATTCTTTTATTTACTCCATTTGGCTTCTGACTTTACCTAGCAATAATTTACAAACTAAATTCATGGGAAGCCCTGCAATCTTTGTGCTTAACCATATAAGTGTGTTTGAGTGGTTGTTGTATTTACTTACAAATGACGGTAAAGTTTATAATTTGATTTCCTAGCATATTTTTGTCTTTGTCCATGGCATAACCTTCAACTACTAATATTTTCTTATTTGCCAACTTTAGAACTAGCTACTCCGATGCTATATTCTCAAACATTGAGATTATTATGATGGTGATCACTTGTAAAAAGGACGACTGGGCTGATTCCGCATTGGAGCTTGCGAAGATCCTTATTGCTAGGTCAAAGAAGGTAAATCAAGCAACTTCTCTTGAATTCTAGTTTTTCTATGATTTTCATGTCATGCCACTATCTTCTAGTCTTATTAAGATGGATTCTTCTTTTTCTTCAGAATATTTCACGATTGGCCTTTTTTGCGAGAGAACACGTTTAAGAAAGTACTTAGTATAAAATTTCTAGTGACCTCAAAACGTATCTTTAGGAAGGCATTAATGTTTGGTAATTCCTTTTGAGGATTTCTTTGCAAGTAGTTGTATCATTATTCCGTGATGCAACTCAACGAGAAAACATGGTGTGTTTCTCTAGTTGTAAATAAGAGCATCTATTTTTCTAGCATCAATCTTCAAACGAGCAAAACGTGTTCATGAGTTTTTGACCCCAAAGCCTACCCATTTTGAAGATGTAAATAGTTTTGCACGAGAATAGATTTAACATGTTTGAGTGGCGCTAAATTTCTTCTTTTCTTTTGCTTTTAAATTAATGATTTTAGTATATGAAAATATGCACTAAAATGGAATATATAAATATTTTTTTAGTGTGGAATTTACTACAAACTGTTGGAGATGGAATGCGGGTTTTTGCACAAAATAGTGTAGAACATGCACTAAAATAGTATACATGGCTGGAGATGGTTTAATAGCTGAAAATGCATGATGCATTTTGTATTTGATTAGATCAAAAATTATGTATTTGTTGTTTTGATTTATGTTTTCTTTGGCCTTAAGCTTTACTAGATACATCTACAATTAATAGGACAGAAGTATTTAGTTCCTTTCAAACATCTAGCTTAATTTAGTGCACACCATTAAGCTTATGTTTTTCAGTCATGCATATGTGATGATATTCAAACATCTGTCATGCCTCTTGTTGTCCCTATAAACTCAAGAAGACCATAGTTTTTTAAGGTTGATGGATTCATTTCTACTCTTTACCTTAAGCATAGAGTTGTGCTTCTCAATCTAGTTTTTCGAGAGATGTTTTATTCCTTGCTATTTTTTAATCAATATGTCCAGTATATATGAAGGAAAATTTGTAGTTGTTTCTAGATTTAAAAAGTTCCACGAAATGTGGAGCATCTAAAATGACAAAACATATAAAAAGACATACAATCACATACTTGAAGAATAATTATCCCAAGTGATTGATGTTTTTGGGAGAAAAATAATGCCTTGGAAAGGAAAGAAACAAGAAAATGGCTTGTTTGCTTAACCATATATGTGTGTTTGGTGTATATCCTGTAGGTATGATATTCCATTGTGGACATTAGTAATTATTTGTTTTTGTGGTATTATCATGCTCGTATGGTAAATCACATAGGTTGTCCTAAAATAAATACCTCTTGGGCTATGCCAATGTAGTATTTTAGCTTTTCTTTCTCTTTATTTTTTTAACATCTTTATATAGAATACCTCTTGGGTTATGCCAATGTGGGATTCTCATTCTGGAAACCTATCCCTGTAGGATCTTCCGGTGAAGTATTTACAGCATGTTTGGGAACCTATCTGAAATGGACTTTTAGGTATAGAAGTCAATTTAGAAAAATGTGATGTATTTGGTGATTCTTTTAGATGGACTTTTAGAATAGTCACTTCCACAAAAGTCCATTTTGAAGAAGTGATAATTTATGACTTTGAATTTCATTTATTGCGCTTATGCTAAATGAACATTAAAATGCATTTTCACCAACACAATTGACGATACTCATGAACACTTTTCTAGAAAGCCCATATCAAAAGCTCATTTTATTAATGGACATCGATTCCAACATGCACTTAGTGCTTAAATTGTTAATTCTTTTGAAGGCTCTGTCTACAATCCTCATGTAAGAGAAATAAGTATAATAGTACCTTCATATCTCCCAACTTTGAATGATCATGTGATACTTAAATGACACACATTGTGATCCATTAATGGGAAAACTTGCTTTGAATGGTTGTTACCATGACCGCTTCTAGGATTTCCTTTCTTTTGTTCTTTTGTCATTATTTGTAATCTTTAGATTATTTTTTGTCCATGTTTTTTATGACGGGCTCCAAAGTTTTAAATATTGACTAACATAATAGTACACCAACAGGATCTAGAATTATTTGGAAAAAAAGCACGAGACTTCCACGGAGGCAGGTCCCACAAAAAAAAAGCAGAAGCAAGACTGTTATTTCTGAATACCTGGCACAAGATGTCCTTATCAAAATTGATATCCTAATGCAATTTATTCATGCTACTAGTGTTTTTCTCTCTTTTAAATGTTTAACCCTTATATTTCTCTCTTGAGATGTGCAAACATTCCCTTCCAAGTCTAGACATATATCATCTAAAGGGGAAGCTCTACCTGGAGAAGTGTCTAACACACGACACGAGAGCAAGAGTACCACATCTAAAGACGAGGTCTGGCCTTGTTATCCTTCTAACATGTTCTAGTTTCAGACTCCCAATTGTTTTTTATTGATGATTTCAGGCTCTAAGTTTGTAGAGATCTTTGATATATCTCTTTAAATGTTCAATTATATGTCACATAATAATAAATTCTTAAATTTACTTAATAATTGATGAGATATCTTTGAGTTGGTGTGGTGGCTTTATTTGGCAATTTTGGTAAATAACTCAACCATCGAAAAGTTAGTATCCAATTTGGCTTCTAGTTGTAGAAACAAAAACACCTTTTGCATTGCTTATTTGAACCATGACTTTTGTGGTCTTCCCACTACAACATAAATGACATTAGGTAAACACAAATTTTGTAGCACTTTTTACATAAGGTACATATGTAACACATGTTTGTAACACTTTTTTTACATTACAATATTTATGTAACACTTTTGTAGCACTTTATCAATATGTAACACTTATATGTAACACTTTATATAAATAACACTTTTTAAGTATCACATTTTTGTTATTTCTTTTGTAACGCAAATAGATAACATTTTTACCAATATGTAACGCTTTATATGTAACACTTTTATATAAGTAACACTTTTTAAGTATCACTTTGTTTTTGTTATTTCTTTTGTAACTTTTAAATAGGTATCACTTTATTTAAGAAGCACTCTTGCCAACACTATATTTTATTGGTTGTAACACTTTTTAAGCAATATTTTAGTAACACAAAATTATATAACTATCATTAAATGATGTATTTGGAGATTTATTTAATTAATTGATGTCACCAAACCTAAAAATTGTAGACATCATGTACTGTTTTTTTAACTGAATTTTTTTTTTTTTTTTTACAAAGTATTTAGTTTTAGTTTTGCTTTTATTTTTTTTTTTTACGAAGGTAACTAATTCCATTAAAATCATCTTAATACCGACAAAAAATGCGCATGTATATATTTTATTATTTATTTATTTTTAATATTTTACTAATGGAGACCAATTTCATCGTATCTTTTTTTTTTTACTTTTTTAAAAAAAAGTTACCAACGAAAATTGATGTTGTCGGTAATTACTTAGGAATTTTTTCCTTCGGTAAATTATTTTTTTCGTTATTTTCTTTATTATTTAATTTTTTTTTGTTTGAACTTTTTTATTTGTTGGTAAATTAATTTTATATTTTTATATATTTTTATTTTTACTGATTAAATATTTATCAGTCGATAAATGTATTTTATATATTTTTGATATTTTTAGTTTGTTGTGTCCTTTAATATATAATATAATATGATTTTCAAACTATAGATTATACAATATAAAATTTGATATATACAATATATAATATAATTTAATACATAGATTATAAAATATAATCTTTATTATATAAAATATATTATATATATACATATAATATATATGTGTATGTGTGTGTATGTATATATATAAAACAAAGCAAAAGTTGTTATAAGAATCAACTTAGCTTAGTGGCAAATTGCCACTTCCATACATCTAAAGTTTAGTGGGTTCGAATCTACTTGGTGGCAAAAATAGTATTTCTACGAAGTGCTAGAAAAAAAAAGTTTGTTACACAAGATTCATATGTAACACTTTAGAAGTATTTTTTAAAGTGTTACAAATATAAAAAGTGTTACAAAAAAGTGTTACATAAGATTCATATGTAACACTTTAGAAATATTGGTTCAAAGTGTTACCTTAATAAAAACTTGATGAATACTTAGAAAAAGTGTTACTAAAAGCTATTAAAAGTGATACAATTTTAGACTATAGGTAACACGGGCAAGTTAGTATAAAAGTGCTACCTATTGTCTATAGTAACATTTTATGGCCATTAGGTAACAAAAATTTTTGAGTGTTACCTAATGTCATTTATGTTGTAGTGTCCCAAAAAACAATTTTGGGTCTCTTCAAACAAAATCCTCAAATAGATTTACCAAAGAATCAAGTATTTCGAATCGTTGAATGTGATATATGTGAGTTCAAGTAAGAATCCCCAATATGACTTGTGATATCAGCTATTGGAAAGCCGCAAATAAGGTTCAACATCTATAAAAGGCACGTACGTGCACACATATGTTATATATATACATCTATTGTTTGTGTTGATACATTGTTACCCGATTACAAGGTCATATCAAGTTAGCATTCTTAACTTTATTTGCACAAATTGAGGTGCCAAATGAGTCAAATTGCAAGAGAAGAGAATAGCACAAGTATGTTTATAACTGAAAGATTGCTGAGAGGATAGCATTTTCATGTCGCATTCACAAACTGTCCAACTTCCTTCTATAGTAGAAAATAGTAGAAAGATTAGCTATCCATTCATATTTATTTTTCAAGTTTCTCGATTTATAAGAAATAAGAGAAAGAGAAAGGCAAATAAGGGTTACATAATGATCTAAGAAAAGTGCATGACCACAAAGTTTATCATCGACCATTACATTTTTGTTATTTACTTTTGTCTTCTTTTGTAGGGTTTATGAAGGAAACATCATAGTTTTTGATCAGTTGAATAAAAAGCACAAGGTAAACACTTTCATATATTTATATAAGGATGGGATCTCATATGGCAGCCACTTACTGTGTAGCAGTGGGGTTTGATCCCATCTATCCGTACCTTTTATTCAATGGTCCAGATTGCTATTAAAAAAACTTATTTATCAATTAATTAATAGGTGGAAAGGGCATAATAGTAACTAGCAAAATGCCATAAATCACGCCCCTACAATCAAGGGATTGATTAATATCACGTTTCCATAACTGAAATTGTGCACCATTTTAATAGTTGAACCGTACACCATTTAATAACTGACTGTATACCATTTTATATCTAACAGGGCATCATTGTATAACTAATTGTACATCATCTAAAGGAACTATAAAGGCAAAATGGTGTAACCATCTTCCCATTTTATAACTTAATTGTGCACCATATATATCTAAAAGTGCATCATTGTATAACTAATTGTACATCATCTAAAAACCCTATAAAGATAAAATGGTGTAACCACCTTCCCATAATGACGCCCTACAATCATGGATGTGATAAAGATCACATTTCCATAACTGAATTATGCACCATTTTAAAAGTTGAACTGTGCACCATTTAATAACTGACTGTGCACCATTTTATATCTAACAGTGCATCATTGTATAACTAAGTGTACATCATCTAAAGGAACTATAAAGACAAAATGGTGTAACCATCTTCCCATTTAATAACTTAATTGTGCTCCATTTTATATCTAACAGTGCATCATTGTATAAGTAACTGTACATCATCTAAAATCCTATAAAGACAAAATGGTGTAACCACCTTCCCATAATGATGCCCTACAATCATGGATGTGATAAAGATCACGTTTCCATAACTGAATTATGCACCATTTTAATAGTTGAACTGTGCACCATTTAATAACTGATTGTGCACCATTTTATATCTAACAGTGCATCATTGTATAACTAATTGTACATCATCGTGAGTAAACCATAATTGAATGAAAAGCGGGAACAATCGTAAAATCAAAACCCGTAAAAATCGATGGGATTGAATGGTGTATAATTAGTGTACAATCAGTTATCAAATGGTGTACTGATTCGATTGTCCAAAATTTATTAAAATGGTGCACAATTCAGTTATGGAAACGTGCTATTAATCAATCACTTGATTGTAGGGGCGTGATTTATGGCATTTTTCTAGTTACTATTATGCCCTTTCCATCTATTAGTTAATTGATAAATCAGTTATTTTTTATAGCAACCTGGATCATTGAATAAAATGTGTGGATGGATTGGATTAATCCACACTACCACACGATAAGCCTCCTACCACATTTGATCCTAACCCTATATATATATATATGCAGATTCCGAACTTAGTGCATCACTTAGTCCTTTGTCAAAATTCGCCTTTTCATTTTGCACTTGTAATCGAGCAATTATGTGTATTGTTGAATGTTGAGCACTTAATTTTAAACATAAAATTGAGAACTTATTATTTTCTTATTTTGCATTAAATCACTCTTGGTATCTGACACATTTCTTTTAGTCTTTTAAGGTCGTGGTAAATTTACAGATTAAACAAGCTTTTGAAAGAGAACTATATAATGTGAATTGGTGGTAAAATATTAAGTATTAAGTCTATATATAAAATAGTTTTTAAGTATCTTAAGGTTTTTTGATCGGTAGGTGAGTTTTTGATAGAGGTACAATAAATGTAGTTCTTTTAACTTCAGATGATTAACCATCTACAATAATAATTAGTATCTTATTGCATGGTTCATAAATAAAATAGAAACATCACCTGTCATATGACTCGAAGCATTAGAATCCACTACCCATGGCCCTTGTCTAACTTGCTTTAAGGCAGAGCCTTTACCAATCACATTGGATGGTGTAAGATTGTCCTGTGATTGAGCAAAAAAATTTGCAAGTTGGCTAGAATTAAGACGAAAAGGGATTGTTTGTAGAAGCAAGGAGTTAATATGGGGACTTCTCCAATCAGCTAGCTTTCCAGGGATCTTCTAGCGAGTGTTCTTGGTATAACAAGATTTATGAAAATGATCACACAAAATTTATCCTATTGTTGGTTTGTTATCATTTTTGAGGGCTATTAGAAACCATGGACAATTGTAGCAGATTCTTCCCCGATACATAAGGAACTTGCAAATTTCCTCAAACTTATGAATATCAGGAGTACATTTATGCCTATAATTCTTTGAATCACCTGATCAAGATTTTTATTCAATCCCAGCTGAAATTTAGAGTCACACGTTTTGAGAGGTATACAAGGAGGCTAGTAGAAAAATGTTATACTTAGACCTTATTAAGAAACTATTTCCCTAGTGGAAGTAGGCCATGCAATTCGAGATGCACGCACTTGAAAAGAACAACATTTGAGAGATGGTTGAATTCCCAAAAGGAAAAAGGACTGTGAGATGAAAATAGGTATTCATAGTAAAATACTATATATATATATATATATATATATATATATATGGCGAGGTCAGTAGCAAAAGGCTATACTCAGATCTTTGTTGTTTATTATATGATCCCTGGCTCTTACTTTGTATTGAATCTCTAGTTAGTTTTATGTTAAAAATGCATTTTTGCACAGGGATACCTTGAAGAAGAAATATATATATATATATATATATATATAGTAGCACCTTCGACATTTGGTTTAAACTAAGGAAAGCAATGTACATGCTGAAACATAATTATTTGGTAGGTTGCATTGTTAGAAATAGAATACAAATAAATGCCAAAGTGATAGCTCTTGTTTTATACATTGATGACATTATAGATAAAATAGAAAGAAATGGAAGTTCTTAAACACAAAGATGACTGGGGAATCTGATATACTTTATCGGAATCAAAGTTGCTCACTTCAAAGAGGAAAACTACATTTTGTCATTGATTTCCTCAAAGAAGTGGGGAAAATGGGTTATAACTGGGGGACTTCCATTGAGCTGAGTCATAAGTTTGAAGAAGCGATTGATAACTCAAAATTGAGTTAATAGATAATGTTTCAAAGACTCGTGGGAAAACTAATTTATTTTTCTTATGTTGGGCCTTGCATTGCCGATGTGGTTTATGTAGAGAGCCATTTTGCGCACAACGCAAAGAAATTACGCCTCCACGTAATTATTCATAATTTTGTGAAATTTGAAGTCGAGTGCAAGTCGAGGTCTATTAGCTATTGCTTAAGAAAAGATCATGCATGAACTTAATAAATTTCAACAAATATGAACTATGCTAGTTCACTGATAGATGACACAGGTTAATATCCAGTTGTTGTGTCTTCCTAGGTAGGAGTTACATTGAGGAGCCAAAAGAAGCCAGTGGTTGCAAGGTTAAGATTTTATGGCATAGCTCTAAGAAATGAATGTTATTATGGTTCAAAATAATCCTGAAGGATCTTTAATTCCATTAAAAATCCAATGGTATTGTACATGATCCATTTCAACATGAACAAATATAAGGACGATTAGCTGATGTATTGACCAAAGAGTGAGTTAGACCTATATTTCAAAGACTTTTCCACAAGCTAGTGATGGGGAAATTTATTCCCCAACTTGCAGAGTGTTGAAAAAATAGACTTGATTTTGGTGATAAATTTGGAAAGTACTAACTGTCTTATTTTATTAATTATTTATGGTCTAATTTAGTAAATGCATAAACTATAGGCTCACCTAGTATATTTCCTGATTTTAGGGAATATTATTTTATTTCCTTCATTTTCTTGATTATGTTCTGATTGTTGGGAATTCCACTAATAAATGGAAAATATTTTCCCCAAATAGAATAACTTAAAAAGTAATCTGAAGATTTGAACGTCAATATGATGTTTGCCTCAATTTATAAGAAATAAGAGAAAAGAGAAAGGCAAATAAGGGTTACATAATGAGATGCATAATAGACACTTTAGTGTTATTAACATGACTATCATTGCAATCACATAAATTTACAAAAATTCCTAGTATTGTCCAGCAATGAGATATTGATAATCTTTCAATTATTCTTAATGGCAAAATCATCCAACTGGATTACATTACCAAATTCAAGAGACTTGATTTTGGGACGAATATTTTTTTATCACTTTTATTCATTAGCATCTATCTGCCAACGCTATGCCACCAAAATTGCTTATTCAGGGGATGAGCTTATTTTTAAAATGATGCAATCATAAGATGCCACGTATTTAGAGACTCCTTATATGCATAAGCCATGATGCATGGTTTTTAGTCAACCCCATCCATCTGCCAGAGGTGTGCCAACAAAATATTCCAATTATAACATGCCACATTTCCCGGGGTGCTGCATGTCGTGCATTTGCGTAAGCCGTGACACACGATTTTCAATAAACCCCATCCATCTAGCAGAGCCAACGAAATTTCCAATTATAACATGCCACGTATATCAGGACTACTGCAGATGTATATTTGCGTAAGCCATGACGCATGGCTTCCGGTCAATCCCATCCATCGACAAAATGTGTGCTCGCAAAATGTTCCAATTATAACATGCCACGTATACTAGGGCCACAAAACCTAAGTTACAACTCTCTGTATGTCCTCTATAAATTACCTTTCACATCCATGTTGCAATTTTCATTGCAAAGTTATTTTTTCTTGAATGGTTGCTTTTGCAAGAAAATGGCTGCTTCAAGTTCTTATGAGAGAAACATGAGGTACTGATTGTTATACTTGGATGCAACAGAAGATGAAGAACATGCTTGTAGAGTGTAGAAATGAGGTTCTTAAACATTGTGATTCTACTGAGGAGCTTCTGACGAAACTTGAGGTATGCCCCTCTTGCCTTTTCAGTTTTCAAGTGGATTATTCCTATATGCATGTTTTATAGATGTTGCACAGAAATAATTAAACGGTTATTGTAACCAACAATTTTTCTGAGAATTGGTGATATTTCTTTTTATGAATTTAGTGTGTATGTGGTTAAGACAATATCTGGTTGTTTATATTTGTGCTATGATAATATGTTATTGTTGTTATGTTAGCGTGTGTCTTCTTTATAATTACCTTTGTAGTATAACTACTAACAACTGATGTTTATCTATTTGCCAACTTTTTAGGTCCAACCACCGTCAAGATATATTCTTAAGCATGGAGAAAATTATGACCTTAATAATTCACAACGGTGTGAATTGCATGACCGCTCATTGCAACTTGTTAAGATCCTTCTTTGCTTCCCCATTTTTTTCTTTTCTTTTTGGTTCATGCTCAAAATTGTTACAACTAACACAAAATTCCACTCCTATTGTTTTGGCTTTTCAGAGATTTAAGCATCTTTTATCAATTATAATGCAAGATCACATGAAGGTTGTGGAAGCGACACTTCAATCCCTGATGGAGGTACTAATTGCCTATGACTTTCACAAATTTGTTGCCTTTGTAGGTTTTAAGAAGGAAAAACTATATGTTTTGACCATTTGAATAAAAAGCATCAGGCAAAATTTCAGTTTTTATAATATACGGTGATCATAATCGTCCTTAGGGCGGTCGAGGCTCTGTGACAAAGGGTTCCCATCGGCGAGGGCCCTGACCCCAGAATATTTTTATTTAAATTTAATAGTTTGAAATATGTTGATATTTTAAGAATAGAAAGCTTTATAGAATTCCATATCATGTTCACTTTTAGTGCCATTGATTCTCCCCAAATTAGTATCTTTTCGGCCTCCCGAGAAAGAGAACCCAACTTCCATCAAAAGTACGACTCCACGAACTACCTCTTTCCTTTTCCTTTCCACTTCTTCCCTTTACCAGCCTTACCTAAATATTTTCTCCTTATTTATCCTCTCTGCTTATCTCTTTAAGAGAAGCAATATAATAGTAACAAAAAAAGTTGGGTAGCCTAGTGGTGTGCCCTTTTCTGTTTCTCTTTGAAATCAAGGGTTCGATCCCTTGCTGGCTGCTGCTGCCAAATCCCCCTTGTTTTCACTTCTCAAATTTTAGAAACAGCATAAAAAGTGCCTGCCAAAATTTCTGCACTATTTCATTCTCAAATTTTAGAACAATGTAAAAAAGGTCATGCAGCAAATTTCGGCCCAATAGCTCTTATTTTATCACACAATTGCTCATCAAATTTGCAGGATTTATTTTATTGAAATTGAAAACTTTGAATTGGAAATATAATATTTTATTATTTTAAGTTTCGATAAATGATATTATTTTGCATAATATTGATTAATTAGATTTTATTAACTTTTACTTATATGAATACAAAGGGCCCCGTTTCTTTTTTCGCACCAGATCCCTTACAACATAGGAATGGCCATGACGGTGATTCTTAGGTATCATCCTGAGAATCAGGAACAAGTTAGATTGATTGATCAGTATTTGGATTTTTAAATAGATTTGTGCTTGTTATTTCACAGTCTACCATCTACATTACATGCAAATGCAGAATGTGATATCTTTTTGCTCAGAATAAACCATGCTTTGACAATTTGCTTATAATGACTAAATATTTGTAGTAATTGTTGTTTAGGCTTCCTGTAACAAGATGCTTGCAAGGATGAGTTGGTTGGATGCAAAGTAAAGATTTGGTAGTCACCAAATATGGATTATTATGCATCTGTTGCAATGAGCCATGCTGGTTGCAAATTGAAAAGATCGGACCTGAATCTCGTCATGGAGTCAGGGGAAGCCCTTGCTCGCTCGCTCAAAGATGATCACGAGTGACAGGCTAGAAAAGCCCCCATGTAACTAGTGAGGTCGATGAGAATGACGATCTTTGTGGGGTATATGGTGCTGCTGGTGAAATTGTATTATATGATAATTGAGGAACATAATTGTAAAATATAAAACATAAAGTTGGGGGTATAATATTTGGAAAAATTGGGGTATCTTGCCATCTTCAGATTTTATCAGAAGGGCTATTGTTTTTCTTAACTGTTATGTGGTTCTACTAGTGAAATGGTATTGTGTGATAATTGAAGGAGTACTTGTAAAATGTAAGACGTAAAGTTGAGGTTGTAATATTTTGAAAAATTGGGCTATCTTACCAACTTCAAATTTTATTAAAAGGTTGTTTTGCTTAAATGTTTCAACTCTTTACTTTGAGCTAGGGAAAGAGGTATTATTTCCATTTCCATTTGACTGTGGCAATGGCCTTAAATTATATTTTTAAGAGGCTCTCAGAAGCATGGGCACTGATTATTCTGATTTTCTACCCCTATACCCCAAAAGTAACTTAAAGGGATGACTTGGTGTGTATTTCTAATAGTTGTAGATATTACACATAATTAAATACAAGATGCATGATTTTCTTTTATCGGACAAAAACATTATTTACTTTAAATATGAAATAAAACCTTTACTGGAGCAATTTCTAATATGGATATAATTTATTTTAGGTTACAAAGTATTAGGTCAGTCACTGATATTATATAGTATGAGTCCAATAATGTCATGCCCTAGTTTCACTGAATTCCACTAACACAACATAATAAATGATGGCTTGAAAGCTATTCTAAAAATTTTAGGCAAGTACACCTATCGTTTTAGTTTAGTTTACCGAGTACCGAGTGTTATTCTCATGATGATTATGAGTAGTAGTAATTGCTATCTTTTTGTTATCTAATCTATCAATTTTCAGATGTTTGTTTTGTAAAAAGAAGAAAATAAAGAATCTAATTAATTAACAAATTAAAGATGATTGAATAAAGAAAGATTGTAAAATATGAGATCGAGATATAAAAATGTGTTTGAATGTAAGTCCCTCTAGAATGTTTTGTGATTTTAACAAGATCAAATACAACCTTAAACCCTTAAGCAACTACAATCCCTTTTTAATATAATATCTTGCTTCATGGACTATAAAAATTCCCAATTTAAATTACACTCTCTTTCAAGCTGAAAAATTCCTAGTCTCAAGTTTATTAACCAAAATATGTTTCTTGTTGAAACCCCCAAGATTGCATTATATCGATCCATGTATTCTCATATTAGGTTTGACCCTAATCCGAAAGATTTATGTCGTCTATATCTAGGATTGCATGCAACTCCTTTAACTTAGATTGGTTCTTTATTACTATAAATCTATCGATTACCCGATGAGGAATAAAATTTAAATCAATATACGGGAAATAATAACTCAAATGAATGAAGCATAATAAATGTGAATCGCATAAAACATGAAGATTATATTAAAAACACTCAATTCATAATCACAAATCTATTCTAGAGTTCATTATAGTCAAACACTAAGAATTTAGCTATACATGATTTTGACAAAAGAATAAGCTACACAAAAAGATTCAAATGTTATAGACATGATGTAATTATCTTTTCTCAATATCTCAAATGGACTTATTTATGGATTGTATCCAAAGATGTTGTTCAAGCCTTCTCTTCCAAGCTCCTCAATCTCCAATTCTACTTTCCCACTCTTCTCACAATATGTAATTATTTGCTCTCTAAAATCTAAATTTTTTGTATGACAATGAATCAACGAATGATTTGATGAATAATGATGGATTGATGATTATGAATAATGAATGTCCTATCCTCAACCCCATCCTTGGGCTTTTACTGACATTATTTTGTTGAAAGTATTAATTAATAATGTCATCTTTTGGTAGTAAAATGCTCCACTTATGAGTTGGGTTGTTGGATATTTGTTTTTATGCAATTATGTTGGGAATGTGAGGTGTTTGTGCAACAAAATGGGGTGTTAAATGTGCACAAAAGTGGTCAAAAAGTTTGGTTGGTGAGTTTTCCACAAATTCCACTAGAAAGTGATTATGGAAAGTGATCGGGACATGCACATGTTGCGTAACACGTCCTGGTCGTGCTGTATTGTGTCTTCTTTGGTCAGTTGTACACAACCGTGTTGGCCAACTGGTCCTAGCAGTTTTAGAGTCTGTCCAAACCCTCAAATTTGTGATTTTCGTCCTATTTGAACACGACCATGTTTCCCCACACATCGTGGCTTGTTGGGCCTAAAAGGCCCCGAAATGATGTGTTTAGCTTGGGATTTCGAGTGTTTTTGCATCCTTAAACCCTGGGGTATGTTTTGACATGAATTCATGGTCCAGAATTCACCAAAAATAGCTCTGAATGATCAATCTAGACCAATAAAACCACCTTACAGTAATATGAACTATGTGCAATAAAAAGACTACGAAACTAACAACAAAACAACCTAAATTGTACTCAAATAAACGAGTAAAACATGCATAAAAGCACTCATCAAACCACCTCCAACTTAGAACTTTGCTTGTCCTGAAGCAAAACATAAAACCATAGGGAGAAATTCAATAAATGAAACATACAAGACATATTTTATTTTTTCAACACATTGAACATAAGAAGTTAAGTTCTTAGCCCTTTCAACCCGAATTAACCATTCAGTAAAAAGATAATTTTGCAAAGCGATCGATTTACAAGTAAAGACATTAATATCAGCGGATATGATTCTGACTTGAATTCATCACTCCACAAATATTGATTGTTATGTGCAACTTCAATCCAATAACACAATGAAAATATAAGAACTTGATCGATTTTCGCAGTCAGTCTACTAGTCATATAACCGAGCTTCTTGAAGTTTATTAGAATGAGAAATGCAAGGAATACACATTCTTCTCTTTTTTTCTTTTTTAGGACGTTGGAGGCATGCTTCCACTAAGTCTATATTTTGAACTTCAGTTCAAACACTCCTAGGGTGGTTTCCCATACTCATATTCGTGTCGCCATTTTACATAAAAGACAAACATGGAGCTCATGAATTCTCCTAGTTACTAAGCAACAACAAATAGAGGAGTATAACCTCGATATGTCCAATTTTTTATTTTTTTATTTTTGGTAATTTTTGTTCATCCACTAGCTTGGTTTAACAACTAGCTAACCACCAGTAAATCAAGAGTTCTAAAACGTTCGTAGCACTAAGTATTGTCATATACGCCTTAACAAATCAAGTATTATGGTGTTAGAAATCCCATCAAAATTTAGCCCACATCCACATCAATCTATACAAGACAATCAATTGCTTCGCATTGAAAACACAAATTAAAAAGTTAATTTAGGTGTAATTGGGCCAAGTTATTAACTAGCAAACACTCAATTTGTTAAAAAAAAATCATATTTCTTATCGACATACTCAAAATAAAAATAAGCACATAAACATTTTGAGAATGTAATTGCATCCACCTCCAACATAAAGGTTCATATTTTCCTCAAATGTAAAAGAAAGAGATGTACATACACACACAAAACACACAAAAGCAAAGAAAATTGAAGGAATGAAAAGAGGTGGAAAAGGAAAAATACGACCTCACTACGAGAATGAAATCGGTGTTGAGCAACCATTGGGTTGTTTAGTATGGGACCTTTATCGGCATCTTCATAACTAATCAAGGATAAACAACACACAACTAGAATACTGAAATCTCAAATATTTCACATTAAGATAAAAACAAAGAAAGACATTCAAAGTTTTTTTGACCCGAAAAAAACCACAGTGTAATTTGAAAATGACTCTAAGGACTTGTGAATATTTTGAAAGAAAATAAAAAAAATGAACATGAAACATCGGGTTGCCTCCCGGGTAGCTCTTCTTTAGAGTCGTATAGCTGGAGTATTTCACCTAAATGTGGAGATTAGTTGGGCGGAGCCTTGAGCTTATGGTACTTCTTATAGCCTTGATCAACATTGCCACCCAAGTCGAGTTTCAAACAATTTTCATTGACCTTGATGGTTTCATTTTTCTGCATGGCATCCCTAAAATGATTTTTTATGCGGATACATCTATACACTGAACAACACAAGCCTTTAAGAGTTCAATAGATGTCATATAAAACAAAGAATCATTCATCTTTGTGCCAATCAAGTTTATAGAAAAACAAGTATCATCTTTATCAATTGAATTTGTCAAAGGAATTTTAAAGTTAACTTGTTCATCTCCTACTCGCAAAGTGAGTTTTCCATCATGCACATCAATGAGTGATTTTGCAGTAGCCAAAAAAGGACGCCCTAGAATTAAGGGAACTTCCATATCATCATGCATGTTAAGAATAAAAAAATCAACTGGAAACATGAATTTATCAATCTTGACTAAAACATCTTTAATAATACCTCTAGGATATTTAATCGATTTATTGGCTAATTGAATGTCCATTCTAGTAGGTTTAAATTCACCTAATCCCATATGCTTGAATATTTCATAAGTGTTGGAAAAATTTATGTATAGATTTTGATGATTCCATGTAAAACTTAGATTAGGAAGTTGGCACCCCAATTCAAATGTAATTCAACTGTAATAGATAGGGTTCTATGAGCTGAGTCAAAGGAAGACAAGTTGAAGAATTGCAAGACTCGACTGAAGATCGAAGAAAAGGCCCAACTGTGTGGCAACTGAGTGAAGTGAAGTGAAGGTTCAGTCAAGTGACGGAAAAGTTGTCTCAGTCGGTGGATGACAGAAAGTTATTCCAAATTGATTGGAATTGATTGTCAAAAGGGTATGCAACAAATATGATCAAAGAAAGCTGAAAGAGATCTGTTGTCAAGCAACGTCAAGGTTTTGCTAGAAATATGCATGTGTTAGACTGCAACAATAAAGTTGTTTTGCTGAAAGAGTGAAAAAAGCAAAGAGTGAGCCAATGGAATGTACCTGAAATTTTGCAGAGTTTAAGGAAAGGCTGCAGAGCATTAAATTCAAGGTACAGTCTCTATCAATGCTGCAAGACAAGACAAGCCAACAACCTACGAAGTGTAGTTTGAATAATGTGTCTATCTCTTCAACGAACATATTTTCAAATGTGCACTATAAAAGGCTGAGGATTCATTTGAGATAAGGTAACCCCAAATCTACGAACTCAAGCATTCAAGCAAATAACCTGCAAAGCAATATCTCACAAGTATTCAAAGAAACTCCTCAAGCTTAAACTCGAAGGAAATAGATCCAACTCACTCAGTGAAGGAAAGACAACTTTATTAGTTGAATTGGAAAACTTGTTATCAAGAACAAGGGGTCTACTCTCCAAGATTGAAGGAGGTGTAGCAAGGTTCCATATCGAACCACTGCTTTGAACCTGCTGGAGGGCTAAGTGATCAAGTCCAAAGGTTTGAAGGATCTTTGAAAAGCGAGCGCCGTCTTGTGAAGAAGCAGAGTCCTAGGAGCAGCTAGCTGTGTGATCAAAGCTGACTCGGACTGATTGCCATTTTGTAACCAAGTTAAGTTACATTATTGGATTCCTCCAGGGGTTGGATAAGGGTGGATTTGAGGAATTGCCCCATTCTCGTACTACTATAATTGCTTGTGTCTATTTACTTTCAGCACACTTTCTTTCTTGCATTATCTTTATATATGTTGATTGTTAAATTGCTTAAGTCTATTGATAATAACCCTACTAAAAACAAGTGTTGACAAATGTATTCAAAATCGAAGGGTGAAAGTCTTTCGCTGTTAAAACCAAGTCAACTGTTATTTTAACGTGTTAGCTGAAAATAACTAAGTTATACTATCAACAGTTCAGTCGAGTCTATTGAGTGGGTAACTTTGCTGTGTAAGCCAACTTAGTTGTCCCTTAAGGACTTAGCTGACTTGAGTCAACTCTAAAATTTAAGGACTAAAATTGAAAAGTACTATCAACATCTCAGTCGAGTCTGTTGACTTGGTAACTTTGCTGTGTAAGCCAACTAAGATGTCCCTCAAGGACTAGCTGACTTGAGTCAACTCTGATATTCTTAAAAGGACTAAAATGAAAAGTTGGTAAAAGTTTATTCAACCCCCCATTCTAAACTTTACTTATTATCCCTTGGGACCTACAAGTGGTATCAGAGTGGTTGGTTTATTGAGCCTTCCGTACTGGTTACTGAAATAGATCTCATTCTTTTTCAAAGGATCAACACTTGAAATTTTTAAAGCTTTTATTTAAAAATCAAAGTTATTACCATGGAAGTCAGCTGAAAAGATAGTTGTACCCAAGACAGCTGCACTCATGGCTGGTGAGTCCAAGAGAGCTGAAACTAAAGAAGTCATTGGCCACATGGAGATTTCCTTGATGGAGAAAAGATTCAACAAGTTCTTCAATAAGAACTACAAAATAAACAAGGGTGAATCATCCGGTAGACACTCAGCACCCTCCAAAGAAAGGAAGGACAGACCAGCGAAGAGAGCTGATCATCAAATGACTAAATATCAGAGAGCTGATAATTAGAGAGCTGAAAGAAGTAGGAAATGAAGGACTTTGAGAGAGAGTCAAAAACCTGTTTTGGAATTGCGAGATAACCAGGACACTTTTTATGTTGTGATCCATATCCACCAGTCAACAAATATACAAATGAAGAAGAAAGAAAGGTCTTCAGAGAGAGAAGACAAGAAAAGAAGAAAGGCATGTTGGTTGTGAAGACTGCTCACACGGCTAAGTGTAAAAAACCAAAATACAAATGCATCTTTGGAGAGAGTGAAGTCATATAGCGGTGGTGACTACTCCGGTGACACAGAAGAAGAGGCTTTGATATGCCTCATGGCCAAAGAACAAGAAGATGAGGTACACAAACTTTTCATCACCCACTGATCTTTATGATTTATCAGGCAAAATGATGAAAAAGTTTGAACATGTAAAAACATCACACACACACACACATCTAAACGAGGAAAACAGCCAGCTCAAAAGCCAAAACTCACAACTGACTAAGGAGCCGATCTTTGTAAGTCACATAGTTCTTTGAGAATACAGAGTGAAAATTTGAGATAGTTAAGATCAAGCGGGACTTTTTGCAATGAGAAAAAGAGAGAAAAAGATTTGAAAAATGTGATTGCATCATTCACTAAGGCATCTAAATCATTGGATGAACTTATAATTATTCAAAAAGAAAGTGGAGACCAGACATGCATTGGATTTAATTCCTTTGTGCATGCCCAAGTCCCCGGAGTGGTTATGGAAAAAGGATCCTCAAGCAATGAGGCAGTCCAAAAATCCAAAGCACCATATGTTGCACATACACCCACTCAAAAAGAAAACCACAACCATGTTGGGCTTGGATACAAAGGGAAAAGGAAAAAAAACAACAGAGTATGTTGAATGGACAGCTGAAACAAAATTCAGAAGAGTTCATCAGCAGACTCCAAACAGGAAATACTCTGTAAAATCCAAATAGAGCTACAAAAAAACCTAGAGATTTCATCAAAGAATATCATATGATGGGAATTGTAGAATTATCCCAGTCAGGCTGATTAGAACAGTCAAATGAGACATCAGCCAAGTCCAAAGGGATACAAGCCTAAGTGGCAAAGACCTCAGACTCAAAATAGGTCATTCCCAAGGCAAAGAAGTTATAATCAGCACACATATGCACCCAAGCACAAAGCCCATTATGCACAAACGTTTCATTACTATCCGAAGAAGGCAAATGCACAAGCTCACTCACAGGCATACAGATAAAAGAGACATCTATATGAGCCTAAAGCCCCTAAGCAATCTGCAAATATTCATTATGATTATGGAACTAATAGGTGGCAACCTCTTGGAGTCAGACCATTTGGCTATAGGTTGGTTGGATCACTTTATAGTGCTAACCCCTCAGGACCCAGGCAAGTATGGGTACCTATAAATTAATTTCCTTCATTGCAGGTTCAAGGAACAGCTGAGTGCCAAGGAACCTGGTACATGGATAGTGGCTATTCCAGACATATGACAGGCAATAAGAAAAATCTTTCAAAGTTCAAGGAAATAAAATTTGCTAAAGTCATATTTAGAGAAACTGAAGCTCAAGGGAGATCAAAGGCATAAGATCCATAAAGAAGAATGGACTAGAGATCACTGATGTAGCATATGTTGAAGGTCTCAACTTCAATCTGCTGAGCATCAGCCAACTCTGTGACAAGGGCTACAATTTAGGATTCAACATGGGTGTTTGCCAAATCAAAGATGCTGAATCAAATGAGATTGTGCTACAAGGATCAAGGCAGAAAAACATGTATGTAGTGGATTGGTCAACAACTACACCAAGCACTTGTCTACTAGCAAAGAGTACAGCCGAATCAAGTTGGCTGTGGCACAAGAAGCTGAGTCACCTGAATTTCAAGACAATCAACAAGCTTGCAATGAGTCATCTTGTGGAAGGACTGCCTAACTTAGTATACAAGAAGGAAAGCATTTGTGATGCATGCCAGATGGGAAATCAAAAAAAGCCTTTTTTCAAGGACAAGCCAAGTCCTTCTTCAACAAGGATACGACACTGATTGCATATGGATTTGTTTGGTCCTGTTGAACCAACCAACATTAGTGGAAAGAAATAAACCTTAGTGGTGGTGGATGATTATTCGAGATACACATGGAAAATCTTTATGCATAAAAAGAAGAAAACCTTGCAGAAGCTCCCTCGGCTGATGAGAAGAGTTCAAAATAAGAAGAGTCAAACCATTATAAAGATAAGATCTGACAGAGGAACTGAGTTTGTCAATGGGATTATAACTCAATATTGTATAGAAAATGGTATTACTCACGGGTTATCAGTTGTAAGAACTCCACAGCAAAATGGAGTGGCTTAAAGAAGGAACAGAACTCTCAAGAAAGCTACAAGGACAATGTTAGCTGAAGCTGGATTAACTAAGAGGCTGAAGCCATTAATATTGCTTGCTACACTCAGAATATGTGTATGATAAACAGACAGTTGTCCAAAACTCCTTATGAAATTTGGACAGAGAGGAAGCCAAATGTTGGATATTTTCATATCTTTGGATGTAAGTGCTTCATTCACAACAATGGCAAGGACAAATTGAAAGCTTTTGATGCTAAAGCTGATGAAGGTATCTTTTTGGGATAGTCAGCTGAGAGCAAAGCTTTTAGAGTGTTGAACAAGAGGACTATGGTCACAGAAGAGTCTATCCATGTGGTTTTTGATGAACCTAATGTCAATGGAGAAGACATAGATGAGTTAGCTGACAAGATGAATCAACCAACTATTCAGAAGAGTCCCTATGTTGAGGCGGATATAAGAAGAATCAACGCTGATGAAAATGAGATTGCTGAATCTCAGAGACAGCTGGAAAGTCTACAGCTGAATGATGATAAGGAAGTTGTTCAAGACAACTTAGCTGGGAGACGATTGAATCCAGCAGACTTACTCCAACCAGATGTGAGATGGCTGAGAGACCATCCACCAGAGCTTATCATTGGAGATGTTAGAGAAGGAGTAAGAACCAGATCTAGGACTTAACATGAAGCTATGTTCACTTATTTCATTTCCTAAATAGAGCCTAAAGATGTATCACAGGCATTGGATGACACACATTGTATTCTAGCTATGCGGGAAGAACTGAATCAGTTTGAAAGAAACAAAGTTTGGGAATTAGTTCAAAGGCCTACCCACCAAAATGTTATTGGTACTAAGTGGGTATTTAGAAACAAGATGAATGAAGAAGGAAATGTAGTAAGAAACAAAGCAAGATTGGTAGTCAAAGGGTATTGCCAAGAGAAAGGCATAGATTTTGATGAAACCTTTGCACCTGTTGCAAGATTGGAAGCAATTAGGATGTTTCTTGCTTATGTTGTACAGAAGAACTTCACTGTTTATCAAATGGATGTGAAGACTGCATTTTTTAATGGACTTTTAGAAGAAGAAGTCTTTTTAGAGCAACCTCTAGGTTTTGAGCAGAAAACTATTAGAGATAAAGTCTACAAGCTCAAGAATGCACTGTATGGATTGAAACAAGCACCAAGAGCCTGGTATGATACATTGTCCCAGTTTCTCATTGACAATGGATTCACCAAAGGCAATGTTGATAGGACACTCTTCAGAATTCAAGATGGGGAGAGATTGTTTGTTCAAATTTATGTGGATGACATCATTTTTGGATCCACAAACAAAGAGTTGTGGGACAAATTCTCAAATCTCATGCAAGGGAAATTTGAGATGAGTATGATGGGAGAGCTGACTTTCTTCCTAGGTCTTCAAGTCAAGCAAATGAAGGATGGAACCTTCATAAGTCAAACCAAATATACCAGAGATTTAATGACGAAATTTGGTATAAAAGAGAAGTCATCTGTGAAGATTCCCATGAATACATCAGTCAAGATGGATATGGATGTAGATGGCAAAGCTGTTGATATATTTAACAGCAAGTAGGCTAGACATCCCCTTTGTTGTAGGTGTATGTGCCTGATTTCAATCTGCACCAAAGGAAGTCACATGAATGTAGCCAAGAGAATCCTAAGGTATTTAAAGGGATGCCAATAAGTTGGCTTATGGTATCCAATGGATGGAGGATTCAAGCTAGGTGGCTACTCAGACTCAGACTATGCTAAATGTAGAGTGGACAGGAAAAGTACATCAGGTACCTGTCAAATGCTTGGAAATAGATTGGTTTATTGGTTCAACAAGAAACAAAATTCTATAGCTACATATACAGCTGAAGTAGAGTACATAGCTGCAGGCAGATGTTATGCCCAAGTCTTATGGATTAGGCAACAGCTGAGAGACTATGATATAGAAGAAAATGAGATTCCAATAATGAGGGATAACACTAGTACCATTACAGCTACTCAAAATCCAGTATTGCATTCAAGAACCAAGCACATTGATGTCACATATCATTTTATAAGAGATCATGTTCAAAATAAGGACATCACAATGGAATACATATCAACTGATAAGCAGTTAGCTGATATATTCACTAAGCCATTATGTGAATCAAGATTTGAAGAGCTTAAAAATGAACTTGGATTGATTGAGCTGAGTTAGGAGGCTCAGAAGACTCAATCAGCAGAGTCAAAGAAAAGTGTATCGGAAATCAATAAAGTTCCATATTTCAGCAAAATGAAACAACCAAGACTGCTAGTCAGCTGTATCGAGTTAGCTGGACAACCGAGTGCTTATTAAGTGAAGAGACAAGCAGAGTCAAGTCACTTATAAAGATAGTTGAGTTATTTATGAGCTAAGTGACAAAACGCAGTCGTTTTCTACGAGCGGGAACATTTTAGGCTTGACGTTAGTAGTATTTATGCTGTCAGTAAAAAACATGTACCTGTTTTACCCATGATTGGATATAAATGCTGCTGCATTTAATGCGGGGAAATTAATGCAGTTTCAAGACACAATCTCAATCGTTGATCAAATTTGAACCTTTTTGAATTCTTAAAACAACCCTTCACATCCCATATATAGATAAATCTCTTTTCTCTCTCCTCACACTACTCTCATTTCTCTCAAGCAAGAAGAAACCTTTTCTCTGCAACTATGTATCCAAACCCTAGTTCTTCTATCGTTCGTTTTTCAAGTTCAAATCTCAAAAATGGCACCTACGTACGATTTCGTGAAGATGGCTGAGAAAATCCAAATAGGATCCACCATGGATTTCGAGGGCTTAGTAAAGCGGGGGTGGACAAAGCTCTAGCCAAGAAGATAACCGAGAAACTCGAGAAGTTCGATCCCAAGCAGTTTCTGTCGATGGAGTTTTTGAACACTTATTTGGAGGAAGTGGGATGTTCTACGTGAACGCTCAGGTTCACGATGATGAGATTCGCTCATCGGTCCACAACGCAAACATCAAGATAACTTCTGCGAACTTAGCTGCAAACTGCCATCTGCCTTCGTCTGGTTTGAAGGAGATAACAAAGAAGGACATTAACCTCGTTGTTCATGGAAGGAGATTGTAAAGCCAGAGTTTGTTGTGAAGCCTGTCTACTTAGCGAAGAAGTCTTTGATCAAGGAGGACTGCCAAAAGCTAATGGACGTGGTAGCTAAATGTGTGGAATGAAGTTCGACAGCTTCACTCAGTTGTCGAGGACTAAGTTGACATTGATCGCTGCTATAATGGAAGAGAAAAAGGTAAACTGGGTTGAGTTCTTCTTTGGCAAGTTGTGCCAGAACGTGATGAACAAGACCACAAATGAAGCTGGGTTGTTTGAAAGTTCGCTGGGATATGGCCTAGTGATAGGTCATTTGATGGAGGTGAAGGACATTCCTCTCAGGAATGGAAAACCCTTCCACGTGAACAAAAAGATGTTTAGGGTCAATCTATCAGCTGCCCAACAACAAGCCCATGCTAGAAAGGTTGATACGAGCGAAGGGGAATCAGCTGACCCTGTCCCTAAGGACACAACTGCGACTGCTAAGGCTCCTTCTCCCAAGCCTGTTCAGAAGAGGAAGAACGCTCCTGCCCCAGCAGCAAAGTCAACACATGTCCTACAATTGTGGAAGACTTTGTACCTTCCCCCGCAGCCGAGAAAAAATCCCCTGCACCTTCTTTTGTTATTAAAAAGAAGCGCTCAGCTGTGCCGCGGAAGCTAGTGAAGGTGGGAGAATCAACTTTCACTTTTGAAAAGCCTGAGGATGTGGAACCAGAGGTTCCATTGGTCAAGACAAAAAGAAGAAAACTTGTGAGGAAGTCCGCATTAGCTAAGCCAGCTGAGCCTAGCACAACTGTTGAGAGGGAGACTGCTGAGGAAGAGTAGCAGTCTGTGAAAGAAAAGAGTGGTGTGGAGACCACTGTGGAAAAAGAAGAGACTGTTGTTGGCGAACAACAGAGTTTGGAAGAGACTGTTGTCGGCGCACAACAGAGTCCAAAAGAGACAGCTGTCAAGGAGACAGTTGAAGAAACAGATGTGATAACAGCAAACCAAGGCGAAGAGTTAGATGTACGCTCTCCTCAAACCGATGTGAGGACATCATAGGAAGAGAGGGCTCCCTTTGAGCCCATGCATGAAGATGACGAGGATGATGACCTTGTCATGCTATCTCTTGCGTATCCAGATGTACAGGAGAGGCTCAATGTTTGGAGAAATTAGAAGTTGAGCTATGCCAGAGCCCAATTCCAAAGCCCCGAGTTCATTGGCAAGGAAGAAGAACTCCTGAGCTTTTTGGGAAACATCTCGGTCCGTTCGGTGTTGGACCCAAATATTTTTACTACCATCCTTTATCAAAAGAAGGATGAGGCGAAGCGAAAGGCTAAGGCAAAGGAAAATGAGGAATCAAATGCACCTCAACCATGTCCATTTGATAATGTGCCAGAAAGTACCTTGTTGCGGCCACTTTGTGGTGATGAGGAGAAAAGCAGACCTCTTGATGCGATCGAGAAGGCTGAGCTGAAGCAAGCACTTAAAGAATCTAAAGAGCTGCACAAGAAGACTTTGCTGAAGGGTCTAGAAGAGTCATCTTCCATTCTAATCTCTCCGAGCCCTGACATTTTGGAGATGGTGTGGAGCACTGATTCATCTACCTCACCAGTGTACTCTGAGGAACACGATACCAGGAGGACTGGCGATGAAGCTAAGGATGGAGAAGAAGAGGGCACCTTAGCCAAGCCTACCCCTAAAGAAGGTGTTGAGACACCTGTCCTGTCGGCTGAACACTCACTTGGAAAAGAAGTCGAGTCTCAGGTTCCCAGAGACCCCACTGCTCGAGACTCTGTTGGTGCGCCAGCTGAGGGGGAAACTGAAACCACCATAGCCGGGTCGGAGGAGGTTGTGGGAGACATTACGCAAATGAAGTTTGGAGGAGAAGGTGAGAATGAACGTACAACATAGTGGGGTTGACGGAGCTCAGATGGTTCTGAATATCTTAGTTGAAATCCCAGCTGCATTGCAGGCCGATGAAGCTACTGATGCAGCGAAGGCATGTGATGGAAAGGAACCCACAGTAGTTGAGACTCCTTGCTTTGAAAGTGCAATCCGAGAGGTTGAGACCTCAAAGGATGCCATCAAAGACCCTAAAGCAGCTCCATCTACTGAAGATATTGTTGAAGACCCTGTTGCGGTTAAGACTGCAGAAGGGAATGTAGAAGGCCCACCAGCGATTGAGACTTTTAAGGGTAGTGAAGGCCCAGTGTAGGTTGTGACTTCCATAGGAATTTTTGGATACGGATCGCAGGAACATGTCTCTATGGAATTTTTGGATACGGATGAGTCCTCCCTAAAGGTAAACTTGAAGATGGCCCAGTTATTGAGGAGGTATTGGCACAGTGACGAAAGACGAGTGAGAAAGCTACCTTCACAAAATTCACACTAGTTGATGGCCCATCCTCTATGGTGCAATCACCATCCTATGATGCTAATGAATCAGCTGAGGAACAGACAATTCAACAAGAAGAAACAACTGATGCCAACGACACTGTTGAAACAGTCGAGGGTCAGTCATCTCAGCAAGCTAACACAGCTGCAGAAGATATCGAGGACACTGAAACAACTGAGGCACACAAAGCTGAAGAACACTTAAAGGGAAAGGGTAAAGCTCTTGAAGTAGAAGGGGGAGAAATCATACCATCGTGTCCAAGTGCATTGACATGAAGTTTGGGAGTTTCAATCAACTGTCCAAGACTAAGCTGATTGTGATGGCTGAAATCATGCAAGATAAGAATGTGAACTGGGTAGAGTTCGTCTTCAGCCGAGTGTGCCAGAACGTCATCAACCGGTCCTACAAGGAGGATGGGACCTTTAGATGTTCATTGGGAAATGGCCTCGTCATTGGCCATTTGATGGATGTGAAGGGGATCGCACTGTGCCATGGAAAGTCGTTCCATGCCAACAAGAGGATGTTCAAGGCAAACCTATCTGGTGCGCAGAAGAAGGCACATGCAAGAAAGGCGGATACAACTGAGGGGGAATCAGTTGACCCTACTGAAGACACAGCTGAGACCTCTCCACCTCTCTCTCCAAAGCCTATCTCTAAGGAGAGAGCTGCAACACCTAAGTCTACCCCTGCCCCAGCAGCCAAGTCGAAGAAGGCACCTGACCCCGCATCCAAACCCAAAGCTCCTGCCCACGCAGTCGATGCACCTGCCCAAGCAACCCAGGCCCCTGCCCCCACAGCCGAGACTGAGGAGAAACCCCATATTCCCTCACTAGTCGTAAAGAAGAAGCGCACTGCTAAGTCAAGGAAGGTAGCTGCAAAAGCTTCTATTGAAACATAGGCCATTACTATTGAAGAGCCTACTGGAGTGGAACCAGAGATTCCGTTGGTTGCCACTAAGAGAAGACGGTTGTTTAAGAAGTATGGATCTGAGAAGACAGCCGAGTCTGGTGCTCAACCGGAGAAAACAAGTGAGACTACTGATGCTCAAGAAGAGCAGTCTCAAGAAAAAGTGATTGCGCCTGAGAAGACTGTTGATGCTGATCAGCAAAGTATTGAAGACCTAGTTGTGCAGGAGACAACTATGGAAACTAAAGCAGCTGAGACAACCAAACTTATTGAAGAAAAGGTTGTCTTAACCACTCAGACAAATGTAGTTGAGTCTGAGGAGGAGCAAGCCCCTCTAACCACCATTCAGGAGACCGGAGAGGAAGATGATGATGATGATCTTATAATGTACTCTCCAGTCTACCCAGACATTCAGCGCAGACTCAGGGAATGGAGGGCATGGAAGCTGGAATATTCAAGGCAGCAGTTTGCTCATCCTGAGTATATTGAGGAGGAGGAAGAGCTTCTTAGATTCTTTGGACATGCAACTGTCTAATTTGCCCTCAATGAAGAAAGTTGCATGGAAACTCTTCGACTCATCAAGGAGGAAGAGAAGGAGAAAGTTGAGGAGTGAGTCAGAGCCTTGGAGAAATCCAAGATATGTCTGCAAATAGGGACATATGAGCACATCCATGAGTCTACTGATAGTGACATGGAGGAGATGGACCTGTTCTTTGCGTGAAGAGAAAGGCCGAGTTAGAGCATGCCACTCGAGAGTCAAGAGCCACGCACGAGATGAGTCTTCAATAAGGTCCAGGAGAGTCGTCCAAAGTCTCTCCTTGGACTGATCCTTTGGGAGTGGCACAGTAGATTGCCTCTATTATTGCTGAAACCACATCCCCCGTGCAGTCTGAAGATGGCTCCAAGGGAAATGGCGATGAAGCTAGGAATTTGGGCATCCAAGCCAAGCCTAACCCTAAGAAGGTGTTGAGAGACCTACCCTACAATTTGAACACTCAAAGGAAACAACAACCATGTCTCAGGAGCAGAGTAACCCCATCATCATTCACTCAGTTGGTGCGCCAGCTGAGGGGGAAACTCTCTCCACCACAGCAGGGTCGGAGGATGTTGTAAGAGACCAAACAAAGACGTTAGGAGGCGAATGAGTGAATATCATTGAGCAGCAGAGTAACATTAACGACGCTCGGACAGTTGAGTCTGTCTCAGCTGAGATGTCAACTGCTATGCAGGCCAACGAAGCTGCTGCTGCAGCCAAGGCAAAGGATGAAGAGGCCCTGGGAGTTGAGACTCTGGGCCATGAAAGTGAAATACAAGGAGTTGAGACTCCGAAGGACGCCACCGTTGAAGACCCTAAGACAGCTGAGTCTGTTTAAGGGATTGTAGAAGGCCCTACAGCGGTTGAGACTACTAGGGGTAATGGAGGGATAAGGGATGTTGAGACTTCCCTAGGTAAAGAGCAAGATGAACAAAACATTCCTCAACTTGAAGGAGCTATTGCAGAAGAGGAGATCAATGCCCTTCATGATTCCCAAGAGCACATAGACACATCATTTTTGGGATCAAAGGATGAAGCCGAGTCCACACACCCTGAAGATTCTTCGATGGACAAGGCTGAGGATGTTCTTAAATCTCAAAGCCATGTGAGTGATAAGACAGCTCGAATGAGATTCCATTTTGATGATGAGCCAACTCCAAAGCCCACATTAGAATCCGATGATGCTGATGAATCAGCTGAGGAAATGGTTACTCAATTGGAAAAACACACTTAGACCGAAGAAGCTGTTAAAACAGCTGAGGCTCAGTCAGCTGAGCAAACACTTACAACTGCTCAAGCTACGACAAAGTCAGTTGCACAGGCTACCACATCTGCAGCAGTAACGACTCCCACAGCTCAATCGCAGGCTCCCACAGTTGCACTAACATGTGTCGATGACGCTGTTGCAGCCGAGGCGCAAAGAGCTGGATCATTGCAGGAACTTCAAGGTCAAGACTCCCAAAGTGAAGCTTTGGGGATACTATTTGTACGCAATGATGTTTTTGAGGATATGTTCCCATTCACTGCTGAATTGGCCAACATGGAGAAAGAATCTGCCAGAGACCAAGAGAAATATACCATGCAAGAAGAGCTCATTATTCCTACAGATTCGATTGTGCCAATGGACTATAACTTCAATGCAGTGTGGCCGGAAGCTGAGTCAAATCCGACAGCTGAGTTCCGTGAAGCCTTCAAGAAGATCTGTGAAGAGATTGAGAAGATGGAACGCCACCAGGCATCTCTGGATCTGAGATTGGACAATTGGGATGCTACCCTCACAGCAGATTTGAGAGGGATTATCATTTGAATAAAGGAATGGGATGCACAGCAGACAGCCATGCGTTTGGAGCAGGTCCATTACTTCAAGGCCTTATTTGCCAAAATGCTTGTATGGAGTGCGAACACTTCTATGTTTCAGCAGAGAATGAAGGAATACATGGTAAGGATGGAAACTTCTCACAAGTCGGATATGGAACTGCTTAAGCACTTTCACCAGGCTGAGATCACTCAACTAGAGAACAACATGAATGACAAGTTCAGTCTTCTTATAGCTGAAATGAAGTTGGTGACAGCCGAGTCGAAGGCTACTCGCTCAGAGTTTCTAAAAGCCCACTCTACAGCAGACTCAAAGCAGGACTCTACCAACAACCGACTAGATTTCACCCTAAGTGGCTTATTCCCTGGGCTAACCCTTTCATTTGGTGATGATGCCAAAAAGGAGGAAGATGAGGCCCTAAAGGGATTGAAGGAGGAGGTGAAGAAAGGAGATGACAAAGCTGAGGGGGAATGAAGTTCGACCAGAAATCTTCCTTTAAAATTGATGTATGCTGAAACCCCACAGCTAGGTGAAGTCACAACTTTCATTCTCAGCAATCTACCCCAAAACATACCCATTGAGAGAGTTGAGTTGGCCATGAAAGATAAAAGGAAGGCCATCGAAGATGCATTCAAGGAAGTAGCTGAGAAGCAGTCAGCTCGCATTGAAGAAATCATGAAGCAGTATGGTGGTCCTCCAGCCGGAAAGGACTATGTTGCGATCAAGTCCCCGAAAGACATTACTATGCCTGATGTTGGATCTGAGCCTAGATCTTTAGAGGAGTTTCAAACTCTAGAAGCAGAGGGTTACTTTCAAGGAATGACTCTGACTCAAGCGTGGGATGTGTATTGGGAGAAGGGATTGGATGTATGCAAATCAGCTGACAAGCAGCCAACTTCCAGCAGTCACTCAGTTGGAAAGTCAAAGGCTCCAATACAGTATACTCCCAGAAGAAGAGGAGCTGAGTCAGGACGGGGAATACATGGTGGCGGTGGAAGAGGTTCTCAACCACGGCCAAGACCAAAGGATGTTACGTATGTTGATCCATAGAAGAAAGGAATCACATCTTAATCAAATTTGGACATGACCATCTTGCTAATATTAAGGTTGCACGCAAGCTAGCAGAAGCCAATAGAAGGCAAGAGGAAGAGAATTAAAGAGAAAACAGAGAATGGCTTGAGAGGCAGCGAAGGGATAACCCTACTGTTAAACGAGCTTATGAGAAGAAGAAGAAAGAGGAAGAAGAGATGAAGAGAAGAAGACCAGAGGATGACAGGAAGAGGGCTGAAGATGAAGAGAGAAGAAGGAAGCATCAAAGGCGTTGAAGCGTGCTGCGAACCCCTTCATGTATTTTACTTGTTGTAAATACATAAATGTAAGTCTTTTGGAATAGCTCTGTGAATTTCCCTGTAATTTTCACTCACTATGTATCTTAGCTTAGATATACGCTTTATTGTCATACTTGTAAAGCGCTTATACTTATTGTAAACAGCTTTGTAAAGGACAAGAATGCTATGATCAATAAAATGACTATTCAAAAGCATACATTCTTTGTTACCGCACTACTTGTATGTTTGTTGTTTACTTACGTTGAATGTTTTAAGTTTTGGCATCATCAAAAAGGGGAAAATTGTTAGGAAATTTATTTGTTAGATTTTGATGATACCATGTAAAACTTAAACTAGGAAGTTGGCACCTCATTTTTCTTGTAATTATGTTTTGTAATAGATAGGACTGGAAGAGCTGAGTTAAGTCAGCTAAGTCAAGATTACAAAAAGTCAACTACGGACTGAATGAAGACTCTGATGTGTGTTAGCTGAGTATGGCCTAGAAGGAAGTCAAGGACTCGACTGAAGGAGAATCAGCTGAGAACAGTGTGAGAATTGTCAGTCATGTCAACTCAAGAAGCCAAGTGTATCAGTTGAAGTGATAGTTGAGTCAATCTCATGATTGAAGCAGATTCAAGTCACCTGGGGTAAAGGCAGCAGTCAAACCAACACAACTGACTTAGATCCGTTGAAAAAAGTCAAGAATATTACTCGATATAGTAATATGTCAAGCTGTCAGGTCTCAAAGTGTTTGGCCCAGAATTGTGCTAAAAGAATGAGCCAATGGGAAGCACTGCACTTTGTGTCAGAACCTGCAAAGCTGGAATGCCATTTAATACGAGGAAAGGTCAACATCACAAAAGCTGCAGACCAAGACAAGACAAGCTAACAAACACAAAGTGACATTTGAAACTAGCCTATCTCTTCAACGGGCAAATTTCAAATGTGCACTATAAAAGGCAGAGGAAGCATTTGAGAAAGGGTTACCTAAACCTAGCAAGAGCAAGCATTATTCAAGCAATTAACCTGCAATATTCTCAAAGCAATTCAAGATATTCCTCAAGCCTAAAACTCGAAGAAACTCGATCCAACACAAGTTGTGAAGGAGAGGCAACTTCAATCAGTTGAAGAGAAAAATATTTGAAAATCAAAGGAGTCTACTTTCCAAGAAGTTGAGTCGCAAGAGAAGCTAGCTGTGTGATCAAGGCTGTCTCCAAACTGATAACTGCTTTGTAAACTGATCTGTTACTTAGTAGATTCCTCTAGGAGTTGGAGAAGAGAGAACTAGAAAAATTACCCCATCTTCGAACCACTATAAAAATACTTGTGTCAATTTACTTTCAGCACTTACTTTCCTGCATATCTATTTTATATCTGCTGTTAGTTAATATTTTCTATCCAACTGATAAATAACTGAGTGCTAAAATAAGTGTTAAAAACAAGCTTTAAACCAATCAAAGGGTGTTAAGTCTTCCGTTGTTAAAAACCAAATCAGCCAAGTTAAGTATTTGGCTTAAGCAACCGATTTATACTATCAACAGCTCTATCGAGTCTGTTGAGTGGGTAACTTAGTTGAATAGCCAACTTAGCTGTCCCCCAATGACACAGTTGATTTGAGTCAACTCTGTTGAATTATTTAGAAGGACTAAAATCGAAAATTTGGTAAGGTTTATTCAACCCCCCCTTTAAACCTTACACCACACCCCTTGGGACCTATTATGTTTAGATTGTACTCAACGATATTAAATAGACAACATAATAAGTGAATTTAACTTATAAATGATAAATACTCTTCCATAATATAATAGCTTAAAAAGTAATATGGTGATTGGGCATCATTATAATGGTTGATTCAATTTATAAGATTGAAAAGAAAAAAGAAAGGCCAGCAAGGGTTACACAATGAGATACAACCAACAGACACTTTAGTATTATCTTAACACGGCAATCGCTGCAATAACATTAAATCACAAAATTCCTAGTGTTGTCCGGCAATGACATATTGATAATTTTTCAATTATTCTTAATGCCAAAATCATCCATCTAGATTATATCACTAAATTCAAGAGATTGGACTTGGGAAGGAAATGTTTTATCGTTGTTGTTCATTAGTGTCCATCTGCCAGCACATGCCACCAGAATTTCCAATTCAAAAGATGAACTTGTTTTCTATATGATGCAATCATAAGATGCCACGTATTTAGGCGTTCTTTCATAGCGTCCATTTGCGTAAGCCATGACGCACCAATGGGTGCCACCCATCTTCCAAAGGTGTTCAAACAAAATGAGGAGTCCCTCAAGGGATTGAAGAAAGAGAAATTGAAGAAAGGAGGTGATGTAGCTGAGGGGTAAGGAAGTTCTAAGGACTTAAAATTGATTTTTGCTGAAACCCCTCAGCTAAGTCAAGTCACAGCTGATATTCTCAAAAAGCTACCCGTGAGCTTACCAATTGAAAAAGTTGTCGTGGCCATGAAAGACAAGAGAAAAGTCATCGAAGTTGCATTTGAAAAGGTAGCTGAGAATATGTCAGCACGAGTCGAAGAAATCTTGAAACAGCATGGTGGTCTCCCAGCTGGACTAGAAAATGTAATGATAGAACCCCCCAAACAAGTAATGCCCGGATGCAGGATCTGAGCCCAGATCTATGGAAGAATTTCAAACATTGGAAGCTGAAGGATACTTTGAGGGAATGACCTTGACTCAAGCCTGGGAGTTATACTAGGAAAAAGGCCTGGAGGTGTGCAACAAGGCTGAGAAGCAGCAGAGTGCCATCAGTCACTCAGCTGGGAAATCAAGGCTCCTGTAAAGTATGCTCTTAGAGGAAGAGGAGCAGAGTCAAGAAAGGGAAGACAAAGTGGCACTGAAAGGAGTTCTCAATCTCGGCCAAGGCCAAAAGATGTCACTTTCGTGGACCCTGAGAAAAGGGGAATTACTTGCAAATTTAGAAGTCACTCGAAAAATTGAAGAAGCCAAGAAGAGGATGGAAGAAGAAAGCGCCAGAGCAACTCGCCAATAGGAAGAAAGGCGAGAAGGGATGACCATGTTGCAAAGCGAGCGTTTGAGGAGAAGAAAAGGGAAGAAGAAGAAAAGAAAAGGAAGAAGGCTGAAGAAGAAGAGGAAAGAAAGAGGAAAAGAGTTGATTCAGACAGAAGAAGAGTTGTAGAAGAGAAAGGAAGGAAGCAGCAAAGGCGTTGAAGTGTTGCTGCGAACCCCTTCATGTATTTTTGTTGAAAATACATTTATGTAGATCTTCTGTAATAAGCTTAGTGCATTTCCCTGTGATTTTCACTCTTTATGTATCTTAGCTTAAATATACTGTGTATTGACATTTATATATTTAGATTGCTCTGATACCGAATGTAAACAACTGTGTAAAGGACAAGAATGCTACTTCGTTACTGCATTGTCTGTATGTATCTTTGTTGTTTACTTACTTTAAATGCTTTAAGTTTTGGCATCATCAAAAAGGGGGAAATTGTTAGGAAATTTATTTGTTAGATTTTGATGATACCATGTAAAACATAAACTAGGAAGTTGGCACCCCATTTGCCTTGTAATTTGCATTGTAATAGATAGAGCTGAAAGAGCTAAGTCAAGTCAGCTATGCCAAGAATTACAACAAGTCCACTGCGGACTATGTGAAGACTCTGTTGTGTGTCAGCTGAGTAATGCCATGAAGGAAGTCAAGGACTCGACTGAAGGAGAGTCATCTGGGGAATAGCTGTAAGAAGTGTCAGTCAAGTCAACTCAAGAAGACAAGTCTCAAGTTGAAGTGACAGTTGAGTTATCCAATGATTGGAGCTGACTCAAGTCACCTAGGGTATAGACAGCAGTCTAGTCAAGACAACTAACTTAGATCCATTGATTAAAGTCAAGAATATTACTCAATATAGTGATATGTCAAAGCTGTCAGGTCTAAAGTGTTAGTCCCAGAATTATGCAAAAGGGATGAACCAATGGGAAACACTGCACCCTGTGTCAGGCACCTGCAATGCTGCGAAGACATTTAATACGAGGAAAAGTCAACATCAAGGATCTGCAGACCAAGACCAGACAAGCCAACAAACATAATGTGACATTTGAAATTAGCTTATCTCTTCAACGGGCAAATTTTCAAATGTGCACTATAAAAGGCTGAGGAAGTTATTGAGAAGAGGTTACCTGAACCACGAACAAGCAAGCAATATTCAAGCATTTAACCTGCAATATTCTCATATACATTCAAGCAATTCCTCAAGCCTCAAACTCGAAGAAACTCGATCCAACACAAGCCGTGAAGGAGAGATAACTTCAACCTGTTGAAGAGGAAACATTTGAAGAAGCAAAGGGGTCTACTTTCCAAGTCAGGATTGTAGAAAGGTTCCAAGTCAAACCATTATCAAGTTTGTTGGAGGGCTTCGTGATCAAATCCAAGAACTTGAGAAGTGAGCTGAAGTAGCAAGGCAGCTGCCCTGTGAAGAAGCTGAGTCGCAAGAGAAGCCAATTGTGTGATCAAGGTTGTCTGCAGACTGTTCACAGCTTTGTAAACCGATTTGTTATATAGTGGATTCCTCCAGGAGTTGGAGAAGAGAGGATTAGAATAATTACCCCATCTTCGAACCTCTATAAAATATTTGTGTCATTTACTTTCAACAAACTTACTTTCTGCACATTTACATTATATCTGATGTCAGTATTATATTTGTTATCCAACTGATAAATAACCAAGTGCAAAAATCAAATGTTTAAAAATAAGTTAATTCTAAACAAAGGGTGTTAAGTCTTACGCTGTTAAAAACCAATTAGCCAAATTAACTATTTGGCTTGAGCAG
The DNA here is from genome assembly GCA_016081115.2 of Rehmannia glutinosa. NCBI lineage: Eukaryota > Viridiplantae > Streptophyta > Magnoliopsida > Lamiales > Orobanchaceae > Rehmannia > Rehmannia glutinosa. The sequence continues at coordinate 45,168,598 of CM071934.1, read as the reverse complement.
CCGAGTTATACTATCAACAGATCTATCGAGTCTGTTGAGTGGGTACCTTAGTTAAAAAGCCAACTTAGTTGTCCATCAAGGACACAGCTGTTTGGTTCAACTGTGTTGAATAATTTTAAAAGGACTAAATCAAAAATTTGGTAAGGTTTATTCAACCCTGAACCCCCCCTTCTAAACCTTACTTCACACTCCTTGGGACCTACACAAAATGTTCTGCATGGTTAATCCCATTCATCTGTCAGATGTGTACCAGCAAAATATTCCAATTATAACATGCCACATATACATGGGTTGATGCAGGTCGTAGGATTGGTTAAGCCATGATGCACGGTTTACTGTCAATCCCGTCCATCTGACAGAGGTGTGCCAACAAAATATTCAAATTATAAGATACCACGTATTTAGGGGCTCCTTCACGTCGTCCATTTACGTAAGCCATGACGCACAATTTTCAGTCGGTCCCATCCATGTGCCAGATATGTGCCAGCAAAATGCTCTAATTATAATGTGCCACGTATAATTGGGCTGTTGCATGTCGTATATCTGCGTAAGCCATGACGCATAGTTTTCATTCAAATATCCCATCTATGTGCCAGATGTGTGCCAGCAATGTTCAAATTATAACATGGCACACACGATGAATGCACACACACTGCAAACATACATACACTTTCTCCACATCTCTCTCTCTCTCTCTCTCTCTCTCTCTCTCTCTCTCTCTCTCTCTCTCTCTCTCTCTCTCTCTCTCTCACACACACACACACACACACACACTCACGGAATGCACACTACAATCTACATACACAATTTCACTCTTTCTTTCAAACACATATATTGACACATAACAAAATTTATATATTTCAAATTTATTAACGATTTTTATTGTCCTATTTTGGTAGTGTATAAACTATAGGTTGAGCTAGTTTATTTCCTGATCATTTTATTACCTTGGATGTCTTGATTCTGTTTAGATTGTACTCAAAGATATTATGTAGACAACATAATAATTGAATATAACTTATAAATGGGAAATACTTTTCCTGAATATAATAGCTTAAAAAGTAATCTGATGATTGGACGTCATTATAATGTTTGATTCAATTTATAAGATTGAAGAGAAAAAAGAAACGCAACCAAGGGTTACACAATGAGATACAACCAACAGACACTTTAGTATTATCTTAACACGACAATCGTTGCAATCACATTAAATCACAAAAATTCCTAGTGTTGCCCGGCAATGACATATTGATAATCTTTCAATTATTCTTAGTGCCAAAATCATCTAACTAGATTATATCACTAAATTCAAGATATTGGACTTGGGAAGGAAATGTTTTATCGCTCTTGTTCATTAGTATCCATCTGCCAGCACATGCCATCAGAATTGCCAATTCAAAAGATGAACTTGTTTTCTATATGATGCAATCATAAGATGCCACGTAGGTTCTTTCATATCGTCCTTTTGCATAAGCCATGACGCACCAATGGGTTCCATCCATTTTCCAAATGTGTGCCAGCAAAATGTTCTGCATGTTGTATATATGCGTAAGCCGAAACGCACAGTTTTCAGTCAATCCCATCCATCTGCTAGATGTGTGCTAGCAAAATATTCCAATTATAACATACCACGTATACTTGGTTGCTGCAAGTTGTAGGTTTGCGTAAGCCATGATGCACGGTTTTCTGTCAATCCCATCCACCTGACAGAGGTGTGGCAACAAAATATTCAAATTATAACATGCCATGTATTTAGGGGCTCCTTCATGTCGTCCATTTACATAATCCATGACGCAAGGTTTTGAATCGGTCCCATCCATGTGCCAGATATATGCTAGAAAAATGATTTAATTATAATTTTCCATGTATAACAGGGTTGTTGCACGTCGTATATCTGCGTAAGCCATGACCCACAGTTTTCAGCCAAATATCCCATCTATGTGCCAGATGTGTGCCAGCAAAATGTTCTAATTATAACATTGCATACACGTTGCATGCACACACTGCAAACATACGTACATTTTCTCCACACACACTCCCTCTCACTCTATAACGCCTCGAACCCATTTCGATTAGGAACACTAATGTGGTACACTTGAGTATTTATAAATAGTTTGCAAAATCATAAATAAAATAATTTAATTACTAAAAAGTGGGCTTAAAAATTTCTTAAAATAAACTTAAGAGTAGGAAAAGTGATAATGGTTTGATAACAGTTATGCCTCAGTAAATTCATATTACATCAACCATAAATTATTTACTCTAAACACATGTAATTTTAAATAGTGGGAAAACATGGAACGATGTCCATGTTGTCAGACCTCTACGCATCGGCTCCCGGTTCATCATCATTATCTGAAATATAAATTTTAAGGCGTGAGTTGAGAAACTCAGTGGGAAACGTAAGCAGTTACACTAATGGATTAGCAACATTTAATAAAATATTTTCCCTGGTGAATTACTTTCATGTCTCGCGGCCCCGTAAAACGTTTCAGACCGTGCTACCGCCTCACATGCTATTAACCACTTTTCACTTGGTGAGTCACTTTCATGTCTCGTAGGCCCCGACGATGCCTCGAACCGTGCTTACACCTCACATGATATTGACTCCATTTCATTATAAAGACTAGTTCATGTCTCGTGGGCCACAACCGATGCCTCGATCCGTGCTTGCACCTCACATGGTATTAGCCCTAGGCCTCATGACCCGAAGGTCCTTAATCATCATATCATAGCACAAAAAGAGTTTGCAATATCTACATTAGTATAACAGTACAACATGCTTACAAAATCAGAAGTTTACCCACCTTTGACGTTTAATAGAATGCTAGTGATGCAATTTATTGAATGAGACCGTGCCCGATTGCCTCGCACCCAACATAGTTAAATTCTTCAACTTAATGACATAGGACAAAGTATATAAAATCATTAAGTTACTTAGTCTAAGAGACTAAGTAAAGTCTAACACTTTTCTTAAGTCAAGTATCCTATAATCGGGTGTTCGATACCCTTTTAACAAGCTTTAAAAACGATAAAGTCAAAGTCAATGTCAAAAGTCAACATAAAAATCCAAGTCAAGGTCCAGTCAAAAGTCAATGGTCAAAGTCAAAAGACAACATAAAAGTCAAAGTCAAGGTCAAAGTCAATGTATGACTAATTAAATTCAATTGATCGTTAATTAATCGCCTAAAAATAATTAATCGACTAACGACACGTTTCCGGTAAAAAATTTGATTAGACAAATCCTTAACTTATAAAATCATACCTCAACTTTTACATCTTGACTTATTTAAAAATAACACGTCATCTCAAAAAATATCGTAAATATCTTCGTCACGTTATTTTTAAAGAAAATCTTTCTGAAATCTCCGTTTCCCGAAAAATCACTTTACGTTACTTCGCTATCTTTTCGCCTCGTAACTCTAACCTACTAACCTAACACTTAAAATCAACTTTACAAAAAGTAAACGTGAAAAAGTACATGTCTCATCACTTCATATTTTACGTAAAATCGGTCGCTTTTTCTTACGTATCTACTTCTACACTCTACCACCCACCCTACCAACCTATCACCCTACTCCACCAAGGCAGACATTTCCACCACCCAACTGCCACCTCCGGCCACCCTCAACTGGTGGCACCGAAGCCACCTCCGATGGCCGGCGGTCGGCCCCATCGGAGCGTATTTCATCGTTTTTCGCCCTCGATTCGATTTTTCGGATTCTCTAACTCTAAGCACTAAATTGTAATAACGTTTTAACATGAAAAATAACTTTTTAAACTTATTGTGTTCATTAAAAATCCTCCACAAAGTCTTAAGCTTTTATCTTCAAAAATGGTGAATCAAAAAGACCAAAAATCACTAATTATTCAAGTTCATCTACTACCTTAAATTTTTCTCCAACAATCACTTATTCATCTTCTAAATATCATCTTAAAATATTAATATCATGCTTAAAACATCATAAATTAAATAAAGCTCAAAATAAATAAAAAAAAAAACAAAGTCTAGAATCATCACATTAAACCATTAAACTACACTTAATCATGCTCAAATTAAAAAAAAATCAACCTAAAATTTATCTCACTTGGCCGTCCACTTCAAGAGACCATAACGGGGTATTTTTTATTTCTAAAAAAAGATTAAAACACATAATCATGCTCCTACTAGTTATATATAACACAATCTATGAACAAAAAGTGAAACAAAAATCATTTGCTCCAAAACTTCAAAGTGGCCGAAAATAAAAGCTCAAAAATGGGGGTTTTAATCTTCATGTTTTCATCATCAAAGTTCATTTCTATGGTTGATTATTGCATAGGATCATCCTCCTAAAAAGATTTAAAGAAAAGACAAGAATCAAAGAAAAAGATGAAGAAAAATTATCTCTTGAAGCTTTACATGGAAATGGAGTTTTTAGCTAAGTATGGCATTGTGTGGAAGAAGTGAGGGTGTTGGGGGTTTTATAATAATGCAAGAGTGCTTGGGGTGGAAAATCCATTTTTGCCCTCTTTTAAAATATTTTGCAAAAGTTAGTATTTTTTAAAAATCCTCAAACAAGTTATTATTATTTCTAAAAATCCCGAAAGTTAGTTAAAACTCGTTTTTCATAAATTAGATAGTCATTAATAATCATAAAATGTGAAGTATAAATTTAGTCTCTAATTTTCAAAATATAAATAAGCGCTTACTAAAAATCTCCGAAAATTCACTTAATCATTCCAAAAGTCTCGATCCTAAAATTTAAGTGTGAAACTCCCTAATAACATTCATAATAACTCCATAGAAACAGCGATGGAAAATGCCCCGTCACTAATCTGAATGAAAATAACGATGGAATATTTCCATCGTTATTTAGTGATGAACATTCCGCCGTTAACTTAGTAACAGACATTTCGTTGTTAACTTAACAATGGATTTTCCATTACTAAGTTGTTGTTATATTGGTCGAATTGATAAATCGCCATCCAACAATAACTACGGACTTTTTTCTCTAGCGACGGAAATATTTGTTGCTAACTTTAGCGACTAAAGTATTTCCGTTGTTAAGATTTTGCCGACGAGGATTTTAACGACAAATAATTTCCGTAGGGAATCCATCGATAATGTATATAATGATGGAAATAGTTTGTTTAGGAACAGAATCTTCCATCGTTATTTTCCAGTTTTCTTGAAGTGAAATTTATAAGAATGAAGACAAGAATATGAAGGCAAACAAGGGTTACACAACGAGATACAAACAATAGACATTTTAGTACTATCTTATCACGCCAATCAATCACATTAAATTACCAAAATTTGTAGTGTTGTATGGTAATGACATATTAATAATCTTTCAATTATTCTCAATACCAATATATGGTGTTTCTTATGTATCATCCTGAGAATCATATACAAGTTAGATCGATTGATCAGTATTTGGATTCTTAAATGCATTTGTGCTTGTTATTTCACAATCTATTGCCTAGCTACATTAAATACAAATGTAGAATGTGAAGTCTTTTCAGCTCAAAATAAACACCATGTTTTGACAATTTGATTAAAATGACTAAATATTTGTAGTAATTGTTGTTTAGGCTTCATGTGATAGGATGCTAACTGGGACGAGTTGGTTGGATGCAAAGTAAAGATTTGGTAATCATCATAGATTGATTATTATGCATCTGTTGCAATGAGCCATGTTGGTTGCAAACTGAAAGGCCGGGCCTGAATCTCGTCATGGAGTCAGAAGAAGCCACTTGCCCGTTCCAGCTTGGTCAGCAGAGTACCAGGCTAGAAAAGCTCCCCATGTAACTAGTAAGGTCAATGAGAATGACGATCTTTGTGGGGTATGTGGTGATGCTGATGAAATTGTATTGTGTGATAATTGAGGAACATAATTGTTGGGAAATTTATTTGTATAGATTTTGATGATGCTATGTAAAACTTAGATTAGGAAGTTGGTACCTCAATTCTGCTGTAAAATCAACTATGTAATAGATAGGGTTCTATTAGTTGAGTCGAAGCAGCCAAGTTGAAGATTGTAGAAGTTGACTGAAGATCGAAATGAAGACTCTGTTGTGTGTCAGCTGAGTATTGCAGTGATGGATCAGTCAAGTACCAAAAAGTTGTCTCAGTCAGCCGACTGGCAGCTAAGTCACTCCCAAATAAGTGGAGAAGACTATCAAAGGGGTTCAACAGCAAAAAGGACTCAAAAAGCTAAAGATGTCCATTGATAGGCAAAGTCAAATCTTTGCTAAAAGAGGAAACATGACAAACTGCAAGCATAAACCTGCTTTGCTGAAATAGTGCAAATAGCTGGGAACCAATGGGATGCTCTTGCAAACCTGCAAAAGTTCAGGCATGTTGCAGAGCATTAATACAAGGATCAGTCTACATCAAATGCTGCATAACAGGACAAGCCAACAACCAGGAAGTGTAGTTTGAAAAATGGATCTATCTCTTCAACGGATACATTTTTCAAATAGGCACTATAAAAGGCTGAGGAACTTAAGAGAAAGGATACTTTTGCAATAGACACATACTTGCAAACATTCAAGCAAAGAGCAAAATACTCTCAAGCTATACACTCAATTCTCAAGCCTAAAACTTGAAGGAAATCGATCCAATACACTTAGTGAAAGAAAGACAACTTCAAACTGTTAAAGAGGAACATTGTTAAACCAGGCTTTTGACTTGTTGGAGGGTTATGTGATCAAATCCAAAAGTCCAAAGGAGCTTAAGTAGCAAGACAACCGTCTTATGAAGAGCCGAGTCCCATGAGTGAAGCCAATTGTGTGATCAATGCTTTCTCGGACTATCATCCTTTTGTAACTAAGTCACTGTTACTTAGTGGATTACCTCGAGAAGTTGGAGAAGAGTGGATTAGAGGAATTACCCCATCCTCGAATCACTATAAAATTGCTTTGTGTCTTTTACATTCAACACATTTATTTCTTGCATATTATATCTGATGTTTGTTAAATAAGTCTAATGATAATAACTTAACCATAAAACAAGTGTTGAAAACATATTTTAACAAATGGTGTAAGACTTCCGCTGAAAAACCAAGTATGTTGTATTTCTAAAAAAGATCACCCTCACTCAGCTGAGTTATCTTATCAACAACTCTCTTGAGTTTGTTGAGTGGCTAACTCTATTGTTAAGGTTGAACTAAGTTGTCCCTCAAGGACTAAGTTGACTTGTGATAAAACTATGATTTTAAGAACAAAAATCGAAGAATGTTTAAGTCTATTCAATTCCCTCCCCTTTAGACTTAACTTAAATACCCCTTGGGACCTACAATGATGCAAAATATAGGTCAAAAGTTGGGGTTATTTGTAATATTTCGAAAAATTGAGGTATCTCACATCTTTAGATTTTATCAGAAGGATTGTTGTTTTGCTTAGATTTTATGTAGTGCTACTAGTGAATGATGTTGTTAAACAATTGATGGATGTAATTGTAAAATATAAGACGAAAAGTTGTGGTTATTTGTAACATTTAGAAAAGTTGGGGTATCTTGCCATCATAAGATTTTATGGAAAGGGTGGTTGTTTTGCTTAAATGTCATGTGGTGCTACTGGTGAAATAGTGTTGTACGATAATTGAGGGATGTAATTGTAAAATATAAGACAAAAAGTTGGGGTTATTTGTAATATTTAGGAAAAATTGGGATATCTTACCATCTTCAGATTTTATTAGAAGGTTGTTTTGCATAAATGTTTCAACTCTTTACTTTGAGCTAGGGAAAAAAGTTTTTCCATTTGCATTTGATTGTGGCAATGAACTTAAATTATATGTTTCAGAAGCTCTCAAATGCATGGGCACTGATTATTCTGATGTACCCATGTACGAGAAGTAACTCAAAGGGATGACTTGGTGTGTATTTCTAGTAGTCGTAGATACACACGTAATTAAATACAAGATGCATGATTTTTTTGTGAGACAAAAATATTTTTTACTTTAAATATGAAATAAAACCTTTACTTGAGCAATTTCAAATATGTATATAATCTATTTTAGGTTACAAAGTGTTAGGTTAGTCATATATATATATATATATAGTATGAGTCCAATAATGTCATGCCCCAATTTCACTCAATTTCACTAGTACAACATATTAAACTGGTGTACAACTCCAGCCCATCTTACAATAACCAAATTATCAAATGGTCTCGGACTACAATTTTTTAGTTCAATAAAATGGAAATTCAATACCTAATTAATGGAATACAAGCCTTAGCACGACTTATAAATAGTCGCCTAAACAAACGCATGCCTTGACGATCTATATACATATAAAATGAGCCGCTTTTTAAAATAGTATGGGTAATTTTTCCCAGCCTTTTACAGTTACTATAAAAAGTAATAAAAATATTTGTAAAAATAAGAAGTGATAAATATTTGGTATTTCATTATTTTTGGTGGTTTCACCTATCTATTTGTGGTTTCTTGTGATTAATTCTTGTGGATTCCATGATCAACAGTCTGTACGTTTAATATGTTGGTTCATAATTCGAGAGATGAGTTCCAAAACAGATTAAAGAAGTCACAACATAAATAATTGAAGAATCCGGAGGCTTATGATGTTTATGGGGTGAAATACTTGGATTCATTATACTTTTGGGAGTTGATATTTTTTATTGAGTAGGGATGCTAGCAATTTAATATTGATCTATGGTTTTCTCGCATCGGGAGAGGGAATAAACTAGGATAGGAATTGAGTTCATAGATAAGGTGTAAATGGTTCTTACGAGACATGAATCATGTATAAATTGATGAAGCATGTCGAAATCATAGTCCTAGTATCGCCTTTCTTTGTTGGTAAAATCTTTCGCGGGTGTTCATAGTTTATTTGTTTTTACTATTTTACTTAGTTTTAATTGTTAGATAATTCAATCATCATCCTATTCGGACATTTCAATAAATTTGAAACTATTATAATTATCGTAGTTTATATTTTAATCAATCCCTGTGGAATACGACATTGCTTGGCACTATCTATCAACTATGTTGTACACTTGCAGCTTAGTTTAAAAGATTTTAGCGATCAAGTTTTTGGCGCCGTTTCTGGGGATTGAGTTAATCAACATAAATATAGTGATAAATAGTTTATATCTTAATCGGAACACTTTATTTGCTTTATTTTAGTTTTCATTTTAGTAAAATTGTTGGGTATTGATTTTGTGCTTGTTGAGTGCAAATATTAGAACCAATGGCAGAGGAACTGTTGTTACCCACTGAAGGTGCCAAATCGTATGAACACCTTGAAGATTTTCAAGTGAGAGTATTCAAACTAATAGAATAGAGCAATGGCAAAGTGGTCAAGGCCACTATCCTCCACCACCTTTTCCACATTAGAAGAAGTAAATATTTTTCGCTCTTTCATCTCTTTGCTAACTTCCTTGAGTTATTCGGGACGTAAAATTATTTAAGTTTATGGGAGTTGTTGAGAATACGCGATAGTGTATTTTTGCATATTTACATATCATATAGGTTGCATGTAGTTTCATATAAAAATTTGCATAATTGTTTTTTGTTTTTAATAGGCACGTTTATCGCTTTAGAACGTTTAATGTTTTTGTGTGAATTTGGTAGAATCATGGAATTAGAATGAAGTGCCTTTTGTGTATTATTACCTCAAGTACTTGATCTTATGAGAAACGTACTTGTGAGCATGTATTGAATTCGAGAAAATATTTTGGTTGTTTATGGGGTATTGATTAAGAAAGTTGGGTATTTGAGCATGATACGAAAAATAAGCATGTGAGCTTTTGTGCCTATTACTGCTTTTATCATATGCAATCTTATTTTTATTAGAGTGTGTCATTCGTGTTGTTTGAACTCTGGAACTTGCATTGGTGTTTTATTGAAACTACATGTGTGTGCAATTTTTGAAGATGATTTAAGGCCATTTTTGTTTAAGCCTTTTAGCCTAAAAGAATACCTATGGAATCATGATTCCCTAGTTAGCCAACTTGAGCCTTAGCTTTGATTTATTGTTAGCCACATTTTGAGCCATAACTTGGCATATAATTATCTTGAAACTTGAACTTATAGAGATGTAAACATTAAAGGAATGTGTGGTTTTACTTTAAAAGAAAATTATTTGTGGGGATGAGAGGTGAACAAAAAATTGAGATGAGGAAAGCTCGGAAAATTTTAATAACTGAAAAATCGAGCTTATAAGAAAAAATAAGAAAAATCAAAAAAATCGAGCTTAAGGCTAAAGAGAAAGAAGGCAATGGCGTAAGAATGAAAAAAGAGAAAAACGGTGAAATAAGAAGTATAAAGTGAAACTAAAATAACAAGTGAATGCTTTTTAGATGAAGTGGATTTGTGATTTGAAGTGTAGTACTTATGGTTCTATTTGCTCAAGTTTGAGTCGCTTAATCCATATTTTTCCTACCCTAACCAAAGAGCTTTCATTACAACCAAAGGAGTGGAACTTAATGAGGTTTTGTATTTGTGGTGTTCTCATGTTGTGTAATCTACCCCATTGCATGCGATTATTTTTTTTTATTTTGCTACGAGAACAAGGAATGGTTTAAGTTGGGGGTATTTGATAAGTGGTTATTATGCATGCATTTTGGGGTGTAGTTTGGTATGTAATCAAGATTATTGCATGTGTAACTAGCGTGTTTAGGTTGGTTTTCTTTATTGGACGTGATATTGCGGTTGTCTGGGTGTTTTTGCAGGAAATGGAGCTAAATTGGACAAAAACTGATAGCACATTCCAAAGGATATGTCAAGAGCCAAAGCACAAATAAAGACACGACGGAAAGAAGCATGGACAATCGAACAATAGGGGATTGCTTTCGAAAACGTCAAACGCATCAATATTTTTCAGCACTGGCAAGGTTTAGTATTTTGGCCATAACGTTCTCTACAAAATTGATATTGAGCTGATTTAAGATGCTATGGAAAGTAAGAGAAAGGTCTACAATTGTAATGAAGACCCCAGGAGAAAATTCACACGTTTGGACCTCACACGGACTGTGTGAAAATCCCATGACCGTGGGAATTTTATTCTGCGATTTTCAGAGACTGAGGGCCATTCACACAACCCGCCAGTGTGAAATCACACGACCATGTAAAATGCCTGTGCCAGCGGATTTTGTTTCCTTATTTCGCGAGGACTCTAAAAGGGATCTTAAAAGGCAACTATAAAAGGAAAAATTAGACCTAGCAGTTGACACAGTTCATCTAGGAGATAAAAGAATATATCTAGGGAGAAAAAACAACACGTATAAAGAGAGATTTTGAAGAAACCATGCAAGAGAATTAACCACGAAGAAGCACGAAGGGTTGAAGAACGTGAAGATTGATTCTTCTACACAAGGGGAATTCATCATCATAGTCTAGAACTTATTTTCCATGTCGCATATTTCGTTTAATAATTTGTCTATGGATTTGCAAATGATTATGTTAGGCTAATTTTATTTTGATTCTATGACTTGATGTGGACTGTGGATTTGATTTATATTTCATTTGGCTTATTTCGTATGAATTGGTTTCACCTATCAATTTGTGGTTTCTTGTGCTTAATTCTTGTGGATTACTTGATCAATAGTTCGCATGTTTAATATGTTGGTTCATAATTCAAGAGATGAGTTCTAACAACAGATTAAAGAATTCACGACATAAATAATTGTAGAGTCGGGAGGCTTATGATGTTTATGGGGTTAAATGTTTTTGATTCATTATACTTTTGGGAGTTTATATCGATTCTTGAGTAGGGATGCTAGCAATTCAATATTGATCTATGATTTGCTCACCTAGGGAAAGGGAATGAACTAGGATAGGAATTAAGTCCATAGATAAGATGTAATTGGCTCTTGCAAAACACAAATCGGGTATAAATTGATGAATCATGTCAAAATAATAGACCTAGGATCGCCTTTCTTTGTTGGTTAACTCTTGCGTGTGTGTTCATAGTTTATTTGTTTTTGCTATTTTACTTAGTTCTAATTGTTAGATAATTCAATCACCATCCTATTCGGATGTTTTAATAAAATTAGAACTATTATAATTGTCGTAGTTTACATTTTAATCAATCCCTATGGAATACGACATTGCTTGTCACTATCTATAACTACGTCGTACATTTACGATTTAGCTTAAAAGATTTTATCGATCAAACTCTACCACAATCAAACATCAAATGCTCCAAAGCTTCCTCTTCCATCCCACACAGTTGGAAAATGATTTCAAGCTCAATCCCTTTCTTCTTTATGTTGGATTTTACAAGTAAAATTCCATGACAACACTTCCACAAAAATAATTTAAGCTTATTATGAATTCCAAGCTTCCAAATAAATTCCCAAATTTTCAATCTTTACATCCTCTTCCTGCTATCTTTAGCTTGTTCCAAGTCAACCATCTTATCTTAAATAAGGCATTTATAGGCAGATTTAACTGAGAAAACTCATTTACAGTCAAAGTGCCACACAATTCTATATCTTTGAACAAGTTTCTTAATGGGTATCCAGAGAATAGAAAAAGCAACATGTTTCTTGAAGGTTTGTACAATAAGTTCTTTATTACAAGAGGATCCATCACCCAGAAGTAACTCAATAACCCACAGAGGAAAGGAATTAAGAGCGTCCACTCTCTTAGGAATGAAACGGTTGACAACAGAAATCCATGGGTAATTCTAAATCTAAACTGATCTGCCATCACCAATTTCATATCTCTTGCCCTTCAAATGACTTGTCTAGCTTCCATCTGACATTTCTAAATCCATGAAGCCCCACCAGAAACAAGAACATGCAAAAGATCCCATTTTGGAAAATATTTGGCTCTAGGAAATTTGAACATCAAAAGATTGGGTTGTGTGATCAATCTCCAAATTTGTTTAGCAATCAAAACCTCATTAAACAATTTTAAATCATGAAATCCCAATCCTCCTTCCTGTTTGGAGTTGCAACCAGCTTCCAAGCTTCCCAATGATCTTATTTGCCCCCCATCAGAAAAACCCCACCCAAAAATTGTTGTAGAATGACTTATAGTTAAAGGATCAACTATCATCTTGTTAATAACTATATACTTAATCCCAACTTTTTTATTCTTAACGGTGTCTCGTACAAAATGATAATGCCACTTGATGTGTTTGGTCTTCCTATAGAACTTCGGATCTTGAGCATACTGGATAGCAACAGTGTTGTCACAATGCATTTCTACAGCTTCATCAAACTTACGGGAGAGATTCAGATCTTGTAAAAAGCTCTTCAGCCACATTGCTTCCTAAACAGCAAGACAATTAACAACACACATTGTTTCCACAGTCAACAAATCTATGCAGTATTGCTTCTTACTACACCAGGATATGACATCTCCACCAAAGATGAACGCATATCCTGAGGTCGACTTCGACTCGTCTTCGAGTATCCCTTCAACTTCAAGGTTCTCCCTTGATAACAGAGGACCAGGTCACTTGTACCAAAAATGTAGTGCATTATTCTCTTGACTGTATGCCAATGCGTAGGTCCCTAGGTTACTTTGGTAACAACTTCGCAAACCAACAACAAAGCAGATGTCTGGCCGTGTACACAACATAACATGCATCAAACTCCCTACTGCACCGGCATATGGAACATTGTTCATTTTTACATTTTCTTCATCTATTTTTGGGCACTCGTCAAGGCTTAAGGCTAGGCCCCTCTCAATTGGGTATTAATGAGTTTGGAATAATGCATTTACAAAGGTTCCAAGACTTTCTTAATATATGCTTCTTGAGACAAACTATATAGTTTTTTTGGTACGATTTCTCTTTATTTCCATGCCAAGGACATACCTAGTTTCACACATGTCCATCTCAGAATTGGAGGACAACCACTGCTATTGGCCTTAATCAGTCCCATATTGTTTCTAGCCAATAGTATGTCAACAACATATAAGGAGAGAAACAAAATCCCTTCTGTAGTTTTGTTAACATACACACAATGATCTTCATCAACCATGTATAAGCTAAAGGAAGTAATAACTTCATGGAATCTGAAGTACCATTATTTGGAAGACTGCTTAAGACCATAAATAGGTATCTTAAGACGACAAACTAAGTTGTCTTGGCCTTTTGAGATGAACCCAACAAGTTGATCCATGTATATTTCTTATTCAAGTGTACCATTGAGAAAAGAAGCCTTTACGTCCATTTGAAATAACTCTAAATCCAAATGGGCAAACAAAGCTAAAAGAAGGCGAATAGAGACATCTCACCACATGAGAAAATGTCTCCTTATAGTATATTCCCTCTATTTGGGGAAAATATTTCACCACTAGTTAGGCCTTGGACTTGTCTATCGATCTACCCACTTGATGTTTGATCTAGAACACCCACTTGCATCCAACTGATCTATGTTGGGAGGGAAGATCAACAAGTTCACAAACCTCATTTGTTGCCATTGAATCCATCTCATCCCCCATGGTATCCATCCATTCATTACTATATGGTGAATCCGTTGCCTCTTCAGAAGAGGTAGGCTCTTCAATCTCCAAATGAGTACAAATGAACATTTCCTCTTTGATCTAGAAGAATCGAAGAGGAATCCTTCCATGTTCACTCATTCGTATCACAAGACATCCATTGTTTGTCTGATTAGATGAATAATCTCTCCCACTATTTCCTAAAAGTGTGAGACCAAGAAGTGAAAAATTATCTTCATGCTCGGTACTGAATGTTGAGGATTAACCTCTTCTTCAAGAGGTTCCTCTTTAGTCGGAAAACTACTCTTACTAACCCTTTCAGGAGAAGTTGTGATATCCTTGCTAACTTGGTTAGTTGACAGTTCATACCCTTCACCAAGAGATAGTTGAAAACCTTGTTGTAATGTATACAATTCGAGATACTTCTTCACTTTACCAATACTTGGGAAATCATCTTCAAGAAAATCGACATTGTGGGAATCAAATTTTTTCATGCCACCATTTGAGTGTTGATCAAACATCACATACCCTTTGGAATGTGCAGAATATCTGATGAACACCATTTTGGTTGCTCTTGGACCAAGTTTCCCATATTTGTGAGTTGGGTTATGCACATAGCCTGCTGAACCCCAAGGTCATAAGTAGTCCGAAGAGGGCTTCTTTTCATTCCATAATTCAAATAGAGCGACATATACAATTTTACTTGGTATAAACCTTCCATTTGGGTGGCAGTGAATCAACCACCCTGCGTGTAGCACCATACTAATCGAGAGCACCACTCAGATAATGCACATTATACCATCCATGATGCATCTTTGCCACGTAGGTTCCAATGTTATCGCCATATTCGATTTTGTAGTTAAGGTATTTAGTTAGCTCGTTCGAGATATTGTTAATACTCCAATTGTGAAACCTTTTTTCTAGTTGTGAGTCTTGGTGGCAATATCTATATTTATATTCATATTAGTTATACATCAATTTTTTTTACAAGGCACATAGATTACTATCTAACGAATGGCATAAAATTGTACGATTTACATATGGCAACATGTATTACATCTGGCACATAAAAATCACATGGCATGAAATAAAATGACATAATAAATTTGTCACATACCTTGAGGAAGCCGGCTGAGATATGACGGTGATAGATGACTCTAAATTATTTTGTCTTACAAAAAATGTGTTTTTTTTACAAGTCTACAGAATCATAGACCTGCTCTGATTCCACTGTTGTAACGCCCCAATTTTACAAAATAAAAGTATTCCGACTTTTGTGAAAAAACGTTATTATGAAAACACGATTTTTGACAAAATAATTTAATAAAACTAGACATTTAAATATAGATAAATACAATTCACGTTACTAATGAAATATTATCAAAATGTTCCATGACATAAAATAAAATTATTCAAAATCCAAAGTTTAATTTGATCTTTATCTATCACTGACGTATCTCCAGCCCGACTCCTTAATCTGAAAAATTATGAAAATGAAAGAGTGAGCTTCCACTTGCTCAGTAGGGACCAACTTTTGTCAATATATAATAAATCATACAAGCATAATCATGTATAATAAAACATGTAATTTCCTCTGTATTTTTTCTCTGACTGGTCAGTTAATAAATTTTAGCATAGCCGGCTTAACCGATAGATCAACTTCGATCCCCGCCTCTTTACGGTCCCTGGCTAATAATTTATATTTCCTCTTGCATATCACATATAATTGAAAATACTCACATGAAGAATTATATAAAGACAAGAATTGAAAATCCCTACCTCAATTGATTTCTGTTAATCCGCGTAGTAATTAAAACGATTATTCTAATCCTCGTGATTTTTGATTCCTACATATATTATAAAAATATAATTAATAAAGTTATTAAGAAATTTGGATGAATTAGAAAATAATTGAAATGTTGAAAAGAAGTATAGGAATTTGGGTTCAGGCTTAAATGGCTATAAGGCTTGGTCAATCCCTCAAAATAAAATATCAATCCTAAACCATATTTTTTTTTCCATTTTCCCTCTCTCTCTCTCTCTCTCTCTCTCTCTCTCTCTCTCTCTCTCTCTCTCTCTCTCTCTCTCTCTCTCTCTCTCTCTCTCTCTCTCTCTCTCTCTCTCTCTCTCTCTCTCTTATTTCCCAATTATCCTCATCCCTTCTTTTCTCCCACTCTTCTCCGTCTATGCAATCTCTCGTGCTCTCTCTCTTTTATTATTATTTTTTTTATCACTCCTTCTTCCTCCCTCAGTCACGCTCACGTTGCCCCCCTCTCTTACTTCTTTTATTTTTCTTCTTTATATTTTTCTTTCTCCCCTCACACTCCCAACCCTTCTCACATCAACACCACCACCACTCACAGCACCCAGCCAACGCACATACCTCCACATTGGTGAAGACCAGCCGTGGTGGAATGGAGACGGCGACGATAACTCACTACAGCACTGAGGTGTTGTGTCTACCCTCCTCTTCCTTTCTCGTTTTATTTTTTATATATTGCTCTGTTTTGGCTGAAGTTGAGGTTGTCCAATAAAAATCATATGCTTTTGTTGGGTGTTTACTGTGGATTTGAGATGATTAGGGTTTCTGCCATTTGTAAGAAGAAACAGATGGGAAAAGAAAATAACAATGAAATTTTTACCTGAATCAGATTTGTAGAGAAATGGTGTGAAATTTATAAGAGGAAATTTCAATTTATAGGACCGAATTCTGGATTTAAGAATGGGAGTAATTTTTACGTTAAAAATATATGATCTGACACCCTCTTAACTACTATCATTAAGATTAAGCCTTTTTAAATCCATAACTGTAAAATTTCATTAAAATAGCTAATTAAAAAAATCTAATTTTTAAATTAAGATCTGATTAGATAAGATTTAAGGGTTAGAAACTCTAATTATAATTTTACCCTAAATTATGAAATAGGGATTTGAATCCCCAATTGACTCTAATTGTGAACCGTAATTGTAATTTTATCCCTAATTTCTATGGATATTACAAGTATGCTATTAAGAATGTAGTTTACAAAAAAGTATAGCTTCCCCCCCCCACAAGTTTTGGGATAAGCCAGAACTTATAACAATGCATTCATCATCTTCTTAAGAGTATTTTTGCGTTCTGCAACTCCATCTGATAGGGGTGAGTAGGGAGATATCGTTTGATGAATTATACCCGCTTCCAAGTAGAATTCTTTAAACGGAGCAACATACTCTCCGCCTCTATTAGTACTTTTTCTCACCTCGAGTTTGCACAAGTTTTAAATCACACACATCTATTTGTATTAACTCAAGTGGTTTGGTACTTCTTGTTACAGTATGAAACTTTACTTTAGCTAATTTTACTTCAACACAAACTTAACAGTTGTCTTGTAAATGGTTTTAAATGTTGGTATTAAATCCAAATTCACTAACTTTTTTATTGTGTTGGAATTTACGTATCCTAATCTATCATGCCATAAATTAGAACAGTCCAACAAGTAAATAGAAGTAATATTCTTATTCTTCGCCTCTTGGCGGAAAATAATCATTACAGACATTTTGAAGAGCCATTTATCAAGGTACCCTTAAAAACAAACTGACCATTTTTTGTCATTACAAACTTGTCCGACTCAAAAACTAGTCTAAATACGGTCTTGCTTAATAGAGGACCAGAAACTAAGTTCTTTCGGATATTCGGGACATGCAGCACATAGACAAGCGTAAGATCTTTTCTGGAAGTCATCTTTAGCACCACCTTTCCAAGCCCCACGATGTTAGAAGTCGAAGAGTTCTCCATGAACAACTTCCTTCCATTTATCGTAGTGTAGGAGGAAAACATTTTCTTATCGGCACAAATGTGACGAGTAGCTACAGGTCGGTATCTATTCACCATTCCCTTGGGTTATCCACCATATTAGCTTCAAACACAATAACAGTGAGATCGAGCTCTGACATGTCTATCACAACCTTCTGCATGCACCCCTGCACACTAAACAGATGCATCCAATCAGTTCTCATGTACTTGCCACATGGCACCTTCTAGTTGATTCTGCCATGTCAATGCCACGCGAGCCGCCTTACCACGTCACCGAGCCACTGGATCGAACCCTAGTTCAATTTTTTGAAATTTTAAGGCTTCTCAAAGATCCTCGCGATGAGTCGCCTCAAAACTTTAAGTGCAAAGTGTGCCCAAAGCGACTAAGTGTGACGTGTGTGGGCCCAGCTCCGGCTCGGACAGTACCATCTATGGTGCTCTTTGAGCTAGGAAAATGCTAGTCAAAATTGACTTGGTCCACTAGGGTATACCATAAGGAGCTCCACATAATTACTCTTTATTATAATTGAAGCTCTATATAAACAAGTCAAACATTTAATATCATTTCCATGTGGGATATGATTTTCCATATTCCAATCTTTTATATTACATATATAAAAGGCATTTAAGTGGCTTGCTTTATGCACTAATTTATCATTCACTCGAATGAGAAATTCAAAATGCTAAATTAATCTACCCCCGGTGTAGATTACGGTTATATCATTTATTTTTCATCACTAATAAATAATCCCACTTAAATAATTGATCAAAATCGGGTCAAAACCCATCTTTATTAAACCAATTTCCAATAACTACTCATCAAAACAAAAATGTTATCAAAAGTTCCATTCAATTTATTTATATAATAGGTCAGAATAAAATTTATATTATCCTCTTCGAATATGGAGTTTTTAAAAGGGAAAAATACAAAATTGGTCTGATAACTTCACCTAGTTGGCAAATTTGGTCCTGTTCGATTTGCGTTTTGCAAATTTAGTCCTATAATTTTAAAATTATTGCAATTTTAGTCATGTAGTTACCGGAGCAACAAAATCCGGCAAAACAATTGTACAAAAGGGGCACATGGCCCGTTGTAAGAATGAGTTGGACCCGTCCTAGTCCATATGGACCCTTTTTTATCTGATTGAGCAAAATTGGTCCTGTAACTTATTTTAACTCTTAAAAAAAATAGTGAACCAAATTGGCAAAATTGGTCCTTAACCTTTTTAACTCTTAAAAAAAAAAGAAAAAACATTACATTATCATCTTCTTCTTCCACAAAATCCCCCCCCAACCACCCAAAACAAATATATTTTTGCAGCCCCAAACCCAAAAGTGTTGATGATATTATTTTCCAGCCAATCAGCATCATCATCTTTCATGTTTTGCATCCCAGGTTGTGTTATGAGTTGTCTGTTTGGAGGCCACAAATTGTTTTGTGCATTCAAATATTTTGCTAAGTGTCTTGTTAGTGCGGGTTCATCAGGGCTCGATTTTTGCATGCTCGATTGTGCTATTAAATATTACATATTTAATAACGTTTTTTTATACGGTTTGGGACTGCAGAATTTTTGGAGGGAATTTTATGGAAGAAGATGATGTAATGTTTTTTTCTTTTTGTTAAGAGTTAAAAAAGTTACATGACTCATTTTGCCAATTTGGTTTAATGTTTTTTGGTTTTTTTTTTTTTTTTAAGAGTTAAAGTAAGTTACATAATCAATTTTCCTCAATCAGATGAAAAAATGGGTTCATATGGAATAGGACGGGTCCAACTCAATCTTACAACGGGTCATGTGCCCCTCACATGCAATTTTTCCGCCGAATTTTGTTCCTTCCGTGACTTCAGGACTAGAATTGCGACAATTTTAAAATTATAGGACTGAATTTGCAGAACGCAAATCGGACAGGAGCAAAATCACCAACTAGGTAAAGTTACATTACCATTTTTGCATTTTTCCCTTTTTAAAAATCAAATTCACTATCCCAATACAAGGCGTAGTGTTCCTGTAAACTTTTTAAAATCACAAAAACTCCTGTCAGACCGTCTAACGGGTCTGACCCGCGACCCGGATCCACGACACAGTAGTGGCATTTTTGTGATTTCGCCCGGTAGTGGCATTTTTGTAATTTCCGATCGCGTAGTGGCAGTTTTGTGATTTGAACGTGTCTTTTCAATTTCAGCGGGATTCACTGAAACGTCATTAATTGCATAGTTGAATGTGACTTCTCATTTCTCAACTTCTCAATTCTCAAGCATTGCAAAAAAACTCTTACACAGAATTCTTTTGAATCGGACAGAGTACGTGCGTTGGTGGCGTTGGTGCGTGAAGTTTCAAAATCTTGTAGCATTTTCGTTCATTTTCATTCGAGTTTGACAGAAGACCACATTTCCTTCGCGGTTTTCGAAGTTCGTGTTTGTTTGAAAACAACAGATATCGTTCGTGTTCGACAAATAAGGTAATGTTTGATTCATGCTAGGGTTTTTAAGATTTCTGAACTTTGAAAATGGTAGTTTCGTCCAGTTTTAATGTGTAGGGTTTAAATTTTTGTGGTGATTTGTTCGATATTTTCGAATTCCAAACCCTAGTTTCTGGTTTTTGGTAGATTTTTTGTTATTTTTGTTGTTTATGTGTTTTTGGTTACTGAACATTTAAGTTATACAAACATTTCGGTGTTTCCTTATATTTTTTAAATGTATTAGTAGTTAGTTTATATTGTATTAGTTTTTATCCTGTAAAGTATTAGCAATGATGTCTATGTTTTCTTCTGTTGTCAAGTTTTTGCCCTGTTTTTTATGTTGTAGGTTTTTTGTATTTTGTATTACTTGTTACTCTCAATTGTATTAGTTGTTATACTGGAAAGTATTAGTCCAAAACCATAGTTTTCTGCTTTTTTGATGTTGTTCTGTTTTTCTTTTAAATGTATTAGTAATGATTTCTCTCTTTTTTATGCCATGTAGTAAAGTGTATATTATTGGTGGTTTTTTGTATTTTGTATTACTTGTTACTCTCAATTGTATTAGTTGCTACACTGAAAAGTATTAGTCCAAAACCATAGTGTCCTGCTTTTGTGTTGCTGTTCTGTTTTTCTTTTAAATGTATTAGTAGTTAGTTTGAATAGTATTAGTGTTTATGTAAAGTGTTAGTAATGATTTCTCTCTTTTTATGGCATGTAGTAAAGTGTATATTATTGGTGGTTTTTTGTTTTTTGTATTAGCTATTACTCTCAATTGTATTAGTTGTTACACTGAAATGTATTAGTCCAAAACCATAGTGTCCTGCTTATGTGCTGATGTTCTGGTTTTCTTTTAAATGTATTAGTAGGTAGTTTGAATAGTATTATTACTTACTCTGAATAGTATTAGGCATTACACTGAAAAGTATTGATTACTCTGAATAGTATTAGGTATTACTCTGAATAGTTATTTGATTTCCGTGGTGTTTTATATATGTTTGTTGGTGTTTGCAGTAACAAAATGGTGCGTATGAAGAAACTGGTCAAGAGGTCAAAAAAGGATGATATCCCTCCATTGGCTTTGGTTCCATACGAGGACCCATCCTCCTCAAGTGAGGAATATATTCCACTAAAGAAGCAGAGCAAGAGAAAAATGTTGCTTTGAAAAGAAAAAGAGCTAATATGTATTATACTCTTTTAATAGTTTTTAGTGTCTGCAATGTAAAGTATAAGCACTAACTTTTTTTTCCACATTTTTTGCAGTGATTTTGTCACACAATGTAGACCACGAGGTCTGTGTGAAGTGGTATCCAAACTTAATGTTGCTCAAAAGAGAGATGTTGAAGCCATTGGTTTTGGAGGGTTGTTGAAGATGTATGGGGTGAATGCAATCCCAACAACAATTTTGAGGTGGATAGTTAGCAATTTCAATGGTACAAGCCAGCTTCTTAGGATTGATCAAAATAGGAGTTTTGTTGTGACGGCGGAGGATATTTGTGACTGTTTCCTTCTGCCAAGGAATGAAGGTTGTGACGTTTTAAGAAATAACAAGAGTTTAGCTCTAATGACTGATTGGAACGCTAGGTATAAGTTTAAGGCAGAAGTTAGTTTGAAGTTTTTTAGGTCTATTATGGAGAGTATGGTGGACGGTGGTGATGACTTTAAGCATTTTTTTGTTTTATTTTCATTGTCTTCATTCTTAACACCAAGTGCCAACAGGAACGTGGACTTTGGTGTTTTATGTTCAGTTGTTGAGGTGGAAAAAATAAAACAGTTGGATTGGTGCACACATGTTCTTAATAGGTTGTGTGTTGCCGTGAACAAGTATAAATCAGGGAGTGTTAAGAATGTGAGCGCCTGCATTTTGGTTCTGCAGATCTTGTATTTTCATCGGTTGAAATGGCAAGGTCGTGCGGAACCCACAACCCTACCATTGATACAGCATTGGAACACAGAGAGAATCAAGAAAAGGGTTGCGGAAGAAATTGCAGCTGGGGAATTCGGACAGGGAGAGTTCCTGAAAGACACATATCCCGTGTCTCGTAGGAAAGGGTAGAGTGGGAAGAAAACTCGTGGCGAGGGAAATATTGGTGAGGAAGAAGAGCGAGTGAAATATGGGCAGGACGGGAAGAAAGGGGAGACAGAGGAGATAAAGAAAAATGAGAATGATGATGACAGCGAGGACTGTGAGTTGATCGAATTGATCAAGTACAAGCTGCCAAAGGGAGAGATGGTGGATGAGGAGATCCACAAATTGGCGAAGGATGTAAGATAAATGTTGTTATATATATTATTATTTACTTTAAAAGTATTAGTAGTTTTCTAATAATTTTTGTTGTTTTGTTTTGCATGAAATGAGCGAGTTATTCATGTTGCTGAGGAGGGACATGAATGTCATATTTCACGCGCACATGGAAAGGGTTAGGAAGTTGCAGGAACAATTCACTGAAAAAGAGACTTCATTGTCTCCAGCTGTTGAGTTGTCTGAGACTCAACAGTTTTTTTCAAGTGCAAAGTTGCATGAATATGTTGACGAGGTTGTCAGCAAATTTGAAAAAATGAAGAGATTTGGAGGATAAAAAGGAAGAAATTCATGTGAATCAAGATGCCATTGATGATTGTGTTGCATATCTTGAGAAGGATGATGAGGAGGAGAAGAATGAGAAGGATTTAGTTGTTGTTGAATCAGGTATTAGTTGTTGTATTGTAATGTATTAGGTTTTACACTTTAATGTATTAGTTGTTATTCTATTAGGTATTAGTTGTTGCATCTTGTATTAGTTTTTACTCTGTTAGGTATTAGTTGTTATTCTATTAGGTATTAGTTGTTGCACTGTAATGTATTAGTTGTTACACTATAATGTATTAGTTGTGATACTAATACTTACACTATAATGTATTAGTTGTTATTCTATTAGGTATTAGTTGTTGCACTGTACTGTATTAGTTTTTACTCTGTTAGGTATTAGTTGTTATTCTATTAGGTATTAGTTGTTGCACTGTAATGTATTAGATGTTACACTATTAGGTAGTAGTTATAGCATTGTAATGTATTAGTTGTTACACTATAATATATTAGTTGTGATACTAATACTTTACCATTTGTTTTGTGGAAACAGCTGAACGGTGGCCCATCCGTGAGAAGAAAGCTTTCAGGTGTTCATTTATGAGAAATGACAGCAAGAATTTTACTGGTGTTGTGTTGTCAAGAAAACAAAAGGATGTGGTTGATTACTGTTTCTTCAATCATAAAGGAAAGAAAGAGTAAGTAATGTTTTCAACTACCAGTTTTGATTATGTTATTTGAATAATATTTTTTTTCATTAACTGATGTAAGTTATTTTTTTCAGTCGAGATGAACCAATTTTTGCACATGGTGGGTTTTCTTACGTGTCGCTGGCTGATATGCGCACGTTGAACGATGAAAGTCTGATCCACATCAGCATAATTGATGCATGGGCATTGCTCCTAAATAGAAGAACTGTGGATGCAAAGAGGAAGAAATGCTTTTATTTCTATGCTCAGCATTCTGTAAGCAAACAATGTTGTTTTATTTGATGTATTGTCATGTTCTACATAAAGTAATGGCATGTTTAACATTGTGTTTTATTTTTCAACAGTTATACATAGGAAACATGGCTGAAGAAATCCCTGGCAGAGATTGGGGAAAAAATTTGAGAGATTGTTGGATGCACTGGATGAGAGAAGTAAGTGTGATGGACTTGAGCGGGTTTGACTTGGTAAGAAATCATTTTTATTTCTAATGTATTAGCTATTATATTGTACAGTATTAGTTGTTAAACTTAAATGTATTAGCTAAATATTATTATTTGTGTTGAAACTGTAGATTTTCTTCCCAATTTGCTTCAAAGCCCATTTTGTGATTGTTGTCATTAATTTTGTTGTTGGGAAGGTCCAATATCTGGACAATTTGGTCCACCACGAGGCTGTTGTGGAAAAGTACAAGAAACTTGGGACTGTTGTGGTAAGTATTAGTTGTTACAATGAAATGTATTAGTTGTTACACTTCAATGTATTAGCTATGATATTTTAAAGTATTAGTTGTTACACAATTAGTTAATATTCTTATGGTTTTTTTCACTTGATACAGCAAAATAATTTTTCTCTACTGGCGAAAGAACTAAGTCATCCACGAACCCAGGAGGTTGAGCGTTTTCCCTGGGAAAATGTTCCCTTCAGTTGGCAAGCCCTCGCGAGCAACGTGGATTGTGGTGTATTTTTAATGCACCACATCGAAAATTTTATTGGCCAAGTCTACTCAAAGCCAGATTTGAAACTGGTATGATTCTTGCTGAAACAAATATTGCTTATATTCATCCTTTCCTGTATGAATATTTTTTTTCATGCCTTTCTTTTTGTGTTTTTTTTTGTAGCGCAATGTACGGCGTGCTTTAAGGGCATCTTTCTGTTCTAGAATTCTGTTGAACCCGTTAAATGAGAAACGAGTTCAACTTGAGAAAGATGTTCTTGATTTTGTAAGAGAGATGAAGTAAACAAGTAAGATTTTATTGAACCTAGAATCAATTTTATTAGTTTCACAGTGATATTTTTTGTTAACATAATGTTTTTATGATGTACAGGGTCTGAAGAATGTTGGGTGTTTGTGATGTAGAGAATGGTTGGTACAGGGATTGTGTTCTGGCTGGATTTTTTGAATGTTACGAAAAATAATTTGAATATTTTAGGCAAGTATTAGTAGTTATGTGCAAATGTATTATCATTTATGTAAAAAGTATTAGCACTGCTTTTAGTAGTTTCGTGTAAATGTATGAAAAGATGGTTGGTACAGGGGATTATTAGAAGTACAACTAACGAATTAGTATTGAAATTGAAATTATTATTATTGAAACTTGAAATTATATGTATGTTTTTTCATGTGTTTGTCTTAAAAAAAATATTTCCAAATAAATGTATTAGTTGTTGAAAAGAAAAGTATTAGATGTGAAACATAAAAGTATTAACATAAACGAGTAATGTTTTTATGCAGACTACTTGTTGAGGGTTGTTTACAAGCAGTTGCAAGTATAATAGGTTCAGGTATGTTTTTATGATGCATTAAGTTAAATGAATAAACAATCCTAGAACAATTAAACATCAGATATGTTAAAAAGTATCACACACAAATAAGAAATGTATCAGCAGATACGTTACAATGTATTAGTCCCCTGTTCAAGTATTATAGTGTTCAATAATAAATAATCCCTGAACAATAAAACATGAGCTATGTTAATAAGTATCACACACAAATAAGAAATGTATAAGCAGATACGTTACAATGTATTAGTCCCCTGATCAAGTATTATAGTGTTCAATAATAAATAATCATAGTAGAATAAACAAGAGATAAGTTAATAAGTATCACACACAAATAAGAAATGTATCAACAGATACGCTACAATGTATTAGTCCCCTGATCAAGTATTATAGTGTTCAATAATAAATAATCCTAGTAGAATAAACAAGAGATAAGTTAAAAAGTATCACACACAAATAAGAAATGTATCAGCAGATACATTGAAAAGTATTAGTCCCCTGATCAAGTATTATAGTGTTCAATAATAAATAATCCTGGTAGAATAAACAAGAGATAAGTTAAAAAGTATCACACACAAATAAGAAATGTATCAGTAGATACATTGAAAAGTATTAGTCCCCTGATCAAGTATTATAGTGTTCAATAATAAATAATTTTAGTAGAATAAACAAGAGATAAGTTAAAAAGTATCACACACAAATAAGAAATATATCAGCAGATACATTGAAAAGTATTAGTCCCCTGATCAAGTATTATAGTGTTCAATAATAAATAATCCTGGTAGAATAAACAAGAGATAAGTTAAAAAGTATCACACACAAATAAGAAATGTATCAACAGATACATTGAAAAGTATTAGTCCCCTGATCAAGTATTATAGTGTTCAATAATAAATAATCCTAGTAGAATAAACAAGAGATAAGTTAAAAAGTATCACACACAAATAACAAACGTATCAGCAGATACATTAAAAAGTATTAGTCCCCTGATCAAGTATTATAGTGTTCAATAATAAATAATCCTAGTAGAATAAACAAGAGATAAGTTAAAAAGTATCACACACAAATAAGAAATGTATCAGCAGATACATTGAAACGTATTAGCAGATAAGTTACAATGTATTACCAGAGAAGTGAATTGTAACCAAAATCAGAATTAAGTACAAATAATCAACCATTCTAAAACAGTCTCTACTGATACATTCTAAAACAGTCTAGGATTAGGAGTTTTGGACCCGAACTCCCTTGATGTGTTTGTGTTTGATGTGTCAGCACTCTTCTTCTTCTTGTTTTTTTTCAAAATGCCCTTTCGCTCTTTGTTTTCTGCCCTTTGTAACTGAACGAATAGGATCTAGGATACTAGTAGAAGAACTAGAAATCTCAGTTTCAGTTATAGAATTCATTGTAGCAGCCATCAATTCATCAATTGCCATAGAATCCCGGTTATAACCATCTTCAAGGATTCTTCTTGCTTCCTCATTTTCTTGGAATTTCAATACCAGATTATAATACTTGTGCGCCATTTCCAAGGAATGCAATCCTTAGGCATGTTACTCTGTCCAATTCCTCTATCTAATCTATCCCATAAGTCCTTTTTTGCAAACTTTGTCCACCTTCTTTTGATATAACAATTTTGTATTTCAGTCACCGAATTCACATGAAGGACCCGTAACGAATGACAACACAGTAAACCACATTCCTCAAATCTCTTGCAAGAGCAACTTATCAATTTAGTTGCAGTACAAAATGTCAATGTATGTGAACCAACTCCATCATCATTCGAAACAGTATAAAACATAATGTCGCTCTCAAAATGTAACATTGTACAAGAAGTGGAAATTGACTTTAAAAATTCATCTTCAAAATCTTTAAAAAGTGTCAATGTGTATACCTCAGAAGCATGCTTCAATAGTCAAGTCAATGGCAATACAGATGTAGGAGCCGCCCTTGAACACTGAAATTCATCCTTTGCTTCATTGCTCCTCCAACGTTTAATTGTTTCCTTGAAAATCCCATAAAAGTCAGTCAAACTGGTTGTTTTCTTCGCATTAAATCCAATGGCATAGTTTGTACTGTCACTTCGCTGTGACGACAATATTCCAGCAGAAAAAAAAAAGTCTTTGTTAAATGATGTACACCACTTCTCTCTTAAATCGAATAACCTCTTAAACCATGGATGGCTTTCTAACCCATTTCTTGTAATCCTTTTATCCCAACAGTCCTGGAATTCTGCTTCAGTTGTGCACCCCGATAAACACTTGGTAAATGTGTCATTGAAGCATTTGTCGCCTTTCAACTTCCCGAGCCGGCTTACAGCATTTTGGTAGAGGTGCCATAAGCATAACCTATGTCGCGTTCCTGGGAAAACCTACAAAAAAACCAAACAGATTATAAGTATTATATATAACAACTGAATGTATTAGTATTAAGAAAGAAAAGTATTACATATAAACATAAAAATTGTATTTTTGAATATAAACTAAAGTGAAGTGCAGTTTTTAAGACAGAGCACAGTTCAGTATTACACACGACATTGAAAAGTATTACACACGACATTGTAGTGTATTACCATTAACAAAGAAAAGTATTACACATTAACTGAAGTGCAAATTGTACAGTAATATTTTACCTTTTCAATTGAATTTCCAATTGCTAGATCTTGATCTGTGAAGATTGATATAGGGCATTGACCTTCCATTGATTTTTTAAAAACTTCAAAAAGCCAATCGAATGATTCAGTTTTTTCATCTGCTATGAAGGCACAACCAGACATCACGTTCTTCCAATGATTATTAATCCCAACAAAAGGGGCACAAATCAAATTATAACGATTTGTTCGATATGTCGTATCAAATACAACAACATCACCGTATATCTTGTAATCCTCCTCCATCATTGAGTCCCTCCAAAATAGATTACACAATCTTCCCATATCATCTAATTTAACTCTGAAAAAGAAGTCTTGATCTTCAGCATCTTGTTGGTACAACATGTCAATCAGCATTTGTGCATCGCCTGCCTCAATTGCATTCATTTTGAAACGATTCACAAAATTCAAGTGGTCCTTCATTGTATGACCAATGAATTCTTCACCCCTGCATCTTGCGCCATGTATCGGAAAGATTCAGTGGCTCTCATTCCAGAAGAAATCATCTCCCAATAGCGTTAGCTTTTTCAGTGGTAATCACCCTTTCAGAATGATGCAAATGAATCCACTCTTTTCTAGTGAGTTCGTGGTTGTGCAATATACTATGGTCAACAATTTCATAAACACCATCACTGTTCAATTTTGTCCTTAATGATGCCCTACACCCTGTTCGTGTATTATAAATTTTTTTCTTTTTTTCTAAATGGTGTTTCTAGATCTTGTAGATCCCTCGCAGGAACATACAAAATATTTTTCCGTCACAACACCAACATCATTGCATCTCGTAGTTGTTTTACGAATACTAAATCCAAGCTATCGAGCATGATTGCGATACAATGTATATATTTCTTCAACACTATTCCTCTTCATACCAATAAGACAACCAGTCAAGTCTTCTGTTATATTTAATAGAAGAAAATAATCAACAGGAAGGAATGTATGAAAATTATGACACTTTTCAGAGTTAAACACAATACTTGTTACACTGCAATGTATTAGTTGTTACATTGCAATGCATTAGTTGTTATATCAGACTTTTTACCTTCAGCAGCTTCTATTTGAATAATGTTGTCCCCCTGCTCTGTGTCATTATTCCCTTCTTCATGATCATCACTGGAATCTGTTAGTGTTATTACACCTAAAAGTAATATAAGTTAGGAACAACTAAGAAATAAAACAGAGACTTACCCGAACCTGTAAAGTCTGATACATTTATTTGATACAACTAGTACATTAGAATGCAATGTGTAATACTTATCCACAAATTTAAGCCATTTAATAGAAAAATAGAGACTTACACGAAGTTGTAAAGTCTGATGCATTTATTTGATACATCTAATACATTAGAATGCAATGTGTAATACTTATGCACAAATTTAAGCCATTTAATAATAAAACAGAGACTTACACGAAGCTGTAAAGTCTGATACATTTTTCTAATACATTGAAATGCAATGTGTAATACTAATCCACAAATTTAAGCTATTTAATTATAAAACAGGAGACTTTCAACCAAGCTGTAAATTTTAATACGCCTAATACATTTTTTTAATACAACTAATACATTCGAATGCGACGTGTAATACTTTTTAATACAATCAAATTAAAAATACATGACATTCACCGTTGTCATTCTTCAAGTTGTCTCCAGCCTCCATTGTCTCACCTTCTTAAGCTTTTTGCCCAATGTAGATTTAACTACTAAGTGTTAAGCTACGATAATCAGGGGGTGAATAGATTATCTAATTTTGCCCTCTTTTCGAATAATCAACCAAAGACGAGAATGTAAATGCGGAAATGAAAGGGCCTAATCTCTTAAGTATCTGGATGGATTTCAAAAAGAAAGAAAAGATTTTATTAATTTACCAAAAATTAATACAACACCTTGAGGATTACCACAACCCTCCTTCACCACTTTGAGGATTACCACAATCCTCTTACACCACCTTGAGGATTACCACAACCTCTTAAACACCTTGAGGATTACCACAACCCTCTTTACAACACCTTTGAAGATTACCACAACCTTCAAAACCTATCACCTAGATCACCCAAGTGTATTCTTACCACAAGAATACTCACAAGGATGTCTTGTGTTGAATGATGACCAAAATCAAGATTACAACTCAATAATGATTGATACAATATGAGTACAAGTGTAATCAAGAATTTAGACCTCAAATTTGTGCAAGTGAAAGTGCTTAGGCTAATACAACAAGATATATGAAAGTGTTTGCTTTGTATGCTCTTTGCTTGTATATTGTGTTGTGTCTTGTTGCTTGAATAAAGCCTCTATTTATAGGAGAGGTCTTGGCTTTGATTTCAGGACATTGGCTCCTCCTGGGGAGTGATTTGCTGCAAAAGAAACCATTTAAAATTCAATATAAATAGAAATCAATCCCACAAAATAGGGAAAAGTTTTCAAAACGCACCGGATAGTTTTTTATCAAACACAAGAGATAAGATTGAAATTATCATTTTTACACAGGGGGACGGTAGAGTGGAATGTAGACATGAGAATCGGAACAAAATCCAACTTGCAGTAAAAGTCGCTCGGCCGAGTTCCGACCACACCGGCCGCCCAGTACTTTTACGTCCCATTTTTGTTTCAAAAAGTGCGGGTTGCCTATTATGGTCGAGGAAACAAAAGTGTTGTCCAATTTTAAATCGAAAATAAACTTCAAGAAATACTCCAAAAAATAGTAAAAACATTTTAGATCGATTGGAAGTGTTAGGACAACATTTAGGGACATTGTTTTGGTATAAAAACTCTTTAGAACAAAATCATCAAAATCATGATAAAAACATTTATCTAACAAACTCCCCTTTTGATGATTACAAACCAAAACAATTTTCAAGAGGACGATTTGAAAAGCAAAATAATTTTCCGGTTTAAGAGTAAACTATCCGTTTAAAAACATTTTACAAACGCTTATCAACAAGCACATTAAGAAGAATTATTGCATAAGCTAGAAGCACAAGCTTTTACAAAAATAAACAATAACTTCATGAGCTTTTTCACAAAACTTAATGTCCATGCAAACAAGTCCATAAAGTCCATAAAACAACCATTGGACTAAGTTTTCTTCACAACTTATGGTTTTAAAAAGCCATAGCTTGTAGCTTTATTATGAGCTTTTATTGGCTTCTTTGAGCTAACGAGCCAATTTCTTTTTCTCCCCTTTGGAATCATCAAAAAGAATGTTAGGATGATAGAAACATCATAGATATATTGCGCCAAAAGAGACGATTTATCAACCATTGAGCAATTTTAGGCTTAAAAACCAAGGAAAATGGGAGAAATGCATCATGAAGAGTTCATACGTTTTATTTCCCAAAACATGATCTCAAAGAGTATAGAAGACTTTTGAAGCAGAGAGAATCTTGAAGTTGAAATTTTCATTGAAACATTTCATCGAACACATTGTGGGCGTGAAAAATAAAAAGAGTTGTATATAGCCCTTGTAAATGATCCAAGCCCAAAAAAATTTCATCACCAAATCATACCAATTATCATACAAAAAAGCATAACAACTAAGCTCATCATGATCATAAAATAATTTCATCAAGTAATATACAAGAAAGGCCATAAACTCGAGGGTTCAACCCAATTGAGCAAAGTAAGGAAAAATCTTACCATTTAATCGGAAAGGATGAGCAATGATGATGATAAACATGCTATATACGGTCCAAGATATAAATGGAATGCATAAAAATCAATTTTGAGTGACAATAGTGTGCATTTGGCAAAGGGGACGAAAAATGGCCAAAATGAGTGAAAAAGACTAATGCTCAAGACAAACGATTTTAAACCAAAATGGCTTAGGGCGACTTGGTCGTGGTTGAAGTTTTGACCGGTTGCCCTCAACCTCTTCACCCATTTGTTTTGCAAATTTTCCAAAATCCAATTTTCAACCGAAAATCCGATTTTTGCCCCTAAGTTTTAAAACGTGCAAAATACAAACGTGAATTTCATTCAATATGCCTAACCGCAAGAGCTCGTGATCGACTTTAAAAGTCTCGGAAGTTAGCGGTTTTGTGAAAATATCCGCTAATTGATCTTGAGATGGAACAAAAGATATCTCAATTTTTCGTTTTGAGACACAATCCCTTAGAAAATGATGTCGAATCTCAATATGTTTAATTATGATGAACCGGGTTTTGAGCAATGTTTATAGCGGATACATTATCACAAAAGATAACGTTTTCAAAAAGAGCATTTGTAATCCGCTAAGGTTTGTTTCATCCAAAGAAGTTGAGTACAACAAAATGCGGCGGAAATATATTTTGCCGTTGAAAGAAACAACTGATTTTGCTTCTTTGAAAACCAAGAAACTAGGCAATCTTTAAAAATTGACATGATAACTTTTCCGATCATCAATACAAGTCCGAATCACTATAACCTTTAAGAGAGAAATTTTCATTCTTTGGATAAAATAAGCCATATTGAATGGTGCCTTTCAAATATCGAAAAATCCTTTTAATGAGATTCTTTGGGATTGCTTTGAATTCGAGCAATAGGCATACGGCATGAAGAATGTCGGTTTACTAGCGGTTAAATAAAGTAAACTACCAATCATACTCGATACTTGGATTCATTCGACTTGCCTTTTTCATCTTTGTCAATTTTGACATTGGTTGCCATAATTGTTCTTCCTCAATGCCGAACTTCTTCAAAAGTTCTTTTGTATACTTTGATTATAAAATAAATTTTCTTGGCATTTAATTTGAAAGGAAGAAGTTTAGCTCCCCATCATACTCATCTCAAATTCACCTTGCATTAACTTGGAGAATTTCTTGCACAAAGATTCATTAGTAGCACCAAATATAATATCATCAACATAAATTTGCACAAGTAAACAATCTTGCCCTTTTTCAAAAACAAAGAGTGTAGTATCAACTTTACCTCTTGTAAAACCATTTTGCAAAAGAAAAGAGCTAAGTCTATCATACCATGCAGGGTGCTTGTTTTAAACCATACAAAGCCTTTTTAAGTTTATAAACATCATTAGGCCTAGAAAAATTTTCAAACCCGGAGGTTGTTTTACATAGACTTCTTGAATAATACCATTTAAGAAAGCGGATTTAACATCCATTTGGTAAAGTTTGAAATTTTTGAAACAAGAATAGGCAAGTAAAATACGAATAGCTTCTAAACGTTACGGGTGCAAAAGTTTCATCATAGTCAATACCTTCTTCTTGACAATACCCTTGAAAGCTACTAACCTTGCCTTATTTCGAACAATGTTGCCTTGATCATCAAGTTTGTTCCTTGAATACCCATTTTGTACCAATGATTGTTTGAGATGGAGGACAAGGTACTAATTCCCATACATCATTTCTTTCAAATTGATTCAACTCCTCTTGCATTTCCAAAAACCAATCTTCATCCTCAATAGCTTCCTTAGCATTTTTAGGCTCTTTTTGAGATATAAGAGCTTTCTGCAAAAAGTCATTACTTTATCAAGGGGATCACCAATAATAAGATCTTTTGGGTGATCTCCTTAAATTTCAATTACGGGAAGATTCAAGTATCACCCCTATCTTCTTGAGGAACATTTGAACTTGAAGGTTGATCATTATGAGCATCACTTTGAACAATAGGTTCAACAATATCCTCTTCATCACTATCGTCATTCGGTATTCTTTCAACACCCGAGGCTTCATTAAATTTGACATGAATGGATTCTTCAACAACCATGCTAGTCTTGTTGTAAACCCGATATGCTTTGCTCTTGGTTGAATACCCCATAAATATAATTCTTCGCCTTAGGATCAAGTTTGTCCAATTGATCCTTAGTATTCAAAATAAAGCACTTACATCCAAATATTTTGAAATAACTAATATTTGGAGTTCTTCCTTTCCAAAGCTCATATGGAGTTTTATTCATATTAGGACGAATATAAACTTAATGACATATTTGTATTTTCGGCCCAAAAATACTTTGGAAGTGAAAATTCATTGAGCATGGATCGACTCATTTCTTGTAATGTTCGATTTTTCCGTTCGGCTACTCCATTTTGTTGAGGTGTCCTTGGAGCCGAGAAATTATGAGCATATCCTTTGGTTTCACAAAATACTCTAAATTCACCGTCAAATTCTCCACCTCGATATTAAACAATGAAAAATAGTATTCTCTTTTTCATTCTCAATAAGTCTACACAACTTAACAAACTCATTAAAATCGTTTTTATTTGTAAGAAAAAGAGCCCAAGTATATCTCGAAAAATCATCGACTATAACAAAAGTGTAATGTTTTCCACTTAGACTATACCAATATCCCCATACAAATCAAGGTGAAGCAATTGTAGGGGTTTTTGGAAATTTCATTTTGGGTTTAAAACTACTCTTAACTAATTTGTTCTTTTGACAAGTGTCACATAAGCCAAGATTTTCAAAATTCAATTTGGGTAGTCCTTTTACATGTTGGTTTTTGTAAATATTTTTCAAATTCTTGTATCCAAATGTCCAAGTCGCCTATGCCATAAACTTGTTAAATCATTATTGGCGACAAGACAAGAAACATTTTGACTAACCAAATCACTAGTACAAATTTTGTAAAGATTGCCTTTTCTATTTGCTTCACAAATAATATTACCATTTTTAAGAATAAGGCATTTTTCTTTATTAAAAGAAACATCATAATTTGAATCACAAAGTTGGCTAACACTTATCAAATTAAACTTAAGCCCTTCTACTAAAAGAACATTACAAAGAGAGAAAGAAGAGTTACCAATTTCTCCATTTCCAAGAATTTTTCCTTTGCCATTCCGAACATGACCATACCCTCTTCTTGGAGCTTGATGTTGGTAAAAAGCTCTTCCTCCCGGTCATATGGCGTGAACATCATTTGTCCACGAGCCATTTCGAATCCTCCATGGTTGTTATAGCCCCTATTACCTACAAAATCATTTCTTTTAGGTACCCTATAATTTTGGGGTCCATGGGGGTTAGTCTTGAGACCTTTGGGTCTCCAAACATGTCTTGAGCTATTTCTCAATTTGCAATTATTAGCATAATGTCCAACTTTGCCACAATAAAAACAAGTAGGAGTATTATAATTATTGCTACAAAAGTCGGACCTTGGTTATTTTTCTTAAAAACACTTTGAAATGGCTTATAACCAAGTCCCGATTTGGAATGCTCACCTCTTTGTGCATCTAAAATTTTTGTGACTTTATCCGTACTTTTATGTTGAAACGATGCACGTCATTTTTCAAACATTCAATATCTTTTGTGAGCGATTCCTTTTCGGTTTCAAGAGAATGAATTCTAGTAAAAAAGAGCATGAGCTTTGTCTAAAGATTCATAAGAGGTAAATAATTTTTCCTTTTCAACCTTAATCTCCTTATGCTCCTTTTTCAAATTTTTGTATTTAACGATTAAATTTTGAAACTCAATTTGCAATTCATCAAAATCACATTGCAAGTCATCAACTATGGAGGAAGTAGAAGAATTTGAGTGTACCTCATTGTTTTGATAGCCATGAGACCGTGTTCGGTTTCTCCTTCCTCATCGGTTGTTTCAGTAGTTCATCCCATGTTTTGACTTCCGCATTTAGAGCCTTCTTTTTTGTAAAAGGCTTCCTTTTCTTTTGCTCCTCTTCATAGCTTTGGGCAATCGGCAATGAAGTGCCGGGTTTTCCGCATTTAAAGCAAGCATTATCTCTTGGTTTTCTTGCTTTATTTTTATTCACAAATTTTGCAAATTTTCGAAAAGGAATGCGGCCGTCTTCATCATCATCATCATTATCATAGTATGCATTATTAGAAGAGGAAGCTAAAGACCTTTAGGAATATTTTGCATACCCGATTGATTGATGGTTGGTTTGGTATTTTTCCTCTCCTCGAGATAGACTTCATAGATGAGGAGGTTCCCGATGAGCTCGTCAAACTTGAGTGTCTCAAGATTTTGTGCTTCCGTGATTGTCACCTTTTAGGACCATGAGTAGGAAGAGCATTCAATTTAGTCACTTTGTCTTCTTCGGAGATGACTTTACCGAGGGCCACAAGAGGATTGACAATGTTAAGCC
The DNA here is from genome assembly GCA_016081115.2 of Rehmannia glutinosa. Lineage (NCBI taxonomy): Eukaryota > Viridiplantae > Streptophyta > Magnoliopsida > Lamiales > Orobanchaceae > Rehmannia > Rehmannia glutinosa. The sequence goes on along the minus strand of CM071934.1, from coordinate 45,132,209 downwards.
TTTCCACCATCTTGGAGATGCTTTCACCATCATACATGTTAAAGTTTTCAAAGTCTTTAACAAGCATGGTCTTTCTAGCTTTTGACCTTCTTTGTCCCTTCATATATAGTCTCCAATTTTTCCCAAACCTCATGTGCCGACCTTATGCCTCGTATTTCGGTTGCGGTAAGTGAGCAATGCAAAATATTTAAGGCCTTACCATTTAGAGAGAAAGCCTTCTTATCATTTTCATCGAACTCCTTGAAAGGTTTAGGAGTCGAGGTGCCATCCTCCATTTTTTTGTTGGTTGATCAACTCCTTCAAGACACTTGAGAAAGCACTCCATACGGTCTTTCCAAAATGCGTAGTTGTTGGCGTCGAACAATGGTGGCTTGTTGGTTAATACGGTGGTGAGATTCATTCGTAGCCATGGATCTTTCCTCTTTACTCGGAACGAGCTAGCCAAAGAGTTTGGCTCACGATACCACTTGTTAGTCAGTTACGATAATCTAGAGGGGGGGTGAATAGATTATCAGGTTTTCAGATTTTGCCCTCTTTTTCGAATAATCAACCAAAGACGAGAATGTAAATGCGGAAATTCGTCGATTTAAAGAGGTTTAGGGCCTAATCCTCTACCACCCCAAGATTCCTGGATGGATTTCAAAAAGAAAGAAAAGATTTTATTAATTTACCAAAAATTAATACAACATTTATTTTCACCACTTTGAGGATTACCACAATCCTCTTACACCACCTTGAGGATTACCACAACCCTCTTACATGAGGATTACCACAACCCTCTTACAACACCTTTGAAGATTACCACAACCTTCATTTATCACCTAGATCACCCAACCTTTTGTATTCTTACCACAAGAATACTCACAAGGATGTCTTGTGTTGAATGATGACCAAAATCAAGATTACAACTCAATAATGATTGATACAATATGAGTACAAGTGTAATCAAGAATTGAGAGCCTAGACCTCAAATTTGTGCAAGTGAAAGTGCTTAGGCTAATACAACAAGATATATGAAAGTGTTTGCTTTGTATGCTCTTTTGCTTGTATATTGTGTTGTGTCTTGTTGCTTGAATGAAGCCTCTATTTATAGGAGAGGTCTTGGCTTTGATTTCCGGAATTGGCTCCTTTGGGAGTGATTTTGCAAAAAGAAACCATTTAAAATCATCAATATAGTCTATTAGAAATCAATCCCACAAAATTATGCCGAAAAACGCAGCGGATATTTTCATCAAACAATCGCAGAGATAAGATTGAAATTGAATTTGTGAATTTTTATATTTTTAATCTTTCGTTAATCAGAGAATCGGAACAAAAATCCAAAAAAGTGTTCGCTTCATTTTTCGATTTCGAAATTTTGTCGACGGCCGTCCCTCTTTTTTTTCTTACGTCCCATTTTTGCTTTTTCAAAACTCAACTTACGGGTTGCCTTGGGCGAGGCCGAGCTGAACAAAAGTGTTGTCCAATTTTAAATCGAAAATAAACTTCAAGAAATACTCCAAAAATAGTAAAAACATTTTAGATCGATTGGAAGTGTTAGGACAACATTTAGGGACATTGTTTTGGTATAAAAACTCTTTAGAACAAAATCATCAAAATCATGATAAAAACATTTATCTAACACTAAGTAGATGGAATGTAGACACAAACTAATACCTATTAGGCTCGATGAACACATTGATTGATGGTTGTGCAACGGAGGTGATGGTCGACGGAGGTGGTGGTGTCAATTTGCAGAGATGGCGGAAGGGGGAAATATCACGTAGTGTAGGTGCGCACCTGAGGATGCGCCGTGATGTGGTGTTTTTTACGCCTCGTTCGGTATTGTCTTTCACCGCTGTTGTTGTTGTTTTAATGGGGATTGTATTTTCACGGCGGCTTGTGGTTGGAGGAGGAAGAAGAAGAAGCTGGGAAGCTGGGAATTAGGGCTCCAATCACGAGATGTCCGAATGGGGCTTTTTTCTGTTTTTTTTTTCTCGCTGGCGGATCCGGGTCAGCGAAATGGATAGGATAGTTTGACCCATCTAATGGATCTAGATCCGTTAGACAGTCTGACAGGAGACTAGCTCTTTTAAAATAGATTCCTACAGGTTTTTAAGAGCTTACAAGTACATATGACACATGTACTTGGTAAATTTATCTAATATTCAAAAAAAGTTGTCCAGTACATTGCTTAGAAGTTAGAACTAGGGATGGCAACGGGACGGGTCTGGCTAAACCCGAGATCCGTCCCGCCAAGAAAAACTAAGACCCAGGACCCACCCCGCCCGCTTCAAAACCCAGACCCGCCCGCAATTGGACCCGTACCCACCGGGCCCAAACCCGTTAGACCCGTATGGACCCGCGACCTAGTTTCCATGACCATGAATTAGAAATTCTCAATATTTCACACTTACTTGAAACAAAGTACAGAGCTGCTGTCAAATTGAAAAAATAGCACCTTTTCAAAGTTCCATTAATCTTATTGCCAAAACAAATCTATTCTAATTGAAAAGAAAAATAAAAGTAAAGAGCTAATTACAAACTCACTGAAGCATAGAGCTATCTTACACACACAATACATCAGACGAAGAAATCTTGAGAGACGCCGGTGGGGTAAGAAGACACAACCCGTTGCACTCTTCAGATGGAGATAATAGACGTAAAATCTGAATGAGGAGGTAAGTTACTGTGTGAGTTTGACCAAAGTTAGAGAGAGAAGACTCCAGATCTTCTTTACTTTACTAATTTCTAAATTAAATATAAAATTATAAATGTAACGGGGCGGGTCTAGAATTTTTTATCCACTACCCGCCCCGCGACCCGTTTAACTGGGTCTAAACCCGCTCCGCTGGGGCGGGTTTGATGCGGGTCCGGATTTCAACCCGCCCCATTGCCATCCCTAGTTAGAACCTAAAAAGAAAAAAAAAGAAAAAAAGGAAAAAGTAAATGCACTGCACCCAACTTATTTTGTTTTTATTATAAAATCTTTCTTTTAATAAACTCTTTTTAAATTTGGTAATTTAGATTCTAAAATTGTTTATTTCTATTTAGAAGTTTTAACATATTATTTTGGGAAATTAGGTAAAATACCCCCCAACAAGGGGGTATTAAGGAAAAATACCCCTTCATTATTAAACAATGAAAAATACCCCTTTTTCCTCCTGAAAAGTCTAAAATGCCCTTATATTTAAAAAAAGCAAAAAATAAAGGAAAAGAATATGAATAGGCGGGAAGGGTTCATTCATTTGCCCATTACTCTCTCTCTCTCTCACACGTCCGACTCATCTTCTTCCATTCTTCTCATCTTCCAAACCACGTCCGACTCCACTGCTTCCTCGACTTCATTTCTTCTCTCTTCGACACGCGAACGTCCTCACGAGCACCTGTTCCGACGAGCACCTATTCCGAAGAGTTAGTGTTATCCATCGCGATTGTTTGACGTCTCGTTTTTGAAAATCAAAGGTCATTCTTCGGTTGAAAAGGTTTGTTTTTTCATCTTCTTCTCTTATATGTATATTTTAGTTAGTTTTTTTGAAGCATTTTGGGTTTTGTTTTGAAAACAAAATAATAAACAGTTTAGGGTTTCGATATATGACTCCAAACGAGATTTAACGTTAAATGATTCATGTTTTGTGGAGCTAATGATGTGTTTAGGTTGGAATGTGCGTGTACTTGGGTCTAATCAAACATTTTTTTGTTGCTCACCTATTAGCCATGTGCTTTGCCCACATGAGTGCCCACGGCGTTGCCCACTTCAATGCCCACTTCTTTCCCCACTTTGTGGAGTCTGTGATGTGTTGTGTGGAGTCTGTAAAGTCTATAATGTGTTTTTAGGTTGGCATATGTATGGACTTGGGTGTTTTCAGGAATTTTTAATCTTGCCCACCTATTTGCCTTGCAGTCTGCCCACATGTTTGCCTACTTGTATCTAACACTACTTTGTGGAGTCTGTGACGTGTTGTGTGGAGTTTATGATCATCTTCTGTTGAGTCTATAATGTGTTTTTAGGTTGGAATATGTATGGACTTGGGTGTTTTCGAGAATTTTTCATCTTACCCACCTATTTGCCTTGCAGTCTGCCCACATGTGTGCCTACTTGTACCTAACACTACTTTTCATTGTGCAGTTCAAGAAAGATGGCGCTTGTTCAAAACGAAATGGACCAATTTCTAGCGAGATTAAGTGCTCGTTGCAATCTGAATGAGGAATTAAACAGAATAGTTGGTTTTCTGAGCGATAGGAATAGGCAAAGATTCAGGGAATCGTGCTTTAGCCAATTCATGGATGTACAAAAGTTGAAATTTCAAGGCCAATTATATCTCCACCTTCTCTTTCGACAAGACAAGTCGATGTCATTGGACAAGATAACATTCCACTTCAACAATAAAGAGGCAGATTTTGGAGTAACTGAATTCTCATTGATCACAGGACTTGGTTTTGGGTCCAAGTCTACTATTCCATCGTCCTCGGAGATCCTCAAAAAATGCTTTAGGAGATTTAATCCCCTTTGCCTGATACATGTGGAAAACGCTTTAGAAGAATGGTCCAAGAAAGAGAAAGGGGATGGAGATATGACCCTTAAGTTGGCTTTGCTATGTTTCTTATACGGTATTCTTCTTGTAAGAGACCGTAAAACCAAAAAGATTGTGGAAGAATATATTCACCTTGTGGATGATCTAGAAGCATTTAATGCTTATCCTTGGGGAAGAGTAGCTTTCGATTTCTTGGTGAAAGAAACACGTGCCTGCATGGCCGGACGAGTAAAGGGTTTTTGGGAAAGAAAAGAAACGAAAGAAAAGCACGATTTTGAGAACTTTGACATCCACGGCTTCCACCCTGCATTACAAGTATGGGCATATGAGGCGATCCCAGACGTCGCCAAATTGTGTGCCATCACAACAAAAGCTTCCAAGAATAGGGTGCCACGTATTTTGCATTGGTCAACCGAAGCCACGGTTTTTTCATTTGATAAAATGAAAACAACAATCTTCAGGACTTTGCTTCCGGGGGATGATGATACGGTAAGCTTTTTAATCAATTTTTATTGTGTGTTTGCATGCCTGCTACTGTGCCCACTTGTATGCCCACATTGTTGTTGTTCATTTATTAATTTACACCTGCCCACTCATATGCCCACTTCACTGCCCACATGGTTGCCCACCTTTAAATTTGTCATTCACTACTGTACACCTGCCCACTTATTTGCCCACGCTTATACCCACATGTGTGCCCACGTGTATGCTCACATTGTTGTTGTTCATTTATTAATTTACACCTGCCCACTCATATGCCCACTTCACTGCCCACATAGTTGCCCACCTTGAAATTTGTCATTCACTAATGTACACATGCCCACTAATTTGCCCACGCTTATACCCACATGTGTGCCCACTTGTATGCTCACATTGTTGTTGTTTCGCTAATATACACTTGCCCACTTCCCTGCCCACTTGAAGTACCACGTATGCACTGTTTTTTTACTTTTGTTTATATGTTTGTAGCTCGTTGTTCACAAACACCTGAAACCATCAAAGCGGAGCAAGATCGAGTCCTTAAAAACTTTTTGTGTGGGAAGATGCACTTGAGAAAGAGAATTTGAGACAGAAAAATGAAGAAGAAAAGAAGAAGAAATCTTTGAAAAGAAAAATGTTTGAGGAAAAAAAGGAGGGTGAAGGTAATGATGAGGAAGGAGGGCCAAATCCTCCCATGGACTGGTTTGGTTTGTCGAGGAAAGTTGACAAAATTGAGTCTATGCTGAAGTCAATAATGGAGCATTTGGGATGCTCAATTGCTGAAGAGGTGGGCAAAGAACAAGCTCCATCGAGTGCCCACCGTAGTGCCGACTATGGTGCCGACAAGGATGGCGACCGGGACGCCGCCCGCGTTGCCCAACACGATGCCGACTTGGGTGCCGACATTGTTGCCGAGAATCCTGCCGACATTGTTGCCGACAATACTGCCGACATTGTTGCCGACAATCCTGCCGACATTCAGAAGCAACCCATAGGCTCTCCCCCCTCATCCCCTCCTGATGTTTCCTCAAAAGGTCATGATGTTGGCCCTGTGTGTGATGACACCACTTCTGATGAGAAGAAAGATATACCAGGACCTTTTGCCTTTGTTCCTGCCGGCAGCGACGCCCAACCCATTACATTTGTCCCGCACAAAAGATTTGAAGAATTGTTTGACAAGCCTTCAAAACTTGATGTATTACTTTCAGTGGTTCAAACCACTGAGGTTGTGGCTTCAAATCCAACAATTATTGCCGATGGTGAGGACGGTGCATCCGAAAGTGATGGGAACAATGCCAAGCCTGATTTTGTTGATATTGGTAGTCCTGTTAGAGTCGGATCTCCAAAACTTGGTGACATTGTTTATCAAAAACGTAAAAGGACGATAAGACCTGGCCCCACGAAGAAATCGCCTTTTACGGACCCAAGTCATCATGTCCCACCGAGGAAGAAGAGTAAGGTGGTTGTGGAGGATGCTCCGGAAATTCCTCAGCTGCAACTCTTTGATCCAATGGGCCTTTACCCACAGGCCTTGATTGAAGAATTTGAGAAGTGGTTTGATGAAAACAAGGACAACAAGGATGTAGTCGTTCCTTGTTCAGTTGAGGAAGGTCACAAATTTTGTGCCTCGTGGTTCTTGAATATCCGTGACCCAGAAGGATGGCTGGATGATCAGGTATGTGAATAAAATCACTTCCATTTTCCTGCCCACTTCTTCACCTATCTTCCTGCCCACTTTTGTTTTTACTTGCCTACATTTTTGCCTTACTGTGTGCCCACATATGTGCCCACTTTTGTTTTTACTTGCCTACATCTTTGTCTTACTGTGTGCCCACATATGTGCCCACTTTGCAGCAAATGGACTTGTTGATGCGCCTCGTTGCGTATAAATCAAAAAAATGGCCTGAACGTTTCTTGTCGAACTGGACAACCGTTGATATGCTATTTTGGGTACGTAGCATCATTCATTTACACAAACATGTCATTCATCTTGTTTTTTGATATAAATTTGTTTATGACATTGATTTACTTTAATTTGACAGAATAATTTGACTATGAAATGGGGTGCCAAGTTTGTGAAAGCTTCAAAGAACAAAAAGAAACTCTGGTCTTGGTGGAAGGTGGACGAGACTATGCTGGAATATTTGATGGGCACATATCCAATAGACGGTGTAGGGAAATCATGGGCTGATGTTGAGAAGGTCTATGGCATAGGCCACGTCATTGGCAACCATTGGGTGGTATATGAGTTGGACTTGAACAAAAAGTTGATCGTTGTATATGATTTAATGTCCGAGTCCAAGTCATTCAATACTTATATTGGACAATTCCGTAAATTAGCGTTAATGCTACCAAGTTTGTGCGAGGAAGCTCACATTTGGGACAACAGGGTCGAGCCCCCCCAAAAGGATTGAATATTGAACGGTATGAGCATCCTCCGCAACAATTGAATACCAGTGATTGTGGAATGATGTGCATGAAGATGGTGGAGTCCTTGGTCACGGGGCGCGGTGTAGTGAAAATCAACGCCAAGAGGTGCGATGAATTCAGGCTCAGAATTTGCTCAGAATTATACAAAGAAGGAAATATTAGATGTTAATTTGTAAGTATACTGTGTGGATTAAACTTTTATTTCTATTTCCTATATTAGATGTCAATGTAGTACTTGTATATTATGTATGACGTTAGTACTTGTATATCAATCGTAATTATGTATGACATTAGTACTTGTATATTCTTGTAATTCCAAATTAGGCCTGCCCACAATCCTGCTATAATCTGTCTACGCAAATGCCCACTATTATAAAAAATTGTATAAGACACAGATCTAAAATTAGGCATGCCCACAATCCTGCCTACAATCATGCCTACGCAAATGCCCACTATTTTAAAAAATTGTATAAGACACAGATCTAAAATTAGGCATGCCCACAATCCTGCCTACAATCATGCCTACGAAAATGCCCACTATTTTCAAAAATTGTATAAGACAGAGATCTAAAATTAGGCATGCCCACAATCTTGCCTACAATCATGCCTACGCAATTGCCCACTATATTCAAAATTAGTACAAGACGTAAATATATTAAACACTTTAACATGATAAAAGAAGACAACCTAATCAACCGAATACAAGAATTGTACATAAACAATGTGAAAAAATGGTACGCAACTGCCTACCATCAATATAGTACATTACACAAAAATTTGCCTACCCAAATGCCTACCATATTACAATGTAATACATCAAATTACAAACAACCAATATTCATCAGCCCACACTTTCTAAGATTTGATGTTACTTCTCACCGGAATGGGTTTCTTGCACGTTTTGCGATTATGACCGGTGCCTTTACATCGGCCACACTTCCTTTTCATTTTTTGCTCGCCCTGGGACAATATCCTCGTTTTTCGTGGCCTACCGCTAGGGGGCCGCATAATTGGAGGCAACACATTCAACTGGGATACTTCCTCGGGGGTATTCCAGAAGTCCACGTGGCCTACAGGGAAGATGGCCTCTGCATATGCAGCTATTAGTGCATCGATTGTTGTGTAAAATTGAGGCGAGTTCGTACCTTGGCATTCCAACTTTCCTAGTCTTTGCTAGTGCATGTGTACATAGTAATTGATCCAGCTGGAACACATTACATGTGCACTTTCTTGCATTCAAATCGACCTCGGCATTCCTATCACCATCAAGTACATAGTAGGTGTAGTAATGCGATGTTTGGACATCCATCCTCCTACTCTTTTTATCCCTCTCTCGAACAATTTTCTCAGCCCAATCTGTCAATGGATATTTCATCTTCACAGCCACATTACGCCATTCCGCATACCACCTCATCAACATCATTAAGATTGCATCCAAAAGGGCCACCGGAGGGTATTCCCTAGCATCCCTGAGCACGGCATTAAGACTCTCCGCGATATTGGTAGTCATGATGCTATATCTTCTACCCGGAAAAAACACACGAGCCCATTGCTCCTTTTGAATATTTTCAGTCGTCATGTGGTTATATATATCACTAGATACAAAATATATCTCGTTCATGATATGTCAAAATTCGGATTCATTATATGTCTTAGTGGCACAATAGAGTAGAGCCGATACATCGACATCCCTAAATTTGGCAACAACATTTTGTCTTAGATGGTAGATGCAAATTCCATGGTGTGCATCTGGGAAAACTTCCTTAACGGCATTAGCAATAGACTGATGGCGGTCTGAGATAATAACCAAATCCTTCTTCTCCGCCAACAAGCCATTTATCTTTTCAAGAAACCATTTCCATGAAGCGTCATTCTCGGAGTCGACAATGGCAAATGCTAAAGGGTAAATTTGGTTGTTACCGTCCATACCGGTAGCCACTAATAACATACCTCGGTACTTCCCCTTTAGATGCGTACCATCCACGGCTAATACGGGTCGAATACATGTCCAAAATCCACGTATACACACACCTAAATCCATAAAACAATATTTGAAACAACCACCTTCATCAGCCTCAATCTCGGTCACAGTACCTCGATTGACTTGTTGGACACGCTCCAAGTAAGCAGCAAGTTGTTTGAATGAATCTTCCGGAGAACCTCTAACCAATTTAATTGCTTCTTCCTTTGCTCTCCATGCTTTGTCATAACTTATGTCCATATTGAATTTATCTTTTATTTCAGCAATAATAGCTAGAGGTGGGTATGAATGTGTGGGTTGTTTATACATGTACATAACTCCCTCACCCAACACCTTACTCCTAGCTTGCCGATGCTCATGGTTGTTCATTTCAATCGAACACTCATGACAATTTATATATTTTACAACAACCCATAGATGCCCACCTCGCCGCCTAGTCACGCGTATCATCCACCCACAATTTTTATCCACACACTTGGCAACAAATTTAACTGTGTCTAACTTTTTAACAATGTGTTGTCTATTTTTCAGCATACAAATTATTGCAAGTCGCTGAGTAAATTCTTCTTTCGTACGGAAAACTTGACCAACCTGTAAATCATCATCTACTGAGATAGAGTTACAACTGCTTGTTTGATTGCTCATAGGCCCCACACCACCGTACCCAGTTTCGACAGAATTCCTTTTGCATGATTTACTACCTTCATGCCCACTTTTCTGCCCACAATTCCTATGCCCACCATCCTGCCCACCATATTGCCTGAACTCCTGCCCACCATTCTTATGCCCACTTTCCTGCACACCATCATATTGCCTGAACTCCTGCCTGAACTCCTGCCCACCTTTATTCTGCCCACTTTCCTGCCCACAATCTTGCCTACACTCTTTTGCCTTTCTTATGCCCACTTTCCGCCCACAATCTTGCTACACTCCGCCTACCATTATCATGCCCATCATCATGGCGATTTTCGGTTGATGTTCATGCCTACTCTCTGACGACTTTTGTGCCCACCCCGAGTTTAGCATTCCCCCCCTTGCTTCGCCTCAACACCACCACCACAACCACCACCACTACCATCTTCGTCACTTGACCTATCTACGTCCTCCCAAAACAGATGGTCATTCTCAAGGTCTTCAATAGTCATACCTAAATAACCAGATGTTTCTTTGACAACCCCTTTGCCTTTATCGATGTTATGCTTGGGGCGTGGTAGATCCTCTTGAACAATTGGGATGTAGATAGTTTCTTTTTCAACACCACCACCATCATTCTCTTTAGAAGTAATAGGACAGTCATCGCCACTTGACATATCTACATCCTCCCAAAACATAGGGTCATTCTCAAGGTCTTCCGTTGTCATATCAAAATGTGGAAGTGTACTTGATTTTCTTTTTGCAACCCTTTTTAGTTTATTCATCTTACGCTTTTTAGTAAATGCATGGGAGGTGGCATAACCTCTTCAATGATAGGTTCTTTTTTAATTGGTAACATCTCCTGATTGCTACTAGCTGACTCCAAAGAGTGTTTTTTCTTCTTCTTATTTTCCCTTCTAATAAAACAAACCGGAACAGACAAAGGCTTCTCGCTATTCATGCGAACAAGTAGCCTAACATCGTCATCATCGGTGACTGGACATGGTGGCAAGGGATCAACATGTTCATAGCCAAACCAACTGGTCAACTCTATTTTGCCCTCATATGGATTGAATTTAGAGAAAATATAAGCTTTCCGCAACAATTCAGCGTAAGTGAACTCTGAAGGGAAGAGAACAATTTTGTAATGCTTCCCTGTATACCTCCACCGGGATGTACTTATGTCACAATCCAAAACTCCATCCCATAAGAGCATTATATGAACCCCTGCAGTAAATAGATAGATATAAAAGATCAGTTTCGTTGTCCACCCACAAATTTTTGACATTCAATGTAAATGCCCACACAACTGCCCACATAACTGCCAACACAAATACCCACCCAGGTGCCCACATCCGGTCCAGTTCACTTTGTCCTCCCAAACAAAATGACATTGAATTTAACTGCCCACATAACTGCCCACACAAATGCCCACAAAATTGCCCACCCAAATACCCACCTCCGGTCCAGTTCACTTGTCCAGCCACAATTTTTGATATTTAACATAACTGCCCACCCAATTGCCTACGGTTATGCCCACGTGTTTGCCTACTGATACAACTTACGAAAAATCAAAACTCTTCAAATTATACCCATTTCAAAAATCGTGAAAAATTGGTTAATTGTTCCATTTTGCGAAAATGAAAATCACTAACATTACACAAAAGAACAATCAAAACTAACCTTTATCCATATTTTTGATGCAAGAACTGAGATTTATTGTCGAACACAGGTCCTCAATTTTGCCTCCTTCAAACGCGTCGCATTTACTAGGGTTTGTAATGGTGAAGAAGAAATCGTAAATCTTGCTCTCTTTGCTCGAAAATCTTGTTAGTGATTGAGAAGTAGAGTTGTAATGGTGAAACTAGGGTTTGTAATGGTGAAAAGGAAACTCCCGCTACCTGAAAATTTCACTCCCGCCCATAAGGAACGCTTTTTCCTTTTTTTTTTTTTGATTTTTTTAAGTTAGGGGTAAAGTAGACATTTTAGGTAGGGAAAAGGGTAGATTTCATTAGTTAATAAAGTGGGGGTATTTTTCCTTAATACCCCCTTGTTGGGGGTATTTTCGCTAATTTCCCTATTATTTTTATTCAAACAGTTCAATAATTATTTTTAAAATGACTTCTAAATCTCATGAAATTCCAAAAACATCTTTATAAAAATCTTAAAAATGAAAACACCCATTTAACGGAATTTGGATTTTATTCCAAATGGGTTTCTCATCAGGATCCATGCTGGAGTAATCGTTGTATGAATGCTGAGAAATCTTGGACTTACACGTCGGACTCTTCCTTAATCTGAGCCGTCGATTTCATTGCAAAACCGCTTGTAATTTTAACCTTTACAGTTCTCACTTCTCTCACATCGAAATCCCAATTTCAGAGCAGAAATTTCATCAGCACAATAGGTATGGATTCTTAACCTTATCCCACTAATCTGCCAATTAGGGTTCCTTGAAGCGTTGGAAATGTGTGTGTTCTCGTGTGGTATACATTTATGTGTTCTTCCGCTAATGTATCAATTCCCATTTTGCTTATACGGTTTTGGGTTTTTCGATTTCTGGACGAATATGTTAGAATTCGTCCTTTTCCGTTTCTGGTTTTTTGTGTATTTTACTAGTTAAGTTTTGTGTGTTCTGATTTATTAGGAGTTAACCATTGATTTTCTCTTTTGAGTTCTTTGTGCATAAATGTATTCCATCAACGTGCGTTGATATATAATTTAAATGTAAAGATTAAGTCCTTTCTAATTGGACTTCTCTCTGTGCTTTTGGGTTGGGGATTTTACGAAGGTTTATTAGTCTAATTGTACAAGAGTTTATTACTCTGACTGGAGCTCTGTCCTGTGTTAAACATAGACTTGGTTTTCCAAATTAAGTTATTGAAAATATAGGTTAATTATGGTTGTTGAAATAAGTGACAGGTTTAGTGCATCAGCTGGGAACATCTTATTAATGCAGAATGTCAGTAGAGGAGGAATGATGTGTAGAGATTTCTCAGAGAAACTTTGTTGCGAAGAATAAATAATTGAAAACCTAATAGAATACTCATTATAACTGGAGTTTTTTGTCACCTTTCCCATGCCTCTTTTCATTTGGGTGGTGAATGGTTGGAGCATGGGGCTAAGACTTTTTCTCTAGAGGATTATGTTGTTCGAAGAGCTATACTACGGTTGCTTAAGCTCAGGAAATTATATTTATTTGGAAAAAATGACTATTAAAAAAAGGTCATTAGAAATAGAAGTTAAGTTCTTAACTATTGCAGAGATTGTGATCGGAATTTAGTATTAATGTTTTGAACTTTAAATATACAGGGGGAAGCAGGCTAATCCTTTATTTTGTGAAAGAACGAAATGGGAGGATGAGTATGTTATGTCATGGTGTTATATGTTCTATATATGTGCCTTGCTTGAAATTTGAATATGCGATGTTGATGGCGTGATGATGATTCTTGAGATCTCTGCGACAATTGTATAGAGTGGTTACTACTGTTGTATTTGTTTGATGGCGTGATGGTGATTCATTGTGCTGTTTTATTTTATTGAGTTGTCTCAACGATGCTGATGTTTCTCTATTCAATTGCATGCCAGTAGTTCTTAGCATGCAAGATGTTAATTGGTGTCATAGAATAACGTTACCTCTATTATATTCAGCCTTTGTTAGTTGATGTCATCTAATGAGTGCCTTATCCTTTTCCCATGTAGTATTTACTTATGGCAAAGGATAAAGGTAAGAAATTGAAAACAAAAGGCAAAAAGGTAGGTCGGCCAAATGCTAAAATAAAAAAGGTGAAGGTTCCCAAGGTCAGTCCAAAAGAAACTATTGTTCCTGCTCTTCCTGCCCCTCTTACTGACCCTGTTGAGGCCACTGCTTCCAACAACAATGGAACTGCTGCACGGGGTAAAGAGAAGAAAAGGGAAAAAGCGAAGCATCTTTCGGGTTTTATATTCATGTGTAATCCGACTACAAAGTTAGAATGTTACCAATACCGTGTCTTTGGACTTCCATTGGGAAAAAAGGAAGTCGTGGAGGAGATAAAGCCTGGCGCAAAGCTATTTTTGTTTGATTTCGAGAAAAAGCTTCTATATGGAATATATGAGGCAACCTCCGCTGGAAAGCTGAACTTGGAACCTGCTGCTTTTAGAGGGAAATTTCCTGCTCAGGTAGTATTAAGCTGTTTTCTGCTCACCCAAAGCTGGAGTAAGATGTTTAATTAAAAGTTTTATCTAGGAACTCGAGTGTACAATGCAGTATATAATGAAATGGCATCTCCAATGTATTAAATATAAATGCTGTAAGTTAATTTATTGGGTTTGTTCTTGCATTATTTTATCACCTAGCATATAAATGTTGTAAGTTAATTTATTGGGTTTGTTCTTGCATCATTTTATCACCTAGCTTTTCTGAACTTGCTTCATGTGTTCTGCTTTAATGGAGAACCTATCCAAGAATTTTTTGTGAAAATAAAAATCTTTCGTACCTTGATATTTTATTATTATTATTATCTGCTTTTATATTCATTTCTTTAATGTCATAACTATAGTAGTGTTTTGTCATTTATGTTTTTGCCTATTTATGTACATCCTTAATTTAGCTTCTCTTAAGCCTTAAGCTAGAAATAGCTGCAGAATACATTTTTATGTGAGTTTAATATTACGTGGACTTGGGAAAGTGCATTTCCTATGAGATTACATCAAGAATGACTTTTCAAATATTATTCAGTTTTTAAAATTATTAGTTTCCATCTGTGGTGAATAAGTTTGCAGAAAACAAATTTTGGGATGTGCACATTTTTTTGTTGTACAATAAAACTTGAACTGAACATATTGCGGCCTGTTGGAGAAGTAGCTCTTGGTATCTTATGTTCAAAAAATGGAGCAGAAGCTTAGCGTAAATTACCATTTTTCTTGTGATATAAGGCTGATGGTTCTTTCACTTTCAGGTAAAATTTAAAATTTTCAAGGAATGTCTTCCCCTGTCTGAGAATTCTCTCAGGCAGATTATAAGGGAGAATTATACAGGCTCGAAATTCAAGCAAGAACTCAGTGGAAAGCAAGTAAGTTTTTTTTTTCCTGAATCCAGGTGTTGAGTTTAATGTTGGCTTGTGCTTATCCTAAGAGTTTTCACAGTTCATGTTATCACTCAAAACAGGTGAAGAAATTGTTATCATCATTTCGTCCTCTTACTGCATCATCAAGTCAACCTGCACCCCATGCTCTGGCAAATGTGTCACTATCACGGGCAATGCCTGCCTCAGCAATGGAAAATCAGTTTAAGCATACAGGGAGGCTGCCTGTGATGGAGGTCCCATATTTAGCTGAGATGCAGTATAGCCGTATTCCACCATTTGTGGAGCCTCAGCATGTCCGACAAGTAAACGTTTTGCAACATGGCTACCATAGAGCACCAGGTTACGTGGAACGCGTAAATCCAACTTTAGATCATCAAAGTTTACCACCAAAAAGTAGTTATTATGTTGTTAATTCTCAACGACCATCCTACACGGAAGGTGTTGCACATGGGGTGCAGGAGCCATCCTATTCAAGGTACTTCCTCCAAATTGTAATGAAATTATTTTGAAATTTGAATGAACAAAAACCTCCAAAGTGCATCTTTGAACAACACTTGAGTGGAGGTTGCATCATATATTTGATATTGATGTCTTTCTATCATTATTGGACATTAACACCCTTTATAAGAAAATAAATATATTACATAGCCCTCAATGCAAAATGGGTTAACTAACCGATCCCCTTTACAAGGAAGGGCAAAAAGATAAAAAGGAATTATGATTATAAAATTAAAGCCTCTTCCAAAGCAAAACTATGTCGCATATATGATATACCCCTATATATTAAGGGCAAAAAGGTCCATGTAACTAAATTATATATTGTGTCTGTGCCTTTTGAACTTGTCTCATAGATTTCGTAAAGGCCAAATAAGACATTGCTATTCTGCTTTGTTTTTAAATGGAATAGACGCACAAAGTTTTCCAATGATTTTCCATACAGAATTTGGGTACTTGTAATTGTGCAATACCTCAGGGGCATCAATGTAATTTACCTCAGTTCGTATCATCTGCGCCCTTCTTGTTCTTTAAACCTGTTCCCTATTCAATCAATGGAAATATGTTTCACTGACTTCCAAATACTGCTTTGGCAGGTACAGGACCATAGAAGATAGGCCTCCTCATGATCAAATCACCAGTTTGGAAAGGAGGTATCATACTATAAAATTATTCCATTTTTTCCATTAAAATATAAAACAGAAAGATGCGCTGATGATTCTGAATTACTGCTTTGAAGGTACCTGGCCGTAGAAGAGACGGCTTCTCATGATCATGTCACAAATCTGGAAAGGCGGTATCATCTGTTCCCTTTTTATCATAACTTTAAGGGATAATTGCAATAATTGCCCTAAGGTTTAGCCTAACTACAAAAAAAAAAAAAACAGTTACCTTTCAAAATTATACATACCCCCTTGACATTTGTTTCTATTTTAAAAATTGCACCAGCAGGGTTTTTTTTGATTAGGCTAAACCTTAGAGATAGTTTTTGTAATTAACCCTACCTATAAACAGTAAAATGTGTTGCTGATTCCAAATTACGGCTTTGACAGTTACTTGACCATAGACGAGAGGGCTCCTCGTGATCAAGTCACCATAATGGAAAGACAATATCATCAATTGCCTTTACAGAGAGAGGCACTATATCAAGATAATGTGGCTGCATACAACCCGGCAGCTCCGTCCCTGTATGCTTCTTCATCAGTTACACAGCCACAAGTCCACGCCCCTTATCATCCATTACCTTTACAGAGAGGCTCACAGTATGAAGATAGTGTGGTTGCGTACAATTCCAACCCAACAGCTCCGTCCCAGTATACTGCATCAGCTATATATCGAGATAATGTGGTTGCGTATGTTCCATCAGTTACGCCGCCACAGGCTGGGATATCCCAAGGCAGTGCTCCCATCTCTTCGTATTATTCATATAACGCGGCAAATCATCTCAGTCGTTGATCTTCCCATGTGTTCTGAGTCGTCCAATGTTGTCTGCACTGATGCTGCGGGTTTTCTTCATGAAATTGACCAAAATGATCTTTTTGGGTAAACTGAACGTAAATGATGGTGTCTTGAATTACTCGAAACTAAATTTTCATGTTGTCAACCAGCTAGCTCCAAAGATGATGTCTTGTTTGTAGCATTTTTACAGGGGGTGTAATAAACTTTGTAGCCTTCTTGGTGAATTATATTGTCTATTTGCATGGATATTAGGGCATGTTGACCTCTTTTTCATTTTCTTGCTTTGTGTTTTATGAAGTTGAAATAAGGTCTCCATTGGTGTTGTGTGGAAATGATCACTTATCTGAATTAATAGTACTGGTGATGATTTATTTTAGGGATAAAAACATTTAACCCCCAAACTAAACTAGTTTTTACACTTTTCCATCATAACTTTGAAATCTTTACACTTTAACCCCTCAACTTTGTAAAATTTTACACTTTTCCTAAACTTCCATATTTACCCCTATGGACATTAAAGTTTGTTTTTTGTTTGCCCTCTAAACTTTAAATTTGTTGCACTTTACCACCTAAGCTATAAATATTATTTCATTTTCTATATTTACTCCTTAAGGTTTTGCGATCCTCGAAAATGGTATCGGAGCCTAGGTTTATTAAGAATTTAAGTTATATTTATTATTTTATGTGATTAACATTTGATGAGGAGAATTTTCTCTAAAATGGATCTGGACGAATATCCAAAATGTATATATCGCCAAATTTTGGAGGTTCATGAATAAGAACACCAAGAAAAGATCACATATTGGGATAACCAACATGTGTTACGAAGATGGGAAGGAGCAAGTATCGAGGTCTAACGAGGACTACAAAATCAAGTGGTATAAAACCTCGTTTACCTAGAACTGAACCGAAGGTTACGATACTATTTGGAGAATCTTCAGTATCACGCTCATTATCCAGACCATGAGTCTTGAAGATAATCCAACATGGAGAGATATACTTCCACACACATCTAAGTTCTCCCAAGATCTTAGAAAAGTCCAGAAGACAGTGCAGAATTATGGCAACCGCCATGATAATCTACAAACACAAGTTCATCATATCCAATGGAGACGATGTCAAAATATCAAAAGGAAAGTCTTGAAATCCTTCGTGATATTCAAAAGCGAGTCAAGAATCTGGAAGATAAACCGAGTTCATCCGGAGAAAAGAAACGTATTAATTTCAGAACAACACCCTATTTACACCAAAATGGGAAACCAACCGAAGTTGTGCGAAGCTTGACCGACAATGAAAATCTCATTGCTATCATCAAAGGAAATCCATCACAAACTAAGAAGTGATGGATATGGAGAAGATTAATCTTGAAGATCTACATGACCTTGTAGAATACTTTGCAGGATTAGAAATTATAGACTTAAAGATGAAGTCATGAGATGGATCAGCTTTAGTTACTCGTGACCAACATCCAAGACCACCTCCACAACCACCAATTAAACCCAATGTTGCAGAAAGTTTAGGTTCACATCATGTGGATGAACCAAAGCCACATTCTGGAAATTTTACTACAGAGATCCTATTACTTCAGGAACTCGACAACGTTCCAAAAGACCAAATTTATACGATACGCCTTATGGAAGATCACAACTCGGTCCTATACATACATATGGATTGATGTTAAATCTGGATATTCCAGATTTTAAGAATTGAGAAGTCCTTTTCAACGATTGTGCATCGACTATGAGGATTGCAGCAGGTACCCTTGATCTTACAAATGAAGGATTCATCTTATTCATTGAGATGAGTCTTGAAGGATCCGTAAATATCCATGGAATATGACTGGATCAGAAATGAGAAGCAATGTCACAGCTGGAGAGTCATTAAAAGGAATAGTCGATAATATGGAAAAATTATTTAAAATTTATTTTATCGGCACATGCAATTTTGAGGGATTGGAAGAAGAGAAAAGGAAAAGATACAAACAAGCCATCTACTGCCTCGAGTTACATGTATTTGTCATATTGACGAATACATCAGGTTGTTCATCGAGTACCGATAGAAGTCCAAGATGGAGGATAAAGAAGTTTCACAACTATTATTTGCGAAGATACCAAGTCCCTGAAGAGAAATGCTTATCAGGGAATACAAGAGTGTAGCTAATTTACATACAGTGGCCAAAACAATGTATTTCCTGAATGCCAAGCTATATGAATGGTGCCACCAGATAGCACTTTACAGGAACTATAAGAGACTACGAGGAATTAATAAAATGATTCCTCTATGTTGTGAAGATAATGACATCTCAATTATTGTGGGAGGACAACCGCGGAGGTTGAAAAGAAAGAAGCAGAGAAGACATCCATATAGTTGTGGAGGCAAAGCAGACAAAACAAGTTGGCCTTCATAGAAACCTAGAAGGTTTTGGTCAAAACAAAAGGCCCAAAGTTACAAATCAGGGCAAAGACCAGTACCAAGCAGGAGTAGAGCCTCTTCACCAGGTTCTAATCAAAGGAGCACCAGCACGATCCTGGGGAGAAGAACTTTTAGACGAGCTCACACCAGAGCTAATGAAAGTTTCAAAGTTGGAGTTTAAAATCTTAATTTTATAATTTAGGGCAGATTCAATTTAGGGTTTTTAACCCTTATATCTTATTTAATACTTATTTATAATTAGAATTTTATTTCATTATAATAATTAGTCTTGTAAATGCACTTTTCAGTTTTGCGTTATAAAAAAGTATTCATTTAATGAAAAGAGATAAAAAAATATTAGGTTTATGACACTCCTTTCATCAATCTTCAACAACAAATTATCAGTATAAATTTCAGTTTTTCCCCTACACATTTTTGCAACTATTTTTTGCAAGTCAGGTAAATCTCTAGAACCAACTTCTATTTCTGTCTTTCCACATCTACCACCGACTACTGGAAAACCACCGTAGCTTTTTAGTCCCAAATTCTATTCGCATCCCAACAATCCCAAAACAAAATCATAATAAAAAATAGAAAATAGAAAGAGGAGAAGAGGGTTGCCAAACACCCAAGTTTAGCCGCATCCGTAGCCATCGTCGGGAACCTTAGCCGCCGATGTCGCTGCTCCCCGTGTCGTCGGTGCCACCATTTTCTAGTTGTGTTCATGCGAGATGGACAGAGGATGTGTGATAGATAAATATATATATATATATATATATATATATATATATATATATATATAAGAGCATGCCCAATAGACTCTCTAAATGAATAATTTTCTTTATTTTGAAGAGTCATCCACCAAAAATCATCTCCAACAAATACTTTATTTTAACATTTAGATTTAGAGAATGAGTTTTGACTCTCCAAATTTGAAGTGCCAAAACCACTCTCTATAATTAATTACAATAGTTTTTTTGCAATTTGAATGACATTTATATATGGCAATTTCCAAAAACAACACAAATTTTGAAAAATATCTTAAATTACTTCCAATTATCCCATGTGTAATAAATTAATATTTAGAGAAGAGAAAACAAAGAGTTAAACATAAAGAGAGTGTTGGAATATGTAAAAAATATCACTCTTTAAATTTAAAGATGCTCTTTATTTTGCATTATATGCTTTTTAAATTTGAAGAGTCTTTTGGGAATGCTCTAAGAAGATGAATGAGAATGAAAGACAGAGGGCAGTGGCTGGAAAAAGAAGAAATAAAGAAGAGAGGAAAAATAAGAGATAAAGAAGAAATGGACAAGAAGAAATAAAAAAGAAAATAAGTAAGGAAAAAGAAAAAAGAAAAAAAAAGAAAGAAAGGTGGGATGGGGGCAGCGACGCGAGGGAGGAAGAATGTGTGTGTGTGTGTGTGTGTGTGTGTGTGTGTGTGTGAGAGAGAGAGAGAGAGAGAGAGAGAGAGAGAGAGGAAAAATATTGGTGTATTTGGGGTTGATATTTTAAATTGAGGGATTTAATTGAGAATTTTGACTCAATTGACCAATTTTTCAAGCCTAAACCCAAATTCTCTATATTCTTTTTGATATTTCATTTCTTTTCCAACCCAGCCTAATTTCTTACATAATTTTATTAACTATAATTTTATAATTTATGTAGGAATTTAGAACCAAGAAGATTAGGATAACTATTTTATTAACTACAAGAATTACGAGAAATCAATTGAGGTAGGAACTTTTAGTTCTTATATTTGTCTTTATATATAGATATAAATACACTAAACCATCCAAACTTTATTTATTTTTTCAGTTTACCCTCCAAACATTAGTTTGTTACGCTATGCCCCCTCAACTATGAAAGTCTTTACACTTTACCCTATATGGACAATTTTGTCCCCATAATTTTATTCTTTTGTAACAAAAGTTCGAGTTATCCCTCTAAACTCCAATTTGTGGCATATTACTACATAATTATAATTTTATTGCACCATTCGTTAAACATAAAATTTAGCTCCAAAATCAATATATTTTCGGATTTTATAAGACATGAGAACCCTCATTTTCTGTCACACTGTTTTGTTCGTGGCATTTTATAAATACTTAGGGCTTGTATGGATGTATTTCCAAGTCCAATTTCCGATTTCTGGTGCTGGAAAATGAATTTTTAAACTTTATTGATTTTCGTGTGAGAATTGGGAATATGTTTGATTTGTTGTCTGAATTTCTGTTTGAAAATGATAATATGTTTGGTTATAGTTTTTCAAATGTATTTTTGACATAGGTTTGCGTGATTGTAGTGTATTTTTACCTAGGTTTGCGTAATTGGAATGGAAAATTGTTTGATTGTGTTTTCAAAAGAATATTTTCCATAAAAAAGTGAAAACTGGAAATGACTTTATTTCTATTTAAAACATTTGAAACAAACATAAACCCATTTTTTGGAATAGTTGGAAAGTGGAAAAATGGTGTTGGAAACACAACCATACAAGGCCTTAAATCCAGTCTATATTCTGAGACCTTAAAGGACCATGTTAGGTTTCTAGCCTATAAACTCAACAGGGAATACTTCTGCAAAGGTCTCACGACCAAGTATTTATCCGTTTACAAATTGGGTCTTTAGATTGAAAATTAAGATAGTCCATTACGACCATATCAGGCCCAACATGCTTCCGTAATGTTGGGAAATTTATTGCTTAGATTTTGATGAATGCCATGTAAAACTTAGACTAGAAAGTTGGCACCCCATTTTCCTTGTAATTTGCATTGTAATAGATAGGGTTTATGCAGTGAGTCAAGTCGATTATGCTGGATATACAAGAAGTCAATGAAGGCTAAAATGAAGACTCCGCTGTGAAACAGCTGAGTATGGCAAGGAGGAGAAGTCAAGAACTCGACTGAAGGAGTATCAGCTGAGATACGGCTATGTGAAGAGTCAGTCAAGTCAACCAAAGAAGCCAAGCCAAGTCAAGTTGAAGTGACAGATGAGTCTTTCAATCATTGGAGCAGACTCAAGTCACCTGGGGAAAAGGCACACGACTCAATTGAAAGAGGAGTTAAGCGAAAAGAATCCGTTGCTCAAGCGAGAAGTCAAGAAGTCAAGAATATTACCTAAACAAGTAATACTTCCATCTTTGCCATTTCTTAAAGTGCTCGACCCCGAGAAGCGTGCAAAAGGAATAAACCAATGGGGGTTTTGCATCGCCTTGTGTCGAGAACCTGGAAAGCTGCAAGACATTTAATACGAGGAAATGTCAACATCAAGGATCGCAACAAGACAACAAACGAAGACAAGTGACTTTTGAAAATCAGCCTATCTCTTCAATGGGCGTGATTTTTGAAAGTTCACTATAAAAGGCTGAGGAATCACTTTGAGAAAAAGTTACCTTGAACACCTGAACCACGAGCATTCAAGATATTATTCGAACTGTAACCTGCAAAATATTCTCAAGTTATTCAAGCAAATCCTCAAGCCTAAATTTCGAAGGAAATCGATCCAACACCAAGCTGTGAAGGAAAGACAACTTCAAACTGTTGAAGAGGAAACTTTTGAAGAATCAAAAGGGGTCTACATTCCAAGGAGGATTGTAGAAAGGTTCAAGGTCGAACCAGTCTCAAGCTATTGGAGGGCTTTGTGATCAAATCCAAGAAGCTTGAGCAAGCAAGTGAGTGAAGTAGCAAGGCAGCCGCCATGTGAAGAAGAAGTCGAGTCGAACGAGAAGCCGGTTTGTGTGACCAAGGCATCTCGGATCGAGTCCCAAAGGATCAAGTCGTTTTG
Organism: Rehmannia glutinosa; assembly: GCA_016081115.2. Lineage (NCBI taxonomy): Eukaryota > Viridiplantae > Streptophyta > Magnoliopsida > Lamiales > Orobanchaceae > Rehmannia > Rehmannia glutinosa. The sequence continues at coordinate 45,108,954 of CM071934.1, read as the reverse complement.
TGTGATCAAGACTTGTATACGGACCGATAACCACTTTGTACTCGATCAATACTTAGTGGATTCCTCCGGGAGTTGGAGAAAGAGGAGTAGAAGAATTACCCCATCTTGAACCTCTATAAAAATTATTGTGTCATTTACATTTTAGCATTTAATTTCGCATATCATTTTATATCTTTGATAATTTGCTATCCAATGATAATTAACAAAGTGCTAAAACCAAGTGTTAAAACAAACTTAAACCAAATTCAAGGGTGTTAAGTCTTCCGCTAAAAATCTCACCACAACCAAGTTAAGGTTAGACTAAGTGAGTTATTCTATCAAACTCAATCGAGTCCGTTGAGTGGCTAACTCTGCTGGTTAACTAACTTAGCTATCCCCAAGGACTTAGCTGTGTATTTAACTCTGAAATATTTTAAAAGGACTAAAATCAAAAAGTTGGTAAGGTTTATTCAACCCCCTTTCTAAACCTTACTTTTACCCTTTGGGACCTACAAGTGGTATCAGAGCGGTTGGTTCATTGAGCCTTCCGTACTGGTTACTGAACTAGATCTCTAATCTTTCAAAAAAGTTTTTAACACTTGTTCTTTCAAAAGCCATTTTTATAACAACAAAGTTATTATCATGGAAGCAAATTTGATACGCATTCCTATGTTCACCATTGAAGAATTTGATGACTGGAAAATACGTATGCAGGCTCATCTATCAGCATTACATGATGAGATGTGGATAGTGATAGAGGATGGACCACTGCAAATAATGAAGGTGAACACAAACTGCAAGGAGAGAGCTGCTGAAAAGGAGAGGAGGTCTGCTCCCTAGACCAGCTATGGTTGAAAAACCAAGAGCTGAATGGACAAATGATGACAAAAAAAGATACAACCTAGACAATGTGGCCAAGGATATACTTTACAAGACTTTGGACAAAGCCATGTTCAACAAAGTCAAATCTTGCAAGACAGCCAAAGAAATCTGGGATAAACTAACTTTAATTTGTGAAGGATCTGAGCAAATTAAGGAAAACAAATTATCTGTTGTTGTTCAAAAATTTGAAAACTTTAAAATGCTTGCAGGTGAGACAATGGATTAGCTGGATGCTAGATTCACTGAAATTACAAATGAGCTCTCAGCACTTGGAAAGGAATACACACAAAAGGAAATGTGCATGAAGATACTAAGGAGCCTCCCAGCTGAGTGGGAAATGAAGACCATGGCTCTAAGGCACTCGATGGACCTATCAAAAACATCCAATCATGAACTATTCTCAGACCTCAAAGCTTATGAATTTGAGCTGAGAAGAAAAGATCAAGAGGAGACAGCTGTACCCAAAACAGCTGCACTCATAGTCAAGGAAGGGAAGAGAGTTGAGATCAAAGAAATCATCGACCAGGAGGAGATTGCACTGATGGTTAAAAGATTCAACAAGTTCTTCAACAAGAACTACAAAAGAAATAAAGGTGAATCCTCCAGAAGACATTCAACTCCCTCCAAGTCAAGGGAAGATAGGCCACCAAAGAGAGCTGAGTATCAAAAGGTCGAATATCAAAGACCTGACAACCCAAGAAATGAGAAAGCTGATCAAAAAGTTGAAAACCTGTGTTGGAATTGCAGACAACCAGGACACTTTGCTATTGACTGTCCATATCCTATAGTCAATAAATACAAGAATGAAGAAGAAAGAAGAGTCTTCAGAGAAAGAAGACAAGAGAAGAAAAGGGCAATGTTGCCTGCTGAGACTGCTGAAACAGCTAAGTCAAAGGATACAGCAGACTCAGAGAGTAGTGAAGCTGACTACTCAAGTGATTCTGAAGAAGAAGCTATGATTTTCTAATGGCTAAAGAACAAGATCAACCTGACCAAGAAGATGAGGTACACTCTAACTCATCTCACTCAGATTCTAGTGATAGTGATTGTGACACACACACTTCATCACCCACTGATCTTTATGATTCATTAGGAAAAATGATGAAAGACTTTGAGCACATTAAATTCTCACACACACTATTAAATGAGGAAAACAGCCAGCTCAAATGCCAAAACTCGCAGCTGACTAAGGAGCTGAGTACTCTAAGTCACATAGCTGATGAGAACAAAGAGCTGAAGGCTAAAAATGCTAAACTAATAGCAGAGATAGCTGCTATAGAAAAGAGAGAAAATTATCTCAAAAATGTGATTGCTTCATTCACAAAGGCATCTAAATCATTGGATGACCTTATCATGGGTCGAAAAGAATGTGGAGACAAGACAGGCATAAGATTCAATTCCTTCGTGCATAGTTAAACTCCAAGAGTGATCTTGGAAAAAGGATCTTCAAGTAATGAAGCATCTCAAAAATCCAAGACACCAAATGTTGCACACACATTCATTCAAAGCACAATCACAAACAAACGGCCTTGGATATAAAGGAAAAAGAAAACGACCCGATTGAGTATGTTGAGAGGACATCGAGAAGAAATCGCAGAGTTCCTCGGCAAACTCCAAACAGAAGTACTTTTGTGAAGAAGAAGCAGAGCTACGAGAATCCCCGGAAGTTTCTATCAAAGGAACACAAATGATGGGAATGGTAGAAACTACCCAAGTCAAGCTGATTGGAATAATGTGAAATATCAGCAAAGACCTATGGAATACATGCCAAAATGGCAAAGGCCTAGATCTCAGCAAAGGTCATTCCAAAGGCAAAAGAGCTATCATCAGCACACATATGCACCCAAGCACTACACTTAGAAATATCACAACTACCCAAAGAAGGCAATTGCTAAAACACACACACAGGCATACAGACAAAAGAGACAACTGTATGAACCTAAAGCCCCCAAGCAATTTGCCAAAGTGAATTATGATTATTGCACAGACAGATGGCAACCTCTAAAAGTCAGATCATTTGGCTATAGGCTGGTTGGATCATCTTACAGCACTAACCCCTCAGGACTCAGGCAAGTATGGGTACCTAAAAACTAATTTCCTTGATTGCAGGTTCAAGGAACAGCTGAGTGCCAAGGAACCTAGTACATGGATAGTGGCTGTTCCAGACATATGACATGAAACAAGAAAAATCTGTCAAAATTCAAGGAGATTAGAGGTGCAAAAGTTATATTTGGAGGAAATGAAGCTCCAGGGGAAATAAGAGGCACATGATCCATCAAGAAAAATGGATTAGAAATCACAGATATTGCATACGTTGAAGGCCTCAACTTCAACTTATTAAGCATCAGCCAACTCTGTGACAAGGGCTATAATGTTGGATTCAATATGGGAGTGTGCCAAATCAAAGACACTGAATCAAATGAAGTAGTGTTGCAAGGATCCAGACAAAAGAACATGTATGTGGTAGATTGGTCGACTGCCACACCAAGCACCAGTCTACTAGCAAAGAGTACAGCCGAATCAAGTTGGCTGTGGCACAAGAAGCTCAGTCACCTGAATTTCAAGACAATCAACAAGCTTGCAAGGAGTAATCTTGTGGAAGGACTACCAGGCTCAGTGTACAAGAAGGAAAGTGTTTGTGATGCATGCCAGATGGGAAAGCAAATCAAATCATCATTCAAAGAGAAGCCAAGTCCATCTTCAACAAGGATATTGCATCTGTTGCATATGGATCTATTTGGTCCAGTTGAGCCAGCTAGCATAAGTGGAAAGAAATACACTCTAGTAGTGGTGGATGATTATTCAAGATATACATGGACAATCTTCGTGTGTAAAAAGAAGGAAACTTTGCAGAAGTTACCTCAACTGATGAAAAGAGTTCAAAATGAGAAGAGTCAAACCATTATAAAGATAAGATCTGATAGAGGAACTGAGTTTGTCAATGGAATAATAACTCAATATTGTATTGAAAATGGTATTGCTCATGAACTATCAACAGCAAGGACTCCACAGCAAAATGGAGTAGCAGAAAGAAGGAACAGAACTCTCAAGGAAGCTGCAAGAACCATGTTAGCTGAAGCAGGGCTGCCTAAAAGATTTTGGCCTGAAGCCATCAATACTGCATGCTATACTCAAAATAGATGCATGATAAATAGACAGCTGACAAAGACTCCCTATGAGATTTGGACAGGGAGAAAGCCAAATGTTGGGTACTTTAGAATATTTGGATGTAAATGCTTCATCCACAATAATGGCAAGGATAATCTAAAGGCTTTTGATGCTAAAGCTGATGAAGGTATCTTTTTGGGATACTCAGCTGAAAGCAAAGCCTACAGAGTGCTGAACAAGGGGACTATGGTCACTAGAAGAGTCTATCCATGTGGTGTTTGATGAACCTAATGTAAATGGAGAAGACATAGGGGAGTTAGCTGATAAACTGAATCAGCCAACTATGCAGAAGAGTCCCTATGTTGAAGCTGAAGCTGGAGTAATTAATCAAGGTGAAGATGAGATAGCTGAATCTCAAAGACAGCTGGAAAATCTGCAGACTAAGTGATGATGAGAGAGTTGCTCAAGATAATACAAAAGCAAGACGATCGAACCAAAGTGACTTACTCCAACCTGATGTGAGATGGCTGAGAGACCATCCACCAGAGCTAGTCATTGGAGATGTAAGAGATGGTGTAAGAACCAGATCCAGAGCTCAACAAGAAGCTATGTTCACTTGTTTTATCTCCCAAATAGAGCCAAAAGATGTGTCCCAAGCATTGGATGATACACATTGGATTCAAGCCATGCAAGAAGAGCTGAATCAGTTTGAAAGAAACAAAGTATTGAAACTGGTGCAAAGACCAACCCATCAAAATGTTATTGGCACAAAATAGGTTTTCAGAAACAAGATGAATGAAGAAGGTTCTGTGGTAAGAAACAAAGCAAGATTGGTAGCCAAAGGGTATTTCCAAGAAGAAGGAATAGATTTTGATGAGACATTTGCTCATGTTGCAAGATTAGAAGCAATAAGGATGTTTCTTGCCTATGCTGCACACAAGAATTTCACTGTATATGTTGAACAACCTCCAGGATTTGAGCAGAAGACTCTTGGAGATAAGGTGTACAAGCTCAAGAAAGCTCTATATGGATTGAAACAAGCACCAAGAGCATGGTATGATACATTATCTCAATTTCTGACAGATAATGGATTCACCAAAAGCAAAGTGGGAGAACACTCTTGAGAATTCAAGATGGAGAGAGTATCTTTGCTTGTTCAAATATATGTGGATGACATTATTTTTGGATCCACAAACAAAGAGCTGTGTGACAAGTTCTCAAACCTCATGCAAGGCAAATTTGAAATGAGCATGATGGGAGAGCTGACATTCTTTCTAGGACTTCAAGTTAAATAGCTGAAGGATGGAACTTTCATAAGTCAAACAAAGTATACCAGAGATTTAATGAAGAAATTTGGTATGGAAGAGAAGTCTTCTGTGAAAATACCAATGAATACATTAGTCAAGATGGATATGGATGCAGATGGCAAGCCTGTGGATCAAACAAGATACAGAGCACTTATTGGATCACTGCTCTATCTAACAGCAAGCAGGCCAGACATCACCTTTGCAGTAGGTGTATGTGCAAGATTCCAATCTGCTCCAAAGGAAAGCCATATGACTGCAGCTAAGAGAATCCTAAGATATTTGAAGGGATGCCAGGAAGTCGGTTTATGGTATCCAAAGAAAGGTGGATTCAAGCTTATTGGTTACTCAGACTCTGACTATGCTGGATGTAGGGTTGACAGGAAAAGCACCTCAGGCACATGTCAAATGCTTGGAAACAGATTGGTTTCCTGGTTTAGCAAGAATCAAAACTCAATAGCCACATCCCACGGAAGCCGAGTACATAGCTGCGGGCAAACATTTGTTGTGCCCAAGTCTTATGGATGAGACAACAGCTGAGAGATTATGAAATTGAAGAAAAAGAGATTCCAATTATGTGTGATAACACAAGTGCTATTGCAATCACTCAAAATCCTGTGTTGCATTCAAGAACAAAGCACATTGATGTAAGATATCATTTCATAAGAGATCATGTTGAAAAGAAAGACATCACCTTGGAATACATCTCAACTGATAAACAGTTAGCTGACATATTCACAAAGCCACTATGTGAATCAAGATTTGAAGAGCTTAAGCATGAGCTAGGGTTAATTGAGCTGAGTTGACACTCAGAAGACTCAAAGAGAAGAGATGAAAAATGAAAAGATGAAATTTGAGCAGATTTCTTGAATCAGCCAAGTGAATCAGCCATATCGGAAAGTCAGTTGTATCGAGTTAGCTAACAGTTGAGTCACCATACGGATAGAGAGAAGAAGAGTTGAGTCATTTATGCAGAGAGCTGAGTCATTTATGAGCTAAGTGACAAAAATGCAGTCGTTTTTAATAAGCGGGAATGTTTTTAAGGATGACGTCAGCGTAATAATGACAGGTACAGTCAAAAGCTGCACGACAAAGCATATGATTGGATATAAATGATGCCGCATTAAATGCTAATCGGCGTGCTAAATCTGAGCCGTCGATCTTGATCAAATTTCAAAGTCCGAAAGCACGTCCTTTCATAACCCATATATACCATTTTGTTTAGTTTCTCTCTCACATTACTCAAAACTGTTCATTTCTCCAAAAGCAAAGAAAGCATTTTTCTCTCAAAACCCTACCAAATCTTCAGAGCAAGATCGTCAAAGTTCATTCGGTAAAAACTCAGAAAAATGGCATCAACTTATGATTTCACCAAGCCAGGGAAGCAAATCCACACTGGTTCTACCGTGGATTTCGAAGGAATGGTCAAACAGGGTTCCGATGAAACCCTTGTGAAGAAGATAGCCGACAAAATCGAGAAATCTGGACTGAAACCCTTTCTCACGATGGAGTTCCAGATGACATACGTTGAGGAGGTAGCACAGTTCTACGTGAACGCTGAGGTTCATGACGAGGGCATCAAATCCTCTGTTCACGGAAAGGATTTTACAATCACTGCTGAAGATCTAGCGGAGCATTGTTTTCGCCGTCGAAGGAGTGTCTTAGGAGATATTTGAGGTGATGTAAAACTTTGCTACATGCATGGAAGGAAGTGGCGGACACGAATGTCTTTGCGAAGGTGGTTTGGTGATAAGAAGTGATGAAGGAAGATTATCATAAGCTTCTGGATATCGTAGCAAAATGGGTAGACATAAAGTTTGGAAGCTTCAATCAATTTGTCCAAAACCAAGTTGATCGTCATGGCCTGCGATCATGGAGGAGAAGAAGGTAAAGCTGGGCTGAGTTTGTATACGACGGACTCGCGAGAATGTTGGAAACAAGTCCTTCAAGGATGATGGATCATTCGGAGGATCCTTGGGCTATGGCCTTGTAGTTGGCCGGTTGATGGAGGTGAAGGGTGTTCCCCTTCGACATGGAAAATCATTCCATGTCAATAAGAAGATGTTTCGAGCTAACTTGTCTGGAGCCCAGAAGAGAGCTTACGCCAAGAGGGCGGACACCAGTGAGGGGGAATCAGCTGACCCCGAGGAAACAGCCGTTGCCTCCCCTCCGAAGAAGAAAGCTGCCCATGCAGCTGGAAAGAAGACAGTTGCCCCTGCAGCAAAGAAGAAGAAAGAGTCACCTATCCCTGCAGCCGTGTCTCCTGCCCCTGCAGCCGCGGTGGAGAAAGAATCATTAATACCTTCTCCAGGAATAAAGAAGAAGAGGACTGCCAAGGCGAGAAAGGCAGCTGCCTCTAAGGCAACTCCAAAGGCCTTTACCATCAAGGAATCGGACGAAGTCGAATCAGACATTCCTCTAGTGCAGACCAAAAGAAGAAGAAGAATTATCAAGCGTTCAGAGCTTGAGAAGACAGCTGAGTCTGCTACTCAGCTGGAAAAGATCTATGAGAGTGCGTCTCGAGTTATTAATGAAACAACCAAGTCATTGAGGCCGATTAATGAGAGGCAAGTCAAAGACCAGGTTGTGGGGAAGCAATTTGAGTAACAAGCGGTGAGAGAGTGAATCTCGTGTCGATAGATCAGTATCTCCACTGCGACAAACGCCGAGACGAAGAAGCAAGCAGAGTTTGCTACCCTCTATTCCTGAAAAGGAAGGGCAACAGGGAGAGGATGATGATGGTGTAATTATGTACTCTCCACTGTATCCAGACATCCAAAATCGTCTACGAGAATGGAGAAAATGGAAGTTGAGTCACTCTATGGTGCAGTTTGAACACCCAGAGTTTATTGATGAGGAAGAGGAACTCTTCAGGTTCCTTGAAGTTGATACAGTGCTGCAAGCCCTTGATGAGGATAATTGTATTAATATGCTGCAAATTCAGAAGGAGAACGAACAGGCAAGAGTAGCTGAGGAAGCAGAGGCGCGTGAGAAAGCCAGCATATGTCCTCTTACTGGAACCAGTGATCACACTCATCCGCATATAGATGTTCTTTCTGGAAGTGATGAGGACTTGGATCCTACTGCTGCAACGGAGGAGATAGAAATGCAGCAAGCAATGGGAATCCAGGATGATGCATGAGCAATAGCTGAGGGAAGGACCTGGAGAGTCTTCCAAATCTCAAATGGAGATTGATCCATTGGGAGTGGTACAACAGATTGCCACTGTCATTGCTGCAACCACTTCCCCAGCTCACTCAGAGGATGGATCTAGGGGACATGGCAATGAAACTGGGAACTTGGGGACCCAAGTCGAGCCAACCCCTATTGAAGGTGTCTTACCACCTGCCCCCATGGCTGAACACTCAAAGGACACATCAGGGAGTCTGGAGAAGAGTGACCCCATCACAAGTCACTCAACTGGTATGCCAGCTGAGGGGAAACTCCCTCCACTACAGCTAGGTCGGAGGATGCTACAGATGACTCCACCATGAATCTCGGAGGCAAAGTGGAGAAGGAACAAGAAAAAGAAACACAGCAAGTTATCACTGAAGAAGCTCGGACAGTTGAGTCTATCTCAGCTAAAGTGCCAATCGCTCTCGCAGCGAGGAGGCCGCCGATGCGATCGAGGCACAGGATGGATGCCGCGGGAGTTAACACTCGGGCAATGAAAGTGCAATCCACGGAGTTGAGACTCTGTGGATGCCAATGCGAGAAGACCCTAAGACAGTGCGCTGTCGAAGGGATTGTCTGCCCCGCTGCAGTTGAGACTGCAGGAGGTAATGAAGGCCTAAGGGAGGTTGAGACTTCCCTAGGTAAAAATCAAGGAGATAAGAGCATTCCTCTGAACATAATTGCTGACTCAGAGGAGGAAATTAGTGTTCTCCATGACTCCCAGGATGATCCTGATACAATCTTCCTGGGATCTGCAGATGAAGCTGAGTCTACCCCAACTGCACATGAAAAAGACTCGGTGAGGACGCTCTACCAAAACGAGTAAGCAAAATTCAAGGTGCTCATCAAAGTTCAATTTTGATGATGAGCCAAGTCTTTAAGACTCATCATCTTCCGATGACGCACCGATAAGGCCGAGAATCGGCAGTCAACTCAAAAGGATAAACCGGTGAGGAGACCGAAGAAGGCATTAAGACAGTGAGGCTCGGCCAGTTGGGTCAATACCACCAGAGGCCCCAGCTGAAACACAATCATCTGCGCAGGCTCCCGAAGCTGCAGCAGAATCAACTCAACCGGGCACATCACAGGCACATGATGATGCATTTGAAGAGACTTTCCCTTTTTCAATCGAGCTACCTGAACTTGATGCAGAAATAGCTCGAGAGCAGAGACGCTTCAACGTCAGACCTGATCCAGTCATTCCCGCAGATACCATCGTCCCATCAGACTTTGATTTTGATGTTGCTTAGCCACCAGCTGAGACAGAGGTGACAGCTGAGGTTCGAGAGGTCTTCAAGACAATCTTTGCAGAGATTGAGAAGATGGAAAGGCACCAGGCCACCATGGATATGCGGCTGGATAACAGAGATGCCAACCTTACGGCCGATCTGCATGGAATAGTGGTCAGAATCAGAGAATGGTACCAACAGCAGCGTACAATGCGTTTAGAACAGGTCAGATATTTCAAAGCATTGTACAATAAAATGTTGATCTGGAGCGCTAATAATGCTGATATGAAGAGGATGATGCAAGAAAACATTGACAGAATGCATGCCTCCCACAACACTGAAATGGAGCTGATGCGAGAATTTCACAGGAAAGAACTTCTGCGTGTAGAGGAAAACATGAATAACAAATTCAGTCTTCTTATGGCTGAAATGAAACTGGTGGCAGCCGAGTCCAAAGCCACCCGCTCAGAATTTCGAACAACATACTCCGCAGCAAACTCCAAACACAACTCAACTATCAACCGCCTAGACTTCATACTTGCTGGTATGTTCCCAGGGGTTCCTCTCTCCTTTGATGATGCCAAAAAGGGGGAAGAGGAATCCCAGAAGATGCTTAAGGGGACGGTTGGTGAGTGAGAAGAAAAGGAAACGGTTGTCCTTGAAGGGAAAGATACTGATTGTTGTTGAGAAGAAGAAGGAGAAGGGAAAAGCAGTTGAAGGGGAAGGTTCAAAAGACATGACCCTAATGTTTGCTGAAACCCCTCAACAAGGACTCGTCACAGCTGACATAATAAGCAAACTTCCAGTGACTCTGCCGTACCCATGTCTGAGAAGAGGAAAATAGTAGAAGCAGGGATGAAGGAGGTCGAAGGAAAAATGGATGCCCGTGTGATGGACATATTGAAACAATACGGAGGCATTCCGGCGGGGAAGAAGAGACACCGATGCCATTTCGGAGGCGTCGGAAACGAGCCCGGATCGTTGATGAATTCAAAACGCTCGAATCGAAGGATACTTGAAGGCATATCCATGGCCCAAGCTTGGGACTTGTATTGGGAAAAAGTCCTCAAGTCGTGTGAAGAAGGCGACGATAGGCGGACAGACTTAGATCACTCTCTTTGGAAAAAGAAGGCTCCAAAGACAATACACGCCCAGAGGAAGAGGAAGAAGCAGTGGAGGAAGAGGTTTCAGACCTAGACCTCTACCCAAAAACATTGAATACATAGATCCAGGGAAGAAAGGAGGGATCTATTGGGCTGGGTTTGATGCCATAGCAAATCTGGAAGTGGCCAGGAAGAATGCTAACTATGTCAAAAGAATTGAAGAAGAAAATAGAAGACAAGATCAGCTGTGGGAAGAGAGTCAACGGAGGCAAGAAAGGAAGAGAAAAGACGAAGCTGCTAGAAGAGCCTACGAGAAAAAGAATGCAGCTGAAGATGAGAAGAAGAGAAAGAGAGCAGAGGACGACAGAGCTGAAGAAGAAAGAAGGAGGCAGCGAAGGCGATGAAGTGTTGATGTCCACCCCTTCATGTATTTTACTATTGTAAATATGTATGTAAGTCTTCTGTACGATGAATAAAAGTTATGAAATTTCTATATTCTTGCGTAGATATAGAATGCCATGTTGCTCTGATACACTTTGTAAACAGCTGTGTAAAGGACAAGAATGTTATGATCAATAAAAAGATCGATTCTACGCATACATTCTCTGTTTCTACATTGTCTGTATGTATCTTTTCTATTTACATTTTGTATGTATGTTTTAAGTTTTGGCATCATCAAAAAGGGGGAAATTGTTGGGAAATTTATTGCTTAGATTTTGATGAATGCCATGTAAAACTCAGACTAGAAAGTTGGCGCCCCATTTTCCTTGTAATTTTCATTGTAATAGATATGGTTGTGCGAGCTGAGTCAAGTCAGCTATGCCTGGATATACAAGAAGTCAACTGAAGGCTAAAATGAAGACTCCGTTGTGAAATAGTTGAGTATGGCAAGGAGGAGAAGTCAAGAACTCGACTGAAGGAGTATCAGCTGAGATACGGCTGTGTGAAGAGTCAGTCAAGTCAACCAAAGAAGCCAAGCCAAGTCAAGTTGAAGTGACAGATGAGTCTTTCAATCATTGGAGCAGACTCAAGTCACCTGGGGAAAAGGACGCTGCAAAGAGGAGTTAACTGCAAAGAATCCGTTGCACAGAAGTCAAGAATATTACCTAAACAAGTAATACTTCCATGCTGCCATTTCTTAAAGTGCTCAGTCCCAGAAGCGTGCAAAAGGAATAAACCAATGGGAAGCACTGCACCTTGTGTCAAAACCTGGAAAGCTGCAAGACATTTAATACGAGGAAATGTCAACATCAAGGACTGCAACAAGACAAGCCAACGAACACAATTGACTTTTGAAAATCAGCCTATCTCTTCAACGGGCATATTTTTGAAAGTTCACTATAAAAGGCTGAGGAATCACTTTGAGAAAAGGTTACCTTGAACACCTGAACCACGAGCATTCAAGCTATTATTCGAACTGTAACTTGCAAAATATTCTCAAGTTATTCAAGCAAATCCTCAAGCCTAAATTTCGAAGGAAATCGATCCAACACCAAGCTGTGAAGGAAAGACAACTTCAAACTATTGAAGAGGAAACTTTTGAAGAATCAAAAGAGGTCTACATTCCAAGGAGGATTGTAGAAAGGTTCAAGGTCGAACCAGTCTCAAGCTATTGGAGGGCTTTGTGATCAAATCCAAGAAGCTTGAGCAAGTGAGTCAAGTAGCAAAGCGCGCACGCCCGTGAAGAAGCCGAGTCGAACGAGAAGCCGGTTGTGTGACCAAGGCATCTCGGATCGAGTCCCAAAGGATCAAATCATTTGTGTGATCAAGACTTGTATCCGGGACCGATAACCACTTTGTACTCGATCAATACTTAGTGGATTCCTCCAGGAGTTGGAGAAGAGAGGAGTAGAAGAATTACCCCATCTTCGAACCTCTATAAAAATTATTGTGTCATTTACATTTCAACATTTAATTTCTGCATATCATTCTATATTTGCTGATAATTTGCTATCCAACTGATAATTAACAAAGTGCTAAAACCAAGTGTTAAAACAAACTTAAACCAAATTCAAGGGTGTTAAGTCTTCTGCTAAAAATCTCACCACAGCCAAGTTAAGGTTTAGACTAAACAACTAAGTTATTCTATCAACAGCTCAATCGAGTCTGTTGAGTGGCTAACTGTGCTGGTTAACTAACTTAGTTGTCCCTCAAGGACTTAGTTGTGTATTTAACTCTGAAATATTTTAAAGGACTAAAATTGAAAAGTTGGTAAGGTTTATTCAACCCCCCTTCTAAACCTTACTTTCACCCCTTGGGACCTACACGTAAAATTAAAATATTCTTTAAAATTCATATCTTTCTTTGACCAAAAACCACTCCGGGTGAGATGGTCCGCAATACCACCAGTTGAAAAATTACTGCCTCTAGACCGTTTGACAGATGATCACAACTGTCAGTGAAGATGATCTACAAGTTATCCAACTCCTTCAGAAACTACTCAACATAGCTTTGGTTCGTTTCCTACTCCAGGCATATAAGATAATTCTTCAAAGGTTAATCAGACATTTTAAACACATATTGAAGAGAAAGCTTTTTTTTTATTTATGAAGAACTTGAAAAAAATATTTATTACATCAGTAATCTCCTTTTGAGAGAAGAATACTTGTTTAGCCTCTCATTAATGAGGCTTGCACTCATAAATACATAAACTTAAAAACAAAAACATTCAAATAATACAAATTTTTTTGTAGGTCCCAAGGGGTGTTAGAGTAAGTCTAGAAGGGGAAGGGTTAAATAGACTTAACCAATTTTTGATTTTTCTCCTTTAAATCAGAGTTTTAATCACAAGTCAACTTAGTCCTTGAGGGACAACTTACTTCAACCTCAACAGTAGAGTTAGCCACTTAATAGACTCGAGAGAGCTGTTGATAAGATAACTCAGCTGAGTGAAGTGACCTTTTTATAAAAACAGCTAACTTGGTTTTCAGCGGAAGTCTTACACCCTTAGTTTGAAATATGTTTTCAACATTTGTTTTAGGTTAAGTTATTATCAGTAGACTTAGCAAATTTATAAATCAGCAGATATAATATGCAAGAAATAAATGTGCTGAAAGTAAATGACACGGAGCAATTTATAGTGGTTCGAGGATGGGGTAATTCCTCTACTCCATTTTTCTCCAACTCCTGGAGGTAATCCACTAAAGTAACAGATTGTTACAATCTGGATACAACAGTCCTAGCAAGCCTTGATCACACAGGTGGCTTCACTCCTGGGACTCAGCTCTTCACGAGACGGTTGTCCTGTTACTTCAGCTCCTCCAAATTCTTGGATTTGATCACGTAGCCCTCCAACGAATCCAAAGTCTTGGTTCGAACTAGAACCTTACTGCACTTCCTTCAACCTTGGTTGTGCAGACCCTTTGTCTTTCAACAAGTTTCCTCTTCAACAATTTGAAGCTTTCTTTCCTTCACTGACAGTATTGGATCGATATACTTCGAGTTTTAGGCTTGAGGATAGAATGTATTGCTTGAGAGTATTTTGCTCTTTGCTTGAATGTTAGCAGGTATGTGTATATTGCTTTGTTATGTTCTCTCTCTCTCTCATAAGCTCCTCAGCCTTTTATAATGGCAATTTGAAAATGTATCCGTTGAAGAAATAGATGAATTTTCAAACTCCACTTCATGGTCGTTAGCTTGTCTTGTTATGCATCAGTTGATGTTGACTCAATCTTGTATTAATGCTCTGCAGGTTAGCCTGGAACATGGAAGGTATGCAAGAACATCCCATTGGTTCCCAGCCTTTTGCACACTTTCAGCAAAATAGCTTAAGGTTGCAGTCTGTGTTCTTTCCTCTTTCAGTAAAGATTTGACTTTACTTATCAGACATCTTCAGTTTTCTTGAGTCCTTTTTGTTGTTGAACCCCTTTGATAGTCTTCTACACTTATCTGGGAGTGAATTACCTGTCAGTCTACTGACTAAGACAACTTTTTGGTACTTGACTGATCCTTCACTTCAATACTCAGCTGCCACACTGCTGATTTTTCACTTTGATCTCCAGTCAACTTCTGCAATCTTCAATGTGGCTGCTTTGACACAGCTTATAGATCCTATCTATTACACTGTTGAAATTACAATGGAATTGGGGTGCCAACTTCCTAATCTAAGTCTTACTTAACATCATCAAAATCTATACAATAAATTTTCCATCATTTTTACTCTGAATTTATTATAAAAAAACTAAGGAAAATGTTCGATGTCCTCAACTTTCTTCAAATTTCGTTATTTATAGAATTGAATATGGACTTGAAAGGCGGATTCCAAAGCTTATTGAAATATTAGACGTCACTGCTTATGTCTTCATCCTAAATTATTTCCTTGTCAACTGCCTTCCTTTTTCTTCCGCGTGACTCAACTCATGTTAGGTTTGTCAGAGAATCTTTTAAAAAGTTGGTTTGCGTGGTCTCCGAGGATAACACGTCTTGCGAGCTGGGCCCTTATCCTTTCCAGCTGTATGGTCTTGGTCGGGTTTGGGTCGGAATCCTTTCCCAAACTCGGGTTCTTATTGGTCAGAGTATGCCTGACAGATCCAATCGATCCAACAGCCAACATGTGTCATGTTACAGAATTTCCGGTAAGTTTCTTTACTGGCCAGAATCTTGTTCCTACCAGTAATGGTACTTCTTCTTGTGAAGCTACCGTAATATATTTTAAAGCATTTTCATCTGGTCTTCTTAGCTTGATGAAATGTAAAGCTTCGTTGAAACCTTTCCTTGCTGTTCTGGAGTTGCACTGATAAAATACAGTTCCAAAATATCTCCTCTATTGAATCTAATTAAAAACCCTAATTTAATTTGTATCCTTAATTTTATGGGTATTATAGTTTTTGACCTTGTTGTGTAATTGATATATATTGAAAATTTATGGAATAAAGTTGTATATATTGTATATTTTTCCTTTTGAAGTGTTCTTGAGCACATGTTGCATCATTTGGCGCGAGAAAGATGCCACCGGATTTTATGGTTGGCCTTTCACACAGGTAGCCATCTTGACGCTTAAGTAGCGTGCATGATAAGACTAGGCCACGTTAGCACTAAGTGTGTATAATGAAGATTATCTTTATACATATGTTGTATAAAAGATAAGTTGGTTATATAGTTGCCTTAGTAAGTTTAAGATGAGGCTCTAGAGAGTCGAGTATACCATGTCCCCAGTGTTGTATTAAAGCCTTAAAAGTCGAGTCTCGAGTGTATTGGGTATGTGAATTGAGTGGTCGGATTAGATACTTGAGTAGTATTTAGACTTAAGGTTCGCATAGCATAGTAGAATGGCACACCCATCATAGTGAGAGTTATATTATGACAAATATATCATACTATGTGTGCTTTTCGACGACTACTATAGGAGCAATGATTGATTATGTACTTCATTATAGTGTGAATCCTATGGACTTATATGTTTTCACCCTTGTACGATACCCTTTTGCTTAGAGTTGTGTTATGAAATCAAGATTTGATGTAGCTAATTTAATATGTTTTCCAAGGGCCACGATATATACGGTTCAAGGGACCACGTTCACAAAATACTCAAATTGAGATGAATTTTCATTAGTTTCTACGGAATGGTCGTTTCGAATTTACCATATCCACCCGAGCGGTCAGTATATAACTTCATGATATGTTTATAGCATATAGGGACTGTGTATGCTATTGGTGATGTCTCGAACAGTTAGGGGTTCTCGTAAGTATGAAAGTGTTATGTTAGTTAGACGATGACTTAACATAACACTACTTGTTACTTTTGGTTGCACTCTCCATTTCATGTATGAGGCGTGAGATGTTTGTATGTATGGAGTTGTGTTGTTGCATCCTTGGCTTATGCGGCCGAGTGGGAGTATTTAAATGTAACGGCCACATTTATGGTGGTTGCTATAAAACCACCACATTTATGGTAACTGTTATGAAATGGTTACATTTATGATGGACATTGCGAAACAGTCACATTTATGGTGGATGTTACAAATCATATTAATTCTCCTAATTAATTGGTGGATTTGAATAGTTTTTTGGATGCGCTATATATAGCAACAAGATTATTATTTTATTGTAAGTAAGTTTTCTAATTATCAGTTTATCACTTACACAAACTCATACTTTCTCACGTTAGGCTGTAAGCCATCAATCAAAGACTCGGGATTTTGGGTGTGAATAAAAACGAGCAACTCTAGTAGCCACCAGCAATCAGAATTCGCTTCCGCTGTGAGGAAAGTTCTCACTTACATTTTCCTACATTTACGAATTAGTAAGTAAATAATAAATAAATAAATAAATAACAAGTCATTACAGCCAAATAATCACATTTGAATATATACAAACTTTGAAAATATGCCAGATTTTACCAGTACACTGCAAATTACTACCATATAACCAAAGTCTAACCTCATACTGAGATACATCATGCATGTAGTTGACAAAACAAAAATGATCAAATTGATGGAATGTAGAACACAACTACAAAACTTCCAGTTTAACACAGGAATTTACTGACATAAATAATTTTATCACTAAAGTTTATGTTACTTACAGAATACCGACAAAGTAAAAAATATTATTTTCCCCCAAACTATACAAACTAATTATCAACAAATGAGGAATAATTTTTAAATTTACCATCATAAATATTGTAGGTATTTATTAATAATTTTAGATTTTGTTGGTAAATATTTACCTACAACGATTTTTACCTTCACTTTACACTTATCTTAATATTTAATTAATTAAAACAATTGGTTGTACACACACGCGGTCACATGATTGAGGTAAAATGTGCATGGTTGTTTGACAGTTAAACAACATTATATTTCTGTGAATTTTCTTGATTATAAATTTATTACAATCATTTAGAGGAATTTGAATGTTGATGTTGAATCAAATTGTTGCCTTTTATTTTGTTGGTGTCGGTTAGTTTCCTTGAGAACAAGCAACATTCTAAGTTTAGGGGTATTTATTGATTTGATTTTATACCAACAGATTATGACTCTTAAGCTAGAATATTGTGTTGTTTTTTAGCATATTTGTAGGTCCCAAGGGATGATGTGTAAGATTTAGAAGGGGGGTTGAATAAATCTTACCAACTTTTCGATTTAGTCCTTTTAAAATATTTTCACAGTTAACTCAAATCAGCTAAGTCCTTGAGGGACAGCTAGGTTGGCTTACATAGCAAAGTTACCCACTCAACAGACTCGACTGAGCTGTTGATAGTATGACTTAGTTGTTTTCAGCTAACACTTAGAAATTCAGTTGATTTGGTTTTGTCAGCTGAAGACTTTTTACCCTTATGAATTTAAGCACATTTTTCAACACTTGTTTTAGTATTGATCATTATCAACAGATTTTAGCAAGTTTAACTATATCAACAGTTATAAAATAAAGCAAGTAATAGAGTATGCTGAAAAGTAAAATGAACACAAGCAGTTTTATAGTGGTTCGAGGATGGGGTAATTCCTCTAGTCCACTCTCTTCCAACTCCTGGAGGAATCCACTAAGTAACTTAAGCTTGGTTACAAAGTAGTTATCAGTCCGAGACAGCTTTGATCACACAGCCTGCTACTCCTGGGACTCAGCTTCTTCACAAGACAGTTGTCCTGTTACTTCAGCCTCCTTCAAACCGTTGGACTTGATCACTTAGCCCTCCAATAGGTTCAAAGCACCGGTTCGAATTGGAACCTCGCCACTTCTCCTTCAACCTTGGACAGTAGACCCCTTTGGTTCTTGAAAATAGTTTTTCTCTTCAACTGATGAAGTAATCTTTCCTTCACAGAGTGTGTTGGATTAAATTCCTTCGAAGTTAGGCTTGAGGATTTCTTTGAAAAGATTGAGAGAAATTTGAATGTTATTGCTTGATTGCTTGTTTTCTTGATAGTCTGTAAAAGTTGTAACCTTCTCTCACTTGCTTCCTCAGCCTTTTATAGTGCACATTTGAAATTATGTTCGTTGAAGAGATAGACATAAATTTCAAATCACACTCATAGGTTGTTGGCTTGTCTTGTCTTGCAGCATTGATGTAGGTCGTACCATGAATTAAATGCTCTGTAGCCTTTCCTTAAGTCTGCAGGTCTTCATGTACATCTCATTAGTTCCTTGCTTTTTGCATTCTTCCAGCCAAAACAACTTTATTGCTGGCAGCCTGACGCATGCATATTTCCAGCAAAACCTTGACTTGTCTTGACAATGGATCTCTTTCAGCTTTCTTTAAGTCTTGTCAGATGCATACCCCTTTCACATTCGATTCCAATCATTTTGGAATAACTTAGCTTAGGGATGACAATTTCGACCCAGCCCGCGGGGCGGGTCTGGGTATCACTTTCGCCCTGCGGGTACCCGCCCCACCTAGTATTTTTATTTTGAAAATATATTTTAATATATATTTTGTATATATATTATAATTTTTATATTCTTATATTATATTTAATATTTATAAATTGATAACAATAAATTTTGTAAATAATATTTTATAAATATTTTTTTTTTTTTTTTTTTAATTTAATTTAATCTAAAACGGGGCAGCATGGGTCGACCCGCCCCGTCCCGCTCCGCCCTGTTCTAGGAACGGGGTGGTCTGGGTCTTTGCCGACCCGCCCCATTGCCATTCCTAACTTAGCTGTCAGTCAGCTGACTGAGACAGCTTTTCTGTCACTTGACTGAGTCTTCACTTCTCTTCACACAAGTTGGGTTTTCTCTTCGACCTTTAGTCGAGTCTTGTAATCTTCATCTTAGCTGACTTCAACTCAACTTATACAGTCCTATCTATTACAAGTTGGATTACATAGAAATGGGGTGCCAACTTCCTAATCTAAGTTTTACATGTTATTATCAAAATCTAAACATAAATTTTCCCAACAATTTCCCCTTTTTTGATGATGCCAAAACTTAAATAAATACAACAAAGAAAACAGTGCAGTAACAAGGAATGAATGTGCAGAATATGTCAATTTTATTTGAACATATCATTCTTGTACTTTAAAATCGCACTTTACAAAGCTTTTTACAAGGTATAACCTATACAATGTATCAGAGCTATACACGTGTTTATACAAATGTATCAGAGTATTACAACAGGTAACAGAGCAAGTACTTACAATTGTGTATTTACAAAATAGTAAAATACAATGAAGGGGTTCAGCCGTCTTCAACGCCTCGGCTGCTTCCTTCTTCTCTCATCTTCCTCAGCTCTCCTTCTGTCGTCTTCAGTTCTTCTCCTTTTTCTATCTTATTCCTCCCTCTTCATTTTCTCATAGGCTCTTTTAGCAGCAGGGTCCTCCCTCTGCTGTCTTTCTCTCCACTCTCAATCTTGCCTAGCATTCTCTTTTTCATTGCTTCTTTCCACCTCATTTTGGTTGTGATGGAGTACCTCTGCCTCTTCCACCACTTCCAAACCTTCCCCTTCCTCACTGTGACTCGACTTCTCCTCTTGGAGTGTACTGTACGGGTGCTTTGGTCGTCGACTGACTGCTTGAACTCTGCTGCCTATCAGCTGATTTACACAAGTCGAGTCATTTCTCCCAATACAGATCTCACGCCTGGGGTAGAGTCATATTCTTGAAATATCCTTCTGCAGTTAGAGTTTGAAGTTCCTCTATGGATCTAGGCTCGGATCCTGCATTAGGCAATGTAAGCTCACGAGGGGGTCTCACAGCTGGGGAATCTTTTAACAGTCCAGCTGGGGGGCCTTCATACTTTACCTTTAGATTTTCAATCCTTCCATGATATTTCTCAGCTACCTTTTCAAATTTAGCTTCAATGGCCTCTCGAGACTTCTTAAAGGCCGATCAGCTTTCTCTTCAACATTCAGATTTTGAGGTAGCTGACTGAGGATAGAAGCTATCACTTCACCTTGCTGAGGGGTCTTGGCAAGCATAATCTTCAGAGGCGGCTTCTTTATTTCACTGCCTTCCCCCTTACTACTTGCTTCCCCCTTACTTCCACTTCCTTCCTTATTACTCCCTTGTTTTTAACTTTCATCTTCCCCCTTTTTGGCATCATCACCAAGGGGTAGAGCCAGTTGAGGGAATACTCCTCCAAGGAGTAGATCAATCTTGTTGTTGGTCATGTCCATCTTGTCATGACTCTTGGAGTATGCTGCTCGGAATTGGGATTGCAGAGCCTTCGTCTCAGCTGCCATCAGCTTCATTTCAATTTGGAGCATCATTACCTCCGTACGCATGTTGGCCTCTGTTTTCTGAAGTTCTGCCTTGTGTTGTGCCTTTAGTAACTCCATGTCACTCTTATGAGATTGATCCATACTGAAGATATGGTCCCTTTGACTCTCTGAAATTGGCATTTTCGGAGCTCCAAATCACCATTTTGGCAAAAAGAGATTTGAAGTATGTGGCCTGCTCACGCCTTAGTGCTTTAGTCTGCCGAAATCCATTCCCTGATCCTTAAAATGGTTCCTCGGATATCTCCTATGATATTTGCATCTCTGTTGTCAAGCCGTTGGTTGAGTGTTACGAATACATGTTCCATATTTTCAATTTCATTACAAATGGCCTTGAAGGCTTTGTGAAAGTCGGCTGCATCACCGTACTGCTCTTCTGGCTGCACAACATCAAAGTCAAACCTAATTGGCACCATTGTAGTTTTAGCAGGAGTTCCAAGTTCTTCAGCTAGGACTTGAACGTTGTACTTTGCACTTTCAGCAGTTGACTCTGCTTCCAAGGGTACATGAGCCTCGAAAGGAAAGTAGTCACCAAACAAATCCTCTGGAAAAATAGGAATTTCTACATCCTCGACCTGTGGAGCCTTTCCCTTTTTCTTCATTAAATCTTCAGCTCTTTGTGCCTTCTACTGTCTCAAAGATTATCGGCAAGTGTAGTCAAGGTTAGCTACGGAGATGGCCGACCTCGTTGTCTTAACAACTTCATTGGCATAAGTGGTATCTTTCTTTTAAGTAGACTGTTCCTCCGCTGACTTATCAGCGTCATGGGAAGGTGATGGCACCATGAGAGGTGGGCCATCAACCAGTGTGAAGCTTATGGAGAAGTTTTGTCACTAGCTTGCCTTCTCTTTGCCAGGGCCTCCTCAACAGCTTTGTCCTCAGATGATTTTTCAATAGGAGTGGACTCAGCTTCGTCGTCGGTTCCCAAGAATTCAGCATTAACGATCTCTTGAGAATCATGAAGAACACTAATCTCTTTTTCTTCTATGAATTCTTCTTGAGGGGCTGGCACATGTTCTTCAACTTTCTTACCCAGGAAAGTCTCAACCTCCTCTGGGCCTTGTTTACCCTCAGCAGTATCAATTGTTGATGGGCTTTGGTCCATCCTTTTTGCAGTCTCAACTGCAATAGGGTCTTCAACAGATATCCCTTTAGCAGATGGAGCTGCTTTGGGGTATTCAGTGGCATCTGTCGGAGTCTCAACTCCTTGGATTGCACTTTTATGATCAAGAGTCTCAATTCCCGTGGCCTCAATTCCATCTTTTTCCTTGGCTGCGTCAGCAGCTTCACTAGCCTATATGGTAGCTGAAGTTTCAGATGAGACAGTCGAAACCGTCTGAGCCTCGTCAACCCTGATCTGGTGTACATCTAAGGTCTCACCTTCGTCTCCTAACTTATCTTTGATATTGTCTCCCAGCCTCCTCTGACCCGGCTATGGTGGTTTAAGTTTCCCCCTCAGCTGGCGCACCAGCTGAGTCCCGAGCATTAGGGTCACTCAAAACCTAAGACACGGCTTGCGTTTCATGTTGAGTGATTAGCCGTTTGGGTAGGCGTCTCAACACCTTCTTCAGGGAGTGGCTTGGCTAAGGTGCCCTCTTATTCACCATCCTTAGCTTCATCGCCAATCTTCTTGGGATTTTCATCCTTCGAGTGCACTGGAGATGTGGTGGCATCAACTGTTCTCACCATCTCCATGATATTTGGGTTAGGAGTAATCATTATAGAAGAAGACGCACCTTGGCCCTTTTGCAGTCTCTGTTCGTGCATCTCAGTAGATTCTTTCAGTGCTTGCTGCAGCTCAGCTTTTTCAACGGATCTGCAGGGTCCATTTCGTCATCGCTGCTGCTAGCAGGAACGAAGGCACTTTCAAGCACTCCTTCAAAGGGACAGGGTTGAGATTGTTTGGATTCCTCAATAGCCTTAGCCTTTGCCTTGCGCTTCTCCTCATCCTTCTTTTCAAAGAGGATGGACATGCAGAAACCAGGGTCTAAGGCAGAATGGACTGGAATGTTCCCTAGGAAATTCAAGAGTTCTTCTTCTTCTTCTACGAACTCTGGATGTTGGAATTGAGCTCTGGTATAGCTCAACTTCCAATTCATCCATACCGCCAACCTCTCATGTACATATGAGTATGCTGGAGATAGCATAACCACATCATCATCATCCTCGTCTTCAGCATTAGGCATGAGGGGAGCTCTTTCATCCTCATTTGATTGGGCATCGGTTTGAGGGGAGCGAATAGCTAACTCCTCAGACCGGTCAGTTGTGCCCACTTCTTTGTCTTCAGCTATCTCACGAACAACTGTTTCTTCCATATTCTGTTGATCTCTACCAGCAGACTCCTCTACATCAGCAGTGGTCTTCTCACCACCTTCAACTTTCTTAGACTGTTTCTCTTCTACTTCAGCAGTCTCTTTCACAGCTCTAGTACCGTATTCGGCTGGTACTTCCAAGGCAGATCTTCTTACTAATCGCCTTCTCTTGGTTTGGACAAGAGGAATCTCTTCCTCTTCTTCTTCTTCTTCTACTTCTTCTTCTTCAATGGCAGCTGGCTCCACCATCTTTATCTTTGTAGGTCCCAAGGGGTGTAAGTAAGGTTTAGAAGGGGGGGTTGAATAAACCTTACCACCTTTTCGATTTTAGTCCTTTTAAAATATTACAGAGTTAATACACATCTAAGTCCTTGAGGGACATCTAAGTTAGTTAATTGGGGTTAGCCACTCAGCCGGATTTCGATAGATTTGTTGATAGAATAACTCAGCTGTTTAGTCTAAACCTTAACTTGGCTGTGATGAGTTTTTCAGCGAAAGACTTAACATCCTTGAATTTGATTTAACTTTGTTTTAACACTTGGTTTTAGCACTTTGTTATTTATCAGTTGGATAGCAAATTATCAGCAGATATAAAATATGTGTGCAGGAATGTAAATATGTTGAAATGTAAATGACACAAGTAAATTTTATAGAGGTTCGAAGATGGGGTAATTCTTCTACTCCTCTCTTCTCCAACTCCTGGAGGAATCCACTAAGTAATGATCAGAGTACAAAGTGGTTATCGGTCCAGAGACAAGTCTTGATCACGCTTGGTGACTTGCTCCTTGGACTCAACGGAGATGCCTTGTTCACATGGTTGGCTTCTCATCCACTCGGCTTTTTTCAGGGTTTGCCTTGCTACTTCAGCTTACTTTCTCAAGCTTCTTGGATTTGATCACGAAGCCCTCCAATAACTTGAGATTGGTTTGACCTTGAACCTTCCTACAATCCTCCTTGGAAAGTAGGCCCCTTTTGATTCTTCAAAAGTTTCCTCTTCAACAGTTTGAAGTTGTCTTTCCTTCACAGCTTGGTGTTGGATCGATTTCCTTCGAGATTTAGGCTTGAGGATTTTGCTTGAAAAACTTGAGAATATTTGCAGGTTACAGTTTGAATATTGCTTGATTTCTCAGGTGTGCAAGGTAACCTTTTCTCAATGTGATTCCTCAGCCTTTTATAGTGAACTTTCAAAAATTTGCCCGTTGAAGAGATAGGCTGATTTTCAAAAGTCACTTTTGTTCGTTGGCTTGTCTTGTTGCAGTCCTTGATGTTGACATTTCCTCATATTTAATGTCTTGCGCAAAGATTGCGGCGTTTTCGACACTTGGTGCGATCTTCCCATTGGTTTGTTCCTTTTGCACACAATCGAACTAACATTTTATCTCGACAACTTTAACAGGTTACTATTTCGAAGTAACATTCTTGACTTTCATCAACGGATCTCACTCGGTTGTTAGACTGATCGATCTTTTATTCCCCAGGTGACTTTGAGTTAACTTCCAATCAATGGATGACTCATCTGTCACTTCAACTTGAGACTTGGCTTCTTGAGTTGACTTGACTGACTCTTCATACAACTGTTTCACAACCGATACTCCTTCAGTCGAGTTCTTAACTCTTCTTCTTGCCTATACTCTGTTGTTCCTCAGCGGAGTCTTCACTTCACTTCTTCAGTTGACTTCTTGTATTCCCAGGCATAGCTGACTTGACTCAGCTCATTCAGCCCTATCTATTACAATAAGAATTACAAGGAAAAATTGGGTGCCAACTTTCTAGTTTAAGTTTTACATAGCATTCATCAAAATCTAAACAATAAATTTCCCAACAATTTCCTCCTTTTTGATGATGCCAAAACTTAACAAGATTAAATAAAATGTAACCAGCACAGATACATACAAACAATGCAGAAACAAAGAATGTATGTGTTGAATAGATCATTTTATTGATCATATCATTCTTGTTCTTTACACAGCTGTTTATAAGGTGTATCACAGCATACTCATATCTAGCAAACTACACACATCTATGCTAGAATACAGATACACAGTGAGATGATTCAAAAAAACTTTATAGAGTGTACAGATGACTTACAAAAATGTATTTACAAAAGTAAAATACATGAAAGGTTCACAGCAACACTTCATCGCCTTCGCTGCCTCCTTCTCTCCTCTTCAGCTCTATCATCATCAGCTTTTTTTCTCTTCTTTTCTTCTTCAGCTGCTTTCTTCTTTTCAATAGCTCTCTTCGCAGCTTCATCTTTTCTTTTTCTTTCTTGTCTTTCTTGCCACAGCTGATCTTGTCTTTTGTTTTCTTCTTCAATTCTCTTCACATATTTAGCATTCTTCCTAGCCACTTCCCGATTGGCTACTTCATCATACCCAGCCCAGTAGATCCTTCCCTTCTTTCCTGGATCTACATATTCAATATTTGTGGGTAGAGGTCTAGGTTGAAAGCCTCTACCTTCACCACTTATTCCTCCTCCTCTAGGCGTATATTGTACCGGAGTCTTCTTCTTACCAGTTGAATGGTTGCTAGTAGTCTGCTTCCTATCAGCTTCTTCGCACAGCTTCAGGCCCTTCTCCCAGTACAAATCCCAGGCTTGGGCTATGGACATGTTTTTGAAATAATCTTCGGACTCGAGCGTTTTGAATTCTTCAATGGATCTTGGCTCGGTTCCATCATCTGGATTGGCATCTGTGTCCTTTCATGTCGGAATGCCACCATAAGCTTTCAAGACTTCTAGTACACGGGCATCCGTCTTTCTTTCAACCTCCTTCATCCCTGCTTCCACAATTTTTCTCTTCTCAGACATAGGCACACCAGAGTGTTGGAGCGGCAAAGTCACAGAAAGTTTGTTGATTATGCTTGCTGTGACATGACCTTGCTGAGGGGTTTCAGCAAGCATTAAGGTCACATCCTTTGACCTTTCCCCCTCAACAGCTTTTCCCTTCTCCTTCTTCTTCTCAACAGCTGTCTGCTCCTTCTCCTTCTTCTTTTCAACAGTTGTCTCTTCCTTCAGCTTCCTCAGGTATTCCTCTTCCCCCTTTTTAGCATCATCGAAAGAGAGAGGAACCCTGGAAACATCCCAGTGAGCATGAAATCGGTCGGTGAGAGTTGAGTTACGCTTGAGTCTCGCTGCGGCATGTGCTGTGCGAAATTCTGAGCAAGTGGCTTTCGATTCAGCTGCCACTAGTTTCATTTCAGCCATAAGAAGGCTGAACTTAGTGTTCATATTCTCCTCAACACGCAGAATTTTGTTTCGATGAAATTCACGCAGTAGCTCCATTTCAGTTGTGTGAGAGACATGCATTCTGTCAATATTGGCCTGCATCCTCTGCTTCATATCAGCATTGTCAGCACTCCAAACTAGCATCTTGTTGTACAATGCTTTGAAATATCGGACTTGCTCGTATCGCATTGTACTCTGATGCTGACACCATTCCCTTATCCGTACCACAATCCCTAGTAAGTCTGCTATGAGGGTGGCATCTCTATTGTCCAGTCACATATCGAGTGAGGCCTGGTACCGTTCGATCTTCTCAATCTCTCCACAGATTTTCTTGAAGACTTCATGAATCTCAGCTGTCACTTTGGATTCAGCTGGCGACCATGCGGCATCAAAATCAAAGTCTATTGGAACAATGGAGTCGGTGGGAATTACTGGATCTGCTCGGATGTTGAAACATCGCTGCTCTTGAGCTGTCTCTTCTTCAAGATCGGGCAGCTCAATTGAGAAAGGGAATGTTTCTTCGAATGCATCATCATGGACATATGGTATAGATTCTACCGTTGTTCGTGCCCGTGATGATCCTGGTTGAGTCGAGCCTGCTGCAGCTTTGGGAGCCTGCGCAGATGACTCGGTTTTAGCTGGGCCGTGATGAATGGATTGGCCAGTTGACTGAGCCTCAGCTGTTTTAACAGCTTCCTCGGTCTCTGTAGATTCTGCTAAATGAATTTCCTTGTCCTCAAGTGCTTTTTCAGCGTCATCGGAGGATGATAAAACCTGAGGGTTTGGTTCATCATCGAAGTTAAAAGTCTGATGAGCAACTTTGAAGTTTGGCTTACTCGTCCGTGGAAGAACATCCTCAGTTGAGTCCTGTGCAGCAGGGGTGGACTCAGCTTCGTCTTCAAATCCCAAGAATGTTGTGTTAGGATTGTCCTTAGAATCGTGAAGAGCACTGATTTCCTCTTCTGATTCAGCAATGATGACTTGAGGAATGCTCTTATCTCCTTGATTTTTACCCAGGGAAGTCTCAACCTCCCTTGGGCCTTCAATACCTCCAGCAGTCTCAACTGTAGGGTCTTCGGCAATCCCTTCGACAGACGCAGCTGTCTTAGGGTCTTGGACATTGGCATCCGAAGGAGTCTCAACCCCTTGGATTGCACTTTCAGTGCCCAGAGTGTTTACTCCCAGGGTAGTTCCATCCTTTGCCTCGACTGCAACAGCAGCGTCCTCAGCCTGGAAAGCATTTGTCACTTCAGCTGGGACAGACTCAACTGTCCGAGCTTCGTCAGTGTCAACTTGTTGTTGTTCTATTTCCTTTTCTTTCTACACTTCGCCTCCTTCCTTCATAATGGAGTCATCTGCAGCCTCCTCCGACCTTGCTGCAGTGGAGTGAGTTTCCCCCTCAACTGGCGCACCAGCTGAGTGACTGATGGTGGGGTCACTCTGCTCCAAACTCCCGGCTGCTTCCATTGAGTGCTCAGTCGTGGGGGCAGGTGGTAAAACACCTTCAATAGGGGTTGGCTCAACTTAGGTGCCCAAAGTCCCAGTCTCATCGCCAAGTCCTTTAGACCCATTTTTGGAGTGAACTGGGGATGTAGTTTCAGCTATAACTGTGGCAATGTGTTGCACTACTCCCAGAGGGTCTATCTCCAGGAGAGATTTTGAGGACTCTCCTGGTCCTTCCATCAACTGTTGTTCGTGCATCATCCTCGATTCCCGCATGGCTTGCTGCATATCCAACTTCTCCTTCGCAGCAATGGGATCCATGTCTTCATCACTTTCCGAGAGTGCATCGATGTGAGGATGAGTGTGCTCCAGAGTTCCAGTGAGTGGGCATATATTCGCCTTCTCACGAGCTTCAACTTCTTCAACTACTTTGGCTTGTTCATTCTCCTTGAAGATTTGTAAGATATTCAAGCAATTTTCTTCATCAAGGGCCTGAATCGCCTTGGTGATGCCGAGGAATTCGAACAATTCCTCCTCTTCTTCAATGAACTCAGGGCGTTCAAATTGCATCCTTGAGTGACTCAGTTTCCACGCCCTCCATTCGCGTAGATGGCGCTGGATGTCTGGGTATATTGGAGAATACATGATGACATCATCATCATCATCGTCATCTTGTTCTTGTCTTTTCTTTTCGGGAATGGAAGGTAGCGTACTCTGCTGCTCTTCACCTTCAGCAGCATCTGGGGCGGGTGGAGACACAACTCTTTCAGCAGGGGATTCTGATGTCTCTGCTGCTTCTTCCTCCTCAGTTGTTCTGTCCACAGCTGGATCTTCTAATCGCCTCTGCTAATCATCCTCAACAGACTTGGTTGTTTCATTAACAACTTCTGGAGACAGCACTTCTTCTGTACCAGCAGTCTCGGAAACTTTTTCCAGCTAAGTTGCAGATTCAGCTGTCTTCTCAAGCTCTGAGAGCTTAAAGATTCTCTTTCTTTTCTTTGTCCTCACCAGAGGAATTTCTAGTTCGGATTCCTCTTCTTCAGGTTCTTGGGCGGCGGGGGCCGGAGCATCTTTCTTGGATTGAGTAGCTGCCTTTCTTGGCTTGACAGTCCTCTTCTTTCTGATGGCCGGAGAAGGTATTTGGGCTTCCTTCTCCGCCTCGGCTGTGTGGGCAGGAGACACGGCTGCTCGGGCAGGTGACTTGGCTGCTGGGGCAGGTGCGTTCTTCTTCTTTGCTGCAAGGGCAACTTTCTTCTTCGCAGCTGCAGGGGCAGCTTTCTTCTTGGGAGGGGAGGCAACAACTGTTTCCTTGGGGTCAGCTGATTCCCCCTCACTTGTGTCCGCCCTCTTCGTATGGGTTCTCTTCTGGGCTCCTGAAAGGTTAGCCCTGAACATCCTCTTGTTTACATGGAAGGGCTTTCCAGGTTGAAGGGGAATGCCC
This sequence comes from Rehmannia glutinosa, assembly GCA_016081115.2. NCBI lineage: Eukaryota > Viridiplantae > Streptophyta > Magnoliopsida > Lamiales > Orobanchaceae > Rehmannia > Rehmannia glutinosa. The sequence continues at coordinate 45,079,597 of CM071934.1, read as the reverse complement.
TTCACTTCCATTAAATGCCCAATAACTAGTCCATAGCCAAATGATCCTCCAAAGGATCCATCTTCCTTGAACGATTTATTCACAATGTTCTGGCAGAGTCTGCTGTACACGAACTCAGCCTAGTTAACTTTCTTTCCTTGCATGATCACAGCCATGACGATCAGCTTAGTCTTTGATAGCTGGTTGAAGCTACCAAACTTTATGTCCACACATTTGGAGACGACATCCATCAGCTTATGGTAGTCATCTTTCAGTAATTTCTTGTCAGTTGTGTAGACCACCTTCGCAGCACACTCGGGTTTGGCTACTTCTATCCATGTAGCAGCCAAATCCACATCAGCTTCGTATATTTCTGGCATACCCTCGGACGGTAATAAACAGTGCTCCACAAGGTCCTTAGCAGTGATCATGATGTCCTTGCGGTGGGCGGAGGACTTGATACCTTCATCCTGCACCTCGGCATTCACATAGAACTGCGCCACCTCTTCCAGGTAGGTGTGCGAGTATTCTATCGTCAAAAAGGCTTTAAGCCCAGATTTTTCCAACATATCCACGATTTTCTTCACAAGGGTTGCATCCGAACCCTGCTTAACCATGCCTGCGAAATCCACAGTCGAACTAGAGTGGATTTGCTTCGATAACTTGACAAAATCAGTCTTTGGTGCCATTTTTAGAAGTTTCTACCGATTAAATCTTGATGAACTTGCTTGAGAACTTGTAGGGTTTTCGAGAGAAATGAACTTTCTTTCGAAAGTTTGAAGATGAACAGTTTTAAGTGTGAGAGAGAAAAACTGAGATAAAGAGTATATAAAGGTTATGAAAGGACGTGTTTTTGGTTTTTGAATTTTGATCGAGATCAACAGCTCAGATTTAGCATGTCACACTGCATTTAATTGCTCGCATTTAATCAAACATTTATATCCAATCATATGCTTCTTGTGCGACTTTTTTGATTTGTACACATCATTATTGCACTGACGTCATCCTTAAAAACATTCCCGCTTATAAAAAAACGACTGCATTTTTGTCACTTAGCTCATAAATGACTCAGCTTACTCCACAAGTGACTCAACTCTTCTTCTCTCTCTCGTATAGTGACTCAGCTGTCAGCTAACTCGATACAGCTGACTTTCCGATACGGCTGATTCACTTGGCTGATTCATGAGATTTGTTCTAGTTTCATCTTTTCATGTTCCATCTTTTCTCATTGAGTCTTCTGAGTGTCAACTCAGCTCAATTAACCCTAGCTCATGCTTAAGCTCTTTAAATCTTGACTCACATAAGGGCTTGGTGAATATGTCAGCTAACTGTTTATCAGTTGAGATATATTCCAAAGTGATGTCTTTCTTTTCAACATGATCTCTTATAAAATGATATCTGACATCAATGTGTTTTGTTCTTGAATGCAACACAGGAATCTGAGTGATTGCAATAGCACTTGTGTTATCAAACATTATTGGAATCTCTTTTTCTTCAATTTCATAATCTCTCAGTTGTTGTCTCATCCATAAGACTTGGGCACAACAACAAAATGCCATAGCCTATGTACTCGCTTGTTGTGGATGTGGATATTGAGTTTTGCTTCTTGCTAAACCAGGAAACCAATCTGTTTCCAAGCATTTGACATGTACCTGAGGTACTCTTCTTGTCAACTCTACATCCAGCATAGTCAGAGTCTGAATAACCAATAAGCTTGAATCCACCTTCCTTTGGATACCATAGGCCGACTTCTTGGCATCCCTTCAAATATCTTAGGATTCTCTTAGCTGCAGTCATATGGCTTTCTTTTGGTGCAGATTGAAATCTTGTACATACACCTATGGCAAAGGTGATGTCTGGCCTGCTTGCTGTTAGATAGAGCAGTGATCCAGTAAGTGCTATGCATCTTGTTTGATCTACAGTTTTACCATCTGCATCCATGTCCATCTTGACTGATGTATTCATTGGTATTTTCACAGAAGACTTCTCTTCCATACAAAATTTCTTCATTAAATCTTGGGTGTACTTTGTTTGACTTATGAAGGTTCCATCCTTCAGCTGTTTAACTTGAAGTCCTAAGAAAAATGTCAGCTCTCCCATCATGCTCATTTCAAATTTGCCTTGCATGAGATTTGAGAATTTATCACACTGCTCTTTGTTTGTGGATCCAAAGATGATATCATCCACATATATCAGAACAAGCAGTATACTCTCTCCATCTTGAATTCTAAAGAGTGTTCTGTCTACTTTGCCTTTGGTGAATCCATTGTCAGTTAGAAATTGAGACAATTTGTCATACCATGCTCTAGGTGCTTGTTTCAATCCATATAGAGCTTTCTTGAGCTTGTACACCTTATCTCCAATGGTCTTCTGCTCAAAGCCTGGAGGTTGCTCAACATAGACTTCTTCTTCCAACAATCGACTTAAGAATGCACTTTTCACATCCATTTGATATACAGTGAAGTTCTTGTGTGCAGCATAGGCAAGAAACATCCTTATTGCTTCTAGTATAGCAACATGAGCAAATGTTTCATCAAAATCTATTCCCTCTTCTTGGCAATACCCTTTGGCTACCAATCTTGCTTTGTTCCTTACAACAGAACCTTCCTCATTCATCTTGTTTCTGAAAACCCATTTTGTGCCAATGACATTTTTATGGGTTGGTCTTTGCACTAATTCCCATACCTTGTTTCTTTCAAACTGATTTAGCTCTTCTTGCATGGCTTGAATCCAATGTGTGTCATCCAATGCTTGGGACACATCTTTTGGCTCTATTTGGGAAATAAAACAAGTGAACATTGCTTCTTCCTTGAGCTCTGGATCTGGTTCTTACACCATCTCTCACATCTCCAATGACTAGCTCTGGTGGATGGTCTCTCAACCATCTCACATCAGGTTGAAGTAAATCAGCTGGGTTCAGCTGTCTCGCAGTTATGTTGTCTTGAGCAGCTCTTTCATCATCATTCAGCTGCAGATTTTCCAGTTGTCTTTGAGATTCTGATATCTCATCTTCATCTTGGTTGATAACTCTTTCTTCAGCTTCAACATAAGGACTCTTCTACATAGTTGGTTGATTTAGCTTATCAGCTAACTCTTCAATATCTTCTCCATTCACATTAGGTTCATCAAAAACCACATGAATAGACTCTTCTATGACCATAGTCCTCTTTTTCAATACTCTATAGGCTTTTCTTTCAGTTGAGTATCCCAAAAAGATACCTTCATCAGCTTTAGCATCAAAAGCCTTTAGATTATTTTTGCCATTGTTGTGGATGAAGCATTTACATCCAAATATTCTAAAGTACCCAACATTTGGCTTTCTCCCTATCCAGATTTCATAGAGAGTCTTTGTTAGCTGTCTAATGCATCTATTTTGAGTATAGCATGCAGTGTTTATGGCTTCAGCCCAAAATCTTTTAGGCAATCCTGCTTCGGCTAACATGGTTCTAGCAGCTTCCTTGAGTGTTCTGTTTCTTCTTTCTGCTACTCCATTCTGTTGTGGAGTCCTTGCTGCAGATAACTCATGAGCAATGCCATTTTCTACACAATACTGAGTTATTATCCCATTGACAAACTCAGTTCCTCTATCAGATCTTATCTTGATAATAGTTTGACTCTTTTCATTTTGAATTCTCTTTATCAGCTGAGGTAATCTTTGCAAGGTTTTTTTCTTTTTGCACATAAAGATTGTCCATGTATATCTTGAATAATCATCCACCACCACTAAAGTGTATTTCTTCCACTTATGCTGGCTGGTTCAACAGGACCAAATAAATCCATGTGCAGCAGATGCAGTATTCTTGTTGATGAAGAATTAGACTTTTCTTTGAATGATGATTTGATCTACTTTCCCATCTGGCATGCATCACAAACATTTTCCTTCTTGTACACTGAGTCTGTCAATCCTTCTACAAGATGACTCCTTGCAAGCTTGTTGATTGTCTTGAAATTCAGATGACTCAGCTTCTTGTGCCCTGACCAACTTGATTCGGGTGTATTCTTTGCTAACAGACAAGTGCTTGGTGTGGCAGTAGACCAGTCTACCACATACATGTTCTTTGTCTGGATCCTTGCAACACTATTTCATTTGATTCAATATCTTTAATTTGGCACACTCCCATATTGAATCCAACATTGTAGCCCTTGTCACAGAGTTGGCTGATGATTAACAGGTTGAAGTTGAGGCCTTCAACATATGCAACATCTGTGATTTCTAATCCATTTTTTCTTGATGGATCCAAGTGCCTCTTATTTCCCCGAGCTTCATTTCCTCCAAATATGACTTTTGCGCCTCTAATCTCCTTGAATTTTGACAGATTTTTCTTGTTTCCTGTCATGTTTCTGGAACAGCCACTATCCATGTACCAGGTTCCTGTAAGTCCAAGCGGCTACGATAATCTAGAGGGGGGGTGAATAGATTATCTCCATCTTTTCGATTTAGCCCTCTTATTACAACCGAATGCTCAAACACAATAATAAAGGTGCGGAATGTAAACAACACACGTCGATTTAAAGAGGTTCAACCCACCTAGGGCCTAATCCTCTACCACCCCAAAGATATCAGGGATGGATTTCAAAAAGAAAAGAATTTTATTAATTACCAAAATTAATACAAATTCAACTTACAACACCTTGAAGAGCACCACACTCTTCTTCAACACCACCTTTGAGATTACCACAATCTCTTCTTGAAGATTACCACAATCTCCAACGGCACCTTGTGAAGATTACCACAATCTTCAACCTTGAAGAATACCAAATTCTTCAACACCTCAATAAGAAGATCACCACAATCATCTTGCACCTATCACCTAGATCATCCAAGTGTGTTCTTACCACAAGAACACTCACAAGGATATCTTGTGTTTGAATGATAACCAAAAATCAAGATTACAACTCAATAATGAATATTACAATTTGAGTGCAAAGTGTAATCAAGAATAGCCTAGACCTCAAGGATGTGAAAGTGATAAGCTAGGCAAATTTACAACAAGAATAATAATAATGAAAGACCAAGTATTTGCTAGAAGTGTATCTTGTTGTGTTGTATCTCAATTGTTGTATTGGTTGCTCCAAAACTTCTCTATTTATAGGAGATGATTGATCAAGCATAGGCTCTCTTGGGGATTGAAAATCTACAGAAAAATACAATTAAAATCAAGAATATAGCTGTTAGAAATCAATCTCACAAAATAAGGAAATGTGTCTTGTCAAACGGTCATATTTTTGTTGTCGATAATACAGGGCGACCAGGTGGCCGCACGTAAATAAGAGAATTAAGAACACTTTGAAAATTTCAACAGGCGACCAGGTCGACATAGGCTTCGACCGGTCGACCCCTATTTCAACCGGTCCCTCTCAAGCAAAAAACAAGACAGAAGTTCTCAGAACAAAAATGAACTCCCAGTCGGTCGTCGGGTTCGACAGGTCCCGGCCGATCGACCGCTGGCCGACCACGACTGACCAATATTACATCCATTTTATTTTCTGTTTCTAAAAACATCTTCAGTACGGGTTGCCTATATAGGGCACCGGTTCACGAGACGTAAATGTTGTCCAATTTTTTTGTTGAAAATAAAACTCAAGAAATACAGAAAATTTAGTAAAAACATTTTAAACCAATCGGGAGTATTTAGACAACATTTAGAAATCTTGTTTAGGAGTAAAAACCCATTGACATAAAATCATTAAAAGTGTTGTCCATTATTATCAAAAATAAACTTGAGGAAATACTCCGGAAAATATTAAAACCATTTTAAATCATTTAGGAGTATTTGGACAACCTTTAAAAACATTGTTTTGGTGATAAAATAAAATCATCAAAATTAAGATAAAAACATGTATCAAACAATCTCCCCCTTTTTGATGATTACAAACCAAAACAATTTTTACACAAACTAAAAGAGTAATTTTAGAAATGATTTTCCGGTAAAAACATTCGACCGTTTGGAAGCAACCAAAATTTCCAAAAATATTAAAGCAACCAAGTAGGGAGTAAATATATTCAATAATAAGCACAAGCTCCCCCTATCAACAAGCATATCAAGAATAATGTAAAAGCAATTTTTCCATAAGTTAAAAGCTTTAGCTTTTACAAATTGTTCAAGAGCTTATAAGCTCCCTTGTCACAAAACATCATTAAACAATTATATAAGTCCATCAAGCAAAAATTGGACTAAAAACGAATCACAACTTATGGCTTTTATGAGCCATAGCTTATAGCTTTTATGACAAGCTTTTATTAGCTTCTTTGAGCTAATGAGCCAATATCATGTTTCTCCCCCTTCGGAATCATCAAAAAGAATGTTAGGATGATAAAAGCATCATACAAATATGTCAAAGTGCTTAAAACGAGACGGTTTATCAACCATCGAGCATTTTATACATTAAGTCCAAGGAAAATGGGAGAGTTGTAACATAAGAGATCCATAAGCTCATAGTTAGCTAAAAACATGATTTCAAAAAGATTTTAAGACATTTTGAATCAAGAGAATCATGTAGAAGTTGAAAGTTTCATTGCGACATTTCATCGAACACCTTGTGTGCGTGAAAAATAAAAGAGGTTGTATATAGTCCTTGTAAAAGTTTCAAGCCAAAAATTTTCATACCTTCATCAATCAACCTCATTCCAAAGCTCAACAATATAATATGCAAAATATGCAACATTAGTCCCTCAAATAGGAGGCTCAAACAAGGTAGATTCTCAAAGGTTCAACCCAATTGAGATAATATAAGCTAAGAAGGATTAAAGCATTTCAAATGCCAACAATTAGAGCATCCATCAAGTAATATAAGTCATGCCTTAAACAATACATGTATGATATATCAAATGTCCCAACATATCCAACTAAGCATAATGATCAAAGTATTAAAAGAAGCACTTTTACCATCAAGTACTTCATACCAAATATCAAACAATGCTTAAATTAGAGCATTTTTACCATCAAATACTCCACCAATACCATGATCATCCACAAGTCATTATCAACTTGCAATTTTTACCTTTTTAAGACAACAAGCAAATATCATTAGTACAAAAGAGTTTTACAAAAGTTCATAAAAGTACAAAGCAACATTAATGAAAATGCTAGAAAGTAAAGGAAGGGAGGGACATCAATCTTCGTCCGAAGAGAAGTAAGTTCCGGGAATGAGATCTTTGATAAATTTCTTCAATTTACCGATTGACTTTTTCAAACTAGAATTTTCCTTTTTCACAACACGTAGCTCTTTTCTAAGAGAGGCCACATCTCTAAATGTTTCTCTTTCCACTTTGGCCATTCTCTCTTTGAGATTTAGATCTTCATCATCCAACTCGTCTTCATCTCCTTCCTCATTTTCTTCCTCCCTAATTTCTTGTTCATTTCCCACATTTTCTTCTTCATTTTCCTCTTCATTCCCCACATCATCTCTTTGTTCGTCAAACTCACCTCTTCCAATATTTTCAACCTCATTGTCATTAAAGAAATCATCCCGAGGTTGTTGTTGATGTCGGGCACGTCCCCTAGCGGCTTTGGTAGGAACCCGTGGTAAATGTCGTCGCATTCTTACCATTTGTAGAATGTTGGCATTATCAAAATCATTGTGACGAATTTCAAGTATTCATTTCATTTACCGGGTATCCCGATAAATATAAGAGTCGGCAAATCAAATTACCCAAGGTATATTTTTTTCTTGGTAAGCTTTCTAGATTCCAATAAGCAATACACAAAGATTGCCCCATAATTTACTCTTTCTCCTCGAACAATCTTATAAGTGAGAAAGAGTTCGAGATTACTCGGAAGTTTTACTTCCTTTCCACAAACACAATAGGAGCAAATGATAGATAAAATCCGATAATTTGGCGGCATTGCGAGTATGTCACTTCGGGATATACTCCTAAAAAGGTTTTCACATCATCTAGTGAAACACCGAAAATGTTATCATCCGAATGCGCAATCCACATTGACCACTCCATCATTTGCACGTTAAAGTGATTACAAATATCGGCCAATGTCCATGAAAAATGTCTACCATTAACAAAAGTATGAAGTTCCAACGGATTATCTATCGTAGCATCAACAATCCACATATTTGCATAAAAAGTTTTATAAGCTCATCATCATAATGCAAACACGGATTGTCCCAAAGTGAAACCCATCCTTGAATTTCAAAATAAGCTCTAATATCCGAAATTCATCATGAAATGCTTGAAATCGAACCATACGAGTGCACGCAATTTTCTTATCATTCAATCTAATATTCTCATAATGTTCCTCCGCAAGTTTATTTAAAAATCGAAATCTATTAGCTCAGAGGGAGGCTCGTAGAGGAGTGATAACTTACTAGAGTCCCAATGAATGCTTGATTTTGAAACCCGACTCTTAATTCGACAATCTTCTCTTCCGTAAGCCGATTTTGATAGTCTCCTTGTAGAATATCATCTTGTTGGGGATTAGAGGAAGATTCTTCCCCTTTGCCTCCTTATTCTCTTTTGAGGATTTCGTTCGGTAGAATTTCTTGGAGGTGCCATATTTGTGAAGTTCTTGCAAAAAGAAGTGAATTAGCAAGAAAGATTACAAGGATTGATGAAGAATTGAAGATTTTGAAGAAAGGGGATGAATTTTCGTTGTTATAAGGGTTTGGGGATTTTTTTGTGTTCGTTATGAACGAAGAAGGCGGCGTAACGTTTTTATCTTGTAAAAATAGCCTGGGCGACTTTGGTCGAGGTAGGGGGCGCCGGTCGCGTGCGGCGACCGATCGCCCCTTTTGACCGTCCCAGGTAATTTCTCTTTCCCCAGAATTTTCAAAAATTCGATTTTTCACCCCCAAAAGTTTTAAAACTTTGCACAAAGATAATTTTAGGCTATCTCCAACAAATATGGGTTTCGGGAAAATATATATTTGAGAAAATCGAGACTTAACAAGTAGTGCCCTTTTAAGAGAATATTTGCAAAAACATTTAGGGGCACTTAAGGGGTTAAAATGAAATATCTTGAAAGATATGTGCATAAGCATAATATCGAGTCCTAAGAAAAATAGGAGTGAACGTACCTCGATAGTTTAAGAAACTTGATGACGTAAAAGCCAATGAGTATGAGATATGTATCCTACACAATTCTTAGACAAAATTTGCACAAAAAACACAAGTGTAGGCAAGTAATAGGAGATATCAAAAAGAGCTTATGCTATAAGATTTCATAAGAGATAATAAGCCACATAAGTCTAATTAAATGCACAAGAGTTTTAGAAAATCATGCAAGGTCTTCTTTTAAAAATTTTGAAACTCTCAAATATATAAAAGACCTACATTAAAAATAAATACTTGAAAACTCATTTAGCAATTAAGACACAAATAAAGACATGCATAAAAAATGCATATATGAATGGGGAGATACGGTTTACCAATTACGCCGTTTCCATGGGTTGTGTCTTTCCCATTGTTGATGATATCTTCCCATTGAGAAGTCACTTTGTTGATGATGACTTCCTTGATTACTCCATTTCCAAGGTTTGTTGCCTTCCCATTGTTGATGATCTCTTCTTCTTTGAGAATCATCTTGTTAATGATGTCTTTGCCATTTCCAAGGATTATGTTCTTCCCAATTTTGATTATATCCTCTTCTTGAAAATTGGCTTTGTCTAAAAAAGTTTCTCCTTCTTTGATCAAATGAAACGGTCATTTGATGTCTTCTTTGATCAAATGAAACGGTCATTTGGCGGTATGAATTTTCTTCGATCATTATTTCGCCGGGTACCTAATAACACATTATTTTTTGGTACCCTTATGTTTTTGGGTCCTTTAGGATTAGTCTTGAGACTTTTAGGTCTCCAACAATAATTAGAGCTATTTCTAGCCCGACAAGTATTTACCGTATAACCCTTTTTACCGCAATAAAAGCATGTAATAATTTTAGGAGCATAATGACCAACGTGCATAGTGACTTGATCTTTTTTTATATGGTTAACAACATTAGGCTTATGATCAAGTCCTTTATCATGATTATGAACATCAACAATATTGGTCAATTCATTAGTACTCAAGTTAGATTTTAATAAATCCTTTTTCATGCAATCAATATTCTCAACAAGAGTACTTTTTTCTTTTTCAAGGTTTCTCACCTTATCTAGTGTGGTGGTGTGAGCACATGATAGTGATTCATAAGAAGTAAATAAACTATCCTTATCATTTTTCAAAATATTGAATTCCTTTTTCAAATTTTTGTATTTAACAAGTAAGCTTTGGAATTCATTTTGAAGTTCATCATAATCATTTTGCAAATCACTATAATCATTTTGAATGGCAATATCATAGGAAGTAGAGGGTTTAAGACATACCTCATTTTTTCTTCGATGCCCATAAGACAATGTTCAACTTCTTCATAGTTGGAAGTTGTAGGAGGCTTATTCCTTAGATTTGAGCTTATATTCCTTTGAGAAGTAGATGCTTTTGTTTGACTCCTTTCATTTGCAAATATTCCATAGATGGCTTCTAATTTTGCCATACTTCATGTGCCGATTTTATTCCTACAATATGTTCATATTCCAAATTAGTAAATGAACAATACAAAATATTAAGAGCTTTACCGTTTAAGGAGATGATTTTCTTCTCTTCATCATTGAGCTTTTTGAAGCCTTTTGAGGTGTGTGGTGTATCTTTCATCGGAATGGATTCTCCATTTATGACGGTGTTCCAAATGTCGATCCCGCAACCTTGTAAGTAGCATTCCATTCTTTCTTTCCAAAAAATAAAATTTTTGGAATCAAATAGTGGTGGCTTGGTGGTGGAGGTCGGAAAGATGAGCTTCGTTAAGTAGCCGACGATCGTTTTTCTTCACTCGCGATGTGAAACGAGCTTGCCAAAGAGTTTGGCTTTGACACCACTTGTAAGTCCAAGCGGCTACGATAATCTAGAGGGGGGTGAATACATTATCTCCATCTTTTCGATTTAGCCCTCTTTTTACAACCGAATGCTCAAACACAATAATAAAGGTGCGGAATGTAAACAACACACGTCGATTTAAAGAGGTTCAACCACCTAGGGCCTAATCCTCTACCACCCCAAAGTATATCAGGGATGGATTTCAAAAAGAAAAAGAATTTTATTAATTACCAAAATTAATACAAATTTAACTTACAACACCTTAAAGCACCACACTCTTCTTCAACACCACCTTTGAGATTACCACAATCTCTTCTTGAAGATTACCACAATCTCCAACGGCACCTTGTGAAGATTACCACAATCTTCAACCTTGAAGAATACCAAATTCTTCAACACCTCAATAAGAAGATCACCACAATCTTCTTGCACTTATCACCTAGATCATCCAAGTGTGTTCTTACCACAAGAACACTCACAAGGATATCTTGTGTTTGAATGATAACCAAAAATCAAGATTACAACTCAATAATGAATATTACAATTTGAGTGCAAAGTGTAATCAAGAATAGCCTAGACCTCAAGGATGTGAAAGTGATAATAAGCTAGGCAAATTTACAACAAGAATAATAATAATGAAAGACCAAGTATTTGCTAGAAGTGTATCTTGTTGTGTTGTATCTCAATTGTTGTATTGGTTGCTCCAAAACTTCCTCTATTTATAGGAGATGATTGATCAAGCATAGGCTCCTCTTGGGGATTGAAAATCTCTGAGAAAAATACAATTAAAATCAAGAATATAGCTTTAGAAATCAATCCCACAAAATAAGGAAATGTGTCTCTTTCAAACGGTCATATTTTTTTGTCAATACAGGCGACCGGTCGCATACGAGAAATAAGAGAATTAAGAACACTTTGAAAATTTCAACAGGCGGCCGGTCGACATAGGCTTCGGCCGGTCGACCCCTGTTTCAATCGGTCCCTCTCAAGCAAAAAACAAGACAGGAAGTTCGTAGAAAAAATGAACTCCCGGTTCGGTCGGGGGGCGGGTCGACTGCCGATCGACACCGGCCGACCCCAGGCGACGGTCGACCTAACCAATATTACATCCGTTTCATTTTCTGTTTCTAAAAACATCTTCAGTACGGGTTGCCCTTTAGGGCGACCGATCGACCACGAGACAGTAAATGTTGTCCAATTTTTTGTCGAAAATAAAACTAAGAAATACTCCAAAAATTTAGTAAAAACATTTTAAACCAATCGGGAGTATTTAGAAACATTTAGAAATCTTGTTTAGGAGTAAAAACCCATTGACATAAAATCATTAAAAGTGTTGTCCATTATTATCAAAAATAAACTTGAGGAAATACTCCGGAAAATATTAAAACCATTTTAAATCATTTAGGAGTATTTGGACAACCTTTAAAAACATTGTTTTGGTGATAAAATAAAATCATCAAAATTAAGATAAAAACATGTATCAAACAGTTCCTTGGCACTCAGTTGTTCCTTGAACCTGCAATCAAGGAAATTAGTTTTTAGGTACCCATGCTTGTCTGGGTCCTGAGGGGTTAGTGCTATAAGAGGATCCAACCAACCTATAGACAAATGACTTGACTCTAAGAGATTGCCATCTATCTATGCCATAATCATAACTCATTTTGGCAAATTGCTTGGGGGCTTTAGGTTCATACAGTTGTCTCTTTTGTCTGTATGCTGTGTGTGTGTGTGTGTGTGTGTTTTAGCAATTGCCTTCTTTGGGTAGTTGTGATATTTCTGAGTGTAGTGTCTGGGTGGGTGCATATGTGTGCTGATGATAGCTCTTTGCCTTTGGAATGACCTTTGTTGAGTTCTAGGTCTTTGCCATTTAGGCTTGTATTCCATAGGTCTTTGCTAATATTTTATATTATTCCAGTCAGCTTGGCTTGGGTAGTTTCTACCATTCCCATCATATGTGTTTCTTTGATAAAACTTCTGTGGTTTTTTGGTAGCTCTGCTTATTCTTCACAGAGTACTTCCTATTTGGAGTTTGCTGAGGAACTCTGCTGGATTTCTTCTCAGTTGTCCTCTCCGCATACTCAACTGGTTGTTTTCCTTTTCCTTTATATCCAAGGCCAGTTTGTTTGTGATTGTGCTTTAGAGTGAGTGTGGGTGCAACATTTGATGTCTTGGATTTTTGAGATGCTTCATTACTTGAAGATCCTTTTTCCAAAATCACTCTGGGAGTTTGACTGTGCACAAAGGAATTAAATCATATGCCTGTCTTATCTCCACACTCTTTTTGGCTCATAATAAAGTCATCCAATGATTTAGATGCCTTTGTAAATGATGCAATCACATTTTTGAGGTCATTTTCCCTCTTTTCTATAGCGATTATCTCTCTTTGTCGGTTTAGCATTCTCGGCCTTGACTCTTTGTTCTCATCAGCTATGTGACTCAGAGTACTCAGCTCCTTAGTCAGCTGTGAGTTTTGGCTTTTGAGCTGGCTGTTTTCCTTATTTAATAGTGTATGTGAGGATTTAATGTGCTCAAAGTCTTTCATCATTTTGCCTAATGAATCATAAAGATCAGTGGGTGATGAAGTGTGTGTGTCACAATCACTATCACTATAATCTGAGTGAGATGAGTTAGAATGTACCTCATCTTCTTGGTTTGGTTGATCTTGTTCTTTAGCCATTAGACAGATCATTGCTTCTTCTTCAGAATCACTTGAGTAGTCAGCTTCACTACTCTCTGAGTCTGCTGCTTCTTTCGACTTAGCTGTCTCGGCGATCTCGGCAACATATAGCCTTTTTTCTTTTCTGTCTTCTTTCTCTGAAGACTCTTCTTTCTTCTTCATTCCTGTATTTATTGACTACTGGATATGGACAGTCAATAGCGAAGTGTCCTGGTTGTCTGCAATTCCAACACAGGTTCTCAGCTCTTTGATCATCTCTTTCTATCCTTGGGTTATCAGCTCTCTGATATTCAACCTTTTGATGCTCAGCTCTCTTGGGTGGCCTATCTTCCCTTGACTTGGAGGGAGATGAATGTCTCCTGGAGGATTCACCCTTGTTTCTTTTATAGTTCTTGTTAAAGAACTTGTTGAATCTTTTAACCATCAGGGCAATTTTCTCCTGTTCAATGGCTTCCTTGACCTCAGCTCTCTTCCCATTCTTGACTATAAGTGCAGTTGTTTTGGGTACAGTTGTCTCCTCTTGATCTTTTCTTCTCAGCTCAAACTCATAGGCTTTGAGGTATGAGAATAGCTCATGATTGGATGTTGTTGTGAGGTTCACTGAATGTCTCAGGGCCATGACCTTCATTTCCCATTCAGCTGGGAGGCTTCTCAGAATCTTCATACACATTTCCTTCTGTGTATATTCTTTCCCAAGTGCGTTGATAGCTCATTTGTGATTTCAGTGAATCTAGCATCCAGTTGATCCAAGGTTTCACCTGCAAGCATTTAAAATTTTCAAATTTCTGTACAGCAATGGACAATTTGTTTTCTTTAATTTGCTCAGATCCTTCACAAATTAAAGTTAATTTATCCCAGATTTGTTTTGCAGTTTGGCAAGATTTGACTTTGTTGAACATTGCTTTGTCCAAGGTTTTGTAAAGTATGTCCTTGGATACATTGTCCAAGTTGTATCTTTTTATGTCCTCGTTTGTCCACTCAGTCCTTGGTTTCTCAACTAGGGTTGGTCTTGCCTCAGCAGCAGCTTCTTCTCCTTCAGCTACGGCTGATCTCCGTACGGTAGTGTTCACTTTCAGTATTTGCAGTGGCCCATCCTCTATCACTATCCACATTTCATCATGTAAAGCAGATAGATGAGCCTGCATACGAATTTTCCAGTCATCAAATTCCTCAATAGTGAACATGGGAATGCATGTCAAATTTGCTTCCATGATAATAACTTTGCTAAATAAAAGAGATGATTTTTGAAAGAGCAAGTGTTAAAAATTTCTTTGAAAGATTGGAGATCTAGTTCAGTAACCAGTGCGGAAGGCTCAATGAACCAACCGCTCTGATACCACTTGTAGGTCCCAAGGGGTGTAAATAAGGTTTAGAAGGAGGGGTTGAATAAACCTTACCACCTTTTCGATTTTAGTCCTTTTAAAATATTACAGAGTTAATACACAACTAAGTCCTTGAGGGACAGCTAAGTTAGTTAATCAGTAGGGTTAGCCACTCAACAGACTCGATAGAGCTGTTGATAGAATAACTCAGCTGTTTAGTCTAAACCTTAACTTGGTTGTGATGAGTTTTTCAGCGGAAGACTTAACACCCTTGAATTTGATTTAACTTTGTTTTAACACTTGGTTTTAGCACTTTGTTATTTATCAGTTGGATAGCAAATTATCAGCAGATATAAAATATGTGTGCAGGAATGTAAATATGTTGAAATGTAAATGACACAAGTAAATTTTATAGAGGTTCAAAGATGGGGTAATTTTCTACTCCTCTCTTCTCCAACTCCTGGAGGAATCCACCAAGTAATGATCAGAGTACAAAGTGGTTATCGTCAGAGACAAGTCTTGATCACGCGGTGACATGCTCCTTGGACTCGTCACGGAGATGCCTTGGTCACACAGTTGGTTTCTCGTCCGACTCAGCTTCTTCACAGGGCAGTTGCCTTGCTACTTCAGCTTACTTTCTCAAGCTTCTTGGATTTGATCACGAAGCCCACCAATAACTTGAGATTGGTTCGACCTTGAACCTTCCTACAATCCTCCTTGGAAAGTAGACCCATTTTAATTCTTCAAAAGTTTTCTCTTCAACAGTTTGAAGTTGTCTTTCCTTCACAGCTTGGTGTTGGATCGATTTCCTTCGAGATTTAGGCTTGAGGATTTTGCTTGAAAAACTTGAGAATATTTGCAGGTTACAGTTTGAATATTGCTTGATTTCTCAGGTGTGCAAGGTAACCTTTTCTCAATGTGATTCCTCAGCCTTTTATAGTGAACTTTCAAAAATCTGCCCGTTGAAGAGATAGGTTGATTTTCAAAAGTCACTTTTGTTCGTTGGCTTGTCTTGTTGCAGTCCTTGATGTTGACATTCCTCGTATTTAATGTCTTGCAGCATTGCAGCGTTTCTGACACTTGGTGCAGTGCTTCCCATTGGTTTGTTCCTTTTGCACACAACTGGAACTAACACTTTATCTCTGACAACTTTAACAGGTTACTATTCTGAGTAACATTCTTGACTTTCATCAACGGATCTCACTCAGTTGTCTAGACTTGACTGCAGTCTTTTATTCCCCAGGTGACTTTGAGTTAACTTCCAATCAATGGATGACTCATCTGTCACTTCAACTTGAGACTTGGCTTCTTGAGTTGACTTGACTGACTCTTCATACAGCTGTTTCACAACCGATACTCCTTCAGTCGAGTTCTTAACTCTTCTTCTTGCCTATACTCAGTTGTTCCTCAACGGAGTCTTCACTTCACTTCTTCAGTTGACTTCTTGTATTCCCAGGCATAGCTGACTTGACTCAGCTCATTCAGCCCTATCTATTACAATAAGAATTACAAGGAAAAATGGGGTGCCAACTTTCTAGTTTAAGTTTTATATAGCATTCATCAAAATCTAAACAATAAATTTCCCAAAAATCTTCTTAGATGCAGTTGGCTTCCGAGGCACAACTGAGCGTTTCTTCTTGACGACTGGAGAAGGTGCAGGGAAATTCTTCTCAATCTCGGCTGCTGGGGCAGGTGTTGGGTCTTAGATGGTTGCGGGGGCAGGGGCAGGCTTTACTGCAGCAGCTTTCTTCTTTTCCTGCACAGGCTTTGGGAAGGGTGCCTTTGTAGTTGCAGCAATGTCCTCAGGGACAGGATCAACTGACTCACCTTCGTTGGTGTTAGCCTTTCTTGCATGGGCTTGCCTCTGAGCAGCTGAGAGGTTCGCCTTGAACATCTTTTTATTCACATGGAAGGGTTTCCCATTCCTGAGAGGAATGCCTTTCACCTCCATCAAATGGCCAATCACAAGGCCATACCCCAACGAACTGACAAATAGACCAGCATTATTGATAGTCTTGTTCATTACGTTCTGGCAAATTTGGCTTAAGATTAACTCAGCCCAGTTCACCTTCTTCTCCTCCAGAATTGCAGCCATGACCGTCAGCTTCGTCCTAGACAGATGATTGAAGCTGCCAAACTTCATGTCCATGCATTTGGACACCACGTCCATTAACTTATGATAATCGTCCTTTATGAGCGACTTCTTGGTTGTGTAAACAGCCTTTGCAGCTGACTCTGGCTTGGTGATCTCCTTCCATGCCGCAGCCAGGTTGATGTCATTTTCAGCAATTTCCTTCAGCCCTATCGAAGGAAGGTGGCAGTGAGTAGCCAAATCCGCAGCAGTTATCTTTATCTCGGTGTTGTGGAAGGATGAACGGATTTCTCCATCGTGAACCTTAGTGTTCACATAGAACATGGCCACCTCTTCGAGATAGGTGTGCGAAAATTCCATAGTGAGATATCCCTTAAGGCCAGATTTCTCCAGTTTCTCAGTGATCTTCTTAGCAATGGCTTTGTCAATCCCTTACTTCACCAGTCCTTCAAAATCCACGGTCGAACCCGAGTAGATCTTCTCGTCCATCTTCACGAAGTCATAACTTGGAGACATTTAAGAGATAGGAACTTGAAAACGTGAACTTTGAACGAAATACGAACTAGGGTTTTGCTTTGTTTGCAGAGAGAACTTGCCTTCGCTTTGAGAGAGATGAGTGTAAAGTGAGAAGAGAGAAAATGAAATTTGAGTATATACGGGGTGTGAGGGGATGAATTTTAGAATTCAAAAAGGTTGATCACGATCAACGGTTGAGATTAAAAGCTTGAAACCGCATTAATTTTCCCACATTAAATGCAGCAGCATCTATATCCAATCATAGGCTAAACGGGTACAGGCTTTACACTGACACCATAATTACTGTTGATGTCCTGCCTAAAAAAACATTCCTGCTCGCAGAAAACGATTGTGTTTTGTCACTTCGCTCTTAAATAACTCAGCTATCTTCCAAAAGTGACTTAACTCTGCTTCTCTCTTCACATAATGATCACTCAGCTGTCTAGCTAACTTGATACAGCTGACTGGCCGTCTTGACTGTCTTACTTAGCTGAAAAAATGAAACTTTGCTTATTTCCAATTCTCTCTTCTTTGACTCTGCTGATTGAGTCTTCTGAGCCTCCTAACTCAGCTCAATCAATCCTAGCTCATTTTTAAGCTCTTCAAATTAACTTGATTCACATAATGGTTTAGTGAATATATCAGCTAACTGCTTGTCAGTTGATATGTATTCCAAAGTCATGATGTCTTTCTTTTCAACATAATCTCTTATGAAATGATATCTGACATTAATGTGCTTGGTTCTTGAATGCAATACAGGATTTTGAGTTATTGCAATAGCACTTGTGTTATCACACATAATTGGAATTTCCTTTCCTTCTATATCATAATCTCTCAGATGTTGCCTCATCCATAATACTTGGGCACAACAGCTGCCTCCAGCTATGTACTCTGCTTCAGCTATGGATGTAGCTATTGAATTTTGTTTCTTGATGAACCAAGAAACTAATCTATTTCCAAGCATTTGACAGGTACCTGATGTACTTTTCCTATCTACTCTACATCCAGCATAGTCTGAGTCTGAGTAGCCAACTAGCTTGACTCCATCCTTTGGATACCATAAGCCAACTTCTTGGCATCCCTTCAAATGCCTTAGGATTCTGTTGGATGCAGTCATGTGACTCTCTTTTGGTGCAGATTGAAATCTAGCACATACACCTACAGAAAGGTGATGTATGGCCTACTTGCTATCAAATAGAGCAATGATCCAATAAGGGTTCTATACCTAGTTTGATCTACAGCTTTGCCATCTGCATCCATACCCATCTTGACTGGTGTATTTATGGGAATCTTTACTGATGACTTCTCTTCCATACCAAATCTCTTCATCAAATCTCTAGTATACTTGGTTTGACTTATGAAGGTTCCATCCTTTATTTGCTTGACTTGAATACCTAGGAAAAAAGTCAGCTCTCCCATCATGCTCATTTCAAACTTCCCTTGCATGTGGTTTGAAAACTTGTCACACATCTCCTTATTTGTGGATCCGAAAATGATGTCATCCACATAAATTTGAACGAGAAATATACTCTCTCCATCTTGAATTCTGAAGAGTGTTCTATCAACCTTGCCTTTGGTGAATCCATTGTCAATGAGAAACTGAGATAATGTGTCATACCAGGCTCTTGGTGCTTGTTACAATCCATACAAAGCTTTCTTGAGCTTGTGGATTTTATCTCCAATAGTTTTCTGCTCAAAACCTGGAGGTTGCTCCACATAGACTTCTTCTTCCAAAAGTCCATTTAAAAATGAACTCTTCACATCCTTGATAAATAGTGAAGTTCTTGTTTACAACATATGCAAGAAACATCCTGATTGCTTCCAATCTAGAAATAGGAGCAAAGGTTACATCAAAATCTATACCTTCCTCTTGGCAATACCCTTTGGCTACCAATCTTGTTTTGTTTCTTACAACAGATCCCTCTTTATTCATCTTGTTTCTAAATACCCACTTAGTACCAATAAAATTTTTGTGGGTATCCCTTTGAACCAATTCCCAAACTTTATTTCTTTCAAACTAATTCAGCTCTTCCTGCATAGCTAGAATCCAATGTGTGTCATCCAATGCTTATGACACGTCTTTAGGCTCTATCTGGGAAATGAAACAAGTAAACATAGCTTCATGTTGAGCTCTGATTTGGTTCTTACTCCATCTCTAACATTTCCAATGATTAACTCAGGTGGATGGTCTCTCAGCCATCTCACAACTGGTTGGAGTAAGTCTGCTGGGTTCAGTCATCTCGCAGCTAAGTTGTCTTGAACAGCTTCTTCATCATCATTCAATTGCAGATCTTCTAGTTGTCTCTGAGATTCAGCTATCTCATCTTCATCAGGGTTGAGTGCTCTTACATCTACTTCAACATAGGGACTCTTCTGAACAGTTGGTTGATTCTTCTTTTCAACTAACTCGTCTATGTCTTCTCCATTAACATTGGGTTCATCAAAACCACATGGATAGACTCTTCTGTAACCATAGTCCTTTTGTTCTGCACTCTATAAGCTCTACTCTCAGCTGAGTATCCCAAAACGATACCTTCATCAGCTTTAGCATCAAAAGATTTTAAGTTGTCCTTGCCATTTTTGTGGATGAAGCACTTACATCCAAAGATTCGAAAATATCCAACATTTGGCTTCCTCTCTGTCCAAATTTCATAGGGAGTTTTAGACAATTGCCTGTTGATCATACACCTATTCTGAGTGTAGCAAGCAGTGTTGATGGCTTCAGCCCAAAATCTCTTAGGCAAACCAGCTTCAGCTAACATGGTCCTTGCAACTTCCTTGAGAGTTATATTCCTTTTTTTAGCTACTCCATTCTGTTGTGGAGTTCTTGCAGCTGACAACTCATGAGCAATACCATTTTCAACACAATACTGAGTTATAATCCCATTGGCAAACTCAGGTCCCCTGTCAGACCTTATCTTTATAATGGTTTGACTCTTCTCATTTTGAACTCTTCTCATCAGCTGAGGCAATTTCTGCAAAGTTTTCTTCTTTTTACACATAAAGATAAAGATAGTCCATGTGTATCTTGAATAATCATCCACCACCACTAAGGTGTATTTTTTTTCATCGATACTAGCTGGTTCAACAGGACCAAATAAATCCATGAGCAATAGATGTAATATCCTGGTTGAAAAAGGACTTGGCTTATCCTTGAAAGATGATTTGATTTGCTTTCCCATCTGGCATGCATCACAACAGTTTTCCTTCTTGTATACTGAGTCAGGCAATCCTTCCACAAGATGACTTCTTGTAAGCTTGTTGATTGTCTTGAAATTCAGGTGACTCAACTTCTTGTGTCACAACCAACTTGATTCGGCTGTACTCTTTGCTAGCAGACATGTGCCTGGTGTAGCAGTTGACCAATCCACTACATACATGTTCTTCTGCCTTGATCCTTGAAGCACAATTTCATTTGATTCATCATTCTTGATTTGGCATACACCTATATTGAATCCAACATTATAGCCTTTGTCACAGAGTTGGCTGATGCTCAGCAGATTGAAGTTGAGGCCTTCAACATATGCAACATCTGTGATCTCTAATCTATTTTTTCTTGTGGATCATGTGCCTTTGATTTCCCTTGGAGCTGCATTTCCTCCAAATATGACTTTAGCACCTTTGATTTCCTTGAACTTTGACATATTTTTCTTGTTCCCTGTCATATGTCTGGAACAGGCACTATCCATGTACCAGGTTCCTTGGCACTCAGTTGTTCCCTGAACCTGCAATCAAGGAGATTAGTTTTTAGGTACCCATACTTATCTGGGTCCTGAGGGGTTAGTGTTATAAGGTGTTCCAACCAACCTATAGCCAGATGATCTGACTCTAAGAGGTTGCCACCTATCAGTTCCGTAATCATAATGCATATTAGCAAATTGCTTGGGAGATTTAGGATCATACAACTGTCTCTTTTGTTTGTATGCCTATGTGTGTTTGAGCATTTGCTTTCTTGGGGTAATAGTGGAATTTCTGTGCATGTTGTGTTTTGTGCCTGGGTGCATATGTGTGCTGATTATAGCTCTTTTGCCTTGGAATGACCTATGATGAGTTTGAGGTTTTTGCCACTTAGGCTTATATCCCATATGTCTTGGTTGATTCCAATCAACTTCGCTTGGGTAGTTTCTACCATTCCCATCATGTGATTTTCTTTGCAGAAATCTCTGGGGTTTTTGGTAGCTCTGTTTGGATTTTACAGAGTATTTCCTGTTTGGAGTTTGCTGATGGACTTTTCTGAATTTAGTTTCAGCTGTCCTGTCAGCATATTCACTGGCTTCTTGCCTTTTCCCTTGTATCCAAGGCCAGCATGGTTGTGATTTTATTTTTGAGTGGGTGTTTGTTGCAACATATGGTGCTTTGGATTTTTGGATTCCCATATTGCTTGAGGATCCTTTTCGATAACTACTCTTGGGACTTGGGCATGCACAAAAGAATTAAATCCAATGCCTATATCTTGTCACCACTTTCTTTTTAAATCATTATAAGCTCATTCAATGATCTGGATGCCTTAGTGAATGATGCAATCACATTTTTAAGATCATTTTCCCTCTTTTCTATAGCAGCTAAGTCTGCTTGGATCTTGGCAATTTCAGCCTTCAACTTAGTGTTCTCATCAGCTATGTGACTCAGAGTACTCAGCTCTTTAGTCAGCTGTGAGTTTTGGCATTTAAGCTGGCTGTTTTTCTCATTTTAGCAGTGTGTGTGAGGTTTATATGTGCTTAAAATCTTTCATCATTTTGCCAATTGAATCATAAAGATTTGTGGGTGATGAAGTGTTTGTGTCACTATCACTATCACTTGAATCAGAATGAGATGAGTTAGAGTGTACCTCATCTTCTTGATTTTTGGAGTCTTGTTCTTTGGCCATGAGGCATATCAAAGCCTCTTCCTCTGTATCACTAGAGTAGTCTGCTTGCACTTGGCTATTTTAGCAGTCTCAACAGCCAACATGGCTTCCTTCTTTTCTTGTCTTCTTTTTTTCTTCATTTTTGTATTTGTTGACTGGTGGATAAGGACGGATCAAACAAAAAAGTGTCTGGTTGCTCGGTTCAGCTTCCAACACAGGTTCTCAGCTCTCTGCAAGCCAGCTCTATCAGTCCTCTGATTATCAACTCTCTGATACGCAGTTCTTTGATGTTCAGCTCTCTTGGGTGGTCTGTTCTCCCTTGCTTTGGAGGGTGTTGAGTGTCCTCTTGATGATCCAACCTTGTTTCTCTTGTAGTTCTTATTGAAGAACTTGTTAAATCTCTTCACCATCAGGGCAATCTCTTCTTGGTCTATTGTCTCCTTGGATTCAGCTCTCTTTGCTTCACCAACCATGAGTGCAGTTGTCTTTGAGACAGCTGTCTCCTCTTGATATTTTCTTCTCAGGTCAAACTCATATGCTTTAAGATCAGAGAACAACTCATGGTTTGATGTCTTGGTGAGATCCATGGAATGTCTCAGGGCCATGACCTTCATTTCCCACTCAGTGCGAGAGACCTTAGGATCTTCATACACATCTCATTCTATGTGTATTCTTTCCCTAGAGCTGAAAGCTCATTAGTGATCTCTGTGAATCATCCAGCTGATCCAGACTTTCACCTGCAAACATTTTAAAATTTTCAAATTTTTGGACTGCAACAGTTAATTTATTTTCTTTGATTTGATCAGTCCCTTCACAAATAAAAGTGAGTTTTTCCAAATCTCTTTGGCTGTTTTACAAGATTTAACTTTGTTAAACATAGCCTTATCAAGAGTTTTATAAAGTATGTCTTTGGCAATATTGTCAAGGTTGTATCTCTTTCGATCATCGTTGGTCCATTCACAACATGGTTTTTCTACCATAGCAGGTCTGGGCTCTGCTGGTGCAGCATCCTCTCCCTCAAAAGGAGCTGCCCTTCTTACAGCAGTGTTGACCTTTAAGATTTGTAGTGACCCATCCTCAATCACTAACCACATTTTATCATGCAAAGATGATAGATGAGCCTGCATACGAATTTTCCAATCATCAAATTCTTCAACAGTAAACATTGGAATACGAGTTAGATTTGCTTCCATGATAATAACTTTGCTTTTGAAATTAAAGCTTTAAAACTCAAGTGTTGATTCTTTGAAAACGGATGAGATCTAGCTCAGTAACCAGTGCGGAAAGCCAATGAACCAACTGCTCTAATACCACTTGTAGGTCCCAAGGGGTGATGTGTAAGTTTTAGAGGGGGGGTTGAATAAACCTTACCAACTTTTTGATTTAGTCCTCTTAAAATATTTTCAGAGTTAACTCAAATCAGCTAAGTCCTTGAGCGATAGCTAGGTTGGCTTACACAGCAAAGTTACCCACTCAACAGACTCGACTGAGCTATTGATAGTATAACTTAGCTGTTTTCAGCTAACACTTAGATATTTAGTTGATTTGGTTTTGTCAGCGGAAGGCTTTTCACCCTTATGAATTTAAGCACGTTTTTCAACACTTGTTTTAGGAATAATTATTATCAGCAGACTTTAGCAAGTTTAACTATATCAGCAGTTATAAAATAAAGCAAGTAATAGAGTGTGCTGAAAAGTAAAATGAACACAAGAAGTTTTATAGTGGTTCGATGATGGGGTAATTCCTCTAGTCCACTCTTCTTCAACTCTTGGAGGAATTCACTAAGTAACTTAAGCTTGGTTACAAAGTAGTTATTAGTTCGAGACAGCTTTGATCACACTGCCTGCTACTCCGGGACTCAGCTTCTTCACAAGACAGTTGTCCTATTACTTCAGTCGCCTTCAAACCCTTTGGCTTGATCACTTAGCCCTCCAACAGGTTCAAAGCACTGATTCGAATTGGAACCTCACTACTTCTCATTCAACATTGGAGAGTAGACCCCTTTTGTTCTTGAAAACAGTTTTTCTCTTCAACTGATGAAGTAATCTTTCCTTCACAAAGTGTGTTGGATTGAATTCCTTCAAAGTTAGGCTTGAGGATTTCTTTGAAAAGCTTGAGAGAAATTTGCAGGTTATTGCTTGATTGCTTGTTTGTTTTATAGTCTGTAAAATTCGTAACCTTCTCTCACTTGCTTCCTCAGCCTTTTATAGTGTACATTTGAAATTATGTTCGTTGAAGAGATAGACATAAATTTCAAATCCCACTCGTAGGTTGTTGCCTTCTCTTCTCTTGCAGCATTGATGTAGGTCGTACCATGAATTAAATGCTCTGCAGCCTTTCCTTAATCTTTGCAGGTCTTCAGGTATATCTCATTGGTTCCTTGCTTTTTGCACTCTTTCAGCAAAATAGTTTTATTGCTGACAGCTAGACACATGCGTATTTCCAGCTAAACCTTGACTTGTCTTGAGGATCTCTTTCAGCTTTCTTTAAGTCTTGTCAGTTGCATACCCCTTTGACATTCAATTCAAATCATTTGGGAATAACTTAGCTGGCAGTCAGCTGACTGAGACAACTTTTCTGTCACTTGATTGAATCTTCACTTCTCTTCACACAGCTGAGTCTTCTCTTCGATCTTCAGTAGAGTCTTGTAATATTCATCTTAGCTGACTTCAACTCAGCTTATACAGCCCTATCTATTACAAGTTGAATTACATAGAAAATGGAGTGCCAACTTCATAATCTAAGTTTTACATGGTATGATCAAAATCTAAATATAAATTTTTCCAACAATATTCAGTCAAATTTATTGTATTTTATAGTGTATATCGAGTCTATACAAGTTTTGTTATTCCAAAAGAACTAAAAATGACCAAGGTTTGATGTTGAAGTCGTATGTTGGGAGTTGACGCCATAACTTTATGTCAAGAAGAAGGGGTGCCACGACTGGAATCTCAATGTCACAGCGCGATGGCAAAAAACATGGAATTTCAAGTGAAATGTCAATCTGATGCCATATGCCATATGCCAGTTGTTCGACCGTAAAGACTCAAATTAATCTAACGATGTTAGCAAGAGTACAAGATCAATTGTAGGTTAGAAAGTTGACCAAATTCATCTCTCAGTCGTTGAGTAATTAATATATGTCATAATAAACAGAAAATAAATCATAATCACTCTAATCAGATTTTGGATTTTGAATTAATTAAACAAAATTTTTAATATAAATCAACTAAAACAAAGTGAAATTAAATCGATGAAACGTATGAAGAGGGTGTCTAGAGTTATGGAATCGTCTCATCAAACTTTCAAGCAGATTATCAATTAATGTACCATGCGATTAAACAATCAGGGAAAATAATATAAGCTAGGCCTAAGTTTGATAATGCTCGTATTAACAGATCAAGTCTAGATTAACCTAATTTACCGAATTAATTAACCAAGTTAGATAATACATTGTTGATTCGTAATATAACCCCTAACTAAACTTAGTCCGGTAATAATATTATCTCTTGATCTCAATTATTCCCTCAAGATAATAAAAAATTGATCAAACAATCAATTATAAGATAAAATAATTCAATTAGAAAAGGAGCAATCAATTAATTACTATTCATGTCTTTTTATTTGACTCAACTCATCCTAACCCTAAAACAATGTCATTTAGTTTACGCTTGTAGATGGATTTATCAATTCAGTTGAAAGGGAAAAAATAATCAAAGCATCACCATGCAATAATAGCAAATCGCCAAGTAATTAAAAATCAGATAAGAAAGACAAAGAAGATTTACACTTGGATAAAGTTATAGAAATTGGTGAAGTTAAGTAAAGGCTCCTCGGATAATATATAATTTTCCGGTGGAAAAACAAGCAATCCCCAATGTTGGATGATGAGAGAGTAATGAAAACTAGCGTTTAAAAATGCTAAGTAATAGTGTATTCACACTAAGTCTTAATATCATAATTAAATACTTAGAAAATCACAAGTTGTTTAACAATTTCTTATTCAAATGAAAAACAACATTTAGACATTACTCCAGTAAATTCATAGGCCATCATTTATCCACCGCCCTTAGCCAGCGACATCTTCTTCACCTGAAAGGTTGGATCATATATGGGGTGAGCGACACAACTCAGTGGAGTCAAAATTGTTGTCATGAACTCAGCTGAGTTAGAGGAGGAAGGTGCCAGTTTAATGAAAATGGAGAAGGGAAGACACTTTGCTGAAGAAGGTGAAGTGGTGACTGAGAAAGGGAAAGTTGGAGATGAGGTTGGACACCTGGACACTTGTCACGATCAGAGGCATGGATAAGCTTTTGAGATGGACTTAATATGGGTCGTCCATGTGTCACTTATTTTAGCTGCATTAATTATGTTTCTTTTATTCTGTTTTAGTTTGCAACATTGTGGTCCCAAGAGAATGATTAAATGGGTCAGATAGTGGATTGAAAGGCATAACGTTAATCTGCCAAATTCCTATTCTCTCGTTCTCTCTCTACATCCTCCCCTAATCTCTTCTCTCTATCTTCTTCTTCTACATTCATTTACAACAATTAATTACAAGCTTTACAATACAATAAATATTATACAGAAAATTACAGAAAATATACAACAGGATCATAACAATGGTCCAAGCTAAATACACATAAATTTCACATTAACATGCAAATGCAATCCAATAGAACATAGTATAGATTCTTTGAAAAACCATAGACATAGACATAGCTCGCATTGCAGGGATTCCACCTTAGGGATACATCGACCCCGGACCTCTTGAGTCCCTAGCGACATAGGTGTCTAAAGCAACCGTACTACACATCATACAAAATAACTAAGCATTTAACAAGTACAATAAGAGTTTATAAAACAAATCCCACCTCGAAACATAGCTTGAAATATGTAGAACTTAAATGTGTTGGATCCAAGTACTCCTAATCCTCGCTCGATAATTTGCCTAACAATGGAAATATAATAATACTTGTTAAACCTCAAAATATTCTAAACTTGAAAACCTAATAATAATATTGTACGATCTTACAATCTTAAATAGGGGCTTAGTAAAATATAATTTATAAAGTTGAAAGTTGAATAAAGTGTTGAAGAGCACTGGGTCAAACCTGAAAATAAACTAAAATTTGCGGAGTGAATTGGAATTTGGTAAAATTTAAGGCTGGCAAAAGGATCAATATGGTCAACATCTTGACTCGAGTAAAAATCCTGAAATGAGAAATCAAATTGTTCTCTCTCTTATTCCTTTTCCCTTTTTCTTTCTCCTTTTAATTTTTTCCCCCTTTTCCCTGATTTTAAAATTTTGAATTGATTTATTTTTAATGAATCTTTTGTGGGAGAATGTGTTAATAATAATTATTTTTCTTTCCAATTCCTTATTCCTTTTCCCTTTTTCTTTCTCCTTCCCTTAATTTTTCTTTCTTCTCCCGTAACTCCCCCTGCTCCCTCTTTATTCTCCTCTTTCTTTATTTTTTTTTCTTTTTCCTTTCTCGCCCTTTTTCCTTTCTCACCTTTTTCGACAACTAAGTTCAGCCTCCCCCTTTCTTCTCCTTTTCTTATTTCTTTTGCTTACTCTTTTCTCCTCCAAATCAAAGTAGAAATCCCTATTTGCGAGAAGCCAGTCATCCCTTTTTCAAACTCTCAAAATCCAGTCAAGGTAGCTTCGCGGTGGTGTGTTTCGGGCGGTGGCGGATAGTTTGGTTTACTGGCTATGATATGATGGATTCAAGTTGCGAGTTTGAATCCGGTGGCTGGGTACTATGGAGTTTGGTGGGTTTTGAGTTGTTGGGTTTGGGTTCCACTGGTGAAGAGTTTATTATGGTGGTCGGAGGTCGTCTTCTTTTCTTTCTTTTTTTTTTTCTTCTTCGTGTTTGGCTGTGGATGGCAGGCTTTTGATTTGGAATTGGTTTGGCCAAATTCTAATGATTTAGAAATAAGTTGAGGTGGGCTGATTTCGGGACTGTAATTGAGATGGTGATTGCCGGTGGTTTTTGGCTGTGGCGTTGAGTGACATTCCGGGCCGAATTTTGGTGGGTCTAGGGGACTAACGAGCAGGCGGTGATGGGTGTTATGGGGCTTGGATGTGTGAGTTGAAGTGTTTTTCGATGGGGTGGTGGTTGGTTGAAAACGGACGATGGAATTTGACAGAAAAGCTCAAGAAATCGTTTATGTTTTACTTGCTGAGTTAACTTAAAGATATGAAGGAGTTGGGAATATACAAAGTTTATTAATAGAGCTTATGACCAATGATCTAAGATAATATGACTCTGAAATATGGTTAAAAGATAAGGCTGAATTCTTAGTTTTAAAACCCTTGATAAGATGATAACTGATAAGTAAGAAAGATGGAGTTTTACGATGATGCTTGGAATCGAAAAGTTTTATCTGAATATTCTAGAGTTATATTTGGGGAAAATTTGACAATGGGCTAAAATAATAATAATGGATTAAATTGGGCTAATAATAATTTTGGAAAAATGACAAAAATACCCACCTATTTAGTATAAACCCTGCAAAATACTGACTTTTAATAAATATTACCTAACAATATGATATCCGGTCTCACATTCCACCAAATACGCTCCAAGCTCTATCCTTCCCACACAATACGCTGTCATAAAACAACCACCAAAAAACAGAGTACCAATTAGAGATCCGAAACGCAGCAGCCAAAACAAGTGCGCAAACACTGTGCGAAGGAGAAGAACAAGGAGAAGACATCTTTTCGAGCACAAAGGAAGAAGAATCGGACTGCAAATCAGGAAAAAGAAGAACATACAAGAACAAAAAAGCAACAAATAGAAGAAAAAAGCAGGACAAAAAACAGGTTACCAAGCAACCCAATCTGAAAAGGCAATGCTTATTTTATTCTAAAAAAATGTTTACATCATTGCACATCGATTTCCAGATGCAAAATTATAATTGTGTGTATATATATATATATATATATATATATATATATATATATCGGATGAGTCTTAAAAACCTGAATGCAATCTTTTAGATAATTGTTTCAAAGTTGTTTCATTGTTGTTGAAAAAGTGTTTATATTCTATATACTTCCCAAATACAACACATTGCTTCCCTCTGTACATGAACATTGTTTCATATTTGTTTCAATTATGTTTCTTTCATGTTTCAAATAGAACAACAAAGAAACAAAAAATAAACAATACATCTTGTACAGAGAAATTTGAAAAAATAATAAAAACAACAGATCAACGGCATAGAAACACAACATAAACAACACAGAAACGAAAAAATATCCATAGAAACAATAAATAACAAAATAAATCCAGTAATATAAAGAAAAAAACACCATACCTCAGTAGTATCAACGCCTCTAAATCCAACAGTTTTCTTTTTGGATGATTTTCCCTTAACAACTTCTTTTTCATCAACATCGATAAGTTTCATCTTTCTTTTTTAGAGGATGAAGAAACTAGAGCTTCAGATTTTGAACAAAAAGTTACAGGAATCAAAGAGAAAATAAACCAACAATGGCGGACGTGCAAAGAAAAAAACTCAAACATCGAGAGGAAAGAGAGAGAGAGGAAGTGACAGATTGAACACGAAAAGGCTGCAGCGTAAATGAGGGGGAAAGTTAGAAAAAGAGCGTACAAAAAGTAAACAAAAAGGTAGGGATGTGAGATATTAGTAAAATCGGGATTTGTGCCAAAAGGAGGATATTTTTTGTAATTTCCCCAATAATTTTTGGACTGAACATGAATTTGGGTTAGTAAAGATTTTTGGGTTATTAGATTTTTAAAATAGGAAGTTAAGAAATTAAGCCCCTAAATAACTTAAATCGCATGGCATATAATAAGTAGAATAGTTCATATTTCACAATATCTCGCTGGTGGTTGGTTTCATAATTAGGATATTTCTTTTATTTCATTTTATTTTTGGGTATAACGAGATAATTAATAATTAACCCTAAAAGATATCATATTATACCCAGAAACAAAAACAAGCCATTACTGCCAAACAATCGCATTTGAATCATTTTCAAACTTCGAAAATAGCCCAAAATTGACCAGTACACTCCAGAAAACAAGTATATCCTCGATGCAGCCGAGGACTTAATTGGAACAATGCCATACATTGTAAAAAGCTTTTGGTGTATTTTGACATAATAAGCATTCTTTTGTGGAACATATATCTCAAAACACAACCTCAGTAAAGATCCAACAACGTATAAAATCGAGCCCGAAACAAGTGGCCCATTTCCATGTCTGAGAATTAAGGGCCTTGGAGTCACATTTGTGATCCATCAACGGAGTATAATTCCTCATCAAGACAAAACTTTCCCATAGCCGTAGGGAATAATGAGGAAAGACAATAAAGGCAGCTGCAGTAGTTTTCTGTCAGTTGATTTTGTGCAATCCGATGTTTAGATCGGAAGAAATGGAGACGAGGAGGGGAATAGCATGGTGCCATGCGGCTTTGAAGACTCGTTTCTGATGAGCTCTTATCGACTGAGACGGTTTGTGAGCATTGTATCTGATATCAAACAAGTGAATGACAGGGTCTGCTGAACCAGAAGTCATATATAGACCATCTGGAGACCATGCCTGATTTATAAGAGCCGATTGTGATTCGCTGCTCTCTTGCTTGAATCCAAACGAATGAATCTCCATTTGCCTCAATCTGAGATCAAACAGTCTAAGCTGTCGCTCTGGGGTCCTGTAATGATAACGTACTAATGAATACAGCAAGGCAACATAAACAAATGTAATATAAGGGTTAATCACAAAAACCACACCTCAGGGGTAGTTTTTGTAATTATCCCTTAATAGAATTTGCATTTTTTAAATGGTCCAAGAGTTACTATATAGGATACACCTAAGACTGCATTTGGCCAAGAAAACTAAAACAATCCCTTTGTTGTAGTTGGCAGTGAAAATATATTCGAGAACAAACCAATTTCAACTTTCAAGTGCCAAATTTCTCACATTTTCTCTAAAATCGAGAAATTTTAGAGAAAATATCTAGAATCACAGCTTAAAATTTTCAAATTTCTAGGAACAAGAAACCCAAACAAACAGCTGCATCTGACATTAGAACACTGAAAACCATATTTAGTATTCATATTTTGAAAACTGAACCAAATGCCGAGATCTCAATTTAACCTTTAAGTGCTCCCCTATCCTTCATATGGTACAAAGCTAAACCATTATATGGTAAAATAACATGTAGCCCTATTTGATACACAAACAAACTTCCCATACTGCTAAAATTGGATCAAATATACTTGAAGGGTCGATTCTTGAATTATATATATAAATCCAGAGAGTACTTATGAATTTCGCCATGGTTGTCCGTTGTTCCCATTCCCAAACCCCTTTTCACATTCTATACTATTCCAAAATCCGAACACATTTATTTTACCCGTTCCCTCATTTTCTATTTCCACACTCCTAATCCTATCACCCTATTTTTAATTATGTATCTGAAACCTAATTATGTATTTGATTCGTGAAAAACATGGATCCCACCATTTCTACACAACCACAACCATACATAAGATAACCATGGGGAGCCTGCCACTTACTCAAATACATATTATAATATACATAAATATTGAAATCATATCTTTTATGATAAAAATTCCGCCAAATCAACTATATATTTCACATTTACACTCATTCATCCAAACATATTTTTAAATCTCACATGAAAACCAATACAACAAAAAATTCCAAATGAAAATGGTGAAGATGAAAATTCTCATGGAAACACAAACAAAAGAGCCCTAATATATTATCCTCTGTTTTAAAAATCCCTGTCTAGCCCCGATTAATCCCCACTTAGGCGCTAGGCCCCCCTTGTCCGCTTACGATTTCTTTTCCGATTAGGCCCTCCTAATCCCGACCAGGTCCCGCCTAACCCCGCCTAGGCGGCTAGGCCCCATCTGCCGCCTAGCGCTTTTTACAACATTGATATTATCAATTATTCCTCACATTATTGTGTTGAGTTACTCCAACTGTTTCAGACTAGGGTGGGTCTAATTGCTTGATGTCATCCGAAGTGCCCTTAAAATGGTCTGGATCATGACTGTTAGTGAAAAGTAAGAACTTAAATTGGTGCAAAATCTAATGAAATGTGATGTGGATTAGTACCACTTTTAAGACATTCTAAGCAGATAAAATTTTCTGGTAGTTTCATGGCATAGTAAGTAATCGATATATATAAGATTGTCCAAGAAACTAACTGAACGCAAGTTCAAACTGGTGAAGATGAAAATTTTCGGGTAGTTTCATCTTTGCAACACACTCCAGCAATATCAAACAAACTGAACGCAAATTCATACAAAAATTGACATAATTTGACTCAAATCAATATGAATTGGAGGGAGTGTCATAATTAGTATTGTTTAAATAGATGCAAAGCAACATTAAACGTATCCTATATGAGGACTTCAGTTATTCATTTAATTATGAATATTAGAGGCAAATACAATACATTACCTTCAGCCAAAGAGATGAAAGATGAAATTTAAAACCAAGTGTTTAAATCAAATAAAGAGTTAGCAATGTATAGTAAGTGAATTGCATTGTGTTGTACTTGTATGTGTTTTCACTTCTACTTTTCTCCAAAATAAGGGATAATTACAGAAAAAGAAAAAATGAGGTTTGGGCTAATTAAAAAAATAAAAAAACCAGATGATTTTTAAATTTACAAAAAAAAACCATGAGGTTTGATTTTGTCTTAAATATAAGGAGGTAACTGTAGTATTTCTATAAAAGTCGCAGTGGTTTTGAAATGATTTTTGCTTATGAAGGGGGAAATGTATGACAGAATCAAACCTCAAGGGTTTTTTTATAATTTTCAAAAATCTCTGGGTCTTCTTATAATTAGCTCAAACCTCGGGTAGTTTTTGTAAGTATCCCTCAAAATAATGCTAAGTCAACACGTAAGGTACCTGGTGAGTGGAGTGTGTTGGTGAGTGGGAAAGGTGGGGTACTGATGAAGAAATAACCAAGCATTTGAATATTAAGCAAATTACAGGAAATGCAGGTGAATAATTTGGGTGTAATAAACTTACCCTGTCTGAACCATAAAGAGGTTGAAGTCACACGGATTAGGTAGAACACTCATGCACTTGCTGTCTATCTGATGTTTGTAATCTGCTCTTCCCGTCATTACATCGAACCCAATAATCCGCTTGTCTGCACCAGCCGACATCACAATGTTCCTATGCTGCATTCCAGCGACCCCCATTACAGCAGAGGAATGATGATTTCTGTGCAATGCTTTAGGTTTCCACGAGTCTTCGTCTTTTTCGGTCCAGAGGATTACAGCGTGATCACTTCCACCAGTAACAAATGATTTATCGTCCCATGGCGTGAATATTATGCTGTTGATGATACCTTTAGTGTGAGGCTTGTCTTCGAGAAAGCTTACACGTGATTTCTGCGGATTATTACAGTAACCAAAATTATAATTACCATTCCTAAAAGTAAAGAGTCATAAAGAATCGCTGAAAATAAAAGCAGGTGTAGTGCCTGAGTTCAATTTGTATTTAATACAAATTACTAATGAAAATAAAAGATCATTCGGAGCGAGGACAATATGAGCAAACAGGCTCGAACCAGATTTTGAGCAAACATAACATTGCTAAGATAGACAACCAAGTGAATACTATTTTATAATTTATAGAAGGGATAATTACAAAAAATGTCCCTGAGGATTAGTTTAATTACAAAAAAACCAAGAGATGTTTGAAAATTACAAAAAATCCCTTGAGGTTTGATCACGTGTTAAATTTAAGGGGGTTAATTGCATTATTTTTACAAATGTAAAGGGGGTGTTTGAAATGTTTTTGCTTATGAAGGGGGTAAAGTGTAAAACAAAATCAAACCTCATGGGTTTTTTGTAATTTTCAAAAACCAATGGGTTTTTTTGTAATTATCTCAAACCTTAGGTAGTTTTTGTAATATCCCTTTATAGAATGTGAAACTACACTTGGAATAACCGACACCAAAGAAGACGAGCAAGGGCCAACAGCAACGTTAATTAAACAACGGCATCATTCAAGATATAATGAATGCAAAATTTCTGAAATCCATGCGAATGCCATTTCGAACTTTGTCTGAAGTCAATTACCCTTCTACAAATTCAGAGTTTATGTTTAAGAACTTGATTGAAGTAGGATATGAAAAATGCAGGTAACAAACTAGAAGTCCGTGAAGCAATTTAAAGACAAAACAAGTCAAAAAGGAAAAGGGGACAACTGGGAATAGAAGCTATGTGTACGTTCCATAGATGAGAGTGAGAGGCAGGGATCAGTTGATAAAGCCAGACTTATAAGCTTTAATGTTCCCAAACTAACAAATTACTGGTTGAATTTTAGGAATTATTACAAAAACTACCCTGAGGTTTAGTCTAATTACAAAACACTACAGTTATCTTTCAAAATTACAAATATCACATTCATGTTGGTATTATCCTAACAAATACCTTCTCCTGAGGCCTCTCGAGGGTGCAATTTTGTATGCTAAAAACAAATATCAATGGGATATTTGTAATTTTAAAAGATAACCGGGTTTTTTTGTAATTAAGCTAAACCTCAAGGGTAGGTTTTCTAATTAACCCTAACTTTTTATAGAAGTCTCAAGCAAATAAATCATAAACTAGTACACTTAGCATGTTGTCAAATATAACAGAGTATACTCATAGCAACCACCTGTGTGATAGTTAAAAAAACGATTTGAATTCTTATTCCCTTCCAGTATCGACTAATTAAAACTGATCTTTACCCCACGGGCCCCATGCCGTCGTTCAATTTCTATTTTCGCCCACATGAATAGCTAAATCCAGTGTATTCTCCTTTTTTCTCCTTTATTTCTTTATTCAATCTAGCACACAGATCAGGGATGTCATCATGTTATATCATTCCCAGAATGACCAAGAATAAGGCAGGTTACATATGGCTTAAAATCCTATAGATACTGCAACACTAGTTATAAAGAATTCCGGAGAGAATTTAAGTACGGGTTACACAAAAATATGCTGGTTGCTTTGGCATGGAATAGCAGTATTGCTTTACATTAACTCCCAGACTTGCTTCCAATCGATTGGTAAATAAACACATCAAGATTACAATAATATAAATATAATAGCATAACAGCTTTAAATTAGGACGGTTACCTCTCTTCCCTTGTTTAGGTTCAAAATTGATATCTGAGAATCCCCACCATCGGCACTATAAACTGAAAATAGTTTGTTTCCATGTGGATGCCAAGCTATATCTTCCGGCCATCTCCTTTGCTTGTCAGATTGGCAATCAGTACTACTTAGAAGATTGGCACTAGAACTGCACTTTGTGCAATGAGAGCAAAAGAGATCCAAGTAAGAAACTTATATTACTAGCCAAGTGAAATTGAACAGAAGATCACAAACAGATGGACAACTCTCATATAAATAAAGGTCAATTTTATGTAACAAAAGGATATTGATGCAAGTAAGTTTTTAAAAGAAGATACCAACCCTCTCCCCTGAAGTTGCCACAGGTTGACTAATCCATCCAACGCACTGCAAAAACATTCATATGAATGAGAAAGAGTTACCATTTGCAATTCGACAAGACTTCAGGTGTCAGAGAAATGCTATTACATAGCTAAGCATGGAGGGAAATGATAAAAGCATAAAGCCAGGCATTTTTCTAAATAATTCATCCAATGAGCACCTACGGGTTGTTTGCTCCATAGCCAAAAGAAATATTTTTCTATAATACAAATGGGTAACAGCATCAAAGAAGCGAGCAAAAGATACCGGTCCATGCAATTTATCATGGCAACCAAAAAAACATCATGTCAAGTCTTACAATATTTACCAGTTGGTTACACCCCTTGCGATACTTCTTTTCTGGGTGAGTAGAAAGAGAATACTAAGTAAAAAAATAATTATCCATTAAGTTCTCAGTAAACGAAGGCTCAATCTTAATAGTTGTACTTGTAATTAGCACCTATTTCAGACAATAGCGCAAGCACCACAGTATTAGAACTTTCATGACCAACTGTGCATTCTAAAATCATATAAATGGTTTGATTGAGCTCATCTTCTCCACTTGGACCAAAGAAATACTTATCATAAATAAACCTTTAAGTTTTACACGAACAAAGTCTTTCTGTACATTACACAGGAATTTGAGTATAGATCTCTAACAAACTACAACCAAACCACGTAAACACTCGAAACAAATATATTTAATTAGTCAAGAGAATGACAGTGTTCCGTAAAACAAGATGAATTACATCACAAATATAATTTTCAAGTTTTATATGACAAAGAACATAAATATCTAGTAGAATGCAAAACAATCCAAAGAAAAACTTTGTTTGGCATATGCCACACCTGAAAGCAGAAATAGTAAACTTTAGTTCAAGACAAAGAAGATGGGACAAAACTCAAAAAGAAAGGGAAATAAAAGCATATACATTTTTTGTTTATACTTTGTCTTTTCTTCCTCAAAGCACCAACATCATCTTCGATCAAGCATAAAGGGAGTCCAAGAACTATATCATTTCATATTCTGGTTATTTTTCTGAAGAAACAGGGAGGAATAAATTACCTGGTCACAAATAACTGATCATTTGTTGGACACAAAGCAAGACTTCTAAGCTTTCTTTTGTGTTGACTGCATAAAATATGGCCAGCTTGACATCGGATTGTGACTGCTGAAGGCTTTTTTCCTATCAACTGAATCAAATCTGTATGTTCTCTCTGCTCTGTACATCTTCAACAAAAAATTATGATCAACGAAAAATATCATACAAAGTATGTGGTGGCCATCTACACCAATTAATAGTAAAACCAATTTCAATAAAAAAAAATTAGAAAATCTTAAAATTGCTAAAGGATTAAGCAAAGAAGCCGAACCAATCTTCCTTTTCGTTCCTTTAGGTTGAGTTTCCATGGTTTCTTGTTCAGATGATTTTTTGTGAGTTTTTTCCCCCTTTAACTTAGCAACACTATTCACATAAGTGGATGTCGATGGAGTGGACAGTGAGCCAGACCCACTTGAAGATTTATTTCCAGGTTCCTTTGTCTTTAAGGGTTGAGAAATGTTTGGATTCACAGAAGGGATCACAAGTTGTGGTCTAGACTTAATTTGGTTTTGAGAAGAATTTTCATCTTTCTGGAAAGGACTAGGTGGTCTTCTACTAAGATTCAGATTATCTCCAGAGGGCTTCACGGCATCTTGACGCTGATGCAAAGTTTTATGTTGAGACTGTTTTTGAGAAGGACTTTCACTCATCTTCATAGGACTTGCAGATCTTCTTTCAACTTTTACCTCTTCCCTCCCTTCCCTCCCATTAGATGAATTTTTAGAAGCTTTTACGACATTCCATCCTCGAAGACGAGCCAATTTATTTTGGGTATCGTCCAACCTCTTTTCTGCTTCATCAAGCTGCAGGCCCCATGCAGGGACATCAATACACAATTCGTAATCAGGACAAAATAAAAGTTTACAGAGCATGTAGATATATATGGAATTCGATACAACTTTTTCCATTTGCAGTAAATTATAAACAAAATATGCACATTATAAAACATATCACAGTTGTTGCCTTGAATCAATATTAACAACAATCCACAACCGGATTTCATTGAATAAGATGAAATTGGAATTATTTAAACAACTAAATATTGAAACTATGAGAACACAACCCCCCACCCCAACAAAAACAAAAAGAGGAAAATTGATTGCTCGGTCATATTAACTCGTGTACTGTGACTAAGCACATGTATGCTAGTTCTAAGTCAAAATCCTATAGATAATCCAGAGATATCAAGCAAGAAACGCCAATTTATGTCATGATATGCGACAACGCTATTAGATTTCCATAATACATATATACTTCCTTGAAATGCATAACAAAATATATTTTTTCCCACTATCATCTCAATGTATAGAAATAACCATTGGCAGAGCATACCAATTAAACTACACCACCTAAATTTTAGCCTAAAAATTAAGAAGAACTGTTAAATTGAGTCAAAATAACTCCTCGAGATCATTTAACTATTGATACCCAAAAAATCACAAAGTCTTCTCCCAAACTTCAGAATGATTTTATTAATCTGAATCAGACACTTAAAGTTTTAAGTGACAGATGGAGGCAAGAGAATATTCTGTATAGTAGCCATATAGCTGTTAAGAACCTATGAACGTCAACCACTGATCAACTTTCCGGTTAAATGTTTGCATGAATGAAAACAATGAAAACTTCTTAGAGTTACAGCTTACACCATGTTCTGGTAATCCATTGACATAATCCATAAAATCAAGAGCACAATGCACAATATGGTATTTCCTATAATACCCTTCCCTACAACTTTCATAAGCCTGTGCACCTCAAATACTAGTTGTTTTGATGGATTAATCAGTTTTTTTTTAATTTCTTCAAAAGTTCGGCCCCGTCATTGCAGGTACTCGAACACCGGCCTCGTCATTGCGAGTAATACCCGTGGCCACTGGTTGATGTATGAATCAGTTACCATACAAATATTACCTACCAACTTTTTTTACCTGCATTAAATGCAAAACGCCCAATTCCTAAAAAGTTGCAACTAGATAACTCCAGCAGTCAAACCCAATTAAGGATTCCATTTCAACCACATGGATAGCCCACAAATAACCAAAATACAAAAAAGCACCACCACTATAGTAAGAGCCCACAATCACCAAATACAAAACAACACCACCCATAAACTTCAGAACACTTGTAATG
Source organism: Rehmannia glutinosa (assembly GCA_016081115.2). NCBI lineage: Eukaryota > Viridiplantae > Streptophyta > Magnoliopsida > Lamiales > Orobanchaceae > Rehmannia > Rehmannia glutinosa. The sequence continues at coordinate 45,040,562 of CM071934.1, read as the reverse complement.
TGGAAGCAAATTTGATCAAACACCATAATCAGTCAATAAAGAAACTCATAAATAGGTGATTCCCTAAAAGTGTAAACCTCTAGTTTGTTGCATTACAAACACAACCAACTAGAAACCTAACCATTCAATTACACTTTTCACAAAACAAACAAGAAAACAAAATTACAAACACACCAAATAGAAACCCTGCCACATTCATTACCCTTTTCACAAATCATCACCAAAATGCAAAAGAAACAGAACCCGGAAAACCTTACATCATATGGAACAGGAGCCGACATTCTTGGAAGAAAAAAAAATACAAGAAGCCAAAACTTGAAAAAAAAAATTAAAGAACCTGGGATTTATAGTAAGTAATACGCTGGCGTAGGTGCTCCACTTCTTTTGTTCGATGCTCTATCAGGGCCACAAGTGCTTCTTCCTGCTCATTTCTAATTTGCTCCTCCATTTCTCCATCATTTTTTTCCTCTTCTGGGTCCTCTTCTTCTTCCTCTTCCTCTTTCTCTTCTACTTCAATTTTGGGCTTCTTCAAAATCGAATACCCGCTCATTTTTTATTGATTCAAAAGCGATGATTCTCGTTTCGGTCTGTTTCAGTGATTCCGGATTCTCGGAGAGTGGAAAAAGAATCTAGTATGTGGAATTTGGGAAATTATTTTTTGATTTTGAGAATGTGCAAGGGTACGAGGAGGAGAAAATTGCACTTTGGTTTTTATAGTCAATCACTTTTGGTCCCAGTGTCCCACAATTTGTTTTTTGATCTCAATAATTTTTTTTTATCACATTCAGTCTCATAAGATTCAAAAATTGCAGTTTTTAGTTCTAAAATTATCAGAAAATTTAACAAACCATTAACTTTATTTTTACGAGACCAAAAAAGCATTTATCCGAAAAATAATTTAAAAAAATATTTTTAAAAATCTGAAAAATTGTCCAAAAATTTTTAAAATTATTTCAATAAAATTTAAAAATATTTGCAATTATTAAAGAAAAGTTATAAATAAATCCAAAAAATTATTAAAATCTAAAAATTAAAATATAAAATATATGATTGTTTGTTTAAAAATAAAAAAAGTTTGAAGTTATTTTAAAATCCAAAATTGCAAAAACTTAAATATGAAAATAGTTTTAAAAAAAACTATACACTGTTTGAATTTTTAAAATATTTGAAATTTATTTAAAATTCTAAATAAAAAAACTCAAAATTATTTGAAATTATTATTTTAAAACTAAACGATTTTCAAAATCTGAAATTTTGTTTAAAAAACTAATAGTTGTGTTAAAAATCTGACAATTACTTCAAATCTTAAAAATGAACTCAATATTAAATTAAAAATCTCGATAATTGTTTAAAATACGGAAATTTGTATAAAAATCTGAAAATGAATTAAAAAATGAAAACTATTGAATACTTTTGAAAAAATTTACCAAAAAATCTGAACTTTTCATAAAATCCAAATAAAATGTTTTTTCAAAACTAAAATTATAAAAAAGAAATATAAATTAAAAGAAAATATTGAAATTTGTTTTAAAAAAATCCAAAATTTATTTGAAAGTCTTAAAATTATTCCAAAATCGAGATATTAAAATCTAAATATATTTAGAAACTTTCCATAATTTTTCAAAACAATGTTCAAAATTTTAAAAAGAGTTTTGAATTTTTTCATTTTGGAATTTAAAATATTTTTAAATATTTTAAAAAAACGATTTATAGTTTTACAACAATTTACATATTTTATTTTTATAATATTTGGATTTTAAAATAATTTCAGTTTTTTTGACTATTTTTAGTTTTTAAACAAATTATCAGATTTTATATTTTTTAATTTTTAGGTTTTTGAATAATTTTTTTATTTTTTATAACTTTTTTAGTAAATTGAAAATAGTTTTAAGTTTTATTGAAACAAATTTTCAGAATTATTAGACAATTTTTCAGGTTTTTAAAATAATTTTTTTATCTAATTAATTTTGGGATAAATGCATTTTTGGTCCCATAAGAATAGAGTTAACTGTTATTTAAGTTTTCCGTTAGTTTTGGGATTAAAATTGCAAATTTTGAATCGTATATTAGTTTTGGGACTAAAATTGCAACTTTTGAATCGTATATGACTAAATGTGCTAAAATAAATCTATTGGGACCATAAAAGCAAATATGGGACTAAAAGTATTTAACTCTTTTTCTTAGGGACCAAAAGTACCATTTCTTTTATAAGATGATGAGTCAAGCTATTAGTGACAAGAGTACCTTGTAATTATATTTAATTTCTTTTATTCTCTTTTTAATTTTAATTTTTTCCTCGTGTTTCAGCCAAAATTATAATGACTTCTGCTTTTTATCATCGGACGATTTTTTAAAAGTTTAACACTTTTATTTCGGCAAAAAAAAAGTTATAAAAGTATATAATTTAGAAATAACGATATTTACATTAAAAGGGATAAATAGTACTTTCCACTTTACTCACAATAAATTCAAGGGAGCCGCTATTTGCACTCCAATTTCTTATAAATACGACTCACTCCATATTTTCACAAAATTAAAATGACTAGTGTACACTTACTGTCAAAAAAATACACCCCACCACTTTTTTTGAAGTGTGGCACGATCGTGCCCTATTTTAATACATGGCACGATCGTGCCACACTTTAAAATATGGTATGATCGTGCCACACTTTTTACACCAATTTCTTAAATAAAACCGATGTAAAAAGTGTGGCACGATCGTGCCCTATTTTAATACATGGCACAATCGTGCCACACTTTAAAATAGGGCACGATCGTGCCACACCTTTTACATCTGTTTCTTAAAGAAAATCGATGTAAAAAGTGTGGCACTATCGTGCCCTATTTTAAAGTGTGGCACGATCGTGCCATGTATTAAAATATGGTACGATCGTGCCTATTCAAACATGGCGAAAAAATGCACGATCTTGAAACAAAAAAATCCAATTCAAACCCAATCTATAAAACATTTAATCTATTAGAAATGACATATTTTCACCACTTATTGCTACAATTAAAATAACACGATAGCAAAAAATAAAAATTAGCAACTGAAACCCTAGGGAAGAAAAAAATATTTCGGAAAAAAAAAAAGATTAGGTGTATTTAGAATTGTTTTTTTACAGTAAGGGCATAATAGTTATTTTAAGTCATTTTAATTTTGTGAAAATAGGGAGTGTGGTGTATTTATAAGAAAATGGGGTGCAAATAGAGGCTCCCTAAATTCAAGAAGCTACACACTAACTCAATAAGTTTGATGCGTATACAAAAATATTTTTAATTTGTGATAATTTTAAAAAAAAAAATCAAAACCAAGACAACGATCCTACCGTTTGACTGTTCACATTCTACGTTTTCTCTTTCTTCGTATTTTGAGAAATAATTGGCTGCATTTAGAGTTTTAACGAAATAATTTTTGTGAATATGTAGGGAAAATGCATAAATTGGATATCCTTGACATCATAGAAAAAAATAAAATTGTATGTATTAGTTGTTATGGAGTTTGATCAATTAAGTTAAAATAGAAAATTATGGGTAGTTTATGTATGTGCCAAACTTTATACAATGATATAGAATTTTGATAGTATTTAGCTTTTGAAGTTAATGTTAAAAATAGTGGTATATTTTCTTATATAAACTACGAAATTAAGGAAAAACAAACCTATTCAAGCTTATTTGCTTGTTGAGAAACAGGAAATAATTATTAAAATTAAAAAGAAATCGCCATGCATTTGCTCATAGATAACTCAAGATTCTCGGAGGGTGGAAGAAGATTTTGTCAAAAACTCCATATGTAAAATAGTTATATACGTGTGAATGAATTGAATGCACGAAAGAGATTATCAATTCTTATGAAAGAACCTCGAGCTAGAAGATTAACTTGGAAAAATCAGAGATTTCATTTAGCAAAGGGGTTATGCACAACAAAAAATTGCGGTTGCACAAAGATTGGGTGTGGGTTTGGTGGATAAGCGTGCTAGTATTTGGGGATTCCAGCGGTTTTTGGGAGATCCAAAAAGGAAATTTTCTCGTTGGTGGTTGATAGAGTTCGAAAAAATTAAAGGATTGGAAAGGACACTTCCTGTCGGCAGCCGAGAAAATCATACTAATCCAATCGGTCGAGCAAGCTATCCCCTAGTATATGATGAGTTGCTTTCTTTTTCCCATCAATATCTGCAGCCAAATCAACTCGATTATTAGCAAATTTTGGTGGGGGCGAACAAAGGAAGAAAACAGAATACATTGGCGATCTTGGGGCAACCTTTATCGTTCTAAATGGGAAGGGGTGCTGGGATTTAGAGATTTACATATGCTGGCAAAGCAGGGTTGGATACTGATTCATGACAAGAACTCCCTTCTATCCTAAGTGTTACAGGCAAAATACTATCCTAGAAGCTCTTTTCTTGAAGATACAATTGGTCATAATCCATCATACACATGGTATCAAGCAGAAAAGTCCTTCAAGATGGTATCAGATGGAACATCAGTAATGGAGAACAAGTAAAGGTATGGACAGATCCATGGCTCCCGGGCCAACCACGATTTCGTTCCATGTCGGAGCCTAAAATAGACCTAGAGAACCTAAGGGTTCATGAGCTAATTAATGCATGTAGAGGGAAATCTGTGGAATGTAAACTTGGTTAATGAGCTCTTTAACCAGAGTCTACTATTATTAGAGCCATCCCTATCTGCTCTAACCGGAAGGAGGATTGTCTAATATGGCACTACTCTAGGGACGACAAATATAGAGTTAAATCAGGGTACAAAATTGCAAAGGCGATACAAGAGAGTACAAAGGTTGTTCCATCTTCTTCTATACCTAATACTCGTATGTGGAAGTGGCTATGGGCTTTGAACGTTCCGCTGAAAGTGAAGGTGTTCACTTGGTTTTATACCATTGATTTGGGCTTCCGACACTAGAGTTTTGTGTTGTTTTTGAGCATTTTGAGTCGTTTTTGTTATATCTCATAGGTTAAGCATTAATTTCTATTGTTTGAGTCATTTGAGTGGACAAGACATATTGTGGGCCAAGTATATTTTTCAGAGTCATAGCAATGAGTCTCATGTCAAAAGAAGCAAGGATGATCAAACAAGAAGGGGATTGATATCAAGAAATGTCCAAACGCGTCTAGAATTTCCAAAGATGGCGGGTTTTAGTATTTTGGCCATAACTCTCTTCACAAATTTGATTTTGAGTAAGGATTCAAGTTTTGGAAAAGCTAAGAGATAGGTAAACTCTTATGAAGACACAAAAAGCAAATTCGGACGATTGGATGGCTCGAAATTAAAAAGCCCATACTAGATTTCGTTCCTCTAAGATGTTCTAACGACTTTAAATTCCGATTCTAAAATGGGAAACCAAGGGTTTGTGCTTTAACAATCAAAAGTTCATGAATTAAGCTTTTAATGGGAAAAATCAAAACAAGAAATGTGGAATGTGTTTTTTTTTAATGATACATGGCTCTTTAATAGGGCATGGAGGACACTGGGGATGAAAACCAACAAGTGCCAAGACACAAGGAAAAGGAAGAAGATTGAAGACATTTATCATCTAGTAATAGATAAGATTCTTCTTTAATCTCTTTAAACCTTCTTTGTTGTTTCTTGTGTATGATTCCAGAAATTCTCATTTGATTAAGGATATTTGTATTTTCATCAGAGAGTAAAAATTTGAGGGTTTGTAACTATTTTGAACTTATGTTTTGAGAAGTTTTTCAATCTTGATTTTAATTTATTACAAAAATTAATTCATTTATTTGGAAGGTTTTTGTCAATAATTTAGATTGAAAGTATTTGATTCGGCGGAGAAAGGTAATTGAATACATGACCTTGAAATGCAGATAACCTAGGATTTCAAAATGTGGGATTTGGAAATCCTTTGAAGTCATCAACCAAGATTCATAGTTTTTATCAAGATTTCAATTGGTGACTTTTATAGAGATATTGATTTCCCGATTGTGATCTAAAATCATTCCTCCCCCACATTTTCCAGAGAGGAAATGATTATTGTAGAAATCTTGACTTATAAATTGGTAATTTGTAATTGATATACCATTATTGATAAATGGTGGCTAGATTCATCACACCTTAGAAGAATTTTTAGATTTAGTTTATGTTTATTTTTGATTAGTTAATCAAGTTAAAATTTTAAATTGTTGTTTTTTGATATGTCAAATATAGCATGAATGTAATTTATACTTGGAACACCATTCCATGTATTATCACTACATAATACTTGCAAGTTTGGTGGAGAAAATTCTCTAACAAGCGTTTATGCGGAACTGTTTTGTATGATTAAGGTTGATCCAACATTCAAAATTGACTATTTTGTTTTTTGTTTTTTTCTTTTCTTGTTTTAATTTTGTGTAATTGTTTTGCACAATTGGATGGAATTATAATGTATGCATTCCATTTACAACCCCGATGAGCATCGTGATTTTGGAAGTCAAAGTGTGAAGGGCCATTTTGTTCCTTATTGATCCACCGGTCAAGAAAATGCATGGACCCAAAATTGGATTTTTTGAAAGCCACAAGAACAATTGTCTAGCTTGGAAGAAATACTTTATCAATTTCGAGATGATTTGAACACAGAAGACGACAAGATGAGATAAAAGTATTGAAATGGATAATGGTTGGAAGAGAATCTTGTTGAGTTTGAGTGTAAGATAAGAAATCGAATTGAATAGATTACTACAAAACGAGGCAAGCATTCAACAAATTGAGAAACATCAAAGTTACTCCAACAAATGATTGACCAACTTAATAGATGTCATCATTTTGATGGTGAAATTTTGAAATGTTTTTAATTGCCCATTTTGAAAAACTTTGTTCCTTCAAAATTTGGAGAAGACTTTTGAAAAGTGCAATAAACTAAGAGCTTTTTTTAACCAAAAATGTCATACTTTCCCATTTTTTGTCAATTGAAAATCCCAATCATGGGGATATTAATGATCATTAAGCTTCAATACAAATGTATCAAATTTTAAGAAGCATACTTTGAAGGAACAATGTTTGAAAATTGATCAATTCACATTTGGTTTCATGATATTTTTCCTTAAAAAAAATCTTTATTATGATTATAAAATATTTTTCAAGATCATAGTGGAACATTTGATTGAAACAAAAAGATCCCAATATTATAATCTTAATTTTACGTCTTTAAAAAAATTTATTTTAAAAAAATGTTATCACATCAGTTAAGATTGTTTTAATCTTATTGAATAAAATAAAAAAAACTTTAAATTTAGTGTTTTTTAAGCCAAGCTCATTTTAGAATCACTTTTTTAGATTATTGAAACCTCCCAAAGTTATGACATCAATAATCCCTTTTTGCAAAACAAGAAACTGAAAAAGTGATTATTTTGCCAAATTTCGGTATAATTGGCTTATAAATTACCTAATCCTTATTTTCTTCTATGCACCATGTATTTGATAAAATAAAATGAGCTTTTTATACTCTTCTTGGTTTATTGTTGGGAGTTCACAATTGATTACAATTATATGACATTAATGTCTCTCCTATGGTCTTTGAATTATACAGAAAAAATGGCATATTCATAATCCTAAATTAAAAAGGCAAAGAAATTTAGATAGGTTTGATTTTCTCCAAGAGTCCCCAACTCTTTGCTTCTCTTTCACCCCACGATTCCGACTTAAACACCTCTTCCATTGAGGAAATGGTTATATTAAGTTTGGGGGAGTGGTAAAACCTTTTTGACATCCAATTTCAAAGAGTTTTTTTATTTGTTTCTTGCATATTTGCTTTGAGTTGATATACAAGATCGGGTCATTTGTAAAGTGAAATTCTTGTAAGTGAATTTGTTGAATATGAGTTCTCAAGAGAGCATGTGTTATTTATGATTTAATCTTCTTTCCATTAATTCCATATGTGCTTAACTTTGTTTATTTATTTGGGGATGCAAATGCAATTGAGTGGTTGCTTTATGATCTCGGACTTAGAACTTTTAATCACCGGTTAAATCCTAGGTGATTGAGAATGATTTAGGCCATCTTTGACATCCCCAGAATGCCTACCTTTGTATTATATTTTCCCTAGTATCGAGAATATTTTGAGCCTTAAAAACCCGCTTTGGCAACCAATCTAAAAAAGTTAAAGGTTAATATCCTAATTACCCATCAATCATACACACAAAGTATAGAAAAAAATATTGGAAGTACCATGCAAATGAGAAAGGGTGTGTATTTAAGGAATGAACGATACAAATTGGGAAAAGAAAATATGAACCTCATACGCAAAAAGAAGTATGTTTGTGGTTCCGGAAAAAAAAAAATATGTGTAAAAAAATTGAGAAAAATTGATTGAGATGGAGGTTTTGCAAATTGTTGAAATTTGGAAGCTTTTATTGATAATTAAGTGTTAATTGTGTTTGAAGATTTTTAATGACATATTTTCTACCATGGTTTGACAAAAAGCTTTAAAAGTCCTATTGATCCCATTACACCTACATTTTGGGGCTGAAAGACACGCTGTACATGTAAATAATAATATCAAACTCATTTTCATTAATTACAATGTATATTTTCAATTAATTAAAATATTTATAACATTACTTTTGATCACAATGTTAAAACAACATGCGTTTGATTGGGGCATTTGAGATATTTCCTTGTATTTTGCGTTTTTTTAAAATGGAAAGGAAGAACAAAGACTTCCTAGATGTGTTGTGGAGGTCCACATTGAATTTATAAGTTTGGGAGATTGTTGCCATCTTGTACTAGAGTCTCCCCCACATTTTAATTTTGAGATTATTTTTAATTGCATAGTTTAGCATTAATTTTTAATCGATATTGTTTGTGAATTTGGGCAAAGCTATCAAGTTTCAATGAGTTTTTCCAAGGATGATAAAACAAAGAAAAGAAATTGAATCAAGAAATGTCCAAACGTTGTGATGTTCCAGGTTTTAGTATTTTGGACATAACTCTCTTCAAAAATTGATATTCGATTATCCTTTGGAAAGCTAAGAGATGGGCTACAACTCTTATGAAGACACAAAAAGCAAATTGGGACGTTTGGATGGCGCCCCGAGAGGAGATGGTGGAAAGGAGAGAGAGAGAGAGAAAATGGGGCAGTCTGGGGTTTGTGTGTGCCCATTTTCGAGCCACAGAGGATCTCCAAAACAAGAAATGTCCGATTTTTGGATCTAAAAGGAGGGTACTATAAATAGATTCATGGTGGCTTGAACTAGGGCAGTTGGAGGACAATGGGGATGAAAACCAACACCACCAAGACACAAAAAAGTTGGGGAAGAAGATTGAAGATATTTATCATCTAAATAGAAAGATTCTTCTTTAATCTCTTTTTCTCTTGTTGAATGGAATGATTTGAGATGCATTCTCATTTGATTAAGGATATTTGTATTTTCATTAGCTAAACTCTATAATTCTAGAGGGTTGATGTAATCTATGTTTGAACTTATGTTTTGAGATTGTGGTTTGTCAATCTTGATTTCTCAATTTATTTGTGCTATTTGGATTTATTGCTTCTAAATTACTTGATCAATAATTTAGATTGTTGGGTGTATTTGATTTGACTCTTGAGAAAGGTAATTGAATACATGACCTTGAAATAGCATAACCTAGGATTTCATAGAATTGAGAGATTTGTGAATCCTTTGAAGTCATCAACCAAGATTCATAGTTTTTATCAAGATTTCAATTGGTGACTTTTATAGAGATATTGATTTCCCAATTGTGATCTAAAATCATTTGGCACTCGAGAGATGAAATGATTATTGTAGAAATCTTGACTTATAAATTGGTAATTTGTGATTGATATACCATATTGATAACATAAGGAAAACTAGATTCATAGAAAATGAATTCATTCTCCCATAGATTTAGAAGTTTATATTTTGATTAGTTACATCTAGTTGTTTTTATTTATAAATTGAGATATCCACCTATTATTGATATGTCAAATATAGCATAGGTAATTTATACTTGGTACTTATACACGCATTCCCCGTGGATACGACAACCTACTCATATCACTATATTAAAACTTGACAAGACTTGCGGTTAGAAAATTCTCTTGAGAAGGTCTTTATGTGGAAGTGTTGTCAAGGTATTATCCCCTTGAAAGTTGATCGGCGGAGAAAGGGAGTGGATCTAAATCCATTATGGATCCATGTAAAGCTTAAATGACCGTTGAGCACGCTTTGAGAAATGCACATCGAAGTTTTCAACGGGCGAAATGTTTATCCTCTTAAAGAGCTAGCGTCCAAGTCAACTCGAGGCACATTAGTAGATTGGATTCATGATATTATGAAAATGGTGGGATGAGAAAAGCCACTGCCTTTTTGCTATGCTTTTGTGGAGTGTGTGGTGTGCTAGAAATAAAGTTGTTTTTCACGGTAAAATTATGGAACACCCTTAGGTATTCCAACATGCATGTTTGAGGCTGGAGGAGTATAAGCGTGCGTCACAAGAGTTAAGGCCTTCCAACATTCAAAATCACAACGATTCATGGTTTTCTCCCGCACCGGAGTTGCAAAAATAATACGGATGCTTCCATTGTGAGTGGGCTGGGAGCCATCATTAGGGATCATAAGGGCCAAGTTATTCAGACAGTGATACGGTTCATGCCGGCTGACTTGAGATTGATGTTTTTGAAGCCCTAACTTGCAAGGAAGGATTAGCCCTTGCCCGAAGGTTGAACCTGAAGCATGTAGTATTGGAAATGGATAGCAACAATCTTTTCCAAAGGCTGACAAGAAGAACTGAAGACCTCTCTTACCTGAGAAACATTGTTGGAGATGTTTTTGATCTTTTTAATGTTTTTGAGTTTGTTCGTTCGAGTCTAGTTAGAAGATCAGGCAATACTCTAGCTCACTTTTTAACACGTCATGCTTTCCCATTTTCTTGTACGGAGCCAATCATCGGGGATATTCCTGATCATTTGGCGAAAGGTTGCTTTGGAGATGGTCTCCTAATTAATGGTGTTCCTATTTTCCTTAAAAAAAATAGTTATATACATGTCTTTCATCCAATATAGTGGAATATAGAGTGAAACAAGAGATCTGATCCCATAAAATAGAACTTTAGAGTAAGAAAAATTTACATTTAAAAAACAATACATAAAGTTACTGTTGAGATTGTTTTAATCTTATTGAAATTTAAAAACTAAAAAGTGTTTTTTTTAAGCCAAAAAATGAGAAGCACTTTTTTTAGTTATTGAATCTTATACCAACAATTTAATTTTTTTGCAAAACAAGCACTAAAAAGTGCTTTTTTAAGCCAAATAACTGCTTCATAACTGCTAATAACTACTTTACTGCTTTATAAATGCTTTATAACCCTCAAAAATTCGTCTTTTCTGTTTGAATTATACAGAAAAAATGGCATACCTCACCCCCATTGAAGATAGGTTTGATTCAAGAGTTACATCTCGATGTAACTTAAACATTCTAAATGAAGTATATAGTAAGTTAGACGCCGAACACAAAGAGTTGTTGGTGAACTCGGCTTTCGGAGATTTATACAAGATCCAGGATCATAGTCAAATATCTTGTAAAATTCTTCATGCTCTATTATTTATGAGGATTAGATCACTAGCAGATGATGAGGTATGGTTCCGTGTTGGGGATGCAAATGTCAGATTCGCGTTCTCGGACTTCACTCTCATCACTGGATTGAACCCGGGATTGAGAATGATTACATAAAGGACATCCCCTTGGATAGACGGTTATTTGAAATATTTTGAGGAGGAAAAAGGTTTTAAGATCCTAAAAGGCTTTGAAGGGGGCTTTTGAGTACCATGCAAAGAATGAGGACGACTGATACAAATTGGGATTGACCCTCATATATGAGTATGTTTTGTGGTGTAAGGAGCCTGCCACTTTGATTGAGATGGAGGTTTTGCAAATTGTTGACAATTTGGAGCTTTTCAATTGTGGGGAACAAATATGACACTCTTCTACACGGTTTGACAAAAAAAAATTACTAGTCCAATTGCCCATCACACCTTTTGGGGCTTTACACACGCGGTACATGTAAATAATAATATCAAACTCATTTTCATTAGATTACAATGTATATTTTCAATTTTGAGAAATATTTATAACATTGGATTGTCTGTTAGGTATGGGCATTTGAGATAATCGTAGAAGTGACTTTTTAAAATGGAAAGGACCGAACAAAGACTGCCTAGGATGTGTGGGTGGAGGTCCACATTGACTTTTGGCTTCGAGGAGATTATTGCCATCTTGTACGAGTCTATGGTAATTTTGAGATTATTTTTAATTGCATATAATTTTTAATCGATATTGTTTGTGAATTTAGATCAAGTTTGGTTTTTGAATATTTTGAACAAGAAATGGAGAAGAAATATTGTGATATTTTATGTTTTTAGATTATTTTTGATGGTGCCCCCACATTTTGGATGAGTTGTAAAGGAGATGGTGGAAGAGACAGGAGAGAGAGAGAATTTGTACAAGTGTGCCACCAGAGGATCTCCATGAGACGGAGCTTGGAGAAAGATCTCGAGTACCCCCACCTTCCACTGGCCTTTCTATTGGTATGAGGCAGGTTTTGAATGTCGTGGCCACGCTGACAAAAAGGCAAGATGATGCTTTTTCTCTTCTAAACAAAACGGTAGAAGATGTTTTTTCTCTTATGAATGGAAAGATTGAAGAATTGGACCGCAAGATTTCTACATTAGACCAAAAACTTGAAGCAAGAAGTCAATCGTATACGTGGTTCACCCCTGAGAGGCATCCCATGGAGATTTAGATTTGGGATGATGGTGGATAAAGAGAAGATAATGTTGTAAGGGGATATCATTGAGAAGAATCAGGCTATCAAGGTGGTGGATACGGAGATGCGACAACATTATGATGTTGAGGTGGTGGATACGGAGCAGGCAGACGTGGGGGATGCTCGGGGAACGGTGATCTATGCAAGGAAGAAGAGGTTGAAGAAGACATGTAGAAAATGAAAATGTTCTACAAACAGGAGTGAAGCGACTAAGAGTACCTTCAATTCATACAAGAACTCCCTTCACAACTGAATCGAGGTCACAAACAACCACCTTCAGAACTTTTGTGGACAAGATGCAAATTGATTTCTTCCTCCCGGTGGATCCATTAAAGCTTAAATAATTCAAAGAATGGTACACAAAGGCAACTGATAGGTAAATGTTTACTGCAAACACTATCAACTGATAGGTCGATTGCTAGTCGTTGCAACGAGCATTAATCAACCTTGGGTTGGCCAATGGTCGATGCAACTACGACCTTTGACCGACCATGGAGTCAATTGGTGGTCATTCATCACCACCAGGTGTCGATTAGTGGTCGTTGCAATGACCATTGACCGGCCATTGAGTCGATTAGGGGGTCGATGCAACGACCATTGACCAACCATTGGGTCGATTAGTGATCGATGCAATGACCATTGATAGACCATTTATTAAGTGGTCGGTCAATGAATTGATGGACCATATTCGATTAATGATCGTTGCAACAACAACCATTGACCAACCGTCGATTTGATTAATGGCGATTTGCGAATGGCCATTGACCGAAAATGATTATTTAATGTTTTTGCTTCATTTCATTAATTAATAAATGTACATATTGCTTTCAGTATTTGAAGAATTGATCCTACATGGGACCACAATCAAAAAAGCTAAAAGTTGGTTACGTTGATTACTACAATACAAAGATGAAAAGTTTTAAATTATGTATGATTAATTTAGTATTATGTGAATCTTTACCAATTTTTACTTTTCTAACACATGGATTTGGCGATGAACTTGTTACGGGAGAGACAAAAAGATATCCGTTGTTGTTGATCATAGTACACAGCCATCTTAGACACGGGTTCTTTAATTGATATTTGAACACATGGGTTACAAGGATTTTCGCAATAAACACAAGTTTGAAGAAGCTTTGATTAATTTACGAATGGAACTTAAAGTAATTTTGGGAGGAATGGGCTGGGTGTACGCGCTTGTACTTTCCGATTTGCTATAATAAACATTGGATTGCGGCCAAAGTTGTATTTGAAACATTAGAGTTGAATATTTATGATCCCGACAAGAGGGTTGCCTAACGAGATGGGCAACGATTAAGATGTTCATTGAATTTCTCTTCTTGATTGTCCAACGATTACTTGCACAACAAGTTGGGTTTGCAACAAATGGGCCCCTCAAAGTGGTTATTTGATTCATCAAGGGGCACATCGCAAGTGATCTATCTTAAGCAAAATTATCTTAATTTTTATTAAATGCTAATTGTTATTTTGAAATATCAAAAATCGAAACTTAGAGTTTGTGATCAAAAATAGAATTTATGAAACCAAAAGTGAATTTTGTGAGAACATCATATGCTTAAGTGGAGGGAGAACAAATTCTTGACATAATGTTTTAAATTAAATCCTTGATTGTATTGATCGGAATATTTTGAATACTTGTAAATGATATACATTTAGATTTTAGATTTTGAATATTTTGAATTGATCGGAATATTTTGAAATTGAAAATGCTATATTTTTAGATTTTTAACTAAAATAAACTAATTTTGGATTTTTTAAGTGATGTAGTTGAGAATTTGAAATAAATGATATGAAACAAGGTTTTGAAAGTTTAAGTAAAATCAACATAGCATAATATTATTCAAAAACAAAAGAACAACAAAATGACTAATCGACTCATGTGTCCTTTAGATTTAACCATACATAAAGTGCAATAAATCACACATTCAAAACAAAAACATTACATCAACAAATTAAACCATACATAAATTATACAACAATTAATACAAGATAATATTCAACCATACATAAACCATCAAAAGAAATTTAAAATTGTTCAAGAACAACCATAACCATCAAAATAAATTAAAAAAAATTTCAACACCTAAACTAATTTACCATAGTTCAAGGAATTTTCATCATAAAACTTCTTCAAGGAAGACCACCCGGTTTAACATCCTCATCACCACCATCGACCCCTGATAGACCAGCCCCATCTCCACCAAGGGATCCCATCCAACGACCTCGGTCTAAAGGATCGAAATCTGGCGGAACATCACCATCATATTCCTCATCAAGGTAAAATGGATTGTTAAGATGATAGCCAACTTCGTTGGATAAGTCAACCGGGGCGGCATTTGATTCTACGAAAATATTATTGGCGATGTTGAAGTATTTGAATCCATTCGTCCTGAAGAATCACAGCTCAATGGTCTCCTAAATGACAAAAATACAAAAAAAAAATTTATTATGTATAATTAATTCAATATGAACAATTTAAATAGTTTTTTACTCTTCTAACATGATCTCAGTAAACCCCAGTAACATAAACTATGTTGTTGTCATGATCATATGTCACACCAGAAGTTTTAATGAATCAATTGTAAAATAAATACTCAATTTTCTTGAACAGTATCATCACTTTTAACCTTTTATAAAATATTTCTTGAAAGGTTGCAAGGTTCCAAGCTAAAAGAGGATTTGAATTTGAGGAGATTTAGATTTAAAGATTATGAGATTTCAAATGAAACGATTAAGATGTTCAAAGAGGAATTTCAAATTGTCCAAGCGATTGGTTGGACCAAATGGCTCCAAAAATATTTGATTCCGAGGCATATCTATTCAATAAATAATGGGATTAGCAAAAACCCTAAATTTGGATTTGTTAGATTTGAAACAAAAATTTGAAACCTAAACCTAAATTTGTGTGAGACATAGCTGAAAACAAAATGGAAACCTTCCTAAAGCAATGTGAAACAAAATATGAAAACAATTGATTAAGAAAATCGATATATTAAAACCTTAACCCTAAACATAAACTAAAATTGATATATTAAAGCAACATGAAATAAAATATGAAACAATTGATTAAGAAAATCAACATAGCATAATAATGTAAAACAAAAGAACAACAAAATGAAACAATATTTACCTCAAGATGTTAGTTTGTCGATTTTCTTTTCGTTCATTTTTTGGAAAGTAAAAATGAAAAATGATCAAACATCTTTTTTAGCGTGGGGTGGGGTAAAGTATAGATTAATATGTTATAAAATCTCGTTTAGATGTCGTTTAACCCTATTTTTAGGGTTTGTTTTTGTTTAGGGATTATAATAATCACGGGATTATAAAATTGTAAAATATATCATATTAGTATCATATGTTATAAAATCTCTTATATAATTTAGCGTTGATCGGGATTACAATAATCACGGGACTATAAATCATCATACTATATGCCACATTTGTTACACTATATCATATGTTAGCAATGTGTTGCCGATTTTTTTGCCATCAATTGTAAAATATATCATACTATATGCTACATAGTATCATCATATGTTATAAAATCTCTTAGGTTGCATTTGGATAGGAGGATTTGAATTTGAGGATAGGATTTAGGGAAGCATTTCAAATGACTCCAAATAGAAAGGATTTCAAATCCTCCAAAATGACTCCAAAAATAGCTTCCAAGGATTTGAAATCCATCATTGAATGACTCCATCCAAACAACCTCAATGGATTTGTTATTATGGATTTGAAATCCATAGCTCAAATCCTTCCATCCAAATGGAGCCTTATATAATTTAGTGTTGATCGGGATTACAATAATCACGGGACTATAAATCACGTTGCACTGTATGTTACACTATATCATATGTTAGCAATGTGTTGCCGATTTTTTCGCTGTCAATTGTAAAATATATCATACTATATGCTACATAGTATCATCATATGTTATAAAATCTCTTATATAATTTTTTATTTTTTTGGTTCTTTGTATGTTACATGATCATATATCATATGAGGATTTTTTTGTCCAATTGTAAAATATATCATACTTTATGCTACATAGTATCATATTATGTTATACAATCTTGTAACATATATCATACTATATGCTACATAGTATCATATGTTATAAAATCTTATATAAATATGTACATGGTTGGTCTGATCGACCACGTATTGGTCATTAGTTTGATCGACTATGATCGACCACGTGGTCGGTTATAGTTGGGTTGCCCGACTCTGACCGATCACGTGGTCGATTATAGTCGGGTTTTTGACTGACTCTACCACGTGATCGACTTTGACCGAACACGTGGTCGATTAGAGTCGGTCTACATGACTAAGAACGATTACTTAACATTTTTTTTATTTTTTTGGTTCTTTTGACAATACAGAGAGGTTTGTCCAAATTCATGAATACAATAATTACTAAATCGGAGACGAAATACAACAATCACTAAATATGTGATTGTCTATCGCTCATTGGTCTTTGATCACGACAATTCAGTCGGTTGTTCCCCGATTGTTGGCACCTACTACATTTTTGTCTTGAGCGGAACTCTCCCATTGACGGTATTCGTGTTGTTCTATGACATCCACCTCGTTGTCGGACAATAGGTGGCAAGACAATCATTTCCTTAATGTTATCAGGAATCTCCCATTCATTTTCGTTGGGCACAGGAAGATAGATATTTCTTTATGCATCCTCATAGTCATGATATAGGTGGTCTATTGAAATATAAGGGTATATTGAAAAACCTCTCTTCTTGGCCGTTGTTATTGCATGCTCACATGATAGGTGGTCCTATTGAAATTTTCTAAGTGCAAGTGTTCTCATCAAAATTAACAGTGAAATTTGTGGCCCCACTCCTCACCACATATAAAGTTTAATCAATTGATTCAACCGTGAACTTCTTGGCTTTTTCATGAGACTTGTGTAATTTTGCGGGAGTTAGATTGCATGTACAACTTCGTGTAGCCTCACGCCTCTCATAGAACTAAGACTGAAACTTTTTTTCTAATACTATCAAACAATGCAAGACTAGGAGTTTGTCGGGCTTTTTTAAACACTGAGTTCAGAGACTTTGCATTGTTTGACATCATGATATTATAACAATCTCCCTAAAAATATGAGCTAGCCCAAGTAGCAAAATTTGTGAGGAAATGTGTAATAATAATTAGTTTTTTGTGAAAAAATGTACAAATGTGATCAGTAAGAGTAAAAATGAAAGTGAGAGAATACTTATTTTCTGAAATTTTTCATAAACAATTATATATTTGGTTAAAAGAAATTCTCCAGCAGAACGAATATGGAAATCCTTCCATATCCAATCGCAGCCTCAGAACTTGAAATCTCCCACCATTGAAGCCATTTGTTGGCCCAAATAGCTCCAGTTCTTGATGAAGATTATAAGTCCTAACCACTACACAAATAATGTGTTTACCTTTCAGGATAATAGGTTAATTGCGTGCATAGTCAAGGGAGGAGAGATATGTATAAGTTTTAAGATACAAAAATACTTCAATGAACTAAATTATATTGGAAAAAATATCATCTCCGAATATGGTTCATTCTCAACGTAAATCACATTTTTTGAGTTAACCAAATGCAATAAACATGTCACAGCAAATAAATATTTTTACTGCAAAATCAGCTAAATGAAATATGCAGTAGATTCAAAACAAAATTCACAAGGAAACAAAGACTATATCATCCCCTAAGCCAATGGGCATCAGACTGAAGTCTACAAATCAGGGTTGCTTCGAAAGAGCTCCAGCAGCAAACAAAAGATTTCTTCGAGAGAACTGTTTTCAAACACGGATTGCAACAAATAGTTTAACACAAATCAATATGAAATGATAAGAGAAAAAAGGTGAACTGTCTCTAGTTACCTGCAGAGCATAGACAGGAGAGGATTTGGTAGGTAAAGTTTTCAACGATCTTAGTCGGTTTGTACTTCCACTTTTGCTAGTGAAAGAAAGACCCAACATTTAGTGAAATCATAGTGATGAAAACTATAAATATATTCTGTTCAACCGGTTAAAATTCGGTAAACTTACTTTTCTTCAGTTTTCGACACCTTTGAACTTGTGGCCACATCCCATAATTTTACAGTGCAATCGGCAGAACCAGATGCCAGGAGTGAACCTTCACAGCTGCAATAATAATCATTGATGTGTCTCAATTTAAGGTGTTGAATTAACATTTCACTTTACAAGTGACCATAATACCAACCTCGGAGAGGATGGAAATACATTTTTGTTTAAAGGGACAATTACAAAAGCTACCAGTAAGGTTTAGCACCAGTTTATCTTTCAAAATTACAATTTCCTCCTCGACATTTGTTTCTATATTACAAACTGCAACCTCGAGAGGGGGGTATTTGTTAGGTACTCAAGGGGTGTTTGCAACACCTGAAGGGGGTATTTGTAATTTTGAAAGATAATTGAAGTTTTTTGTGATTAAGCTATACGTAGACATTTGTTTCTATATTACAAATTACAACATCGAGAAGAGGGTATTTGTTAGGTAATACAAACTTCAAGGGATGTTTGTAAACATGTGAAGGGGGTATTGTAATTCTGAAAGATAATTGGAGTTTTTTTTGTCATTAAGCTAAATCTCAGGGGTAGTATTTGTAATTATCCAAAAAAAGAAGAAGAATATCTACCTGAAAGAAAGTGACCATATGCAAGAGTTGTGACCAACCAAAGGGGAAATGCAACGACCGGTAGCAAGATCCCACATCATTATCGTACCATCTTCATCACCAGATGCCATGTAACGCCCATCAGGCGACATTGCCAAACATAAGATCATACTTCTGTGACCAACGAAAATTCTGACACACTCCCCACTCTGAACATCCCACAAACGCACTGTTCTGTCACTAGATCCAGTGGCAATATAATTGCAGTTCGCATGCCATTGGACACACTGAAAGACAGAAAAGAAAGTTGATGAGATTTGAATCCTTCATTTTAATGAAATTCACATTAATCCATTGTAAGCAAAAGCAATCACATGATCTATGATATATAGATGAAGCAGCAATATATCAGGAGTACCAACGTCAATTTTCTTCTCTCAGAACACCACCAAAACGTGCGAGTTTAGAACATCTTGCCAATAGTGTGCACTTTTTTTCAGAAAATAACCAGAGATATTTTTCATTTGGACAAAGATTCATCAAGGCTCTCAAATAAGTTTAAGTCATTTGAAGTCTAAAAAAATAATAATAATAATATAAGATGTTTGTAGCAGAAACTGACCAATTAACACCTCATCAAAACTAAGTGAAACTGATTCTCACATACTCTCCTAAAAAGAATAAGATAACATTTTAGCCATACATTCTAAGCAAATCGTCTTTACTTAAACATGGAACATATAAGTAGTTAAGGATAAGAACCTCGAAGATGTGTTTGTATGATGATCATATAGCATAGTTACTAAATAAATGAAAATTAGGTAATATGCCATGATATTTTATACAATATCCAAAAAGTATGCACAATATATGTAAAACTTGCATGGAGAAATAATAATTTGTTCCTTTTAGTTATGATCTTGTAGCAAAATATGAAGCAAATAGAATAAGCATTGAATGTTTTGAAAAACAAAGCTGGAAAAATCCTCTGACACCTGAAAACAAAAAGCAAACAAACAAAAACAGGGCTGCCTCCACGAACTTTGAAAATACTGGGCACATAAAGTTAATACCCAACTATATTCATTCAAACACAAAAATGTCATCCATCTTTCATTTCACTGAAAAAGCTCCACCGGAAATAGAAACATCCCTACTACAATTACAAAGTAAGATTAATGTAGTCCAATTAAATTGTGGAATTTTAGGTTTAGCCGTACAAATTGAAACCATCAACTTTTACTCACTTTCTGTAATTTTCAGAACATGTCATGTGGCTGATACGTGTAAAATATACGTGCATTTAAGGGCTTATTTTACTACATTATTGATGCATTTGCATGTATATTAAGTGTGTTTTACTTGGTTTCCTTAGAAGGGCATGACACTGCGTATTCTTGTAACTTCTTACTAAAAATGGAGCTAAATTGGATAAAAAGTGATATCACGTTCCAAAGTATAGGTCAAAAGCTAAGGTACGTGCAAAGATGTGAAGGAAAGAAGCATGGACGGTCGAACAAAAGGGGATTACTTGCAAAAACGTCCAAACGCGTCAACAATTTTCAGCACTGACAGGGTTTAGTATTTTGGCCATAACTTTCTCTACAAAATTGATATTGAGCTGATTCAAGTGGCTATGGAAAGCTAAGAGAAAGGGCTACAACTTTCATGAAGACCCCAGGAGCAAATTTGCACGGTTTCAAGTCACATGGGCCGTGTGAAGTCACACGACCTGACCGTGTGAATGGTTCCGTGTGATTTTACACGTCCGTGCGAGTTGCTTTTCAGAGACGGGTTACACGGTCTGCCCGTGTAAGACCACACGACCGTGTGGGGTGCCCGTGTGCACTGACATGGCCGGTGTAATGTGTGTGTGGCTGATTTTGAGTTCTTTTCCCATCAAAACTCTACCAGTGATCTCTCAAAGCACCTATATAAGGGAGACCAAGGCCTGGACGAATTTTCATCATTGAACATCATTCATACAACATAAAACACACCAAAATACACAGGATTACACAGATCAAAGGTCTTCTAAGAGAGGAGAGCTGGGTTACGAAGAACACCACAGGGCCTTTCACATCTACGGAAGCACAAGAGTTTCGAAGGTTTGGAAGAAGGATCCATCTTGATAAGAAGAGGTTTTCTTTCTTAGTTTAGATCAGATCTCTTGTCTGTACTTAAACGATGTCACAATGTTGATTTCAAGTTTGTCTATAAATTTGTTATCAATGTTTGGCTAATCTTTCGGATCTTAGGGCATAATCAAAACTGTGGATTCATGTTAAACCTTGATTAATTGTTCTCTTAATTCATTCATGTGTTCTATTTTATGAATTTGAGTGCTTATTTTTAATTGCTAATTATTTGGCCAATAATTTGCATGTCATATTTGTTAGTGCGGGATTCGGGAGAGTTCTAACAAAGACGGAAATCGAATTCAGACATAAACGGGTGTAACGAGTCGGGAGACCTACAACTGTTTGTGGGGAGTCATTCAATTCATAAATCTTTTGGGGAGTTAATAATAGTTGTAACGTATCGGGAGATCTACAATTGTTATTAATCTATTGTTTATGCGCCGTCCGGGAGGGGGAATAGACTAACTTAGGAATTGAACCCATAGAATTGCATGAATTGGTTATGTGAAACATTAATTGGATTTAATATTGAGGAAGCATGTTGAGATTATGTACCAAAGGTTGCTTTCGTATTTGTTGAAAATACTTGTGGGGTTCGAAATTTATTTCTTTTTATTTTTATTTTTCGATTTTTATAAAAATTTTGATATTCGGTCGCTTCAATAAAATTGGAATATGATGTTATTATAGCCTAAGTGTTTCGTAGTCACCGAGGAATACGACCTTGCTTGCCATTATCCTATAAACTACATTGTACACTTGCAGTATAGAGATCCAAATATTTTTGGCGACCAGTGGCATATAAGTATGACTGCTGCCCCAAGTAGTGGCAAGCTTTCCAAATTCTGTTTACTCATAGCTATACATTTAAATCATACTGACCACCCAATAAAACCAAACAAGGACATAATTAGGAAAAGTTCAAAGAGATTGCAACAGCACAAAGAGAATAGATCAAACTTAATGGGTTTTATTGAGGTTCTCTTTTTTCTTATTGGTTGGATAACTGAGTAAGAAGATAAGCATGTTTCACAAGCTTTGTTTGGGTAAATGTGTGTTGCAGTTTTCCATACCAATTAAATTATTTTTGAATCATCTGTGATTGATCAATACATTAACAAGCCCATAAAGAAATAGGATGGAAGACAACTTTGCTTCTATCTTATTTTCTCTGTTCCACGGTTGAAGTTGACACGGCAAAAGATCAGCTCATGACATAGTCAGCATATGTCAGTACTAAATATGAAGGCATTAACATAAACTGATAACAACTACTAAGAATATTAGCAGCAGAGAGCTAGTCCATAGAAATTCTTACTTCTAAAGCCTTGTCTCCACCAGCATGATCAACAAATACAGGCAAGGGATTATATGACAAAACACATTTGACTAATAGAGCTACAATCAAGAGCCTATTCTATTTCTTGCTGATAATTTGCAAAATTCAGGTGTAAATGAATCAGCTTAAGTATATGGTCACCATATGTTTTAGAGAGAGCCCTGATAACATATGAAGAAAAACAAGCATGCATTATGAACTCACATGATATACAACATCAAGTTCAAGCCAAAAATTTATCTTGGAAAGGGTACACCACATGCCTGCACAGACACAGACACCCTCATACCCACCCGTGCACCTACTAGCCCACTTAGCCACAAATATTTGCACTTAGATGTGATCGAGAAAAAATACACAGAGGAAGCGAAAAAATGAAAAAGATACTCACATCCACATCAGATAAGTGACCTGCCATTATTCTTAAAGGCTTTATTCTGTCCACAGACCAGATTCTTGCAGTTCGATCATGTGAAGCACTAGCAAAATAGTGTCCAAATGGACTAAACTGCATTATAAAAAACTGAGTAAGAAATGAGGGCATGACAAATACATGATATGAGAGATATAATATAAATAAAGAAAAATTTACGTAATAATTAAACAAGTTTTCGAATGCTGCAGCTTAGAGTAAATGCTGAAAGAAATTATAACCAGAAGAATGTCTCAGGCATTATACAGACTTTGAGACTGTATCCTCTTTTGGTCATCAATTAGCTTGTTTTTATATAAACTCGTTTTTATATAAACTCCCTAAGATTGGAGAATGATAAACAAACCTGTAAGACATAGAATGTGAAAACGTCACCTCTATTTGAAATTTAGTTCAGTGGCACTGGTTTTTAGCATAAATTGAAACACTAATTTTCGGATTAGCAGATATTTTATATAATATAATATCAAATATAATTATTTTTTAAGAAGTAATCTGAACCCATGAACCCACACATGCAGAGGCTAATTTTCGGATTAGCAGCTTTCAGAAAGAAGTAATCTGAACCCATGAACCCACACATGCAGAGGCGAAGTTGAAGACATGTAACAGAGAGAGATTGGAGAAAAGTGCCAAAGAAGACAAAAAATCCAGACATAGCTCGAATGGATGTTGTTTAAACCCAGTTAAGAGTTAATGTTATTAGTTATAGTTATATAACTCGACATTTGACTCATTGGCTTTTCTGGAGGCACGAAAATATTTGAGGTTGGTCATACTTGTGATCTCCAAACTTGAAGAATGTTACATGAAAATTAGTTACTGGGGCTCCTTCAGAGTTACCTCTGCTTTGGTTTCTTCCTTCTTTTACTGGCATGAGGAATCTATTAATATTAACCCCTTATGTTATTCTTAACCTTTTTATTTGTGCTTAAAACTTGGTGGCTAATTCTTTCCATAGCATTAGCTCGAGTTTCCTTGTCGCTGATGTGCTATAAAAAATAGTTTCCCCATGGATCCAAGCATCTCCAGCATTCATCAAAAATAGTTACAGCAGACGTAAAAGTTCACAGCTTCAAAATCCACTTCAAGTTTCTGGAGTCTCCGCTCCAATGCCAAATTGCTAATCGCAAACCTTCTCTAAATGCCAAAAACTTCAGGCAATGTACTGGTGCAGCCACCTAAAATGCAGCTTCCATATCCCTTAAAAAACAACACCTGCTGCCATGGCCCCCTCCTTGACAGAGACACTACAATAACATTGAGTGAAAGGGTGGCGACTCCTCCCTAGCTAGAATACAACTCCGGCCATTACCAAAGCTCGAAAATTACAGTCCAACCTAGGTCATGAGATCATAACCTTTCAACCCACAAGTTCTTTTCATGTGTGTATGTGAGTGGTGAGGGGGTGAGGGGCTCCCATATCCAGTTCCACACACTTAGAAATGGTTAGTCAATATTGTCTATTACGAACACCACATTTAAGAGGACTAACAAAAGATTCAAAGTGGCATTCACAATCTGGTTTCTTCCTTATTTCTGTTCGGGCAAATTGGCAGACTGCGAATATGTTTCTTGATCTAGATGGGAACCGGAGTTTGGATGCATGACGAAACCCAGAAACCATTGTGATCAACCACATCCAAGGTCTTCGGCAAGCTTGTCCCATCACTAAAATTTTCACTATAATGTCACCAATCATCTTGCACCCCACCACCTAAGAAACCAAAATAAGATGTTTGTACCACTTCAAGCTTCAACCTGTCAAAGGACACTGAAGAGGTGCTCCTCATGAGTCCTTCTCAATGACTGGAATCGAGTAAATTTGAAACATTATGCAAAAAAAAACCTGTAAGATAGTTTTCTTAAACATCTCCCACAAAGAGTTGGTTCCTAGGTGAACAACCCATTTCGAGCAACAAGGATACCTTGCTTTGTGTGCCTCCCTGAGGCCCAAACCTCCTGTGCCTCTTGCTCCTATTTTTGCAACTCAGAGAGTGCGACGGTTCCTAACCAAGGCCTAAAAGAAGAAAAACTTATTTAATAATATCTGGCCGGTTGCAAATTTTGGTTGAGGATTCATCAACTCTGCAAGAATTCACACATTTACCTTTTTTTTTTATTGTTTTGGTACTATACTTCCATTCAGTACTATGTTTTCCCCTCTATCAAAAACCCTAAGCATAACCCTGTGCCTCTTCAAACCAAATGTGAGAAATGGCAATGCAGCTTTTTCTTGTTTTACTTCACTTGCCGTTTTAAATGACCTAAGGTGTAAACCAACGAATAAAAAGCCAATATACCTACCTGAACATCCCACACGGGGTAATTGTGGCCTTTGTAGCAAACTAGATTTGCGTTTAACTTTGTGCTCCACAATCGAACTGCAATAAGAAGCCAGTCTTTGCTTATCAGATTAAGAAAATGAGATAAGATAATGGACAGTGTAATGTTAAATGGTAAATTACTTGTTGAATCTGATGATGAAGATAGAAGAAAATCCCCGAACGGACTAAAAGTTGCAGAATGAACAGGGCCAGCATGACCTCGAAATAATGTGTAAGATCTTCCCGCTGTATTTGAGCTAGCCATATGCTCATGGGGAGTTAACTCACTTTCACCCTGCAAAGCTGGTATCACTAGAGTAAAAACCAATGTCTATCCATGCATGTGAAGATGCTTCCACAGTAAAATAATATAAATGTAGCTACATGACAAACCATAGTTGAAAACAAGCACACCAGAGTTTAAATAACGCTACTACGGTGCTGGGAGTCTAAAATCCTTCACCCTAATAAGTAAAAAAGTCTGTTTCTTAGAAAAATGTGTTTTACAATACAGATGGCAACATTTTAACAGAACTCTTATCGAAAATTAGATGCATAGCAAAATCACAAAACCACATCTATAACGAAATCTAGTACAGTTAAGACTTGCTCGATTAAACATTGTTTATTCTAGCTACAAATGCATGCGTGTGGGGTTTGTAACTGTGAGTTTAGACTGATGAAAAATATGACCTAGCATTGTAAAACATTGCATAGAAGAATAACTAGTCAAAACAGGCATCGAACTATTAGACCATTAAAAAGAGCATAAAGTTGTGTATTATTGTTCATTGGCCGAAAATGACATCCTAAAAATAATTTAGGAAACTAAGGGCAACATGTTGATTTTGGGTGGGGGAGATAACAAAAACAGTATGCCGATAGACACTGAATTAGCAATTAGAATTAAACTGAGCATGCACTGAGTTGAAGTTCCAGTATGCAGAGGCCAGAGAGTGTACACCTCTCCTGTTAAATTCGGGGGAACTTGGTACGGTCCCACACATGAAGCGTATCCAATATGGGAGAGAGCCCAAGCCCACCAAGTGAGGTCCATCCTAAAACCAATTGGTGATAGGAGGAGTAGCTCACTTGGCTTATAAGTGGACTCTCTTCCCTTAATTAATCAATGTGGGACAACTCACAAGTGACATATCTCAATACGCCCCCCTCACTTGTGAGTCCTTCATCAATTCATTAATCATCATCCTAGGATCCTCCATACTCAATCACATCATGTGATACGGACCACCTTGGGTCGAGCTTGAGCCTGCTCTGATACCATGTTAAATTTGGGGGACTTGGTACGGTCCCACACATGAAGCGTACCCAATATGGGAGAGAGCCCAAGCCCACCAAGTGAGGTTCCATCCTAAAACAAATGGTGATAGGAGGAGTAGCTCACTTGACTTATAAAGTGGACTCTCTTCCCTTAATTAATCAATGTGGGACAACTCACAAGTGACATATTTCAATAACCCCACAAATTGTCTAGAACAGGTGGAACTAAAGAAATCAACTTACAATGTCCGTCTTGTAGCCCAAGCTTTGCCATGTCCCAAACCTGCCAATCTTGGTTTTGAGTTATCAAAATGACAAGCAATATTGCAAAATTAAGATAACCTACAAGAAAAAGTAGCCAACCTTTAATGATGAGTCTGAAAATCCACCAGCTACTAATGACCCATCATGAGATATTGAAGCACAATTCAACCTGTGATTCAATAGAACAGCAAAAGATCACTGGAGTAATAAAACAACATTACTGTGCGTACCAAATAAATAAGTAAAAAGAAATAGAACAATTTTCTGAAAAGCATACCCATTATGTGTGTTGATAAAGGTATAGAAGCTTATGGAAGGCAATGCCACGCTACTCAACTGCACACGGTTCCTCAAGTCTTCAAGAATAGAATGTTCCACCTCCATCGGCCTGACACAAAAGGGAAAAAAATAAACAAAAAATTTGCAACATGGAATATTAGCAAGCAGATTCGCCTAAAGTTAACGTCATTTGGTTTTAATGCAG
The DNA here is from genome assembly GCA_016081115.2 of Rehmannia glutinosa. Lineage (NCBI taxonomy): Eukaryota > Viridiplantae > Streptophyta > Magnoliopsida > Lamiales > Orobanchaceae > Rehmannia > Rehmannia glutinosa. Next base: position 45,012,860 of record CM071934.1, on the reverse strand, counting down.
AACATGCAAAGGAAGACGAACAAATTAACAATTAGCTGGATCTGGGAAAAGTTCTAGAACTACTAGAACACACTATATTATTTGTGTAATGGTAACTGTTGAAATTACTTCATAGAATGTTTAGTGCTATTCACTTCGCGGTAATTTGATATGTTTGAAAAGTTATGACATATTATGGATCACATTTAATTGCTTAAATTAATTCCTTTTAATTTCCACAGTAGGAGCACTGCAATGGAACACAATTACGTTGTAGGAACTCGACTATCCCCTTTTCCACAGGAAAATAGTTCTCACAATTCCTGCAACATCAACATATCATTTGGCTTCTTCAACGACAATCTCCACTAATTTTATCAATACACTTTCACAATGCATATGAGCAAATGAGCATGACGAAGATGATTGAGATGCATGTGAGGTCTCTCCAAGGTTTCATGGTAGAAATATCAACTATACTACTCTTTCATTTTAATATTATGTCCCCAGTCTTCAGTCGAGCGTGTTTCTTTTGAAAAGCACCAATTCTATATCTGCTTTGCAAAATTCAGAGCTTTATTCATAGCATGTGAATACAAAGCACCCTATATTCTCGAACAAATATGTCAGCTTAAACAGTATCATTTGGCACGTTTCTCCCTATCTCATTTCTGCTTCACCCATCAGATACCTTAAATAGCCACCCAATAGCATCGCCCATTATCAAATCACTAAGAGAGAGAGAGGGGAGGGAGGGAGGGAGGGAGAGAGAGAGAGAGAGAGAACAAAAAAGCATTACATCTCTACCACGACCACACCCAAACCCTATTTTACCAGTCACCCTAAACGTTGTGATATTAATTTATGATCTTATCTCCGAGGGCATGTTACAGGAGAGGGCAGGGGTGTAAAATCATAATCTGAATGGGAAACACCATAAAAGGGTAATGCAGCATTATATGAATAAAACTGTTTCCATAAAAAGTTATAACATCAAGAAATTCAAAATTTATCTAATAAATGATGTCCCACTGTAACAACTTAGCAATATAATGCAAGTCCACAAGTTACATGTAATTCTTTTTAAAGTCTATTGTCTACCTATACAGCAGAGAAAGGAACAAAAACAACTACACAAGGGTGCTTTGCAAAATACATTACTGGCAAGGGAAGCTCTGTTTTGACGCGTGGTGCTCCAGATACTGTGACATTTTCTGAACGAGAAACTTTAGCTGTTGCACTGATAACCTTGTCCTTTTTTTGCTTTTTAAGTGTACTGCCTTGCTTGATTCCATCAACAGATCTTTTCTGCGTACAAAAAAAGAATCGTATAAAATGCTAGTACACTAGAAACGATAAATTGTTTCTGCGCACAACTTTGGATGATTTGAGTAATCTATGCAACTTTAATGACCTTATTTTCTTCCAGGTCCCCTTCTCTCATTTCTGCCTTCTCTGAATCTATATTCAGAACCCCTGTCTTTTCCAACTTTTCTTCCAAAGAATCATCAAGCAACTGTCACAATTTAAACTGCATTAGAATCCCTATACAAGAGAATCCTTCAACCAATCTATGCTCTTCCCCTAAGGGAAGATATGAGAAAAACTATGACAAAGGAAGAATAAATCGATCAAAACAAGCAGACCTAGCTCTCAATTTTCCACACCAGCACAACAACTAGGAATTAATTTAACTAAACACGCAATACTTCAAATGGACAGTATTAAAATCAGTGTGCTTTGCCAAAGGTCCAGCCACATTCAAACAAGCAAATTTTTCATTTCCCAACACGCTAAGTTACCGATGCAACCATACCTTGAATAACTGATATGACAGATTGTATAGGAACTAGCTCCACTCAATTGACAAAAGCTAAAAAATGACACAACATGTGAGAAAGGACCCTATTAATGAGTTGTATACCCAATATTCAATAACTTATGTTCAAACTCAATAAATCAGCATAAGTTTATGCACCAACAAATTGATCATTGCACCGATAGCGGAATCAAAATTTCTCCCTACTTATATGGGCAAAAAATGTATTTTAGAAACCGACAGCAATTATGGATTCATCAACCTTAAGAGGACTGAAGAAAAAGGAAAAAACCATTATTCACGTGTTTGCAATTTATATAATTATTTTTTATTTTTTTATTATTTTTGGAAAGGTGTCAACCAAATAACATGATAACTGAGGTTGTAACTAAATGTCCTTTCATTTTTCTAATTTTTCCCCACTAGAGAATAGTGTTAAAAATAATTCTGAAAGAAGAATGATGAATTTTGAGTGTGATTGGAACGAAAATTAAATGATGAAAGTTGATGTTATATAAGGAAAAAAGTAAAATAATGATTGGATATGATTTGTGATTGAAAATGTGTGAGTGTATAGTGGAATTTGTGAAAAAATGTATAATAATGAAAGTTGATTGATGATTTTTTTTTTCAAAAAATGAGTAGATATGATTGATAATTGAAAAAGTGAAAGTGAGTGAATAGTATATTTTCTGAATATTTTCATACGCAATCGCATGTTAGGGTAAAAAACTTTCTAACGAAAATGAAAAATTATGGTAGGCAATTGCACCCGTACTCGTTACTTCTGGGGGAACATTAGAGCAAAATTCATTCTCCTAGAGAATTACATGATATCGAAAAGCAAATAACCAAAAAGGACGACACATTTGTGAACTTAAGGATCATAATGAAGAAAAATGTATACGTAGATGAAAACAGTGTGTGTGCGTGTGTAGTTGACTAACCCCCCAATGAATTTCCTTCTGATTTATTAAATTAGCTGCATCCTGGCTACTTCCAAAAAGTGTAACAAATTCAGCATCATCAGCAATTGAGCTTGGTTGTCCAGCAGAAACTGTAAATTGGACTACCATTAGTATACCCACTTGAAGAGAAAAATAGGGGAGGTTAAAACAAGTGACAAAGTGCTCAAGCATTTATAGTAACCTGCAATAAGAATGGGGAATTGCACCTTGAAAGTTAATGTGCTCATTGATGATTCCAAGCATTGTAATTGATTGAGACTTGTGTAGGAATTGCAGAAGTAGGTCATAGGAATACTGCAATAAAAAATTAATTAAAAATTAAAAGTATATTCAGTTCGTAAATATACCAATAAACAGAAGGAAACTCCAAATATGATGTACAAAACAACACTCAAGTGTAGCTTTCGATGCATGTTACACAGTTTAGAGGTATCTGTTAGCAACTGAAGCAGGAAAGTTGCAGAACAGGGAAAATATGAGTGAACTGCAGGTAAACAAGCGCAGCAGGTTCAATGAAAACACGTAAAGTGATTGTAAGAGTGTGTTTAAGGCACCGCAGAAATTCTTGTCCTCCTATAAATATGATGGGTTATGTTAAGGGCAGTCATGATAGTATTTCATCTCTTTATATAAGTTATCAAACCATAAAAAATTCTGTTACAGACCCTCTCAATTATTTATATGGTTTAATAAACCTGTTGGGCTTGTTTATTAGATACAAGCTGTTCACTCATATTTACGCTATCCTACGAGTTTTTGCATTAGCAACACAGACTATCCAGACACACAGCTGATATTAATCATCAAGTTGCATCCCAATAAAAACCTCCCCGTTTTATCTTCACTTGTTCAAAGGACAGCACGTCACAGAGACTACAGCCATAAGTTTGTCTTCAAGTAGAAGGAACATCTTATCCATGAAGCAAATATGTCATTACTTTTCCCCGACTCTGAAGTCTCTGTCTATTTCTCGTATAAAATTCCCCCACTTCATTCCCCTTCCTTTGCACATCTTACCTTTCATGATTCTAAAGCCTCTTCAATAAAGCAAGCATAACATTTTTCTTTGACTCTAGCATGCATGGATATCAAACTTATTGTTGTAATTCTCCGGATGAAACACTCCGCCATTATGCAGTTTTATGCTAAAAGCCTTGCAAAGACTTGCTCCTCAATACATCATACACATAATTATAGAGCATCTGACCTACGATACCACATAACAGAATTCTAACTATTCTATCTATCATGCATCAACATTTTTTGCCTATAGATAAAGGTACTCATTGCAACTTCAGTAGCTCGTGGCCAATAAGAAAATGAATATACCCATGTAAATGAACAGAAAGAGGTACATATATTACTTGGCATATCTTAAGGTTCACTTTGCTCTGCCTTAGCGAATGTGCAAATTCCATTTCCTACACAAACAAGGAAACTTTTAGGCCAGATTGAGCTTGAATACATCAAATAACAAGTTCAGGTAATAATTCTAGGACAGTGGTTGACCTCCAGATGTGAGGGACAAAGAACACCTTCTAATTTTTGAAGGTCACGAGAATGGGTGACCTCATGATCTCCTCGAAAGCTATTGAAAAAAGTTCGAGCTGAAGAACAAAAGCAATAGTTTCAGAGGCTACACTTACAAAATAGTTTAAAACATAGTAAAATGTTAAGTACACACACCTTCTTGAATATGACCCTTTGCCACAAGGTCCATAAATCCATGGACAAAGACTGGGTATAGAACGCGAACCAACTCATGCTATACAGAGATAATACAAAGCACATCTGAGTAACATCTCATGGCAAAGCAATAATAACAATGTCCGTAAATAGAACAACTAGTTACCTGGTATTGATCTAATGAATTATAAGCCCATGACCGAAGTTTGCCATACCCTTCTTGGTACTGCGCAGGAATGTCCACTCTGCAAAGCATGAAATTGATTAGAATGATCGATGAGCTCATTCTTATACAAGATAGGCACACATAACATAAGCATACACCACGCAATGAAAACAGCCTTTTTCTCTAGTCTCTTCATATAAAGCATGTGAAATATATTCAAGCACGCAGTCAACAAGGTTACATAAGTAACATAACCAAAGGCCAGTCACATTGTTCAGTGCTAAAAAATCCCTGCATAATCATCACATAAGATTCAAAATACAAACAAAAATAGAAAAAAAACCAGAATAAAAGAAAATACATCGAACGCCATGCCTAACATAACAATAATAAGAGAAGACGAAGAAGAAGAGAAAGTTCAATACACAAAGTCAGTCAAATTCCGGTAAACTAAAAGAGGTTACTCATAAATGATCGAAATACTCTTCATACTCAGAAAAGGCAAGGAGCAGCTTAGCAATGTCAGGATCGATTTGCGCGGTTGAGGAGGTGTTGCTGCCTTTGCTGTGCTGTTGTTTCTCTTGCTTGAAAGCGAGGCCTGCTTGCTTGAAACCCCTTTTATCCAAATATGCCAGCACCACCTTGTCGATCTCTTCTTGGTCCATTCCCTCTCTCCAATAACGTAAATCTGTGGCAAGGAGTAAACTCTAAACCCCAAAATTTCAATGGGAGTAGAAATTTGGTTAGAGAGAAAATCAGAACGACGGAGGATTCTGTGGGACGTACCTTCTTTCTTTTCTCTTCACAGGTTTAATTTGGATGGGTCGGGTACGACCCGAAGTGGGAAACTTTTGTTCTTTGTGCTTTGTACGGACATACGACAATGAATCAATGATGACACTAGAATTTTCAAAAATGGAGTGGAAATTGGGATTGTGTTTCAAAAATAATCGGGTTATTTTAATTTGAATATAAAATATATTTGTAAGAAATGGCTGGGCCCCATTAGATAGTTATACGATTTAAAAAAGTAATATTTTGGCTAAAGATGACAATTTTGTAGGCCCAAAAAAGATTAGGATGATGAGTGATTTGTAAAGGACCAAAATTTGGTTATTTTTGAGTCAAATTTGGCCTATACCATGAAAATACCATAAAACATGGGTTGGGTTGGGCTCCCCAAAAAATACGGTTTGAGATTTTTGATGTTTGAAAAGAAATCCTGCCCGTCGGACCAATTCCGGTTTCCTCGCCTGGGCGATGGATTTACTTTTTGCCGATGGGCAAGGCCTTGGCAATTTGATTTTGACTCTAGATGACATCACTTCAATTGGTTTACCCTATGTAGAGTTGTCAAATGGGTTTGTGCTAGTGCTAGCTTACCTGTAATTTACAAATTGTATAAAAGAGAGAAAAATTGTCGGACCAAAATTTTATTCACACCTCTTTACGGTGGAAATTTCTATTTTTGGAGTCAAATTTGGCCTATACCATGAAAATACACATAAAACATATTGGATAGGCTCGGCATTTTTTTGGGCCAAATAGACACGGTCACTTTTTGGATGTTTGAAAATACAACCCAACTCGACCTTTTCATCCGGTGCCCATCGGACTAGTTGATTTTTAAATTACAGGTGTTTTTGAAAAATCTCCAGGTCTCTAACCCTATCCATTTAATAGACCCCATATATTAAATATTTAATTAAATTTGTATCATATTGACAAAAAAAAAAAGTTGGCAAAAACTTGTGTCACGGGTCAAAAACCGTCGAACGGATTCTACACTCAAACCCAATGACATCTTTGAAATATTAAGCGATTATTTTTTGTAATATTCTATGGGTGGTGATATTTTATAATATATCATATTATCACTGGGAGCAATGACATTTTTGCAATATTAGGTTGTGACATAGTGTCGCTAAGGCCCAAAAAGTATTAGTTTTTCCTCTTAACTATATAATATAAACAGTCCTCCTAAAAAGTATTAGTGGTTTCATTAAGAGTATTTTAGTAGCCATTCTGAAAAGTATCAGTAGTCCCCCGTAAACGTATTAGTAGCTCCCTGAAAATTGCATTAGTACTCTCCTAAAAAATATTAGGTTTTCTTTTTATAGGTATTTAGTAATTCCCATTAAAAATATTAGTTTTTCCACTAAGAAAGTATTAGTAGTCCCCCTAAAAAGTATTAGTTTTTTTTTCCTCTAAAAAGTATTAGTAGTCCCTCTAAAAGTTTAAGTTTTTCCCCTGAAAAATATTAGTAGTCTCCTTAAAAAATATTTATTAGTTACCCTAATAGTATTAGTTTTTCTTTGAAAAGTATTAGTAGTTCTCTTGAAATGCTCCAGAACCAATTCAGTCAAATCAACAAATATTTAGATGGCATAGATGAATGCACTTTTTGAAGAATATGGTTGAATCGGTTTACATGCACCAAATTGAAAGTAAGATAAAAGACGACGGTCAAGAACCAAAAACCCTAAAAACAAAAAAAAAAAAAAAAATTGTTAATATATATGATATGACTTAATGGAACTACCCACTGATAAGATAAAATGCACCATGGGCTTGTGACATGCACCAATAAAGAGAACAATATTGAAAGATAGACCAACGGAGGAGAGATGATAGGGGGAGAGAGACCGACGGAGATGTCAGTCCGACAATGACAATATGGCACGCAGAGGTCGCTTGTTGTTAGGAAATTTATTGTTAGATTTTGATGATACCATGTAAAACTTAGAATAGGAAGTTGGCACCCCATTTTCCTTGTATTTCTATTTGTAATAGATAGGACTGCATGAGCAGAGTGAAGTCAGCTATGTTGAATAATACAAGAGTCAACTGTGTTTGATAAATATTTTTATCATGATTTTGATTATTTTGTTTTAAAGTGTTTTTACACCAAAATAATGTTTTTAAATGTTGTTCAAATACTCCCAATCGATATAAAATATTTTTACTAATTTTTCGGAGTATTTCTTGAAGTTTATTTTCGATAAAAATTGGACTACACTTCTGTCTCGTGTTCAACCGGTCGCCCTATAGGGCATCCCGTGTCTGTAAGTGATTTCCAAAATAGAAACGAGAAGTTTGATTTTTAACTAGAGGTCGACCGGTCGCCCTTAGTGCATCGGGTACCTGAAAGAGAGAAACTTGAACCAAAACTCTCTGTAATGTAAAAATCAAAGGTTGGACCGGTCCCTATGGGGGGCGACCGGTCGAGCTATAGGTCGACCGGTCCAACCCCCTTGGACCGGTCCAGGTACCTATTTTTGCTGTATTAAAATCTTTTCTGTATTAGAGCGCGACCGGTCGCCCTATCGTTTTGACAGCAAAATTCTAGCCATTGACAGAAGACATGTTTCCTTAATTTGTGGGATTAATTTCTAACAGCTATATTCTTGATTTTAATTGTATTTTTCTGTAGATTTTCAATCCCAAAGAGGAGCCTATTGTTAAGTTGGTTTTTATACCAATGTATTGAATATTCTAGACTAGGATTTTGCGGTGTTTTCGAGTATTTTAGCGTCATTTGAGTCGAATTCATGTAATTAGTTGTCATTTGTGATTTGGGACTAATTTTGGTAGCCGAAATCGATTAAGAACGTTGAAAAACGTGTTTGGACGGCGAAGAGCGCATTTTAGAAGTGGAAAAATGAAAAAAATATTGAGCAAGATCGAAGCGCCCGTAGCTAAAAACCCCGCGCGCCCTTCAGCGCGGCGTCGAAAAAAAGAGTACATTGGCGCAAGGGAAGAGGAGGAGTGGGGGGCAAAGGCTGCAGCGCCGGTGACGTTCAATCGGCAGAAAAAAAAAGCGGCTGCAGAAATAAGACCAACTCCACTGCAGCGACGCGATCAAAGAATAAAGAATAAGAAGCGTAACAAGCGTGCAAAGCAGAAGCGAGCAGCGAGAGGAGCGCTAAGCGGGAGCGCTTGCGGCGCGCGCAACTCCAAAGACGCGATGGGCGGGAGCAGCAGGGGCAAAGCAGGCCCAGGCTTCTTGCGCGAAGAAAGGATGTGCAGCGTCCGCACACGGAATGGGCCTGAGTGTACGCTGAGTTATTTTTTTGGGCCTTTTGACGCGATTTCGAGGGTTTCGAGCCTATAAATATGAGAAGTGACGTACGAAAAAGGGGTCGAACATTATCTTGAGCACAACGCAAGGCAAGAGACACAGAGCTAGGGTTCGGGACGGCAATTGGAGGCACTTCTCGTCTGGACACAGAGAGAATTCCTTCTCTTTTCTTCTCAATTCTTTATTTGTGTTTCGTTGTCGATTTTTGAGGTGTATAATTATTTCCTTATGAGTTTTTATACATCCATTATGAGCTAAACCCATTTTTCTAGGGGATTGATGTAACTTACGTTTGAACCTATGTTTTGATTTCGAGTTTATGAAATTCGCATATTTATTAATCTATTTGTGCTATTTGATTTGATTGCATCTGGATTATCTGATCAATAATTTAGATTGTTTGGCGTGTTTGATTTGACGCTCGAGAGAGGTAATTGAACGTCTGGCCATAGAATAGCACAACCTAGGGTTTCATAGAATCGAGAGATTTATAAATTTTTGAAGCCTATGATAGAATATTCATTGAGCGTATTAGGGTTTAATTTATGATTTTTATTAGATATCGAAAATAGAAATTGGAACCTAGAATCACTTGGCACTCGAGAGAGGAAGTGATAAACGGTAGGAATATTGGCTTCTAGATTAATAACTTGTGATTAATAAACTGGATTGAAAACATAGGGGATAACTAGGTGAAATCAACCCTCTAGAATTCATCTTCTACGTGTTTGATGGTTATTCGAACCAATTATTTGCTTATTTTTAGTTTTATTTTTAGTTTAACAACAATCCATCTCTTTTCGATTTCTAGATAGAATTAAGCTATTTTAATTATCGTACTTAGTATAAAATTCGATAACAATCCCTGTGGAGACGATAACCCTACTTTCAAAACCTATACTAAAAACTTAACACTACGCTTGCGGTAAGAATTTCACGATCAAGTTTTGGCGCTTATTTAGGGGATTGTTTTATCCTATTTTAAACTAATACTATTACCAAGTAGTCTTAATACTATTCTAGACTAGTTTAGGAATTTTAATTTCGTTTTTCTCATTGATTTATTTGTCTATGCGAGATTCTGAAAATACTAATTTGCTTCCTTTTGATCCTAGAGATTGAAAGGACACTTCGAGCAATCAGAGTAGCAAAGCGAGCATAGAATCGAGCAATGGCAGAAGACGGGGACAATGAGAATAACAGAAATCGGGTCGTGAATGTGCCACCACAGCCTGAGGTACCAGAAAGGGCAATCCGGGATTACTTTTTGCCGACCGTGAACCAGAATTACTCCGGAATTGTGCGCCAACCCATAAATGCCAATAATTTCGAATTGAAACCGGGCCTCATAAGCATGGTTGTGAGAATCGATTTGGGGAGTCCAGTGGATGATCCGAATACACATCCGCCACATTCTTGAAATTTGCGACACCATCAAGATGAATGGTGTGACTGATGAGGCCATTCGATTGAGGATTTTCCCGTTTTCACTCGGGATAAGGCCATGCGGTGGTTACGAGACGTTCGCCCCGGGGAGTATTACGAAGTAGGATGATCGACTCAAAAATTCTTAGCAAAATTTTTCCCCCCGAAGAAGACACTCCAACTCAAGAGCGAGATAGCCCAATTCCAACATTGATTTTGAGCGTTATACGAAGCTTGTGAGCGATTTAAAGATCTCATTGCGAAGATGCCCACAACATGGTTATGCGGTGGCGAGAGGGTTGATATTTCTACAATGGGCTGAATGGGCATACGAAGACGATACTAGATGCGGCATCAGGGGGTACATTGATGGCTAAAACACCGACTGATGCCTTAATTCTACTTGAAGAAATGGCCACAAACAGCTATCAATGGCCTCGAGAGATCATCACCAAAGCCGATTCTTAGGTGTTCTTGAACTTGATACAATGTCAGCTTTGGCAGCTCAAATCTCGAGTCTGACAAAGCCACTAGCAATCATGAATACCGGCGGCACACCATAGCAAGCCGCGCTCCCACCCGTAGCCGTTCACGCAGCCACCACTCACGAGGCCGAGCAAGTCAATTATGTGAATAACTGGGATTTTAATAACAGGGGTAATTCATTACCAACTCACTACCACCCGAGACTTCGCAATCATGAGAATCTCTCTTACAGTAACAATAGGAATGTATTGAATCCACCTCTGGGTTATCCAAACCCATCTAGTTATAATGCACTCGGATGTGAAAAGAAGCAGTCGCTTGAGGAGATGCTCGGCTCATTCATCGGAGAGACCAGGAATCGAATGAATAGGAGTGAGGCGCAGATTGATGGTCTGAATACTAAGATGAGCACAATGGAGACACATATTAGGTCGATCGAGACACAAATGGGTCAGTTGGCTACAACCGTGAATTCATTGCGGCAGAAGGGAAAGTTCCCAAGTGATCTGAGGTTAATCAGAAAGCATCGCAATGCGTTTACGTGAAAAAAAAAAAGGAAGCAAAAATTCGGCTGGCCCCGAAGAATCACCTATTTATGCGAAACCAATGGAATCCAAGAAAATGAAGTTGGAAGATTTTGAAACTGTCTATTTGACAGAGGAGTGTAGTGCAATAGTCCAGAGTAAACTACCTCAGAAAATGAAGGATCCAGGGAGTTTCACTATTCCTTGTACTATTGGAGAAGTTTTCTTTGAGAAACCACTTTGTGATCTTGGGTCCAGTGTGAATCTTATATCTCTTTCTGATGTGACGAAGTTTGGGCTCGGGGAGGTGAAGCAGTCCAATATCACTTTGCAGTTCGCTGATCGATCCATCGCCTATCCGTGGGGAATCATTGAAGATGTATTGGTAAGAATTAATAAATTTGTTTTTCCTGTGGATTTTGTAGTGTTGGACGCGAACGAGGAGAAGAAAATACCTATCATCTTTGGGCGACCGTTTTTAGCTACAACACGGGCTTTGATCGATGTAGAAACAGGGGAGCTGACTCTGCGGGTAAATCAGGAGAAAGTTGTATTCACCAATCCATCCAACCAACAAGCTGAAATTTGAATCAAATGTTGGTAAGCAGATGGTTGGGAATATAACTGAAGACATTGGAGGTTGGGAAGTTTCTAAGGGCAATGTGGATAACATACCTATTGGAGCCCCAACTTGAGGATAATCTGACATAGTCTGGCTGAAGACTGTAAACTTAGCGCTTCCTGGGAGGCAACCCAAGCCCCTTTTATTGCTTTCTTAGTTTAATATAATTTAGTAGTTGTTTTTGTTTTTTCTGAATTTTTTTTTGCATTCTTAGGAGTAGTAAGTTGCATCATACCCACCCCTCTTATTTGTGCAAATCCCACATATCCCACTCCATCTTCACAAAGGAGCACTCTAACACCACACACACCATCTTCATCTCATTCACTCATTATTTGGTAAGTTTGCAACTTCCAAACCCCATCCCATGGTTTTCCCCATCTTGTGATTGTTGTGTGGTTGGATTGTAGTAGTGCTAGGATAATTGTTGTTGATTTGTGGATTGTGGATTGGTTGCTCTTGCTAGACTTAGGCTTGGTGTTGATTTTTGGGGATTGAATTGAGTTATCCATTGCATTCACTATCTTTGCCCAAATTCATGCATATGAAGTGTTTGATAAAATGCCCCAATGACAATTTCATATTGTTTAGTGCTATCTTGCATATCTATGCTTATCTTTTTGACATGGCACTATATTTTCTACTTGGGTGCATTATGTATGAGCTTTGATTGTCGATTTCTCACCCATAACCGAATTCCATGGTTCCACGAGTTTTGTTTTCTTGTCTACCTTGCTAGGTTACAAAGATGCGAAACCAAAGAGGGCCCGGGCCAAGGCGAATGGGAAGAACAAGACCACACCTCGGAGGCATACAACACCCACGAGCTTGTGCACCAGGATGCATTGTGTGCTTATACGAGACACCTCTTACACGTAGGAGCCTTCGCTCCTCGGCTACCAGGAAAGTCCTTTTTCCCACCCATCCATTGGGGACAATGTCGTTTTAAGTTTGGGGGGTGTAGTCTATTTTTATTCATCGAGTTGTGTCTTGAGTAAAAAAAAAACGAAAAAAAGAGTCGAGTCGGGTCATTTGTAAAACTGTAAAACTGCATGACTAAGTGAATTTGTCGAATATGAGTTGAACGGTCAAAAGAGCATGTGTTTGAACTGTAATTTAATCTTCTTTCCATTATTCCATCTATGTGCTTAACTCTGTTGATTTATTTAGGGATGATTTATGCGGTTGAGTGTTTCCTTTATGATCCCACCGGATTCGAGAACTTGTCTGATCACTAGTCGAGGCGAAATCATAGGTGAAGTAACATTAAGGAAGTGATTTAGGCCATCTTTGAACAAGCCAGAACCTAAAATGCCTACCTTTGTATTATATTTTCCCTAGTGTCCCCCTTTGAGCCTTATAAACCCGTTTCTTTGGCAACCAATCTAATACCCAGAGCCTAAATGTGAATATCCTAATTACCCATCACTCATACACACAAAGTATAGAAAAATATTGGAAGTTGAGGAGGGTATGATGAGAAGGGTATGTGTGTAATTGAATGAAGTGCCCGAGAAAAGAAAATATGAAACCCCATGTATGCAAAAGAATAAGGGGTTTCCGAGAAAAAAAATGGAAAAATCAGCGGGATTGAAGGTTCATAAACATTGGGGATATCAAAAAAGTGAAGGGTAGTTGCTAATTGATGATTCGAAGTGTTATTTGTGTGTTTGGGTGATTTGAGCCACTTAATTCCATATTTTCCTACCTCACCCTAAGCCCACATTACAAGCTTTAAAAATCCTATTGATCCTTGTGTTACATTAGCCTACATTAGTAGAGATTAGTGTGAAAGACAAACATATGGAGTCCGGTAAGCATCTCATCTCTATATTAAAGAAGTGGATCATTTTGAAAACGCTTGATTGCGTGAATCTATCTGGATAATGAAAACGGAGTTGGCATGAACATTCCACCTTCATGATCACTTTGTGAAAATACGTGCTTGATTGATAGTAAAACGAAATTTGACGAATGAGTTTGGTTGTGAAGTTTTGCAGTTAGTCCGTTTGAGTCAGTCGTCTTCATTTTTTGTTTCCTTCATGTTTTTCGATTTTAGGAGTCTGTAATTGCTTGAGGACAAGCAAACGTCTAAGTTTGGGGGTATTTGTTAAGTTGGTTTTTATACCAATGTATTGAATATTCTAGACTAGGATTTTGCGGTGTTTTCGAGTATTTTAGCGTCATTTGAGTCAAATTCATGTAATTAGTTGTCATTTGTGAGTCGGGACTAATTTTGGTAGCCGAAATCGATTAAGAACATTGAAAAACGTGTTTGGACGGCGAAGAGCGCATTTTAGAAGTGGAAAAACAAAAAAAAAATATTGAGCAAGATCGAGCGCGCGAAGCAAAAACCCCAGCGCGGGCCCGGGGTAAAAAGAGTACATCTGATGGCACAAGGAAGGAGGGGCTGCAGCTGCCCCAAAGCAAGGGTTGCGGCGCCGGTGGCGAGCGAGAAAAAGGGCGTCTTTGCAGCGACCAACTCAGCGTTGCAGCCAGCGCGACCGATAATAGCAGCAAGCAGCGTAGTGGCGGGCAGCAGCAACAGCGCGAGGAACGCTAGCGGGCTGGCGCATGCGCCTTTGCAGCGCGCCAACTCGATCTTTGCAAAGACGCGATGGGCGAGGAAGCAGAGGGCGGCAGCAGCCGCGCGACGAGGAAGGGATGCGGCTGTCCCGCGCGGAATGGGCCGAGTGTATCTTTGAGTTATTTTGGGCCTTTTGACGCGATTTCGAGGGTTTCGAGCCTATAAATATGAGAAGTGACGTACGAAAAAGGGTTGAACATTATCTTGAGCACAATGCAAGGCAAGAGACACGAGCTAGGGTTCGGGGACGGCAATTGGAGGCACTTCTCAAATGCGGACACAGAGAGAATTCCTTCTCTTTTCTTCTCAATTCTTTATTTGTGTTTCGTTGTCGATTTTTGAGATGTATAATTATTTCTTATGAGTTTTTATACATCCATTATGAGCTAAACCCATTTTTCTAGGGGATTGATGTAATTTACATTTGAACCTATGTTTTGATTTCGAGTTTATGAAATTCGCATATTTATTAATCTATTTGTGCTATTTGATTTGATTGCATCTGGATTATCTGATCAATAATTTAGATTGTTTGGCGTGTTTGATTTGATGCTCGAGAGAGGTAATTGAACGCCTGGCCATAGAATAGCACAACCTAGGGTTTCATAGAATCGAGAGATTTATGAATCTTTTGAAGCCTGTGATAGAATATTCATTGAGCGTATTAGGGTTTAATTTATGATTTTTATAGAGATATTGAAATCAGAAATTGGAACCTAGAATCACTTGGCACTCGAGAGAGGAAGTGATAAACGGTAGGAATATTGGCTTATAGATTAATAACTTGTGATTAATAAACTGGATTGAAAACATAGGGGATAACTAGGTGAAATCAACCCTCTAGAATTCATCTTCTACGTGTTTGATAAATTGTCTGAACCAATTATTTGCTTATTTTTAGTTTTATTTTTAGTTTAACAACAATCTATCTCTTTTCGATTTCTAGATAGAATTAAGCTATTTTAATTATAGTACTTAGTATAAAATTCGATAACAATCCCTGTGGAGACGATAACCCTACTTTCAAAACCTATACTAAAACTTGACACCGTACGCTTACGGTAAGAATTTCGCGATCACCAATCCATGATCAATCATCTCCTATAAATAGAGGAAGTCTTGGAGCAACAATTGAACCAATTGATATACAACACAACAAGATACACTCAATCAAATACTTGTTCTTTCATTTTCAATATTCTTGTTGTAATAGCCTAAGGTCTTACACTTTCACATCTTGAGGTCTAGGCTTTATTCTTGATTACACTTGCACTCAAAATTGTATTGTTCATTATAGAGTTGTAATCATGAATTTTTGGGTTCATCATTCAACACAAGATATCCTTGTGAGTGTTCTTGTGGTAAGAACACACTTGGGTGATCTAGGTGTTAGGTGCAAGAAGATTATGGTAATCTTCTTATTGAAGAGTTTGGTGCTCTTTGAGGTGTTGAAGAATTTGGTGTTCTTCAAGGTGGAAGATTGTGGTAATCTTCATAAGGTGCCATACAAGATTGTGGTAATCTTCAAGGGAGATTGTGGTAATCTCCAAAGAGGTGTTGTAAGGTGATGTTGTATTAATTGTGGTAATTAATAAAATCTTTTTTTCTTTTTGAAATCCATCCCGGAGATACTAGGGTGGTAGAGGATTAGGCCCTAGGTGGGTTGAACCTCTATAAATCGACGCGTGTTGTTTACTTCCCGTACTTCCATTCTTGTCTTGGCTTATTACATTCGAAAAAGAGGGCATAATCGCGAAAATGGGCATAATCTATTCACCCCCCTCTAGATTATCGTAGCCACTGGGACTTACAAGTGGTATCAAAGTCAAACTCTTTGGCAAGCTCGTTTCACATCGCGAGTAAAGAGGAACGATCATTGGCTACAAATGAAGTCTACACCACCGGCGCCTCCACCAACAAGCCACCACTATTCGACTCCAAAAATTATGCATTTTGGAAAGAAAGAAAGAATGGAATGCTATTTACAAAGTTGCGGGTCCGATATTTGGAACATGGTCATAAATGGAGAATCCATTCCGATGAAAGACGGACCACTCACCTCCAAAGTCCTCAAGGAGCTCAATGATGAAGAGGAGAAAATCCTCTCCTTAAACGGTAAAGCTCTTAATATTATTTATTGTTCACTTACCACTTCGGAATATGATCATATTGTAGGAATTCGATCGACACATAAAGTATGGAGAAAACTAGAAGCTATCTATGAAGTATATGCAAATGAAAGGAGCTACTCAAAAGCATCTACTTCTCAATTGGATACAACATCAAATCCAACAACATGGGATGAGCTTCTTACAACTTCCGATGATGAAGAAGTCGAACAATGTCTTATGGGCATCGAAGAAGAAAACGAAGTAAGTCCTAAACCTTCTACTTCTTGTGATATTGAATTGCAAAATGATTTTAGTGATTTGCAAAATGATTTTGATGAGTTTCAAAATGAATTACAAAGCTTACTTGTGAAATACAAAAATTTGAAAAAGGAATTCAATGTTTTGAAAAATGATGAGGATAAGTTACTTACTTCTTATGAATCACTTTCTTGTGCTTACACTACCACACTTGATAAAGTTAAAAACCTTGAAAAAGAAAATAGTACTCTTGTTAAGGATATTGATTGTATGAAAAATGATTTGTTAAAATTCAACTTGAGTACCGATAAAATGACCAAAATTGTTGATGTTCATAGTTGTGATAATTTGAAACTAGGACTTGATCATAAGCCTAATGTCGTTAATCATATGAAAAAGAATCAAGTCTTTAAGCATGTTGGTCATTATGCTCCTAAAATTATTACTTGCTTTTATTGTGGCAAAAAGGGTCATACGGTAAATACTTGTCGGGCTAGAAATAGCTCTAATTATTATTGGAGACCTAAAAGTCTCAAAGCTAATCCCAAAGGACCCAAACACTTGAGGGTACCACAAAACAATGTCACATTAGGTACCCGGCGGAATAACAATCAAAGAAATTCATACCGCCAAGAAGACATCAAATGACCGTTTCATTTAATCAAAGTAGAAGACAACATCACAATGAATTTCAAGAGGAATACAAAGCAACCCTTGGAAATGGAGTAATTGGAGAAGCCATCATCAACAAAGTGACTTCTCAAGAGGAAGATACTACCAACAAAGGGAAAGACACAACCCGTGGAAATGGCGAAATTGGTAAACCGTATCTCTCCTTATTTAAATACGCATAATGTTTTTATTATAATGTATGCTTATATTTTTGAGACAAATACACTTACCCATCCAAACTATACTGATTTTTACACTTTACCCTCCAAACTTTAATTCGTGACACTTTGCCCCCTGAACTATGAAAATCATTACACTTCACCCTATATGGACAATTTTACTTTATCCTTTCTAAAACAATAGTTATAGTTATCCCTTTAAACTTCAATTTGTAGCAAACTACTACATAATAATAAATTTATTGCCTTATTCAAGAAACGTAAAAGTTTTACTCCATAATCAATTTTGTTTTTCGGATTTTTCGAGAAATGAAAACCCCTATTTTTCTGTCGCATGTTTTGTTCGTGGCATTGTTACACCTACTTAGATCCAGTCTCTATTCAGAGGTTTTAAATGGATCATGTCAGTTTACCAGCCTATAAACTCAACAGGACATACTTCAATGTCAGGTTTCCAGCCTATAAACTCAGAGGTTTTAAATGGATCAACTCAACAGGACATACTTCAATCAAAATTCTCATTTCAAGTATAAATCTGTATACAAATTAGGTCTATAGACTGAAAATGAACATAGTCCATTACGATCATATCAGGCCCAACATGCTTCCGTAAAATTAATAAATCCCTTAAAATTCATACCTTTTTTGACCGAAACAGCCCCGTGTGAGATGGTTCGCAACACCACCAGTCGGAAAATTACTGCCCCCAGATCTTTTGACAAACAGCTCCTCACTGTTCAACTTCAACCCTCAGGGAAGATGATCTGCAAGTTATCCAACTCCTTTAGCAACTGTTCAGCATAGCCTTGGTTCGTTTCCTACTCCAGGCGTATAAGTAATTCTTAAACGGGATGAATTAATAGTACATTATGAACACATGTTGAAGCAGAAAGCCTTTTTTTTATTAAGAACTTATAGAAATATTTATTACATTAGTAATCTCCTTTTGGGAGGAGAATACTTGTTTAGCTTCTCATAGATGAGGCTTGCACTCGTAAATACATAAAACTTAAAACTAAAACACTCAACTAATACAAATTTTCACTCAGAATTTATTATAAGAAAACTAAGGAAAATGTTCGATGTCCCCAGCTTCCTTCAACTCTCGGCTTTTATAGACTTGAATCCGGACTTGAAAGGCGGACTCCAAATCTTGTTGATATTTAAGGCATCACTGCTTACGTCATACTCTTGAATTATTGCCTCGCCAGCTGTCTTCCTTTTCTTTCCGCGTGACTCAACCCATGTGTTGTTTGTCGGGGAATCTTTTAAAAATTTGGTTTACGTGGTCCCCGAGGATAACACGTTTTGTGAGCTGGGCCCTTGTCCTTTCCAGCTGCATGGTCTTGTCGGTCGGGTTTGGGTCGAAATCCTTTCCCAAACTCGGGTTCTTTCTGTTTGGGGCATGCTTGATAGATTCGATCGATCCAACGGCCAACATGCGCCATATTACAGAATTTCCGGTAAGTTTCTTTGCTCGCCGGAATCTTGTTCTCCCAGAGAATTCTTCTCTTTGTTTCGAAAAGCTCCTTTGTGAATCCTGTTGTTGATCCAGTCATTGAATTCTGTAGGAAAGATCCATTTGCTGAATTCTGGAAAAACTTGAATGGATATTTGACTTTGTCCATTTCTGTTAGACAAACCCAAAGACCCCATGCTCGTCGTGTAGAAGCTTTGTCTTCAGAAATTGCTCCTACTAACACTGGTACTTCTTACGGTGAAGCCGCCTTGATATATTTTAAAGCATGTCCATCCGGTCTTCTTAGCTTGATGAAGTGAAAAGCTTCGTTAAAGCCTTTCTTCGCTGGTTCGGGAGCTGCACTAATAAAATACAGTTCCAGAATATCTCCTCTGGCCAAATGTGGATTATTGGCCCAAGTCTCATAAACGGCTTCTCCAATCCATTTCGGTAATTTTGAAATTTCTGGGAATCCTGGTGATACAGTATAGATTGAAGCTAGAGCTCCAAAAGTATACCATTCCTGTACTTCATTTGGATGACTTCCTGGTTTTATCCAAACTCTAGGATATTTGCCTGAGATATCAACCATTGTTTTTTCAAGGTTAATACCTCTTCTTGTAACCAATTTCTCCCATTGTCGTTGATATACCTGCATTGGAGAAATCTTAATCTCGTCGATTTGAACCTTAGATTTGCACATGTCGTGGCCTAAGATTCAACTCTCCCTCTTTACCCCGAGAGGTCTTTGGGTTGACTTGAAGACTCGGGTTGTGACAGGAGCTTCAACATTCATTACGATTTGTACACCCTTAGGGGATGCATCACCGCAACACTTGTGATTATGGTACTTGAATCCATAACCTCCGGGTTAGAGCCCCCGTTCTCTATTCGCCCCTTTTTGCATCGTAGGAGATGCGGCTGGAGGAGAGGCCCTTGCAAGTCTAAGAACAATTGTCCTTGAGCGAACCGTCATGCTCGTATTTGACTAGAAATGGATTTCTTGTCACTGTTGAAGTCATCCAAAGCAACTCTCGCATTGAGACATAACGTCCCAAAATCTCGTTCTAGACTCTCCAGGTTTTCCCGAGATGTCTTACTCGTTTAAGGACCTCACAAGAACGCGTCCTTCCATCTCGTGTCAAAAAATGCAAGAACATTTTCATGAGATTTTATAATGACAATATCATAATCATAATATTGACATTGACTTGCCATCTAAGTAATCTAGCCATTTTCTCGGTTTTGATTCAATTTTTTTTTTTGAAAAGCCTTGACATTTGAATTATCAATTTTTAAAGTAAACTTTTTAGCCGGTAAAAATAGAGGCCATTTTTTGAAAGCCTTTCGATCGCAAAGAATTCTTTCTCATTGATATGCCATCGATTCGCTTCACATGCGTAAAAAGACCGCAATATCTGCATGGCACTTCGCCGTTTGGTGTGGCTTTTGTAAGAACCGTTGCCCACCAATAGTCACTGGCGTCTGTATACAGAACCAATTCATCTCCATCTTGTGGAATTGCAAGTTTTGGAAGCTTTTTGCAAACTTCTTTAAGCTGCTTTATTCCTTCTTGATGTTCATCTTCCCATTTGAATGTAGCATCTTTTTTGAGCAATGGGCTAAACACCTTCCTGTAATGTGCTAGATTGTTTATGAACATTCCAACAAAGTTCACAACTCCAAGAAAACTCTGAAGTTGCTTCTTGTTTTTAAGTGTATCTGGAAATCCTTGTATCTTTTCTACAATATGACTTCGTAGGATGATTCCAGATTCATCGATTTCAATTCCGAGAAATTCAATCTGTCTTGTTGCAATCACTGCCTTCTTTTCTGAAAGCTTTAATCCTTCCTTGTGACAAACATCTGAAAATATTTCCAAATGTTTGAGATGCTCCTTCATGTTCTTTGATGCAATCAGAATGTCATCGATATATACAAACATGAAACTGAAATAATCTTTGAAGAGATTATCCATCTTCCTTTGATATATCTGGGGTGCGTTAACCAATCCCATAGGCATAACGTTCCAAATATAATGTCCTTGTGGTGTAGAGAAAGTTGTAAACTTCTTACTTTCTTCCTCCATCTTAATCTGGTAAAAACCAGACTTGCAATCGAACTTTGAGAATATCTTGGCACCTTTGATACAGTTAACCAGATGTTCTCTGCTTGGGATATAGTATCCGTCGAATTCCAAAATATTATTAATCCCCTTGTAATTAATAACAAGTCTTGACTTTCTTCTTTTGATTTCTCCATGGTTTCTGACTAAGAATCCTGGACTGTTGTATGGAGAAACTCCTGGTGAAATCAACTTAAGGTCAAGATGTTCCTTAAGTATTTTCTGCATATCCTCACAATCCTCCTGATTCATAAGGATTAGTTTGAATCGCACGAACTCGTACTACTTTCCTGGTTTAACTTTCAAGGATGCTTTGAGCTCGTTCTTATCCCACCATGCCAAAGGATCTTCATTATAATTCCTTTGGATCTTCTTCTTGATATCTTCGAGTGATATTTGCTCTTCTATGGTAACATCACTATGTGGATTCTCCATTAAGCTCATCATTAATTCTGCAATAACTTCTGGAGTTACTCGTTCTTCTCCTTGTATTCTGAATGAATACAAGTTATTATCCCATATTTTCTTATCCTTGTAGTTCGAACCAAATTGTCTATAGGATAATATTGCTTCACCAAATTTCCTTCGATCCACCATTTTTGGATTTCGGAGTTTGGCTTCATCACCACACTTGCTGCGAAAATGAATTGGCATTTTTCTATAAAATGCTTCCCGCAGTCGCTAGACAATAATCTTATGATCACATAATGTTGTGAAAATAAGTCTTCGTGTCTCATTTTCCTGTGTAAATTGCTTGAATGTTTGTAGGAAATTGTTTCCTAGCAACACATCTGCTCCTGTATCATGGAAATAGATTGGTGGCATCTTGACTTTGTACCATGGGGTACCGCCTGCGCCTCCGATCATGATTTCTGCTTGTTTAATTCCTCTGTTAAGAATAAGAATTCTTTTAGAGAAATCTCTTCCTGCAATAGCTGGTAAATCTTCTCTAATTTCTTTAGGAAAAATATCCGGCTTTGCAGTACATATTCCGACACCTGAATCAATATAGGCAGCGAAATACTCGGCCTTATATTCAACATTTAACATTCCGATAGAAATGTATATGGAGAATGGACTAGTGGTCATCTGATTCTGTATCTTTTATTTGCCACTGTGAATTCCATTCCGTCTTGTAATCTTTCCCAAGGTTTATGATCCTCAAGAAATTCAATTCCCAGTATTAATTGCTCTGGGATTTTCCCCGCAACTTCTGTGATAGTCAGCTCAATTTCACCTATCTTCAGGCTTCCTTGATACCTTCCAACTATAGGTTGTTGGAGATAATATAAAACATCACAAGGAAAAATATTGTCATTTTGAGTGATGTCGAATATTACTTCAACTTTTCGCCATCATTCGGACATTTTAGCTCTCTCTCTTTGTTTTGAAAATATTTGGGATGCTTTGAATTGTACTTGATCTCTTTTCTTCCCAATGACTCATCGCTTATCATTCTATCTGTTGAAAAGACATCATTCAGGACTCAACTCGAGACTTCGACTTTTGTTAAAGACAGGTTGATCTAGTATTTCCTTATCGATCTCCTTGATAGTTGGAGACTCAATGATTTCGGTAGAACCACCCTGGCAAAATCCTTGAAGATTCTTGAGACTTGAATAAAGTGCAGAGGTCCCAAGGGGTGTGAGTGTAAGGTTTAGAAGGGGTTGAATAAACCTTACCAACTTTTCGATTTAGTCCTTTTAAATATTTGAGTTAATACTTCACAATTTGAGTCCTTGATGGACGGCTAAGTTAGTTAATAATCGTGAGTTAGTTACTCATGACTCGATTGACATTTGTTGATAGAGTAACTCAAATTGTTTTGACTAAATGACTTAACTCGATTGTGATTTGTTTTCATTGGAAACTTTACACCCATAAATTTGGTTTAGTACTTAGAGATTATCAAGTGGATAACAAATTTATCGTGAGATTAAATAAATAAGATGCGAGGAATTAAAGTCTTTGAAATGTAAATGACACGATAAGTTTTTATAGAGGTTCGAAGATGGGGTAATTCTTCTACTCCTCTCTTCTCCAACTCCTGGAGGAATCCACTAGGTATTGATCAAGTATACAAAGTGGTAACAGTCCGGATACAAGTCTTGATCACACGGTGACTTGATCCTTTGGGACTCGTCTGCGGAGATGCCTTGATCACGCGGTGGCTTCTAAACGACTCGGCTTCTTCACAAGGCATTTGCCTTGCTACTACTGACCCACTTGCTCAAGCTCTTTGGATTTGATCACGAAGCCCTCCAAAAACTTGAGACTTGTTCGACCTTGAACCTTCCTACAATCCTCCGTGGAATGTAGACCCCTTGATTCTTCAACAATTTCCTCTTCAAGCGATTGAAGTTATCTTTCCTTCACGGTGAGTGTTGGATTGATTTTCTTCGTAATGTAGGCTTGAGGATTAATCTTGAATGATTTGAGAATATCTTAGGTTATAGTGCAAATGTTTGCTTGAATGTTCGTGGTTGAGGTTACCTTCTCTCGAGTCATTCCTCGGCCTTTTATAGTGATCCTTCAAAAAATGCCCGTTGAAGAGATATGCTTATTTTTGAAAGTCACTTGTGGTCGTTGGCTTGTCTTGTTGCGATCCTTGGAATTGCCACTTCCTTGTATGAATTGTTCTCTGACTTTTGAGTTCGACATGGTGCAGTGCTTCCCATTGGTTTATTCCTTTTGCACGCGGGGTCGAGCACTTCGAGAAAGGTAGTATGGAGGTATTACTTGTTTAAGTAATTTCTTGATTTACGGCAACGGATCTCTTCCGATTATCTCGACTTTTGCATTTCTTGCTTTCCCGGGTGACTTAGAGTCAACTTCCAATCATTGAATGACTCTTTGTCACTTCAACTTGAGACTTGTCTATTTTGAGTTGACTTGACTGATACTCACTCACTCACATCTCATCTCGGAAATTTGCTCCTTGATCGAGTTCATGTCTTCTCTTTTGCCATACTCGGTTGTCTTGCAATGAGTCTTCCTTCTAGTCTCGAGTTGTCTTCTTGCATGTTTAGGCATAGGCGACTTAACTCACTTGACCAGCCCTATTTATTACAATGCGGTTTACAACGAAAATGGGTGCCAACTTCTGTTCTAAGTTTTACATGGCATTCATCAAAATCTAAACAATAAATTTCCCAACAATTTCCCCCTTTTTGATGATGCCAAAACTTAAAACATTCAAAATGTAAATAGTAAAGATACATACACGATAGTGCATTCACGAGAGAATGTATGCGTAGAATCAATTCTTTTATTGATCATAACATTCTTATCCTTTACACAACAAATTTGTTTACAAAGTGTATCGAGCAACCATCTATGTCTACGCAAAAATAGAGAATTTCTGATTTATTACGAGAAGACTTACATAAAATGTATTTACATAGTAAAATACATGAAGGGGTGGACAACAACACTTCATCTCCTTCGCTTCCTCCTTCTTTCTTCTTCTTTACTCATGCCATCTTCCGGTCTTCTTTTCTTTTTCTCATCTTCACCTTTCTTCTTCTTCTTTTCATACGCCTTAGGCGACTTCATCTCTTCTTATTCTTTCTTGTCTCTCCTCCCATAGCTGAGTTTGTCTTTTATTTTCTTCTTCAATTCTTTTCACATACTCAAAGCATTGTTCTTAGCCACTTGCAGATTGGCTACTTCGTCAAAAAATTGAGTAGATCCCTCCTTTCTTGCCTGGATCTATGTACTCAATGTTTTTGGGCAGAGGTCAGGTCGAAACCTCTTCCTCCACCACGCTTCTTCCTCTACCTCTTTCTCGGGCGTGTATTATCTTTGGGGCCTTCTTTTTTCCCACTGAGTGACCGGCGGAGTGACCCGCAGAGTGAGCGCCGAGTCTCGCTGCTGTCGGCTTCTTCACATAGTGTGAGACCCTTTTCCCAAGACAAGTCCAGGCTTGAGCCATGGACATGTTTGCGAAGTATCCTTGAGATGCGGCGTTTTAAATTCATCAACGATCTTGGCTCGATTCGGCATACGAGATGGCATAAGTGTCTCTGTCTGCTTTGGAATGCCTCCATGTTGTTTCAAAATATCCATAACTCGGGCATTCATCCTTCCTTCCACTTCCTCCATCCCGCTTCAATTGTCTTTTCTCTTGTTAGCCATAGGTACAGAGTGTTGGAGTGCGAGAGTATTTGGGAGTTTGCTAAAAATATCGTGTGACAAGACCTTGTTGGGGGTTTGTGCAATCATCAAGGTCACATCTCTCGATCCTTCCCCCTCAACAAACTTCCCTTTCTTTTCTCTTGAAACTTCCTCATTTGTCTTTCCTTCATTGCTCCTCCTTCTCAACTTCGAGATCTCTTGGTGCTTTTAGGTATTCCTCTCTCCATTTTTGGCATCATCAAAGGAGAGAGGAACCCATGGGAAACAAACTAGCGGCGGGAAGTCGAGTCTGGCGATAGTCAAGTTGCTTTGAGTCTGCTGCGAGTATGCGGCGCAAATTTCGGAGCGAGTAGCGTTGGATTGTATAATTAACTTCATCTCGGCCATGAGAAGGCTGAATTTTCGATCCATGTTTTCTTCCATACGCAGGAGCTCATTCTTATTTTGCTCACGCACGCCTTTATCTCGGCGAGTGTGAGATTCATGCATGTGCTCAATGTGTTCTCTCAATTTTGTCTTTGCATCAACATTCTCATTTCGCCATACCAACAACTTGTTGAACAATGTCTTGAAATATCTAGCTTGTTCCACGCGCATTGTTTCTTCTTTGTTGCCACCACTCCCGATTCGACTATTATGCCTCTCAAGTCGCAGTAAGTTGGCATCTCTGTTATCCGATCTCATGTCCATCGAGGCCTGGTGCCTCTCCATCCGTTCAATTTCAGCAAATAATGCTTTGAACACCTCCCAAACTTCGATTTGTTCCCTCATTGCGGTGACGGCCAAGCAAAGACATCAAAATCATAGTCATTTGGAACGATGGTATCGATGGAATGACAGGATCTGGGGTGTGGAAGTGCGCGAGATCTCTCTCGACTCTTCAGGGAGGTCGGGTACCTCAGAGAGAAGGGAAATGATTCTACAAAGGGATCATCACGAGCAACTCGGAATTTGTTCAATGATGAGTGGTGCTTGTGAAGTTCCTTGTGGAGTCGAACTCTTTCTACTGGGGAGCCTGCGAGTGGACTTTGTTTTGGGGTCTCATTGTGAAGTTGATCCATCTTGCTGAGCCTCAATTGTCTCAACAACTTCGTTGGTCTCATTTGGTTTTTCCACGTGAGTTGGTGGTCCTCGGCCTTATCGAGCGTCATCGGACGATGATGAGATTTCCATGGGTGGCTCATCAAAGTTGAAAGTTTGATGAGTAGACTTGAGGTCGACTTACTCGTGGTTAGAACATCCTGGTGAGTCTTTTGGATCGATCACGGGGATGACTCGGCTTCATCGTCTCTTCCGATCCCGAGAAAGGTTACATCAGATTATCCGGGAATCATGAAGCGCACTTATCTCCTTTTACGATGGATCAATGATAGCGGGAGGGATGTTCGTACTTTAGCTTCTTTACCCGGGGAAGTCTCAACCTCCCGTTGGCCTTCATTACCTCCTGCAGTCTCAATCGCAACGAGGCCTGGACATCCTTTCGATAGTATCAACTATCTTAGGGTCTTTGCGGTGGCATCCATTGGAGTCTCAACTCCATGGATTGCACTTTCGCCGCCCAGTGTTAACTCCCGTGGTTATTCCTTCCTCGTGCCTCGACCGCATTAGCGGCGTCATTAGCCCGGAGCGGTTGGCACCTCCGAGAGGCAGTCTCAACTGCCTCCGAGCCTCGTCGATGATAACTTGTTGTGTACTTTGTGTTTGTTCCTTCTCCACTTCGCCTCCTAGATTCATTGTGGAGTCAGTGCAGACATCCTCCGACCTTGATGCGGTGGAGGGAGTTTCCCCCTCGGTTGGCACACCGGTGAGTGACTTGGATTGGGGTCACTCGTCTCTAGACTCCCATTTGTTCCCATTGAGTATTCGGTAGTTGGGAAGGTGGTAAGACACCTTCATTAGGGGTTGGCTGATTGGGGTCCCCACTATCCCGTTTCATCGCCAATTCCCTTAGTTCCTTCGTCCCGAGTGAGTGGGGAAGTTGTGGTGCAGTGGTGGCAATATCTTCGCACCAACTCCCATTGGGTCTATCTCGACTTTGTTTTGGAGGACTCTCCTGGTCCCTCCATCATTCTTTGCTCATGAAGGATTCGGATTCTTCCATTGCTTCTGCGCATTTGCAATTCTTCTCAGAAAGCGGGAAATAGTGGTCGAGATCCTCATCACTTTACGATAGGGCGTCAAAGTGAGGATGTGTATGTTTTGTGGTGCGGTGATAGGGCGGATCTTTGGCCTTCTCACGTGCCTCTGCGTCTGTTGCTTTAGCCCGTTCATTTTCTTTTCGAATTTCTAGTATATTTATGCAATTATCTCGTCAAGGGCTTGCAAAGATCTTGTGTCCACCTCAAGAAATATGAAGAGTTCTTCTTCCTCGGCAATGAACTCGGATGTTGAAAGCGCACTGGATAGGCTCGGCTTCCATTTTCTCCACTCACGCAGATGATTTTGGATGTCCGGATACAATGGAGAGTGCATGATTAAATCATCTTCATCATCTTCTTGCTGGCCCTCGTTTCCGGTATTGAAGGTAGCGAGACCATTTGCTCGACACCTTGACCTCATTTCGGGTGGAGAAACAACCCTGTCAACAGGTGATTTGGTTGTCTCGGTTGTGCCTTGTTCTCACATTGCATGTTTCTCAATTTGGTCATCGAGTTGCCTCTCATTGATCAAATTTCGCAGACTTGGCGTTTCATCAATCACGTCGGAGACTCTACTTCTCCAGCGAGTCTCGGGTATCTTTTCGGTGAGTGACGAGACTCGGCCGACTTCTCAAGCTCGGAACGCTTGAAAATTCTTCTCCTTCTTCTTGTTTGAACCGAGGGATTTACGGTTCGACAAGGTTTCTTCCGAGTCTTGGCGGCAGGGGTCGGTCTTTGTTGTATTCTTCTCGAGGAGTGGCCATCTTGGCTTATCGAGTTCTCCTCTTCTTAATGACCGGAGAAGGTATTTGGGATTCCTTCTCTCTGCTGCGGCTGCGAGGGCGGGAGACACGGTTGCGGGGGTAGGTGACTCATTTTGCGAGGGCGGGAGCGATTTGTTTTTCTTTCTTTGCGAGAGCATGATCTTCTTAGCGGTTGTAGGGCAACCTTCTTCTTTGGTGGAGAGGATACAATTGTATCTTGGTGGTGATTCCCCTTCACTCGTGATCGGCTCTCTTAGCGTAGGTTTTCTTACGTGCACCGGAGAGGTTTGATATGAACATCCTCTTGTTTACATGGAACGCCTTTCCATGTCGAAGGGAGGGACTCCTTTTACCTCCATCAACCGCCAATCACTGGGCCGTATCCCGGGGATCCTCCAAATGCTCCATTCTCCTTGAAGGATTTGTTCACATTCGGAAAAGTAGTGCTGTGTAGACAAACTCTTGATTCACTTTCTTTTCTTCAATGATCGCAACCAATACGATCAATTTCGCTTTGACGAGTTGGTCAAAGCCGCCAAATTTGATGTCTATGCATTTGGCAACGATGTCCAACAATTTGTGGTAGTCCTCCTTCAAGTGACCTCTTGTTAGTTGTGTAGACTATCTTTTCAAAGATAGTCGGTCTTGGCTATTTCCTTCCAAGCGGCAGCCCAAGTCAACATCAGCTTCATTGATTTACGGTGCTCCTTCCTTGGCCGGTAATGAGCGGTGTTACGCCAAATCTTGGCGGTGATGATGAACTCCTTCCCCGTGAGCGAGGAGGATTTGATCCCCTCATCGTGAATCTCGGCATTCACGTAGAACTATGCGACCTCTTCCACATAGGTCATCGGAAAGTCCATACCCAGAAATGGTTTTAGCCCAGTCGTTTCGAGTTTTTCAGCGATCTTCTTTATGAGGGCGTCATCGGACCCTTGTTTGACCATACCCTCGAAATCCACAATAGAGCCGGTGTGGATTTGCTTTCCCATCTTGACAAAATCGTGAGTAGATGCCATTTTTCAGTATTTCTCTGAATGAAACTTAGAAGATGATTTGAAGATTGATAGGGTTTTTGAGAGAGTTTTTGCCTTTGCTTTTGAGAGAGAAATGAACAGTTTGTGTGAGAGAAATGGACGAAAATGGTTTAAGTATGGTTCCTGAAAGGACGTGCGGGTGGTTTTTGAAATGTGATCGAAATCAACGGCTTAGATTTTGCACGCCGATCAGCATTTAATGTCTCGTATTTAATGCGGCAGCATTTATATCCAATCATAAGCTTGGTGTGTAGCTTTTGCTGTACACGTCATAATTATCTTGACGTCATTCTTAAAAACATTCCCGCTTTGTAAAAATGACTGCATTTTTGTCCCTTTGCTCATAAATGACTAAACTTATCCCTCGGTGATTTAACTCTTCTTCTCATGAGTTCTCTAGTGACTCATTTGTCGACTAACTCAGATGCAATTGTCTTTCCGATATGGTGATTCACTTATTTGATTTGAGAGTTGACTCTTTTTCCCTTTTCGTGTTTCATTTCTTTTCTTTGAGTCTTCGAGTGTCACCACTCAATTAACCCTAACTCATGCTTGAGTTCTTCAAATCTTGACTCATATAATGGTTTTGTGAATATGTTAGATAATTTGTTTATCAATTGAAATATATTCCAAGGTGATGTCATTCTTTTCAACATGATCTCTTATGAAGTGATATTGATATGCTTTGTTCTTGAGTGCAACACGAGATTTTGAGTGATTGCAATTGCACTTGTGTTATCACACATGATTGGAATTTCATTTTCTTCAACTTCATAGTCTCTCATTTCTTTGTCTCATCCATAGGACTTGGCACAACAATTCCCCCGCAACTATATGTATTCAAGCCCCATTTGTAGAGGTGGCTATTGAATTTTACTTTTTGCTAAACCAGAAATTGCTTTGTTTCCAAGCATTTGACATGTGCCTCGAAGTGCTTTTCTGTCAACTCTACATCCCGGCATAGTCAGTCGAATAGCCAATTAGCTTGAATCCACCTTCCTTTGGATACCATAAGCCAACTTCTTGGCTTCCTTTCAAATATCTCAAGATTCTCTTATTTGCGGTCATGTGGCTTTCTTTTGGAGCGATTGAAATCTTGCACATACACCTACAACAAAGGTGATGTCGGCACGCTTCTTTGTGAGATAAAGCAATGATCCAATAAGTGCTCAATATCTTGTTTGATCTACAGGCTTGCCAAATCGCATCCATATCCATTTTGGTGATGTATTCATTGGTATTTTCACGAGGAAGACTTCTCTTCCATACCAAATTTCTTCATTAAATCTACGGTGTATTTTGTCGACTTATGAAGGTTCCATCCTTCAATTTGTTTCACTTGGAGTCAAGGAAGAATGTCGACTCTCCCATCATGCTCATTTGAATTTGCTTTGCATGAGGTTTGAAAATTTATCACACACGACTCTTTGTTTGTGGATCCAAAAATGATGTCATCCACATATATTTGAACAAGCAAAGTATGCTCTTCTGTCTTGAATTCTCGAAGAGTGTTCTATCCACTTTTCCTTTTGTGAATCCGTTCCCGATCAAGAATTGTGAGTGTATCATACCATGCTCGGGTGCTGTTTCAATCCATATAGAGCTTTCTTGAGTTTGTATACCTTATCTCCAAGAGTCTTCTGCTCAAATCCGGAGGTTGTTCAACATACACTTCTTCTTCCAATAAACCATTAAGGAATGCACTCTTTACATCCATCGATATACAATAAAATTCTTGTGAGTGCATAGGCAAGAAACATCCTTATAGCTTCCAATCTTGCTACATGGGCAAATGTTAAATCAAAATCTATCCCTTCTTCTTGGCAATATCCTTTGGCTACTAATCTTGGTTTGTTTCTTACCACAGAACCTTCCTCGTTCATCTTGTTTCTGAATACCCATTTAGTGCCAATAACATTTTGATGGGTGGGTCTTTGAACTAATTCCCATACTTTATTTCTTTTAAACCGATTGACTCTTCTTGCATAGCTTGAATCCAATGTGTGTCATCCAATGCTTGTGACACATCTTTAGGCTCTATTTGTGAGATAAAGCATGTGAACATAGCTTCTTGTTGAGTTCTGGATCTTGTTTTGACACATTCTCTTATATCTCCAATGACTAGTTCTGGTGGATGGTCTCTCAGCCATCTTACATCAGGTTGGAGTAAGTTAGCTGGATTGATCGTCTTGCGACTATGTTGCTTTGATCGACTCTCTCATCATCACTTAGTTGCAGATTTTCCAGCTATTTTTGAGACTTATCTATCTCATCTTCATCACGGGTTTATAATTCCGACTTGACTTGACATAAGGACTCTTCGCATGGTTGTTTGATTCAAACTTATCGGTGACTCTTCAATGTCTTCTTCATTTACATTTGGCTCATCAAACACCACATGAATGGATTCCTCTGTAACCATAGTCCTCTTGTTGAGTACTCTGAGGCTTTGCTTCACCGATTTGAGTATCCCAAGAAGATACCTTCATCGACTTTAGCATCAAAAGCCTTTAAATTATCTTTGCCATTGTTATGGATGAAGCATTTACATCCAAATATTCTAAAATATGAAACATTTGGTTTTCTCCTGTCCCGGATCTCATAGGAGTCTTTGTCATTGTCTGTTTTATCATGCATCTATTTTGAGTGTAGCATGTTGTGTTTATTGCTTTAGCCCAAAATCTTTTAGGTAGCCCCCGCTTGACTAACATGGTCCTTGCCGCTTCTTTGAGAGTTCTATTCTTCTTTCTCGCAACTCCATTCTCTTTGTGGAGTCCTTGCTGCAGACAATTCATGACCAATACCATTTTCTATACAATATTGAGTTATTATACCATTGACAAACTCGGTTCCTCGTCCGGATCTTATTTTGATAATGGTTTGGCTCTTCTCATTTTGAATCCTCTTCATCATTTTGTGGTAATTTCTCAGAGTTTTTTTCTTCTTACACATGAATATTGTCCATGTATATCTTGAATAGTCATCTACTACTACCAAGGTGTATTTCTTCCCACTTATGCTTTTGGTTCAACTGGACCAAATAGATCCATATGTAGCGGATGCAATATTCTTGTTGAAGATGGACATGTCTTTTCTTTGAATGATGATTTGATTTGTTTTCCCTTCCGACATGCATCACTTATACTCTCCTTCTTGTACATCGAGTCGGAAGTCCTTCCACAAGATTGCTTACGGCAAGCTTGTTAATCGTTTTGAAATTCGGGTGACTCGAACTTCTTGTGCCACTGACTGACTTGATTAATTTGTGCTCTTTGCTAATAGACAGTGATGGGTGTTGCGGTTGACCAATCTACTACATACATGTTCTTTTTATCGCATCCTTGCAACACAACCTCATTGGATTGAGTGTCCTTGATTTGGCATATTCCCATGTTGAATCCAACATTATAGCCTTTGTCACGAGTTGGCTAATACTCGTGATTGAATTTGAGTCCTTCAACATATGCAACATCTATAATTTTTAATCCATTTTTCTTGATGGATCCAATGCCTCTTATTTCTCCTGGAGCTTTATTTCCTCCAAATATGACTTTTGTTCCTTTGACTTCCTTGAATTTTGACAGATATTTCTTGTTTCTGTCATATGTCCGGAATAGCCACTATCCATGTACCAGGTTCCTTGGCACTTTCGGTTGTTCCTTGAACCCGCAAACAAGGAAATTAAGTTTTAGGTACCCATACTTGTATGCGGGTCCGAGGGGTTAGTGTTATAAGATGATCCAACCAACCTATAGCCAAATGGTTTGACTCTAAGGGGTTGCCATCTATCGATTGCCATAATCATAATTAATTTTGGCAAATTGCTTGGGGATTCTAGGCTCATACAATTGTCTCTTTTGTCTGTATGCTGTATATGTGTTTTAGCAATTGCCTTCTTTGGGTAGTTGTGATATCTCCGAGTGTAGTGCCTAGGTGCATATGTGTCTTTGATGAAAGCTCTTATACCTTTGGAATGGCCTTTCTTTGAGTTCTAGGCTTTTGCCATTTTGGCTTATATTCCATTGGTCTTTCTTTGATAGTTCATATTATTCCAATCGGCTTGGCTTGGGTATTTTCTACCATTCCCTTCATATGTATTTCTTTTATAGAACTTCCGGGGTTTTTGGTAGCTCTGTTTCTTCTTTCTGAGTATTTCTGTTTGGAGTTTCTTTGAGGAACTCATTTGAATTTCTTCTCATTGCCCCTCTCAAAGACACTCAATAATATTTTCCTTTTCCTTTATAACCAATGCCATTTTGTTTGCAATTGTGCTTTGGGATAAATGTGTGTGCTCCTTTTGGAGTTTTGGATTTTTGAGATACTTCATTCTTTGGAAGATCCTTTTTCCAAAATCACTTTTGGAGCTTGACATAGCACGAGAGGATTGAATCCTAAGCTGTCTTGTCTCCACATTCTCTTTGACTCATAATAAGATCATCCAATGATTTTAGATGCCTTAGTGAATGAGGCAATCACATTTTGAGGTCATTTTCCTCTTTTCTATAGCGGATTATTTCGCTATTAGCTTAGCATTTTCGGTCTTTAAACTTTCATTCTCATCGACTATTTGACTTAGAGTACTCAACTCCTTAGTCATTTTGTGAGTTTTGGCTTTGAGTAAATTTGTTTTCCTCATTTAGTAGTGTGTGTGAGGATTTAATGTGTTCAAAATCTTTCATCATTTTGCCTAATGAATCATAAAGATCGAGTGGGTGATGAAGTGTGTGTGTCACAATCACTATCACTAGAATATGAGTGTGATGAGTTAGAGTGTACCTCATCTTCTTGGTCGAGTTGATCTTGTTCCTTGGCCATCAAGCGGATCAAGGCTTCTTCCGAGAATCACTTGAGTAGTCGGCTTCACTACTACAGATCAATTTGTGTCTCTTGACTTGGTTTGTCTCGTGATCTCTCTGACCAACATTGCCTTTTTCTTTTCTTGTCTTCTTTCTCTCGAAGACCTTTCTTTCTTCTTCATTCTGTATTTGTTGACTACAGGATATGGGCAATCAATGGCATAGTGACTGGTTGCCTACGGTTCAAAGATAGATTTTCAACCTTTTGATCGGCTCTTTCCATTCTTGGATTGTCGACCCTTTGTTATTCATCTTTTTGATGCTCTGTTCTCTTGGTTGGCCTATCTTCCCTTGACTTGGAGGAGCCGAGTGTCTTCGGAGGATTCGCCCTTGCCTCTCTTGTAGTTCTTATTGAAGAACTTGTTAAACCTTTTAACCATCGGGGCTATTTCTTCTTGGTCAATGACCTCTTTGACCTCGACTCTCTTGCCATCCTTAACAATTAGAGCATTTGTTTTGGGTACAATTGTCTCTTCTGGTCTTTTCTTCTCGGCTCAAATTCGTAGGCTTTGAGATCGAGAATACTCATGGTTGGATGTCTTGGATAGGTCCATGGAGTGTCTCATGGCCATGACTTTCATATCCCACTCGGTTGGGAGACTTCTTAGAATCTTCATACACATTTCTTCTGTGTATATTCTTTTCCAAGTGTAGATAGCTCGTTGGTAATTTCGTGAACCGAGCATCCGGTTGATCCAGGGTCTCTCTGCGATCATTTTTGAAATTTTCAAATTTCTGTACGACCATTTGATAATTTATTTTCCTTGATTTGCTCGAGAGGCTTCACAAATCAATGTTAGCTTGTCCTGATTTCTTTTCATTTGTTTTGCATGATTTGACTTTATTGAACATGGCTTTGTCAAGGTTTTGTAAAGAATGTCCTTGGCCACATTGTCCAAGTTATATCTTTTTCTATCATCATTTGTCCATTCAACTCTTGGTTTTTCAACCTTGATCGATGTTTGGGAACAACATCCTCTTCACCTTGATTTCACTTTTAAAATTTGCGGTGGCTCTCCATGTAGAGATGTGTTCACTTTTAAAATTTGCGTGGTCCATCCTCTATCACTATCCACATCTCATCATGTAATGATAGATGAGCCGCATAGTGAATTTTCTAATCATCAAATTCTTCAATTGTGAACATAGGGATGCGTGTCAAATTTGCTTCCATGATAATAACTTTTGATGATAAAAAGAGTTTTGAAAACTTAAGTACTAAAATAGACTTTGAAAAATTTGGAGATCTAGTTGAAGAGAACCGACTGCGGAAGGCTCAATGAACCAACCGCTCGATACCACTTGTAGGTCCCAAGGGGTGTGAGTGTAAGGTTTAGAAGGGGGTTGAATAAACCTTACTAACTTTTCGATTTAGTCCTTTTAAATATTGAGTTAAGTTATCTTCACATCCGAGTCCTTGATGGACAACTAAGTTAGTTAATCAAATGAGTTAGTTACTCAGTGGACTCTGTAGGTCCCCGAGGTGTAAGTGATAGAGTAACTCAAATTTTTTTGAAGTCCTTTTAAAAATTGAGTGTTGGAGTTAAAAACTTAACTCGATTGTGATTTGTTTTTGGAAGACTTTACACCCTTAAATTTGGTTTAGTACTTAGAGATTATCAAGTGGATAGCAAATTTATCACAGATAAATAAATAAGATGCAGGAATTAAAGTCTTTGAAATGTAAATGACACGATAAGATTTTTATAGAGGTTCGAAGATGGGGTAATTCTTCTACTCCTCTCTTCTCCAACTCTGGAGGAATCCACTAGGTATTGATCGTTATACAAAGTGGTAATCCGGATACAAGTCTTGATCACACGGTGACTTGATCCTTTGGGACTCGATCTGGAGATGCCTTGATCACGCAGCTGGCTTCTCGCACGACTCAACTTCTTCACAGGCGAGTTTGATTTGTCTTGCTACTACATCCCACTTGCTCAAGCTCTTTGGATTTGATCACGAAGCCCTCCAAAAACTTGAGACTTGGTTCGAACTTGAACCTTCCTACAATCCTCCGTGGAATGTAGACCCCTTGATTCTTCAACAATATCCTCTTCAACTGATTGAAGTTATCTTTCCTTCACAGGTGAGTGTATGATTGATTTTCTTCGTAATGTAGGCTTGAGGATTAATCTTGAATGATTTGAGAATATCTTAGGTTATAGTGCAAATGTTTGCTTGAATGTTTGTGGTTCGAGTTACCTTCTCTCGAGTCATTCCTCGGCCTTTTATAGTGATCTTTCAAAAAACTGCCGTTGAAGAGATAGGCTTATTTTTGAAAGTCACTTGTGGTCGTTGGCTTGTCTTGTTGATCCTTGGAATTGCCACTTCCTCGTATGAATTGTTCTACATCTTTTTAGAGTTTCGACATGGTGCGTGGAGATATTACTTGTTTAAGTAATTCTCTTGATTTACGTGCTTCCGATTATTGGTTTATTCCTTTTGCATGCTAGAGTGGGGTTTCAATCATTGGGACTGAGCACTTCGAGAAAGGTAGTATGGAGGTATTACTTGTTTAAGTAATTCCCTTGATGTTTTCTCGGCAACGGATCTCTTCATAGCATTCATCAAAATCTAAATAATAAATTTCGATTATCTCGACTTCATCAAAATCTAAATAATAAATTTCTGCATTTCCTTGCTTTTCCCGTTGAAGGTGACTTTTTTGAAAGTCGACTTCCAATCTGGATGACTCTTGGAATTGCCACTTCAACTTGAGACTTGGCTATCTTGAGTTGACTTGGTGCGATCTTCCCATTGGTTTATTCATCTTAGCACTTCGAGAAAGGTAGTATGGAGGTATTCTTGTTTAAGTAATTCGAGTTCCGTCGGATCTCTTCGATTATTCGACATTTGCATTTTTGCCATACTCACTTCCAATCATTGGATGACTCTTGTCTTGACTTGGCTATCTTGAGTTGAGTCTTCTTTCTAGTCTCCGATCGAGTTCCGTCTTGTCTTCTTGCATGTTTAGGCATAGTCTCGATTGTCTTCTTGCGAGGCTTAACTCGGCTTGACCATCCATATTTATTACAATGCGAGTTTACAACGAAAATGGGGTGCCAACTTCTGTTCTAAGTTTTACATGGCATTCATCAAAATCTAAACAATAAATTTCCCAACAAATTCCTATCTCAAGAATACTTTTGAATGATGTGTATTCGAGAGAGCATAGGATATCTTGTATGTGATCGAGTAAAGTCTTTCCTTCTTCATCAAATCATCTTTTTGAAATCTTGATGAAGGGTTAGGACTCTATTGAAATCTCGATCCCCAGTTGTATCAATTCTAGGATAGACATTAAATGCCAATTTCCCAAAGATACAAATTTCTCAGAACCGCTCCAAAGCATGAATCCTTGAGATGTGAGATTCGCTTGTCAAAGATAGCAAGATTGAGTGGCGAATCTATTCCTTCCTTGAATGTCGCCTTAATAATAACTCTTATGGCTCCAATATGGATCCATGAAAGTGTGTTGGCAACATCTCTTTTGATTGTGCTTTTGATCTCTTGGATTTCTCTGTAAGGGACTAACTGCATCTCGATCAGGTTCCCGGTAAAGTCCATCGGAATGGCAAATTCTCGGTTGTTACCCTGTGGATAATTTGGTGTTTTCTATTACGAAAACCAATTTTATCCAAAGCCTTTTCCATAGCTCCGATTGTAAATCCATCGTATATCTGAAGCTTTGGATCTTGCATCATAATTCTCATAAGAGTCTTATGAGAAACCGTAATGTGAGAGAGGAATCCTGACATATCCTCCCTGACTATTTGCTGAAGAAATTCTTCTTCACTCCGATTCTGAACTGGATTCACTTCTATTGTCAGAATAGATCTCTTCTTCATAGATGATTTCATCTGAGGGTAGATCCTCAAATTGATACACCTGGATCAAATATTGATAATAGACATCTTATTCAAATTATGGTGTTGCTTCAAACTGTCTGATTCCTCGTTTCTGGTTCTCTGGGTAATCTGTTGAAATATGCCCTCTTGCTCCGCATGTCCAACAATTACAATCTTTGAAACTTTCATTAGCTCTGGTATGAGCTCGCCTGAAAGTTCTTCTCCCTGTAGTTCTGCTGGTACTTGCTTGATTTGAACCTGATGATGAGGCTCTACTCGCTTTCGGTCTTTGGTTTTGCCCTAATTTGTAACCGGACTTTTGTTTTGACGAGAACCTTCTAGGTCTCCATGAAGACCTATTTTTTTGTTGTTGCTTCCCCGGCGGTATGGATGGCTTCTCTCCTTCTTCTTCTTATGCCGCCTGGGTTGACCTCCCACAACTATTGGGATATCATCATCGATACAACATAGAGGAACTGATTTGTTAATTCCTCGTAATCTCTTGTAATTAGGTATAGTCTTTTTTGATAGCACCATTCGAGATAGCATAGCTTTTGGGAAAGACATTCTTCTAGCCATTGTATCCAAATCCATTTGCATCCTTGTATTCCCTGATAAGCATTTCTCTCCAGGGACTCGGAATCTTTGCAAAGAATAGCTGCGAAGCATCTTTGTCTCCAATCTTGGACTTCCACCGGTACTCAGTGAACAACTTGATATATTCGTCAATATGAGAAATATCATGTAACTCGAGGATGTAGAGGGCTTGTTTATATCTTTTTCTTTTCTCTTCTTCTAATCCCTCAAAGTAACATGTGCCGATAAAATGGATTTTGAATAATTTTGCCATATCATCGACAATTCCTTTTAGTGATTCTCTTGTTGTGACCGCGCTTTTCATACTTGCTTCGGTCATATCACATGCAATCCTTACGGATCCCTCAAGACTCATTTCAAGGAGTAAAATGAAGGAATCTTTCGTAAGATCAAGGGTACCTGCTGCAATCCTCATAGCTGATGCCCATTCATCAATGAGAACTTCTCGATTTTTAAAATCTAGGATATCCAGATTTAACATCAACCCATATGGATGTATTGGGTCGAGATGTGATCTTCCATAAGACGTTTGATAAACATTTGGCCTTCTAGAAAGTTGTCGAGTTCCCGCAAGAGGGGGTCGAGCTCCTGTTCCTGAAAGTGTTTCATTCCTTGTGGTGAAATCTCCAACGTGATGCATTCTCTCGTCCTGGGTTCCATGATTTGAACCCGCACTTTCGGCGACATTGGGATTTACTGGTGGTGGTGGAATTGGTCTACCTTGTGGGTCATAGGTAACCAAAGCTGTTCCATCTCATGTGTTCATCTTTAAATCCACAATTCCTAATCCTGCGAAGGATTCTGCAAGGTCATGTAGATCTTTAAGATTCATTTTCTCCATATCCATCACTTTTTAATTTGTGACAGATATTCCTTTGATGATAGCAATTAGCTTTTCATTATCTGTCATTTTTCGTACCATTCCGGTTGGTTTCCCCTTTTGGTGTAAATAGGGTACTGTCACGAAATCAATACATTTCTTTCCTCCAGAAGAACTCGGTCTGTACTCTAGGATCTTTACTCGTTTCTGAATATCATGAAGGATTTCAACTGTTTCCTTCTAATATTTTACCATCGTCTCCATCTGGTTTTGGATCTGATGAACTTGTGTGGGTAAATGAATATGGTGGTTGCAATAATCCTACACTATCTTCTGGACTTCCCTAATATCTTTTGAGATCTTAGATGTGTCCGGAAGTATCTCATTCCATCTTTGGTACTCCATCGGGAATCATGATTTTGATGAGCATTCTCATGTACTTCTTCCTGATGATTCATCAGATCAACATATAATATCTGATTTACTGTAAGAAAACTCAGATAATATGATGCTTGTCTTTCGTAGTGTCTCAAGGTTTCCCTATCAGCTTCTGCGCGTTCCTTTTCAACATATTGGTTGTTCCAATATGCTATCTTGTCTTGGTGATCTTGTGCATACATCGTCAAAATTTGACGATATGTCCTGTAAGGTGTACATCTTGGACAATTATCCAGATCCAAATTCCTGGAGAAATTCTTCTCACCAATTGTTAATTACATAAATGTAATAAATATAACTAAAAGTTCTTAATAAACCTAGGCTCTGATACCATTTTCGAGGATCGCAAGACCTTAAGGAGTAAATGTGGATAATACAATAAAATTTATCGCATAGGTGGTAAAGTGCAACAACTTTGAAGTTAAGAGGGTAAACTGTAAACTAACTTTCATGAAACTAGGGGTAAATCTGTAGATTAAGGCAAAGTGTAAAATCTCGCATAGTTGGGAGGATTAAGTGTAGCGATTTAAAGTTCGTATGGTTAAATGTAAAATTTCGAATAGTTTGGGGGTTTAATGCTTTTATCCCTATATTTTTTCCCTTAATTGTCAAAATGAATTTTTAAAATATTTTTTTAAGGTCTTCAATATATTGTTTTTGATAAGGAGACCTTGTATAATGTTTTTCTAAACTCTTGTGCTTTTGCTAAAACTTATGTGTTTTATTATCTCTTATGAATTTATATAGCATAAGCATACTTGAGATATCTCTTTGCTTTAACCTACACTTGTATTATTATGATTTGTGCAAGAACTTTTAAGAATTGTGTAGGACATATATGGCTATCTACTCATTATTCATCAAGAGATGCATAAACTATCGAGGTACGTTCACTCGTATTATTTTTAATTAGAACTCGATATTCTTCATGACGTTTGACTATGTGCTCGTTTTTCAAGCTATTTCAAAATATATTTCTTAAGTGCCATTAAAAGGGTGTTTTGATTTTTGAAAGGCACTATTTACAAAACCTTGCTTTGTCCAAGTCTTATTTCTGACTACATTTTATTTTGATAAACTTTCGAGCTCGTGCACTTGGATTAAAGTCTACGTTTGCATTTTGCACGTTTCTAAAACTTTTGGAGTGAAAAATCAAATTTTGCATACTTTGGATAATTACAGTCAGGGAACTAGTCAAATAAGGGGGTCGACCGGTCACCCTGTATAGCGGCCAAGTCGAACCACACCGACTGGCCGTCGCCTGCTTTGTTTTTTTCGTGTGATAAACACGTCTGCCCTCTTTTCTTAAAAGAGACCAAGAACAACCCCAAACCCTTGAGCGCGATTTCAACACCTCTTTCACTCCCAAATCTTGATTTTTTTCATCAAATCTTTAAATTGTTTGTGCGAATCTCTTCCATTTTACAAGGATTTCACATTTATGGCTCCTCCAAGAGATTCTACCGGTCGTAATCCTAACCCCATGCGTAGAAGAGCCGAAGAGGGAACTTCGAATACTCGCCAAGAAGAGGCCGAGCAACGCGAAATTAGAGCTACCCAAAGGAATGTGGCTCAAAAACACGGTGAGAATCAAAATTCCCAACTCACCCGAGCCCAAATTGTCGAGCTCCGCGACACTATCTCACTCGACAATGCCCGTTGGGCCAAAAGTAAGAAATCCTTATTATCTCAAGTTGCTCGTCCCGCTAATTTGTCGATTTTTATCAATAAGTATGTGGAGTAATATTTTGATAATTTGGACTTGAGCAATAAATCGATTGGCCACACTAAGACGTGTCAGTTTGGCACTTTTTCGGCTGAATTTCCTTCTATTAAAGGATTTTTTGATCATCAAGGGTGGTCGTATTTATGGGAGCATCCGTTTGTTTTGTATGATGATGATTTGATATTGCATTTCTATTCGAATCTATGGATTGAATATGATGTTCAAGGAAAGCCCGTGGCTATGAATTCCTTTGTTAAGGGGTGTCACTTTAGGTGGACTCCCAATGATATTTGTCGGTTGTTGCACGTTAGGGAAGGAGGTTGTTGGTTGCACTCATTGGAATGATGAATTGTTTGGTGTCTCTCTAGAGACCATCAAGACTTATTTGGTTGTGTGGCCAAATTATACGTTATTGTCTATGACCCTTGAGCATCGCATTATTTCTACAATTGTAGCTTATTGCATTAGTGGAAAATTTGTAAAATTGCCGAGCAGTATGGATTACTTTTTGACATACAAAATCGCAAAAAGGGAATTGCTCAATTTTGGTGCAATTTTAATTCAATGCGTCATTGAGTCTTATCACGCAGGGGAATAAGAAGTTTGCTATGGGGAATTGGATTTGCAAGCTTCTCTTGCATTCGGGTTTACCGTCATCGGAATTTAATTCGGAGATTATTCAAGATGACTTTGATAATGATAATATTCAACAAATAATCCGAGTGTGTAATAATATGCCAATTCGCCCTACAAAGAGGCGGCAAGAGGAAGACACCAAGGTTCGTCATCCCAAAATCCTAATGATATCTTTAATGACGAGGAAGCGAGAGATTGGCTTGAGTGAAGGACAAGGCGATCCGGAGGGTAATCAGGTGCCCAAACTTCCAAGGAATACTATCAAGCCCAACTCGATGAGCAAAGGCTCAACTATGAGGCTCTTAGAACTAGTCACGAGGAGTTAAGGCAAGAAAACTCCAAGCTCAAAAAGTCGGTTGGAAAATTGAAGAAGTTCATCAAAGATCTCCTCCCCACGCTTGGTTTTCTTCCGATGAAGAATGATGTTTTTATCGCCAACTTGCTTTATATTCATGCTCTTGACTCTTTCATCTCTTTATTTGCAATGCACTTTTTGATACTATCTCTCTTATGCTAATGACATTTGCTTGTTGATTTCAAAGGGGGAAGAGTTTTAGCACAGTGATTGCTAATAATTATGATTGCCACAATGATGTGTTGGATGGATGTTGTTGGAGTATTTGATGGTAAAAATACTCTTATTTGTGCATATTGGCATTGATTGATGTTTAGGTTGGTTATATTGCCTAAATGGTATGATGTTGATGAAGTACTTGATGGTAAAAGTGCTTCTTTAATTTTTGCTTGGTGGCATTTGTAATGCCTTTGTTATATTGCTTATCTTCTTAGTCGGATAGATTAATCTCAATTGGGTTGAACCTTGAGAAAATTGTCTTAATGTTGATGAGCATGTTGATATATGATTGTTGTATACATTTGTTGATTTTTTGGGCATTATTACATTTACAAGAGCTTATACATCTTCTCTATTATTTGATGCCCACCATGTGTTTGATAAAATGTCTCAAAGAAAATTTCATCAATTACATGACTCTCTCGATTTTAAAAGTCTTATATATTTATAGAGATCATGTTGTACCAATCAAACGAGCTTTTGCATTTCAAATGATCGACTTCTCCCTTTGTATTTGAATTTTAAGCCTATATCTTTCAAAAGCTCGATAAATCGACTATTTTGCGCACTTTGATATGGATAATTAATATTTTTATCGTGCTAACATTCTTTTTGATGATTCCAAGGGGGAGAAATAGGAAATAAGCTCGTTAGCACAAAGAAGCTAATAAAAGCTCGCGAAAGAAGCTATAAGCTATGGCTCTTTAAAGCCAAAAGCTGTGAAGAATACTTAGTCCATTTGAAGCATTATGGACTTATATGCTTGATTAATGATTGTTTTTGATAGGGGGAGCTTTTAAGCTCATGATATTCTTATTTACATTGTAAAAGCTGAGCTTTTAGCTTTTGTATGGTTGTTTCTTTACTTATCTTGATATGCATATTGATAGGGGGAGCTTTTGCAAATTATTCCTTTTCTTGAGGCTATATTATGTAAATTTGTTGCTCCAAACGGCTAGTTATTTTTTGACCGGAAAATTCGTTTTGTTTTCAAAATCGACCTCTTAAAATTATCTTAAAATTGTTCTGGTTTATAATCATCAAAAAAGTGGAGATTGTTTGATAAATGTTTTTATCATGATTTTGATGATTTTGTTTTAAAGTGTTTTACACCAAAACAATATTTTTAAATGTTGTCCAAATACTCCCAATCGATATAAAATGTTTTTACTAATTTTTCGGAGTATTTCTTGAAGTTTATTTTCGATAAAAATTGGACAACACTTCTGTCTCGTGTTCAATCGGTCGCCCTATAGGGCATCCCGTGTCTGTAAGTGATTTCCAAAACAGAAACGAGAAGTTTGATTTTTAACTAGAGGTCGACTGGTCGACCTTAGTGCATCTGGTACCTGAAAGAGAGAAACTTGAACCAAAACTCTTTGTAATGTAAAAACCCCTTGGACCGGTCAAACTATTTTTCTTTGTATTAAAATCTTTTCTGTATTAGAGCGCGACCGGTCGCCCTATCGTTTTGACAGCAAAATTCTAGCCGTTGACAGCAGACATATTTTCCTTAATTTGTGGGATTGATTTCTAACACCTATTCTGAGTGTAGCAAGCAATATTAATAACTTCAGCCCAAAATCTCTTAGGCAAACCAGCTTTAGATAACATGGTCCTCGCAGCTTCCTTGAGAGTTCTGTTCCTTCTTTCAGCTACTCCATTCTGTTGTGGAGTTCTTGCAGCTGACAACTCATGAGCAATACCATTTTCAATGCAATACTGAGTTATAATCCCATTGACAAACTCAGTTCATCTATCAGACCTTATCTTTATAATGGTTTGACTCTTCTTATTTTGAACTCTTCTCATCAGCTGAGGCAG
Source organism: Rehmannia glutinosa (assembly GCA_016081115.2). Lineage (NCBI taxonomy): Eukaryota > Viridiplantae > Streptophyta > Magnoliopsida > Lamiales > Orobanchaceae > Rehmannia > Rehmannia glutinosa. The sequence continues at coordinate 44,968,315 of CM071934.1, read as the reverse complement.
TTTCTACTAGGTTTCCTTCGTTTTACACATAAAGATTCTCCGTGTGTATCTTGAGTAATCATCCACCACCACTAAAGTGTATTTCTTTCCACTAATGCTAGTTGGTTCAACAGGGCCAAATAAATCCATGTACAATAAGTTCAATATCCTGTTTGAAGAATGACTTGGCTTGTCCTTGAAAAAAGAATTAATTTGCTTTCCCATCTGGCATGTATGACAAATGTTTTCTTTCTTGTATACTGAGTCAAGCAATCCTTCTACAAGATGACTCCTTGCAAGCTTGTGTATTGTCTTGAAATTCAGGTGACTCAACTTCTTATGCCACAACCAACTTAATTCGGATGTACTCTTTGCTAGCAGACATGTGTTTGGTGTAGCAGTTGACCAATCCACTACATACATCTGCCTTGATCCTTGTAGCACAATCTCATTTGATCCAGCATCCTTGATTTGGCATACACCCATGTAGAATCCCACATTATAGCTTTGTCACAGAGTTGGCTGATGTTCAACAGATTGAAATTGAGGCCTTCAACATATGCTACATCTGTGATCTCTAGTACATTCTTCCTGATGGATCCAGTGCCTCTAATTTCCCCTGGAGCTTCATTTTCTCCAAATATGACTTTAGCACCTTTGATTTCCTTGAACTTTGACAGATTTTTCTTGTTGCCTGTCATATGTCTGGAACAACCACTATCCATCTACCAGGTTCCTTGGCACTCAGTTGTTCCTTGAACCTGCAATCAAGGAAATTGGTTTTTAGGTACCCATACTTGCCTGGGTCCTAAGGGGTTAGCACTATAAGGTGATCCAACCAACTTATATCTAAATGATCTGACTCTAAGAGGTTGCCACCTATCAGTTCCATAATCATAATGAACATTTGCAAATTGCTTGGGGGCTTAAGGCTCATACAACTGTCTCTTTTGTCTATATGCATGTGTGTGTGTTTGAGCATTTGCTTTCTTGGGATGATAGTGGAACTTTTGTGCATATTGGGCTTTGTACTTGGGTGCATATGTGTGTTGATTATAGATCTTCCTGAGACTCAGCTTTTTCACAAGACGTTTGTCCTGCTACTTCAGCTTCCTTCAAACCTTTGGACTTGATCACGTAGCCCTCCAACAGGTTCAAATCACCGGTTCGATCTGGTACCTCACTACTTCTCCTTCAACCTTTTAGAGTAGACCCATTTATTCTTGAAAATAATTTTTCCTCTTCAACTGATGAAGTTGTCTTTCCTTCACTGAGTGTGTTGAATCGATTTCCTTTGAGTTTAGGTTTGAGGATTTCTTTGAAAGCTTGAGAGATATTTGCAGGTTATTACTTGAATGCTTGTGCTCGTTCGTAGATTGGGCAACCTTCTCTCAAACGACTCCTCAGCCTTTTATAGTGCACGTTTGAAAATATGTCCGTTGAAGAGATAGACACTATTTTCAAACAGCACTTCGTAGGTTGTTGGCTTGTATTGTCTTGCAGCATTGATGGAGACTGTATCTTGAATTTAATGCTCAACAACCTTTCCTTAAACTCTGCAGAATTTCAGGTGCTTCCCATTGGTCCCTTGCTTTTCGCACTCTTTCAGCAAAACAACTTTATTGATGGCAGCCTGACACATGCCTATTTCTAGCAAAACCTTGACTTGTCTTGACAACAGATCTCTTTCAGCTTTCTCGAGTCATGTCTGTTGCATACCCCTTTGACATTCGATTCCAATTATTTTGGAATGACTTTGCTGTCATTCAACTGAATGAGACAACTTTTCTGTCACTTGACTGATTCTTCACTTCACTTCACTCAGCTGCCACACAGCTGGGTCTTCACTTCAATCTTCAGTCATGTCTTGTAATCTTCAACTTGGTTGTCTTCAACTCAGCGCATACAACCTTATCTATTACAAGATGAATTACATTTGAAATGGGGTGCCAATTTCATAATCTAAGTTTTACATGGTATTATCAAAATCTATACATAAATTTTCCCAACAGCAAGTTAACCACAAGTTGTCTCTAAAGGAAGACTTAGAATAATTGTTGTATATCACAATAAACAGAAAGCGAATCCTAAGCACTCTAACCAAATATTTTATTTTTATTATCTAAGGAAAAATAAATAAAAACTAATTAAAACTGAACACAAATATACCCAATGAAAACGATATGGAGAAAAAACTCTAGGAATCCAGAATCATCTCATCAAACTCATAAGCAAAATATCAATCAATTGATCATGTGGTTAAACAATTAAGAAAATAGATATAAACTAAATCTAGATCTGACAACTTTTGTATTCACAAACTAAGTCTAGATAGATCTGATTTAGCCAATTAATTAACCATGTCAGATAATACATTGATGATTCATATCTAACACCCTAATTAAATTCAATCTGGTAATAATATATTCTCTCAATCTCAATTACTACCCAAGGATAATTAATATTTGGCCAAACAATCAATTATAAATCAAATCAATTCAATAAGACAAAGCATAATCAATCAATTAATATTCAGGCTTGTTCGTTCGAATAAATTCATCCTAATCCAAGAACAAAGAAGTTAGTTTATGTTTGTAGATGAATTGATCAATTGAACTGAGAGGAAGAGAGCAATTATAGATCGTGTAATAATAACAATCACCAAGTACTTGAAAATCAGATTAATAAGATGGAGAAAGATTATGCTTTGATCTAGCTGCAAAATATCTCCATTGGAAGCATAAGCAATCCCCAATATTGGATGCGAGAGAAAACAATGAAAACTAGGGTTTAAAAGTGCTAAGAATTAAAAGTGTTCGAAAATATGGATCTCCCAAGTCTTATGTATAATCTTATAGTCCTATACAATGTGGGAGAACTCAAAAAAGGAAGAAAATCGCGAAAATCATCAAAAAACTGTCCCGACGCACGTGCCCGCGCAAACACATTGCCAGACTCGCGCGATCGTGTGCACTTGCGTAAGACAGTACGCCTCAAAAACTATGAATTTTCTCGTACATCCTTCATATGAATTGTAGCTCTATCTCGTATCTTTGCATATCCTCTTGAATGACCTTAATATCAATTTTTTAGAGAGAGTCATGTCCAAAATACTAAGACGTGTCATTTCCAAAGTTTCGTGACATTGTTTCTATTTGCACATGATTTTAACCCCTCCAACGTCTTTATTTGCATCTAGTAAAATAGACATTGTAGAACTTTGTCTTAGCTTTCTAATGGTCCAAGAAGCGTGTCAATTGAACTTTAGATGAAAACGTTATGTCCATAATACGATGACTGCCACAACTGCGCTAAATGATTTTTTGACTTTTCTTGCTCCAAAACTTGTTGAATCTACCAACACCTAGAAAATCATCAAAACAATACAACATCACACTAAAACATGCAACATGTAAATAAAATACGTCAAAAATATACACATATCACCACACAAAACACACAAAAAATATGCAAAAAAACTCCACCACACTTAGACTTTTGCTTGTTCTCAAGCAGATAATCACGCTGCAAACCCAATAGGAAATATTATGTCCAATTTAAAATTCAATTAATCCATAATGCCGTGTCGTATCCACCTTGGATCTAACTCAAATTGACCCCCAATCTTCACAGTGGACTTACTCGGCTAAAGTTAAAAGTTAACAAAGATGTTTGGCCATCCTCGCTAAGTTTCAAATCCGTTTTATAAGTTACAACCCCGTTACACACAACAAACCACTTAATCACTAGCCACGAAATTATTATTCCTTTCTTTCTTTTTTCTTATCTTTTTCTTCTTTATTTTCTCTTTATTTTCTTTATTTTCTTTTTCTTATTTTTTTCCACTAGATTTTTGATATGTCTTCCATTAGGTGTAAACTTTGGATTTCCTCTAAAGGCTCCTAGAGTGGTTTCCCATACTCATATTTGTGTCACTATTTTATGTAAAAGACAAACATGGGGCTCATTAATGCTCCTAGTTACTAAGAAGCAATAAACAGATGAATATAATCTCAATTGCTCAAGTTTTTTTCTTTTTGCTCTATTACTTTTTTTTATGATTTTCCGCAAAGCTAGCAATGTCGTGTACACATAATTAAAACAGTGTCTCAACTTAATTCACATTAACAAAACCTCACAATTCAAGCCCCAAAATCTAGGGTATCATTTAACCCTCGCCGAACTTGTCTACTAAAAAGGTCAATTCACAATTCTAGCCAAATCCTATGTATCAAGTTTACGGTCTAATTTCATAATCAAAAATCAAATTTTAGCACATATTTTAGTAAGTTCACCAACATAATTATAAGGTTTGTAACAATTATAAGGCTAGTGATAACCAACCACATGCAACCATAAATCACGCAATGACCTCAATGCGTAAAGAAAATAAAACTAAAGGAAAGAGACACATCCCTGGAAAGTGCTATAATCGGAAAATGGTTAAGCAATCACGTGAACCGCCAATCATGTAAAAGTAATGTGAAAGAAAAACAAAATACCATATATAAACTAAAAAAAATCAAACTAATATGCACAAAAACACGACATGTAAACTCACACTAAAGAGAAATTAAATGTGTGGATTGCCTCCCAAGAAGCACTATTTTAACGTCATTAGCTTGACGATATCAACTGAGATAATCATGATGGATCATCGAGCAAGATCTCTATCATCATATTGAAATTTTATCTGGTTGATTTGCATTTCAAATCACACCGTGTTTACGCCACATGATATCTTTCACGTGTGAGAATCAACAATAAAATTAACATGCAAGACATATGTAGGACTACAAGTTATATCAAAAATTGAAAGCGTCACAGTTTTTTCTAAGACATTCATACTTAGTTTTCTATTTCGGACATCAATCAAGGTGTTGGTGATGACCATGAATGGTCTGCCTAACAAAATAATATGATCTTTAATATTATCTTTACTCTTCCTCATATCCAAGACAACAAAATCCATGAGAATTTTAAGATCACCTACTTGGACCAAAATATCTTCAAAAATATCTTTAGCATGCCTATGGGACTTACCAGCAAGTTGCAAGTATAATATGGTGGACTTCAATTTCCCTAGATTTTATTGTTTAAATATAAAGTAAGCATAAAGTTAACTCCAACTCCGATATCAAGCATACTTTCGATTTTCTTACCATTTTTAAAAGCACTATTAATAATAAAACTACCTGTATCTTATTGCTTTGAGAGTGAACTTGGGAATGGATTATGAGGTTTGTATGGATTATCAGTTTTGTGTAAGGACGATCCCTTACTTATCTCCTTATCCGTGCTTTCTTCACTTGCATCATCCTTATTTTTCGCAATTTCCAGATTAGTGACGACTTGAGCTTGTGCGATTGACTAGACAATGTGTTCTTTTTTTGAGCTATCTCACCAACTTGCGTAGCCAATTGGTCGACTTGAGTCTCAATTCACTACTGAGAAGCCTACAAGGATTTGAACGTTCTGTTATTCCCCTCTTTTGGTTGCTGACTAAATTGAATAAAAGAATTCAAGCTCTCTTCTAATGTAGGCCGTGGTGGTTGCTCTTGATTGGTCGTCATTTCTAGTTCTTGTATAAACAACACTAGAAAAATAGATCAAACGCACCTGTTAAATAAACCTAAACTAGAAACAAACAAAAAAAATCATAATCTAGAAATACGAAAAATAAACACAATTATTATTGAACCTAAAGCCTTCCCCGGCAACGGCGTCAAAATTTTGATCGACGGCTAAATATCTAAATTAATCTGGCAATGCTCACAAGAGTACGATATCAATTGTACAGTAGCAAGTTAGCCACAAGTTGTCTCTCAAGGAAGACTAAGCCGGCAAATAATTATTGTATATCACAATAAAGAGAAAACGCTTTGGCTAATAGCTATGCCAAGGAAGAAGTTGTTCTTGTTCTCAAATCAGCAAATCCTAAACCCTCTAACCAAATCTGTTATTTTATTATCTAAGAAAAAACAAATAAAAGACCAATTAAAACTCAACTCAATTAAACCTATTAAAAACAATATGGATAAATGTCTACGATTTTGGAATCGTCTCATCAAACTCACAGTCATGATGTCAATCAATTGATCAAGTGATTAACCAATTAATAAAACACATATAAACTAGTCATAGATCTGATAACTCTTGTATTCACAAAATAAGTCTAGATAGGTCTAATTTACCCAATTAATTAACCAAGTTAGATAATACATTGTTGATTCATATCTAACCTCCTAATTGAATTTAGTCCAGTAATAATATCATCTCTCGATCTCAATTATTCTCTCAAGATAATCAAAAGTTGATCATTCGATCAATTATAAAATAAAGTAATTCAATTAGGGAAGACATAATCAATCAATCAATTTTCATGATTGTTCGTTCAAACCAATTCATCATAATCCTAGAACAAGGAAATTAGTGTTAGATAAATGTTTTTATCATGATTTTGATGATTTTGTTCGATTTTGTTCAAATGAGTTTTTAAACCAAAACAATGTCCCTAAATGTTGTCTAAATACTTCCGATCGACTTAAAATGTTTTTACTATTTTTCGGAGTATTTTTTGGAGTTTATTTTCGATAAAATATTGGACAACACATTTGTTTCAGGCTCGACCGGTCGCTCTATAGGGCAACCCGTGCACGAGTTGAGTTTTGAAACGAGAAAAAGGGACGTAGAAATATTGAGGAGGCGACCGTCGACCAGGTGGTCGGCCGATGAGGGCGACCGATGCACGGGAGTCCCTATTTTGGTTGATCTTCTGTTTCGTATTTTTATCAACCCCAACCGGTCAACATCAAGGCGACGGCCGCACTCCCCTCCGACCGGCCGGTCCCTGTGTAAAAATTGCAGAAATTCAATTTCAATCTTATCTCTCGCACGACCGGTCGCACCCCTTGTTTATCAAAGAAACTATCCGTTGCATTTTGAATGACTTTTCCTATTTTGTGGGATTGATTTCTAATGACTATATTGATGATTTTAATTGGTTTCTTTTGCAAAGCAAATCACTCCCAAAGGAGGAGCCTATGTCCGGAAATCAAAGCCAAGACCTCTCCTATAAATAGAGGCTTCATTCAAGCAACAAGATACAACACTCTATACAAGCAAAGAGCAATCAAGCAAACACTTTCATATATCTTGTTGTATTATCCTTAGCACTTTCACTTGCACAAATTTGAGGTCTTTCAATTCTTGATTACACTTGTACTCATATTTTATCAATCATTATTGAGTTGTAATCTTGATTTTGGTCATCATTCAACACAAGACATCCTTGTGAGTACTCTTGTGGTAAGAATACACTTGGGTGATCTAGGTGATAGGTGTTTGAAGGTTGTGGTAATCTTCAAAGGTGTTGTAAAGGTTGTGTAATCCTCAAGGTGGTGTAAGAGGGTTGTGGTAATCCTCAAGGTGTTGTATTAATTTTTGGTAAATTAATAAAATCTTTTTTCTTTTTGAAATCCATCCGGATATCTTTGGGGTGGTAGAGGATTAGGCCCTAAGTGGGTTGAACCTCTATAAATTGAAATGTGTTGTTTAAATTCCGCACTTAGCATTTCATCTTTGCTTGAGTTTTTTGAAAAAGAGGGCAAAATCGAGAAACCGAGATAATCTATTCACCCCCTCTAGATTATCGTAGCCACTTGACTAACAAGTGGTATCAAAGCCAAACTCTTTGGCTAGGTCGTTCGAGTAAAGAGGAAAGATCCATGGCTACAAATGATGCTCATCTCACCACCGGCGCCTCCACCAACAAGCCACCACTATTCGACGCCAACAACTACACATTTTGGAAAGACCGTATGGAGTTCTTCCTACAATGGTGCGGGTTCGACATTTGGAATGTGGTCATTGAAGGAGTTGATCAACCAACCAAGAAATCGGAGGAATGCACCTTGGCTCCTAAACCTTTCAAGGAGTTCGATGAAAACGACAAAAAGGCTTTCTCTCTAAACGGTAAGGCCTTAAATATTTTGCATTGTTCTCTTACCGCCACCGAATACAATCGCATAAGAGGCATAAGGTCGGCACATGAGGTTTGGGAAAATTTGGAGACAATCTATGAAGGGACCAAGAAAGTCAAGCAAGCAAGAAAGACCATGCTTGTTAAAGACTTTGAAAACTTTAACATGCATGATGGTGAAAGCATCTCCAAGATGGTGGAGGCTTGACAATATTGTCAATCCTCTTGTGGCCCTCGGTAAAGTCATCTCCGAAGAAGACAAGGTGACTAAGGTATTGAATGCTCTTCCCGGCTCATGGTCCGAAAAAGTAACGGCAATCACGGAGGCACAAAATCTTGAGACACTCAAGTTTGACGAGCTTATTGGAAATCTCCTCATCTATGAAGTCTATCTCAAGGAGAGGAAAAATTCCAAACCATCCATAAATCAATCGGGTATGCAAATTATTCCTAAAGGTCTTGCTTCTTCTTCTAATAATACATACTATGATAATGATGATGAGGAGGAGGAGATGGCCGCACTTGTTAGAAAATTTGCAAAATTTGTGAATAAAAATAAAGCAAGAAAACCAAGAGATAATGCTTGTTTTAAATGCGGAAAACCCGGGCACTTTATTGCCGATTGCCCAAAGCTCGATGAAGAGGAGCAAAAGAAAAGGAAGCCTTTCACGAAAAAGAAGGCTCTAAATGCGGAGGTCAAAATATGGGATGAACTACTCGAAACAACCGACGAGGAAGGAGAGACCGAACATGGTCTCATGGCCATAGATGATGAAAATAATGAGGTACACTCTAATTCTTCTACTTCCTCCATAGTTGATGATTTGCAATGTGATTTTGATGAATTGCAAATTGAGTTTCAAAATTTAATTGTTAAATACAAAAATTTGAAAAAGGAGGTTAAGGTTGAAAAAGAAAAATTATTTACCTCTTATGAATCTCTAGACAAAGCTCATACTCTTACTCTTACTAGAGTTCACTCTCTTGAAACCGAAAAGGAATTGCTCACAAAAGATATTGAATGTTTAAAAATGATGTGCATCGTTTCAACATAAGCACGGACAAAGTCACAAAAATTTTAGATGCACAAAGAGGTGAGCATTCCAAATTGGGACTTGGTTATAAGCCATTTCAAAGCGTTTTTAAAAAGAATAACCAAGGTCCGACTTTTGTACGTGCTAGTAATTCTAATACTCCTACTTGTTTTTATTGTGGCAAAGTTGGACATTATGCTAATAATTGCAAATTGAGAAATAGCTCTAGACATGTTTGGAGACCCAAAGGTCTCAAGACTAACCCCATGGACCCCAAAATTATAGGTACCTAAAAGAAATTCTTTTGTAGGTAATAGGGGCTATAACAACAATGGAAGATTCAAAATAGCTCGTGGACATCGGATGTTCACGCATATACCATATGACCGGGAGGAGAGAACTTTTTACCAACATCAAGCTCCAAGAAGAGGGTATGGTCATGTTCGACAATGGCAAAGGAAGAACTCTTGGAAATGGAGAAATTGGTAACTCTTCTTTCTCTCTTAGTAATGTTCTTTTAGTAGAAGGGCTTAAGTTTAATTTGATAAGTGTTAGCCAACTTTGTGATTCAAATTATGATGTTTCCTTCAATAATGAAAAATGCCTTATACTTAAAAATGGTGAAATTATTTGTGAAGTAAATAGAAAAGGCAATCTTTACAAAATTTGTACAAGTGATTTGGTTAGTCAAAATGTTTCTTGTTTAGTCGCCAATAATGATTTAACTAGTTTATGGCATAGGCGACTTGGACATGTTGGATATAAGAATTTGAAAAATATTTACAAAAACCAACATGTGAAAGAATTACCCAAATTGAATTTTGAAAATCTTGGCTTATGTGACACTTGTCAAAAGAACAAATTAGTTAAAAGTAGTTTTAAGCCCAAAAATGAAATTTCCACAAAAAATTACAATTGCTTCACCTTGATTTGTATGGGGATATTGGTACGTCAAGTCTAAGTGGAAAACATTACACTTTCGTTATTGTCGATGATTTTTCTAGATATACTTGGGCTCTTTTTCTTACCAATAAAAGCGATGTCGTTAATGAGTTTGTTAAGTTGTGTAGACTTATTGAGAATGAAAAGGAAGACACTATTAAGTCTATTCGAAGTGATCGAGGTGGAGAATTTGATGGTGAATTTAGAGTCTTTTGTGAAACTAAGGCATATGCTCATAATTTTTCGGCTCCAAGGACTCCTCAACAAAATGGAGTAGCCGAAAGGAAAAATCGGACACTACAAGAGATGAGTCGTTCCATGCTCAATGAATTTTCACTTCCAAAATATTTTTTGGCCGAAGCCGTAAGTACCGCTTGCTATGTTATTAATCGGGTTTATATTCGTCCTAAAATGAATAAAACTCCATATGAGCTTTGGAAAGGTAGAACTCCAAATATTAGTTATTTCAAGATATTTGGTTGTAAATGCTTTATTTTGAATACCAATGATCAATTGGACAAACTTGATCCTAAGGCCAATGAAGGGATATTTATGGGATATTCAACAAAAAGCAAAACATATCGGGTTTACAATAAGACTAGTGGAGTTGTTGAAGAATCCATCCATGTCAAATTCAATGAAGCTTCGGGTGTTGAAAGAATACCCAATGATGAAAGTGATGAAGAGGATATTATTGAACCAATTGTTCAAGTTTATGATCAACCGTCTACATCAAATGATCAACCATCCACTTCAAATGGTCCTTAAGAAGATAGAGGTAATACTTCGGATCTTCCCGTTGCATTGAAATTTAAGGGAGATCACCCAAAAGATCTTATTATTGGTGATCCCCTTGACAAAGTGATGACCCGGAGAAAATTTGCCGAGAAAGCTCTTATTTCTCAAAAAGAGCCTAAAAATGCTAAGGAGGCCATTGAGGATGAGGATTGGTTCTTAGAGATGCAAGAGGAGTTAAATCAATTTGAAAGAAATGATGTATGGGAATTGGTACCTTGTCCTCCATCTCAAACTATTATTGGTACAAAATGGGTATTCCGGAACAAACTTGATGATCAAGGCAACATTGTTCGAAATAAGGCAAGGTTAGTAGCTCAAGGGTATTGTCAAGAAGAAGGTATTGACTATGATGAAACTTTTGCACCGTAGCACGTTTAGAAGCTATTCGTATTTTACTTGCCTATTCTTGTTTTAAAAATTTCAAACTTTACCAAATGGATGTTAAATCCGCTTTCTTAAATGGTATTATTCAAGAAGAAGTCTATATAAAACAACCTCCGGGTTTGAAAATTTTCTAGGCCTAATAATGTTTATAAACTTAAAAAGGCCTTGTATGGTTTAAAGCAAGCACCCCGTGCATGGTACGATAGACTTAGCTTTTTCTTTTGCAAAATGGTTTTATAAGGGTAAAGTTGATACAACTCTCTTTGTTTTTGAAAAAGGGCAAGATTGCTTACTTGTGCAAATTTATGTTGATGATATTATCTTTGGTGCTACTAATGATTCTTTGTGCAAGAAATTCTCTAAATTGATGCAAGGAGAATTTGAGATGAGTATGATGGGGGAGCTCAACTTCTTTCTTGGACTCCAAATTAAGCAATGCCAAGAAGGCATATACATTTCGCAATCAAAATATACAAAAGAACTTTTGAAAAAGTTCGGCATTGAAGAAGGAAGAACCGTTTTACTCCTATGGCAACAAATGTCAAAATTGACAAAGATGAAAAAGGCAAGTCCGTGGATGAATCAAAGTATCGAGTTATGATTGGTAGTTTACTTTATTTAACCGCTAGTAGACCAGGACATTCTTCATGTCGTATGCCTATGTGCTCGTTTTCAAAGCAATCCCAAAGAATCTCATATGAGTGTCGTTAAAAGGATTTTTCGATATTTGAAAGGCACTATTCAATATGGTCTATTTTATCCAAAGAATGAAAATTTTTCTCTTAAAGGTTATAGTGATTTGGATTATGCGGGAAATATTGATGATCGGAAAAGTACTTAGGATCATGTCAATTTTAAGCGATTGCCTAGTTTTTGGTTTTCAAAGAAGCAAAAGCGTGTTTATCTCTCAATGGCCAAAGCCGAATATATTTCGCCGCTTTTTGTTGTACTCAACTTCTTTGGATGAAACAAACCTTAGCGGATTACAAATGTTCTTTTGAAAACGTACCTATCTTTTGTGATAATATATCCGCTATAAATATTGCTCAAAACCCGGTTCATCATAACCGTACTAAACATATTGAGATTTGACATCATTTTCTAAGGGATTGTGTTTCAAAGCGAAAAATTGAGATATCTTTTGTACCATCTCAAGATCAATTAGTGGACATTTTTACAAAACCGCTATCTTCCGAGACTTTTGCGTCCATACTAGCTCGGTTAGGCATAATGCATATTGAATGAGGTTCACATTTATATTTTGCATGTTTTTAAAACTTAGGGACGAAAAATCGGATTTTTGGTTGAAAATTCGGATTTTGAAAAACTTGACAAAAGCAGTGGGCTGAAGAGGTTGAGGGCAACCGGTCGCCCTCAACGTCGACCGGTCGCCCTCAACCACGACCGGTCGCCCTGAGCTATATTTTGAATTAAAACCGTTCTGTCTTCAGCATTCGACATTTTAACTTATTTTTGCCATTTCTCGTCCCCTTTGCCAAATTCACACAAATTTCACTCAAAATTGATTTTCATGCATTCTATTCATATCTTGGACCTTATATAGCATGTTTATCATCATCATTGCTCATCTTTACCGATCGAATGGTAAGAATTTTCCTTTCTTTGCTCAATTGGGTTGAACCTGAGCTTGTGGCTTTCTTGTATATATTTTTGATGAAATTATCTTATGATCATGTTGAGCTTAATTGTTATATTATATTGTATGATGTTTGATGTGAATTGGTGATGAAATATTTTGGCTTGATTCATTTACAAGGGCTCTATACAACTTCTTTTAATTTTTACGCCCACAAGGTGTTCGATAAAATGTCACAATGAATATTCAACTTCTACATGATTCTTTTGCCTCCAAAAGTCTTACAAACTTATTGAGATCATGTTTTGGCAAATAAAACGAGCGTATGAACTCTTCATGATACATTTCTCCCATTTTCCTTGGATTTTAAGCGTAAATTGCTCAATGGTTGATAAACCGTCTCTTTGGCGCACTTTGATGTAATTATATGATGTTTTTATCATCCTAACATTCTTTTTGATGATTCCAAAGAGGGAGAAACAAGATATTGGCTCGTTATCTAAAAGAAGCTAATAAAAGCTCGTAATAAAAGCTATAAGCTACGGCTTCCTAAAGCCAAGTATACCTAGTCCACGGCTTGTATTATGGACTCAATTGCAAAAGATTGTAAGTATTTTGACAGGGGGAGCCTCTTAGCTTATGATGTTTATATGCATCTTATATAAGCTTGTTATAGCTTGTGCTTCTAGCTTTTGCAAAATCTCTTGTTGATATGCTCATAGATAGGGGGAGCTTTGTATGGAATGTTTTTAACAGATAGTTCACTCGTAAAACCGGAAAATTTATTCGTTTTCAAAATCATCCTCGAGAAAATTGTTTTGGTTTGTAATCATCAAAAAGGGGGAGTTTGTTAGATAAATGTTTTTATCATGATTTTGATGATTTTGTTCGATTTTGTTCAAATGAGTTTTTAAACCAAAACAATGTCCCTAAATGTTGTCTAAATACTTCGATCGATAAAATGTTTTTACTATTTTCGGAGTATTTTTGGAGTTTATTTTCGATAAAAAAAATTGGACAACACATTTGTTTCAGGCTCGACCGGTCGCTCTATAGGGCAACCCGTACCTGAGTTGAGTTTTGAAACAGAAAAAGGGACGTAGAAAAATTGAGGGAGGGCGACCGGTCGACCAGGTGGTCGACCGGTGAGCGGCGACGGTCGACCGGGCGGCCGTACACGGGAGTCCCTCTTTTGGTCGATCTTCTCTGTTTTCGTATTTTTATCAACCCCAACCGGTCAACATCAAGGGCGACCGGTCGCACCCCCCTCCGACCGGTCCCCCTGTGTAAAAATTGCAGAAATTCAATTTCAATCTTATCTCTGCGCGACCGGTCGCACCCCTTGTTTATCAGCAAACTATCCGTTGCATTTTCAGACAACTTTTCCCTATTTTGTGGGATTGATTTCTAACAGCTATATTGATGATTTTAATTGGTTTCTTTTGCAGCAAATCACTCCCCAAGGAGGAGCCTATGTCTGGAAATCAAAGCCAATACCTCTCCTATAAATAGAGGCTTCATTCAAGCAACAAGATACAACACTCTATACAAGCAAAGAGCAATCAAGCAAATACTTTCATATATCTTGTTGTATTAGCCTTAGCACACTTGCACAAATTTGAGGTCTAGGCTTTCAATTCTTGATTACACTTGTACTCATATTGTATCAATCATTATTGAGTTGTAATCTTGATTTTGATCATCATTCAACACAAGACATCCTTGTGAGTATTCTTGTGGTAAGAATACACTTGGGTGATCTAGGTGATAGGTGTTTGAAGGTTGTGGTAATCTTCAAAGGTGTTGTAAGAGGGTTGTGGTAATCCTCAAGGTGGTGTAAGAGGGTTGTGGTAATCCTCAAGGTGTTGTATTAATTTTTGGTAAATTAATAAAATCTTTTTTCTTTTTGAAATCCATCTCGGATGTACTGGGGTGGTAGAGGATTAGGCCCTAGGTGGGTTGAACCTCTATAAATCGAAGTGTGTTGTTTAAATTCCGCACTTATCATTTCATCTTTGCTTGAGTTTTTCGAAAAAGAGGGCAAAATCTGAAAAACCGAGATAATCTATTCACCCCCCCTCTAGATTATCGTAGCCACTTGGACTAACAATTAGTTCATGCTTGAAGAAAGAATTATAATTTTAATTGAAAGATAGAAAACAATCATCAACATCATCATGCAATAACAATAATCACCAAATAATTGAAATCAGATAAAGAAGATGAAGAAATATTACTCTTGAATTAAGCTACAAGCAATCCCAATGTTGAAAAATAAGAAAATAATGAAAACTAGGGTTTAATTTTAAAGTGCTAAAGACGTAAATGTGTTCGAAAATATATATTCCCAAAGTCTTATTTATAAGCCTAGAGTCTTATACTATACAAGGTGGGAGAACTCAAAAAGGGAAGAAATCACGAAAATCGTTAAAAATCTATGTTTCGATTAAGTCTAGATAGATCTAATTTAACCAATTAATTAACCAAGTTAGATAATACATTGATAATTCATATCTAACCCCTAATTTAATTCAATTCGGTAATAATATATTCCTCGATCTCAATTATTACATAAGAATAATTGATAGTTGGCCAAACAATCAATTATAAATCAAATCAATTTAATAAGGCAAGGCAAAATCATACAATTAATATTCATGCTTGTTTGTTTGAATCAATTCATCTTCATCGTAGACAAAGAAGTTAGTTCATGCTTGTAAATGGATTCATCAATTTAATTGAGAGGAAGAGAGCAATTATAAAGATAATCATGTAATAACAACAATCACAGAGCAATTGCAAATCAGATAATGATGATGGAGAAATATTACGTTTTGATTTAGCCACAAAATATCTCCGGTAGAAGAACAAGCAATCCCCAATATTGAATGCGAGAGAAAACAATGAAAACTAGGGTTTAAGAGAAAAAGTGTTCAAAAATATGGATCCCCCAAGTATTATTTATAAGCCATGAGTCCTATACAAGGTAGAAGAACTCAAAAAGGGAAATATATCATGAAAATCGTCTAAAATCCGTCCCGACGCGCGACCGTGCGCAAACACACTGCCGGACTCACGTGACCATGCACTCTTTACACGCGACCGTGCGCAAACACACCGCGCAAACACACTGCCGGACTCACGTGACCGTGCACTCTTTACACGCGACCGTGCGCAAACACATAGCCGGACTCGCGTGAAGAGCGCGCGACCGCGCGCCTTTAAGAACTTGGAATTTACTCTTTTGCCCTTCATATGAATTGTAGCTCTATATCTTAGCTTTCCGTAGCCTTTTGAATAACCTCAATATTAATTTTCTAGAGAGCGGTTATAGCCAGAATACTAAAATGTGTTATTTTCAAAATTTCATGACATTGTTTCCATTTGCACATGATTTTAACCCCTCCAAACGTCTTTATTTGCAACTATTAATAGAAATAGACATTGTAAAACTTTATCTTAGATTTCCAATGGTGCAAGAATCATATCAAGTGGACTTCATGTGAAAATATTATGTCTAAAATACGACGACCGCCGCAGCTGCACGGAATTATTTTTTGACGTTTCTTGCTCCAAAACTAGTTTAATCTACCAACACCTAGAAAATCATCAAAATAACACAACATCACACTAAAAAATGCAACATGCAAATAAAACTTGCCAAAAATATGCAGAAATCATCATACAAACACACACAAAAACATTGCAAAACATGACCTATCATTTGTAAACCAATCAAGAACCAAGAATTAAGTTGTTAGTATGAGAATTGAGTAAATATCACCTATACATGCTCCCGTTGTTAATGGAAATTCGGTGACAACAAACCATCAAACCCAGGTTCTCGTAGCGATATAACGATCCTTGGAATTATGCAAGTGGTAAAAATCAAGGTTTCATATTTTTACCTAGAAAGATTCCTTTTGGAGATGATGTAGAAGGAATCTGCAGGGTAAATCCTCGAATCATGATCTTGTAGAGGTCCAAGCGTCCATTCTCTAAAGATAGTCCACACGAATAGACAAAAACCCAGACTGTTGATTTCGCTAGTAATAAATAGCCTATTTTGTGTTCAACAAGAACTATGAAGTGAACATCAATTCTATAATCAACTGGTGATAAAATAATTGATATTTTGTAGTTAAACCAAGAAGTGTTCTCGATTTTTCTATAAACGAAGAAAGAAAGACAAAGAAAAAACTCAAGAGTGAGAAGAGAGGAGACGTCACTTTTACATGCAAAACAAGAAATATTTTTTCACGTTAACTTTTATCCGGATATTTAAAAGATAACTTTTATATTATGATTTCTTACAATATCTTGTTTTTATCTAGATAACTTTTATCCAGATATTTACAAGATGATCCCTCATTTTTTCGTTCTTTTTAAATTAGCCAGATGGGCCTCTCCTAACATACTTAATTAAATATTGAGTTTGGGTTTTCAATTAAAATTCTATCAATAATCTAAATTAATCGACAAAACCCAATTTCAATTAAAATGATCAAATCAATTTCATCCGCCCAATTTAGCTATCATATTATTTAATTAACCAAATTAATTTAAGTTTGCAATTAATTGATCCAATCAATTAACTAATTCACTTCAACTGATTCCTAATTTAATTAGATATAATTAAATAATCCAATTAATTTAATTAAAGATTTAATTCAACTAATTGAATTAAACCAAGCAACAATTAATTAATCCATACTAATTAACAACATCTAACAATTATGAGATTCTCGATTAAACAAATGAACCCATCCACTCTTAGTGTGTGACCCTTTAGGTTCACAGCTAATTCTAGTAGTAGACTTACAACTTTGTAACTTACAAATTATAATTATTCGATTATTGATAAATGGGCTTGGGTAGAACTCATCCCCAAAAGCTAGCTTAATGGGAGAGAGTGTCCAACTCACATTTATACAAAATAACATCCCAGTAAATCAGCAATGTGGGACACAAGCACAAACTCTAATATCTGCCCTCACGCTGAGCGTGCCAATCCAAATGGGACGAGGTCCAATTCCCAACATCGCCTCCAAACCAAACATGGGTGCTTTGATACCATGATAAATGAACTTGTGTAGAACTCATCCCCAAAAGCTAGCTCAAGGGGAGAGGGTGTCTAACCTACATTTATACACAATAACATCCTAGTAAATTGGCGATGTGGGACACAAACTCAAACTCTAACAATTATGAATCCAATTAATCAATATGTTTTGAAACTAACTTTTTAATTTTACAAACCCAAATCATGAGAACACCTAGCAAGTATCATGAACGTCTAGCAATAGATGAAATAGCGAGAAACCTATTTGAATTGCGAGTGCATATATGTATGGTTTTTTGAGCATATAATCTCCTGATTAAATCTTGGGAATGGATTATAAGTCGAAACCCATTTCTAAGAATTAATGACTCCTTTATGAATCAATATTCATCATGGCTTGGCCAAGGTCTTCAAATCATGAACTATGAAAATATAGGAGATTCGCTTGTCAACAAACAAGGATGGAATTCTATGTTGGCCACTGATTAACCTCCATGTACAATAGTACAACACCCAAAATATCCCCTTTAAGATTGCCAAGTAATCAGAAGACAAATTAAAGTATTATAGGATATACACAAGGCTACTATTGTGCCTCAAGTCAAAGGACTAATCATGCATAATCGCAATTTGGAAATTCGTAATTTGACAATTAATATTCCAATTACGAACTCCCATTGGGTCATGTTTAGTGAAATTGTTCTATAACAAACACTTATATATATGTATTTGCATCACAACGTTGATGTTAGTAGAATGCAACATCCCTATCTTACGAGCATACATCATTTGTACAAGTCTTGCCTTAGAGACATGTTCCATGATTGTCATCAAATACGCGACCATGTCCCATAGTTTAATGTGATCTAAGGACTTTATTAAATTCACAAATAATAGTAACAAATGCAAAACACATGATAAAGAAATGCCTTTATTAATATGATTTTCAATAAAATTATCTTTACAAGTAGAATAAACTCTAATCTAATTGGAGCGCTAACACCCTAGTCTAACAATCTCCAACTTCCGCTGCCTCCAATTGCCCATGTATTTTAGGCCCTTCTTATCGAGATATCCATCAAATATCTTTTGTGCTAAGGGATTAGTCAGCGAGTTTGCTACATTTTCTGCTAAAGCGACTCGATCTACAATGACATCATATCTACCAATGATATCTCTGATCAAATGGTATCGTCTCATGATGTGCTTGGATCTTTGATGAGATCTTAGCTCTTTTGCTTGCGCAATAGCTCTATTGTTATCACAGTAAATCATTACTGGATCAACAACAAATAGAATTACACCCAACCATTGGATTAAGTTTTGTATCCAAATGGTTTCTTTTGCTACATCTCGATGCAAAGATATTCATTTTTGTGGTGGAGTCCGTAGTCATTTCCTATTTGGAACACTTCCAATTGACTACTCTACCACTCAAGGTGAATATATACCCCGACATGGACTTATAGTCATCTATATCAGACTGAAAACTAGAGTCACTAAAGCCTTCTAGTTTCAGTTCTCAATTGGTGTATATCAAAAAGATATATTTAGTTCTTCTCAGGTACTTAAGGATCATCTTAACGACCTTCCAGTGATCATCTTCTGGATTGGACTGATATCTGCTCGTGACGCTTAGAACATGAGTGACATCAGGCCCAGTACATTACATAACATACATTATGCTTCCAATAGCAGATACATAAGGTATGTGAGCCATCTTTTCTCTTTCTATGGGTGTCTTGGGAGACATAACCTTAGAAAGTGAAATTCCATGACTCATTGGTAGGTATCCTCGCTTGGATTCTTCCATGCTAAATCTTTTTAGCAATTTGTCTATGTACATAGACTGGGATAGTCCGATCATCTTTCTCGAACTATCTCTATAAATCTTAATCCATAGTATGAATGATGCATCTCCAAAGTCATTAATGGAGAACCGTTTAGACAACCAAATCCTCGTTGACTGTAATAATCTTATATCATTCCCAATGAGTAGGATGTCATCAACATAGAGCACAATTCCCACTAACCTTCTTATAGACACATGGTTCATCTAGGTTTTTATGAAAGTCAAACATTTTGATTGTTTCATCAAACCTGATGTTCCAACTCCTCAAAGCCAGTTTGAGTTCATAAATGGATCTCTGGAGTTTGTAAACCTTTTTCTTGCTCCCACTGGATATGAAGCCCTCTGGCTGCTTTATATAGATCTCTTCCTTAATGTTTCCATAAAGAAAAGCAGTCTTCATATCCATTTGCCATATCTTGTAGTCATAATACACTGATATGGCAAGCAAGATCCGAATGGATTTAAGCATTGATACTGGTGAAAAAGTTTCATCATAATCAACTTATTTCTTTTAATTATAACTTTTTGCAACCAAATGTGCTTTGTAGATCGCTATCTCTCTATCTATTCCAAGCTTCTGCTTGTAGACTCATTTGCAGCCTATGGTAACAGTTCCATGTGGTGGGTCCACCAAGGTCCATACTTTGTTGGTGTACATGGAGTCCATTTCGAACTGCATTGCTTCTCGCCATTTTTTGGTCGATGTCTGTTAGAAATTTATTGTATAGATTTTGTTGATGCTTAGAAAATTATGTATTAGAAAGTTTGCACCCGAATTTCAATGTAATTTTTGCATATGTAATAGATAGGACTTAGGCTGACTCAAATAAGCTAAGTATAATCTCAGAAGACTTGCTGAATGAGTTTTAGAAGACTCGCAGGTGAGTAATGAAGTTTCAAAAAACTCTCAACTGAGTAGCTTGTTGAGAAGACTCTCAGCAAAGTAATGCCAGTCAAGTCAAAGTAGAAAAATGACAACAGAGTTGAGTCAGAAGATCATTCAGAAGACTTAGATCCCAGAAAACTCAAGATTCAATCAAGAAGGAGTAAAGTAGCTGAAGGATGAAGTCAACTGGAAAGGATTCATTGCAATGAGTCCAAGAAGAATTTTCATTAATATCATTGAAGTACGATATTTTACTATAAAAATGCAAGGCATTTATAGAGGCAAAAGAGGTTCAACCAATGGAAGAACACGTGCAGACTGCCATATTTCAGAAACCTGCAAAATCTAAAAGAATACAAGGAAGGGTCAACATCAAAGCTGCAAGAAAGGACATGCTAACTGTCCAATGATGGGATTTGAATTTGTCTATCTCTTCAATAGACAAAATTTAAATCCATACTATAAAAGCTGAGGAAAAATATAAAGAAAAACACGATACAAGAGCAAGCAAGCAAAAATCAAAAGCAAAAATTCTCTCTCGAGCTAAAATTGAATATCCCCAGGCTTCATCTAAGAACACCTTATCTAACACAGAAGTGAAAGATAAAAGTTGAACCAACAGTTGAAGAGGAAATTTTGTGAAAGCCAACTAGGCTATGTATTTCCTTGAAGTGAAGGAGTGCAGTGAGATTCTTATCGAACCAAAGGCTGAAGTTTGTAAAAGGGTTGTGTGATCAAGTCTTGCACTCTCCGGTGGTCAAGTAGCTAGAAAGGTCTAGTGAAAAGTTGAGTCCAATTGCAAAGAGGGTGTGTGATCAATCTTGGTATGGCTAAAAGCTATCAAAACCAGTCCAGCCCGATAGGTTGGCTCAGTGTTAAGGTCGGGCTGGGCTATGATTTCATAAACCCGAAAACCTAAATACCAAGCCATCCCAACGACCCGGTGTATTTTACATGTATTTTCAAAGCATGGGTCGGGCATGAGCTCAAAAAATAGTGGGCCGATGGAATTTAGCCCGGCCCAGCCCAACCTAATTTTTCTTTTTGGCCTGCCAGGCCAACCCATTTGACACCTTTAGCTGTTTGTACTTTGTATCTAAAGTTACCTGACACTTAGTGGAATTCCTCCTGGAGTAGGAGAAGAGTGAACGTAGAGGAATTACCCCATCCTTGAACCACTATAAATATTTGTGTCTTTAAATTCTTGCACTTTACATTCTGCTATCTTTATTACTTATCCAAACTGCTTAATAACTCTATAAAATATGAAATGTTGATTGCCAAAAACATAAGGGTGTAAGACTTTCACTATTATAAAAAAGAAAACTAATTTTCTAAAAGGTTGTTATTTTTCAGCTGAATTACTTTATCAACAGCTCTATCAACAAATCTATTGAGTGGTTAACTCTCTTACTAAATATCGACTTAGATGTCTAAATTGACTTAACTGTTTTCTTTAAACTCTGATTCATAAAATCAAAAAATTGTAAAGTCTATTCAACCCCTCTTCTAGACTTTACCTAACACCCCTTGGGACCTACAATGTCCAACATTGCCTCTCCGTAGCTTCTTTGATCATTATCGAAGGGGAGTCTCTTTTTTTTCTTCTCTAACAAAAGGTTCAGCCTCTTAGGCGCCCTTGAATCCCTTACAGATTTTCTAAGAGGTTGTGCTTCAGATGGTCCAGTTACAACTGGTGTGTAATCTGTGGCATCATTCAGGAAATTATGTGGTTCTTGAGCTTATTCAGTTTCCATGAATCCGCCATTCCTTTCAGAGTGAAACTCGTCTTCAAGGAAAGTCGCATTTCTCAAAACAAACATCTTTTGCTCTGAAGGGTCGTAGAAATAGTATCCAATAGACTCTTTAGGATACCCCACAAGTTTATGCAAAATGGATCTAATATCCAACTTATCTCCCACTTGATGTTTCTCATAGGCAACACACCCATAGCCTAAGGTATATGTAGGTAGGCGCTTTGTCACACCATATCTCATATGGTACTTTAAGCACAACTTTTGATGGAACTCTATTCAATAGCTATGCCATCGTCTTTAAGGCATAATCCTAGAGTGAAAGAGGTAATGAAGTGAAACTCATCATCGAACGAACCATAACCATTAAGATTCGATTCCTATGCTTTGTAATCCCATTGAGTTGTGGAGTAGCAGGAGGAGTTCACTGTGAGAGAATCCCATTCTTTTTTAGATAATCAAGAAACTCAGTGGTCCAGTAATCACCCTCTTGATCCGATCAAAGGGTTTTAATGCTTCAACCATTTTTTTTCTTTACCTGGCATCTAAACTCTTTGAACTTTTCAAAGGTCTCAGATTTAAGCCTCATATGGTACATATAACCATACTTAGAACAGTTGTCGGCAAAAGTTATGAAGTAGTGATAGTTTTCTCTTGCGCTAACACTTAGTGGACCACACACATCCATATAGATAAAATCCAATAGATCTTTGGCGCGCTCCACTAGTCCAACAAATGGTGATATGACCATTTTCTCATGGGACATGATTCACATGTTAGCATCGTTTTCTCTTCCCAAAGGTTGAGCTTTTGTCCCCACTTGTGAATTCCTTTCTTAGAGATATGAAGCGTGCCAAAGTGTGAGAGAACTATGATTATCTATTTTTTTTATTGAATGTGATACATGGGTTTTGGGGGAGTCAAAGTATATAAAACATTCATCAAAATGCAAGTAGATATAATAGAAGAACATCGAGAGATAGGACAATTTCTATCCTTAAATAAAAAACCATAGCCCTCTCCATCCAAAATAGGAATAGAGATGATGTTTCTAACAATATCTGGTGCATAAAAACAATCATTTGAACTAAACAAAACCACTATCAAGAGCTAAGCTAAAAATTCCTATGACTAATGCAACAACTTTTGCTCCATTCCCCAGTTGCATGACCATCTCCCCTCTACTCAGCTTTCTTCTTCTTGTCATTATCTGCAAATCATTACAAATGTGAGATGTGCAACCAATATCGAATACCCAAGAAGAATCATTAACTGATAAGTTAACTTCAACAAAATAAATACCGGAACACTTCAGGCTTGCAAGATACTCCTTGCGGTTCCTCTTCCAATGTTCCATCTTACTGCAGATATGGTATTTGTCATCAGCTATTGAAAACCCCTTCTTGAAATTATCGCCTCCTCTCTGTGCCTTCTTGTTGGGCTTAGTAAAACCTTTCCATTCCCATTTCTTTTTGGACTTTATAGCATATGATTCAGAAGTAGATCCAACAACCAGGACCGACTTATCCTTCTTCATGGTGGATTTAGCCGTCCTTAACACGTTCACCCACTCATGGAGACAAGTTTCCATGATATGCATGTTAAAGTTGACAACAAATGTATCAAATGAAGGAGGCAGAAATTGCAATAAGAGGTCCACATAGAGCTCTTTATCCATAACGACTCCAAGAGACCCAAGTCTTTCAATGAGTGATATCAGCTTTAGCCCATGGTCATGAAATGAAGAGCCCTCAGTCATACGACATTTGAAAAGCTCCTTAGATATCTAGTATCTTTCTTGTCGGGTTCTCTCATCGTATAACTCTTGTAGGTGAAGAAAGATATCAGTAGCATTATCTAGACTCTCGTTTTGCCTTTGCATCTCATTTGACATCAAAGCTGGCATGTAGCAACGAGCCTGGAGATTTTCATCGATATGACATAAATAGTCCATATAGGCCTCTGAAGTCACATCATCAGGAGGAGTAGTGGGGTGGCGATTTGTTAAGAACATAAGTTGTTTTTTCAGATTGGAGGACTATCTTGAGGTTTCTCAACCAATCGACAAAGTTAGGACCAATCAGTTTGTTTTGCTCAAAAATAGTTGCAATTAGATTTTTAGTCATTTCAGTAGATTAATCTACAAAAATAAATGAAACAGAAAATAAGTAAACTATGATAATAACATATTCATTTAATATAAGGTCTTTAATAATAAATATCTCCCACTATTTTATTCAAATTCCATTAACCCCAAATAAAAAATCGGGAAATCTAATTTCCTAATGGGTTTGAGGCCCAATAGAAATATTTCACACCCCAATTTTATGAGCCCATGAAATATATCTTATGGTAGTAAACTATTTTAAAATTGTATCGCTACACAACCTTCAACTTTGTTTTGCCTCACCTTTTCCCGTGTACCCCAATTTTATGAGCCTATACAATATTAAGTGTCAAACAAATCCATCAAACCTTCATGCAAATGGAGCATCAAAATATTCCACGACTCATGGCCAACATAAGGACGAGTCCATTCCACGAACATCACTATGTTTAGTAGAGATCACAGTTTTCCAACACAAAGTCACTCCACGACTCATGACCAGTGACCAAATGCCGATAGCATCGTCATATCGTCTACCTTTGATGGAAGGCATGGAATGATCGATCCAACCTATCTTGTCCATTTTGTTTGATAAATAATTAATTTTAAAAATTAAATTCTTAGTTTCAAAAACTTAGGGGTTTTAATTTTCCAAGACCTCATCATAATCTTATTTACTAGGTGGGTTTTGATATAATGCAATATATCAATATATGAATTGCCTAGATAAAAAACATTAAATAAATTCTACATGCATCATATACAAAAAATAGTGGTATGATCATGGTCATCTTATGCGACCATTTTGAGCCAAAAATGGGTCTGTGGTCAATCTAAGGGACAAAATAAATAGAAATAATTCTATTACATTTTATTAATATACCCATACATGCATGAGACTTGAGTCTCCTATTCTATTACATTTGTAAAAATCAACCCACACAGGCATGGGCCTTTAGCATCGAGTGTTCTAATTAAAAAATACAATAAATGGAAAATCTCCCAACATAGTCTACTCTCAATGTGAAAATTAAAGAACTTACAAAAATAGAATAAGATGCTCGCGGGCCCAAAAGAAATATAACATATCCAATCACATTGGTCAAAGGCTCATGATTATTCCTAAATAAATCACGCTAAAACATTCATCAAATGAATTTAAAGTATTTAAATTTACCAAGTTTTATGTGCCGATTTAATATTGTGATAAATCTTACTTTGAATATTCATAAAAATAGTTTTTATTGATTTTAAAATTAACAGTTTAAATTTAAAAATGAATAATCAAAATTGAAATTTGTCGGATAACATCCATCGAAATAATATTAAAAACTAAAGATTACCAGAAATCTACCAAACTTTGTTAACATTAAATCTTTTGAACTTTACACAAAACTGATCAGACTTGGTCAACTGAACAAACAATGTTTGAATGTAAAACTATCAAACTGAAACCTTTAGCGTAAATATAAAATGTTTGATAAAGCAGATTTAAAAATAAACAAAGTTTGACATTCTCTAATTTATTTCCAAATGGTGGCATATTCATGTTGTGTGATTCATTGATATTTTTAAGTCGAAATAATAGAATCAAATTTATCTCAAATGTAATCGAATGAAACACAATTTCATCACACATAAACTAACCCATTAAACACATCTTAACAATTAAAACATATTTAACAAAACTTGCATAAATACTAAACCATGGATCTGATACCACTGTTGGTTTCGCTAAACCATGGGGCTAAATGCAGTGGAATTTAAAAAATTAAATCATGCATACAATTATATATAAAATAAAACCCTAGATTCTCGAAGCGATTAAATGATCGCGCGAATTATGCAAGTGGTAAAAATCAAGTTTTTAGATTATTGCTTAGAAAGCTTCCTTTTGGAGACGGTGTAGAAGGAGTCTGCAGGGTAAATCCTCGAATCACATGAAAATCCTATTGATTTCGCTAGTAATAAAAAGTATGTTTTGTGTTCAACAAGAACTATGAAGTAAACATCAATTCTTTAATCAACTGATGATAAAAGAACTGATGTTTTGTAGTTAAACCAAGAAGTGTTCTCCATTTCTACAAAAAAAAAAGGAGAATGAAAGAAGAAGAAAAAAAAAACTCAAGAGTAAGAAGAGAGGATGCGTCACTTTTACATGCAGAAGAGTGGAGAAATATTTCTTTATGTTAATATCTCCTACTATTGATCCAAGAAACCTAATGTGTCTAACATCTAATATGGACACAATAGTATCAAGATTCATTAGTAGGAATATATGGGAGGATAATTATGATTGATCTCATATCAATAAAAAATTAGTAGGAATATATGGTAGGATATATTATGATTGATCTCATATCAATAAAAAATTATCCTACGATATCTTGTTTTTATCTAGATAACTTTTATCCATATACTTGCAAGATGGTCCTTCTTCTTTTTATAATTAGCTAGATGGGCATCTCCTGACATGCTTAATTAAATATTGGGTTTGGGCTTTTAATTAAAAATCCATCAATTAATCTAAATTGATTGACCAAACTCAAATTCAATTATATTGATCAAATAAATTTCATCTGAATTAAACTATCATGTTATTTAATTGTCAAAATTAATTTAATTATAAAATCAATTTAGTTTACAATTAATTAATCCAATCAATTAACCGATTCACTTCAGTTGCTTCCTAATTTAATTAAATATAATTAAATAGTCCAATTAATTTAATTGAGTATTTAATTCAACTAATCGAAATAAATCAAGCAACAATTAATTAATCCTTATTTATTAATTGCATCCAACAATTGGACGATTCTCGATTGAACAAATGAATCCATCCATTCTTAGTGTGTGACCCGTTAGGTTCACAACTAATGCTCGCAGTAGATTTTCAACTTTTGTAATTTATGAATAACAATTATTTGATTAATTAATCCAATTAATTAATTTGTTTTGAAATTAACTCTTTAATTCTAAAAACTTATAAATCATGGGAACACCTAGCAAATAGCATGATCGCCTAGCAATAGGTGAAATAGCGAGTAAATCTATTTCAATTGTGAGTGCGTACATATACGGTCCTTTCAACATCCAATCTTCTAATTAAATTTTGGAAATAGATTATAAGTCGAAACCCATTTGACTTAATAACTGGTGATTCCATTTCAAGTTCCACTGATTCCTCTATGAGTCAGTATTCATCATGGCTTGGCCAAAGTGTTCGAATCACAAATTATGAAAACACAGGAGATTCGCTTGTCAACATAAAAATGTAGAATTCTATGTTGGCCAATGATTAACCTTCAAGTACGCCAATGCAATACCCAAAATATCCCCTTTACGATTGTCAAGTAATCAGAAGACAAATCAAAGTATTATAGGATATACACAAGACTACTATTTTGCCTCAAGTCTAAGGACTAATCATGCATAATCGTAATTTGGAATTCTTAATTCGACAATTAATATTCCAGTTAAGAACTTCCATTGGGCCGTGTTAAGTGAACTTGTTCTCTTACCAACAACTATATATATGCATTTCCATCACAATGCTAATGTTAAAGGAATGTAACATCTTCGTCTTATGAGTATACATCATATGCACAAGTCTTGTTAGGCTATTCAATGTCCTATTTTGAAGATCCATTGACTTGGAACTAATTTAAGACAAAATTATTAGAGACATGTTCCATGATTGCCATCAAATGCGCAACTATGTCCCATAACTTAATGTGATCTAAGAACTTTATTAAATTCACAAATAATAGTAACAAATGCAAAACACATGATAAAGAAATGCCTTTATACAATACAATAGCTTATCTGTCGGTTTGTAAATAAAATAATTTCTAAGTGACATCGTATGTTAGTTTTCATTTGTACATATTTTCATTTGTACAATTAGGACATGGATGTGGTATATATTTGAAAAATCTATCGTTGTGGGAGTTATATTCTTCTCTTTTTGTTCTTTCTTCTCAATCCATGCTCTTTCTTTCTCAATCCTTTTTCTTTCTTTCTCTATCTATTTTAATCTTCTCATATTAATTCTTATGGGAGTATGTTTCATAACAACATGCTACGATCACCTAACATGTTACAAAGTATCCAACAATCATCTAACATGTTACAACGTATCCAACAATCATCTAACAATGCAAAGATATAAGTCTCATTAATATATAGCCCGTATATTATCATTGAGTACTTACAATCATCTAACAATGCAATCGAAAAAGCTTACTTTATGAGTCCAATCATTGCGATTGTGAATGACATTCCCAAAAAATGACAGCCCAATCGATGGCAATCCACGATGACCACCCACAACAGTCGCTCGAACGAAAGGAAATGTGAGGGTATTAAACGAAATAACTCTGTTGACGAAATGGGTTGTGCTGAGTAGTTAAAACACATGGGATAGTTTTGAACATTATTTTAACCGACCACATTGGTTGTTCAAATGGCTGTTGAACAACCTATAAAATTTGAGTCATTTGTCAGTCGTTTGAACGACCAAAGGGATCGTTCAAAATTTTTTTGGGTGATACAAGAGTCGGTTGAACGACCCACTTTGTCTTCAAAACAATTGTCCCATATATCAAATATAGCCTTTTGACCCAACAACTTATCAAGAATGGCCTTTGACCGGCATTTATTGCTTAAAAAAATAGAAAAAGGTAGAAATTGTACACTTCCCGAAATGCCCATCATAAAAGACGCAGGTCGATTAACCGGTCATTTTGGGTCGATTAATCGATCCGCTGCGTACCATGCGAGAATCGGGTCGTTTAATCCCACCGAAGTCGATTAACCGACCAAAGATTAATGTGTCGATTGATCTACTCAAAATTATTAAGTCGATCAATGGTCGATTAATCGATGTTAATCGACTAAACAAATGTGGTCGGTCGGTCGATTAATCGACTAAAGTGGTCGATTAGAAATTTAAAACCCCTCTGTAGGGTTTATAAGCCCTCAATCGACTCTAAACGACAATCGTTCAAATCGACCCTCACCATCGCCAAAGCGACCACCATTGATTGATTGTCGCGTTATAGCCGTTGATAGCCACCGGTGCCGCCGTCGTTGGGGAATATTTTCTTGCGACTTTTGTCTATAAAGTAAGAGTTTTATTTTGTTTTTGAATTAGTTATTTTAAGCGCATTGTAAAATATGTTATGATGGTTTGAGGTATTGAATTATTGAATGAATGTTATATCTTGAATGGGGTTTAGGGTTTAGTTTGAATTGAATGTTAATGTTATTTGGAATGTTAGACGATTATGGGAATGTTGTGTTTTTCATTGCAAAATTTTGTTGGGAGTCTTTGGGAGGAATGTTAGAAAGATTATGGGAAATGTTATATAAAGTGCTTTTTAAGCCAAATAATCGCTTGATAACTACTAATATCTCGATTTCTTGCAAGATAAGCGATATTTAACACTCCAAAATTTGTCTTTTATGTTTCAATTATACAGAAAAAATGGCATACCTCACCACCATTGAAGATCGGTTTGATTCAAGAGTTACATCCCGATGTAACTTACAAGTTCTAAGGCTAGTATATGATAAGTTAGACGCCGAACACAAAGAGATGTTGTTGAACTCGGCTTTGGAGACTTATACAAGTTCCGTGATAATATGCGATTTCTTGTAAACTTCTTCATGCTCTATTATTTATGAGGATTAAATCAGGTGCATGATGAGGTATGGTTCCGTGTTGGGGATGCAAATGTCGATTCGGGTTCTCGGACTTCACTCTCATCACCGGATTAAATCCGGAATTGAGAATGATTTTATAAAGGACATCCCATCGATAGACGGTTAGCGGCAGAGTATTTTGGGGGAGGGAAAAAGGCAGTTTCATTCGACCAAGTGTTTTGAAGGCGGTTTTTAAGCACCATGCAAAGAATGAGGAGGTCCGATATAAATTGGGATTGGCCCTCATATATGAGTGTGTTTTTGCGGTGTAAGGAGCCTACCACTTCAATTGATATGAAGATTACGCAAGTTGTTGACAATTTGGATCTTGTCAATAAATACCCGTGGGGAAGATCATCATATGACTATCTTCTACTGCGGTTTGACGAAAATTATGATCATTAAAGTTGACCATCACAAATTTTCCGGGGCTTGACACACGCTGCATGTATTTATCAAAGTCATTTTCGTTAGATTACAATGTATATTTTCAATTTCGATAAATATTTATAAATTGGATTGTTTGTTAGGTATGGGCATTTGAGACCTTTCTGCCGTATGCCGAATGTTTAGAATCGAAAGGACCGAACAAAGACTTCCTAGGATGTGTGGGTGGAGGTCCACAACCATGTTTGGCTTTTAGGAGATTATTGCCGTCTTGGACGAGCCTATGGTAATGTTGAGATTATTTTTAATTGCGTATAATTTTTAATCGATATTTTGAGATTATTTGTAATAGATATTGTTTGTGAATTGGCAGGATGAAGTTTTGTTTCCATTGTCTCCAACACAAGAAGAAATGGAAAATGAATATGTTGTGATGTTTCCCGGCGTGTTCCCCGAGGATCTCAGTTATCCTTTGGATGAGGAGACGGTGCCCACAGATGATCGGGAGATGGTGGAAGAGACAGACAGAGTGATAGAGACAGGCACAGAGACAGAGACAGGCACACAGAGAGAGTCAGGGCCTACAAGTGTGCCACCAGGGGATGTCCATGAGACGGAGCATGGAGGCAGTTCTCGAGTACCCCCACCTTCCACCGGCCCTTCCATCGGTATGGCGGAGTTTTTGATGCCGTGGGTACGCCGACAAAAAAGCAAGATGATGCTTTTTCTTTTCTAAACAAAAAGGTCGAAGATGCTTTTTCTCTTATGAGCGGAAAGATCAAGAATTGGACCGCAAGATTTATGCATTAGACCAAAAACTTGAAGCAAGAAGTCGCCTTTATACATGGTTCACTCCCGAGAGAGACAGCAGATGGAGACGGGCTGTCTCCCGATTATGGGACGGTGGTGGAGACAGAGAAGACTAAGAGTCAGGCTGTTGAGGAGGAGGAGCATGATCAGGTTGTTGAGGAGGAGGAGCATGATCATGTTGTTGAGGAGGAGCATGATCAGGTTGTTGAGGGTCATCTTTTGAGGAGAGGAAGAAACAGAGAAGACCCCGTCTGTTGAGGTGGAGAAGAATAAGGTCCGATGTGGTGGATGCGGAGATGCATTCCGATGTTGAGGTGGTGGAGGTGGAGCGAGGCAAACACGGGGATGATCGGGAACGGTGAAATATACAAGGAAGAAGAGGCCATCAAAACATGTAGAAAAAGAAAATGTTCTACAAACGGGAGTGAAGCGAAGGAGAGTGCCTTCAATTCATACAAGAACTCCTTCACAACTGAATCGAGGACACAAACAACCACCTCCAGAACATTTTTGGACAAGATGCAAATTGATTTCTTCCTCCCGGTGGATCCATTGAAGGCCAAAAAATTTAAAGAATGGTACACAAATGCAGCTGATAGGTAATATTAATCGCAAACATCCAATCGATAGATCGATTGATGGTCGGTCAATCGACCATTGATCAATCGCTTAGTCGATTGATGGTCGGTCAATCGACCATTGATCGATCGCTTAGTCGATTGATGGTCGGTCCATCGACCTTTAATCGATTTTTGATCGATCGAGGTCGATTAATGGTAGATTGACCGACCACCGGCCGACCCAGGTTTATTTTATGTTTTTGCTTCATTTCATTAATTAATATGTACATATTGCTTCCAACAAATGAAGAATTGATCATAGATGGGGCCACATATAAAAAATGATTAGTCGGGGCTTGGCTTGAAGATGATGTAAGTCGATTTAATATGTACAATATTGCTTTAGTATTATGTGAATCTTATAACAACTTTTCACTTTTCAAAGACGTGGATTTGGCGATGACCTTGTTACGGGAGAGACAGACAAGATATCCGGTGTCCTTTGGCAAGTACACCGAGCCATCCTAGAGGCAGTGTGTTCTATCAATCATTGATATTTGCACTCAATGATTACAAGAATAACCCCACTAACTTCAAGTTCGAAAATTATTTGATTAATTATACGAATGGGACTTGGAGTAAGTTTGGGAGGGAATGGGTTGGGTGTACACACTTGTACTTTCCAATTTGCTATAATAAGCATTGGATTGCGGCCAAGTTGTATTTGAAACATCGGAGGTGAATATTTATGATCCCGACAAAGGGTCGCTTAAGAGGGGCAACTTAATCGCCTTTGAACTCGTTACCATGATGTTACCCTTACTTGCACAACAAGTTGGGATTAAAACAAACGGTCCCCTCAAAGTGGTCGATCGACAAGACATCCAAGCAGGGGCACGTCGTAAGTCATCTAATCTTAAGCGTGTTATTTAGCTTAATGTTTTACTTAAATGCTAATTGTTGTTTTAACATATCATAGGGGTGATTATGAGTCTTCGTGATCAAATATATTGAATTTCCGAGTCTTAGGGCAAGAAGTAAATCGTAAACAACCATCATATGCTTATGTGGAGGGAGAAGTTGGTCGCCGACATATATGCTTTTAATTATGATCCTTGATCGTATTGATCAAGATATTTTGAATACTTGTAGATGATTTGTCAAAAAAAAAAAAAAAAATACTTGTAAATGATATACTTTTAGATTTTAAGTGATGTAGTTTTTGTAATTGTATTGATCAAGATATTTTTAAGTGATGTAGTTGAGAATTAGTCGATTTTTAAGTATATTGTCAATGCTATGATTAGTCGAATTAGTTGAGAATTAGTCGATTAATCGACCATTTGAATGATGATGAGTCGATTGATCAACCATATATGAACAAATGATGAGTCGATTAATCGACCATAGGTGAATGATGAGGTCGATGAATCGACTATATGAACAACGGTGAGTCGATTAATCGACCTCTGTATCGTTCGTGATGTCGATTAATCGACTAATCGAGAACAATGATTTGAGCCGATTAATCGACCATCCGAAAGACACAATTTGTAAAAGTTGTCATTGTTTAACGAACCACTGAATCAAGACATAATTTATAAAAATTGTCATTGTTACAAAACAGTTTGAATTACATGCATAACAACTAAACAATGAATTACTTCCTACGTAAAACATCCTCCATTGAACTTTCGAGTCAATCACTCTTGGATTGTTGATATGATACCCAGGTACATCTGAGAAGTCAATCTGAGCAGCGTTATGTGTTTTGAAGATGTTGTAGGCGATGTCATAATATTGAAACCCAGTCGTCCGAAACTCTTTTTCTTCAATGTTTTCTGTACAAATGACATGTAAATTAGAATGTCAAAGTGTAAAAAATAACCAACTTAACCATATTATGTTTTGGTTAATTACCTCTCCAATTCGATTAAAGTAATTGACATCCACGTATATGATGTTCCGTTCCTTGTCAAATCTAGCTTTTGTTTTGTCAATATAACTTTCAAACCTCTCAAACCTGTCCGGAACAATCGAATTCGAGTTTTAACATCAAGAACACTAAAATCCTTGAAAATATAGATCAAGTATTGGAGCAATTAGACGGATGAAGGAGTTCCACTCAACAGCATCATGCACTGGCATTCCTCTGATGCGACATCAATAATCTAGCATTTTAAATAGGTAGCTTTCCTCTGCAGGTTCCCAGTTCACTAGCATTCGAAACAAGTAGTCTTAAAGAACAGAAAAATACAAAGTAGAATGCATTCTAATTAACAAACAATAAAATTTGGCATCTACTTACTTGTAGATATGTAATGTCAAAATCAATGCCTGTAGAATTCTAAATTTGTTTGTCAAGCTCTGTATCATGTCAAAACAACCAAAACAGACATTAAGAACCGATATATATTCAAACCCTAAACCTAAACCTACACTAAAAAGCAACATGAAACAAAATATGAAACAATTGATTAAGAAAATGGAAATATGGCATGATAATGTAAAACAAAAGAACAACATTTACCTCAAGAATTGTTAGTTCGTCCCGTTCGTCTTCTTCGTTCGCTTTTTCGGAAAGTAAAAAATGAAAAATGACAGTGGTCGATTAAGAAACGTCTTTTAATCAATGGGGTACTAAACATCGACAGTGGTCGATTAATCGATTCATGTGTCGTTCAAGTGGTCAATTAATCGATTCATGTGTCGTTCAAGTGGTCAATTAATCGACAAAGGTTGTCGTTCCATGGTCGATTAGTCGACCATTTGAGCGACACATGAATCGATTAATCGACTCCTTTGTCGTTCCGTGGTCGATTAATCGACCATAATGCGTGGTCGATTAATACGTGGTCGATTAATCGATTCATGTGTCGCTCATATGATCGATTAATCGACCAATGTTTCCTTCAGATTGTACCAGAATCCACATTCAAAACAAAAACAGTAATCACACATTCAGAACAACCATACATAATTACATAAAACATAAACTATTGTTCATCCATAATTACACAAAGCCTAAACTTGTAACATTCAACCATAATTACACAACTTTAAAATTGTTCAAGAACATCCATACATAACATAAAAATTTAAGGAAAACCACGCGGCTCAACATCAAGACCAAGATCGACCCCGATGGACCAGCCCCATCACCACTATCAACCCGATGGACCAGCCCCATCACCACCATCAACCCTTGATGGACCAGCCCCATCTCCACCAAGGACCCCATCCAAAGACCTCGGGGGTAAGGGATCGAAACTGGCGGAACATCACCATCATATACGTAATGAGGTAAACGGATTGTCGGGATGGTAGCCGTGTTCGTTGGATAAGTCAACCGGTCGGCATTTGATTCTACAAATATATTATGGGCGATTTTGAAGTATTTGAACCCATTCGTCGAAGAATCGTTGCTCAATGGTCTCCTAAATGACAAAAATACAAAAAAAAAATATTATTATGTATAATTAATTAATTCAATATGAACAAATTAAATATTTCTTACCCTCTAACATGATCCCGGTAAAGCCCAAAGAATGTAAAACTATGTTGTTCTCACGATCATACGTCACACCGGGAGTTTTAATGAAGCGCACAAATGACTCGAACTTTGTTTGGAACAATTAAATCGACTTTTAACCTTTCCGAGGCTAAAATGTTTTTGAAATGTGCACCAAAGGTCAAAAGCGGCAAGACGCAACAACGAGTTCCACTCAGTTGGATGGACAATATGATAAAAGTAGTGTAACGATTAAGATATTCATAGAGCCATTCATCTTCTTCAATGGTCCAATGATTGGTTGGAGCATCCGGCGGATTATTTGATTCTGATGCGAGGCATATATCTCTATTCAAGGAAAATGACAGATTAGTAAAAACAACCTTCGACTTTTTAAGCGTAGGGGTGGGGTAAACGAAACGCGTCATTTTAATGGGAAAGTAATTAAAAGCAAAGGAAACGTCTTTTTAATCGTAAAGTAATAAAATCAAACAAGCGTCTTTTTAACTACTTTTTAAACGAAACGTCATTTTACTTATGTCGTTTTTGCGGGTCGATTAATCGACCGTGAACGCACCGTCGTGCATAAGTCGTTAAGTGTTTGATTAGTCGGCCCTTGAACGCCCGTGCATAAGTCGGTCGATGTCGTTCAGCCCAAATTGAAACCCTAACCCTAACCCTAAACTAAAATCGATATTATAAAACCCTAACCCTAAACCTAAACTAAAATCGATTAAGGAACAAAATATGAAACAATTGATTAAGGAAATGAGCAAAGCATAATAATGTAAAACAAAAGAACAACATTTACCTCAAGACATTAGTTAAATCGTGCCGTCTTTCTTCGTTCGCTTTTTCGGCAAGTAAAAATGAAAAATGACTAAACGCGTCTTTTAAGCGTAGGGCCAACAAATTTTTAATAGTCGCCGTGGTCGTTAACGACCATATGAACAATACGATTGGTCGATTAATCGACCCTTTGAGCGCGGCATTGGTCGATTAGTGGTCGATTAATCAACCCTTAAACGCCAATCGATTAATGGTCGGTCGATGTCGTTTAACCCTACTTTTAGGGTTTGTTTAGGGTTTAGGGTTTAGGGTTTTGGATTTATAATTTAGGGTTTAGGGTTTAATTAAACTTGTAAAATATACCATGTAAGTATAATATGTTATAAAATCTCTCATATAATTTAGTGTTGATCGGGATTACAGTAATCACGGGACTATAAATCACGTTGCACTGTATGTTACACTATATCATATGTTATCAATATGTTGCCGATTTTTTCGCCGTCAATTGTAAAATATATCATACTATATGCTACATAGTATCATCAAATGTTATAAAATCTCTCATATAATTTAGTGTTGATCGGGATTACAGTAATCACGGGACTATAAATCACGTTACCAATGTATGTTACACTATATCATATGTTATCAATATGTTGCCGATTTTTTCGCCGTCAATTGTAAAATATATCATACTATATGCTACATAGTATCATCAAATGTTATAAAATCTCTCATATAATTTAGTGTTGATCGGGATTACAAGTAATCACGGGACTATAAATCACGTTAATCTTTGTATGTTACACTATATCATATGTTATCAATATGTTGCCGATTTTTTCGCCGTCAATTGTAAAATATATCATACTATATGCTACATAGTATCATCATATGTTATAAAATATCTCATATAATTTAGTGTTGATCGGGATTACAAAAGTAATCACGGGACTATAAATCACGTTAATCGTATGTTACACTATATCATATGTTATCAATATGTTTTTTTTTTTTTTTCGCCATCAATTGTAGAATATATCATACTATATGCTACATAGTATCATCATATGCTATAAAATATCTCATATAATTTAGTGTTGATCGGGATTACAAAGTAATCACGGGACTATAAATCACGTTGCTTCGTATGTTACACTATATCATATGTTATCAATATGTTGCCAATATTTTCGCCGTCAATTGTAAAATATATCATACTATATGCTACATAGTTAGTGTTGATCGGGATTACGGTAATCACGGACTATAAATCACGCGTTGCACAAAAGATCATAGTATCATATGTTATAAAATCTTATATAATTTAGTACTATTTGTTATATGATCGGTCACAAGTCGTGCAAAACCATGATCGACCCAAAGTGGTCGGTCATAGGTCGCTGATTTTCGACACCTAACCGACCCCCGTGGTCGGTCATAGGTCGTCACCGACTGACCGCCCCGTGGTCGGTCATTCGCTTGACCGACTTGACCGACCGTGGTCGGTCAGGTCGTCAGCCCGACTGGCCGACCGATTGTCGTGATTCGGTCAGGTCGTCGCCGACCGATGACGATCGACCCGTAATTGGTCGGTTGAAGGTCGTTCAGCCCGACTTGACCGACCCTGATTGACCATGTAGTCGGTTAAAGAATGACCATGTTTTTTTTGTTTTTTGAGAAATAAAGAATGACCATGTTGACGAAGAACGATTACTTAACATTTTTTTTTTTTGGTTATTTTGACAATACGAGAGGTTTGTCCAAATTCATGAATACAACAATTACGAAATCGGAGATGAAATATAACAATCACTAAATATGTGATTGTCTATCACTCATCGGTCTTTGATCACGACAATTCAGTCGGTTGTGCCCCAATTGTTGGCACCTACTGCATTTTTGTCTTAAGCGGAACTCTCCCGTTGACGGTATTCGTCTTTTTCTAC
Source organism: Rehmannia glutinosa (assembly GCA_016081115.2). NCBI lineage: Eukaryota > Viridiplantae > Streptophyta > Magnoliopsida > Lamiales > Orobanchaceae > Rehmannia > Rehmannia glutinosa. The sequence goes on along the minus strand of CM071934.1, from coordinate 44,930,224 downwards.
GACGCCCACCTCGTTGTCCGACAATAGGTGGCAAGACAATCATTTCCTTAATGTTATCGGGAATCTCCCATTCATTTTCGTTAGCACGAGGGGAAGATAGTCTCCGCATATGCTTTCCTCCAATAGTCAATGGAATAAGTACGGTGAGCACATGGGGTATATTGAAAAACCTCTCTTCTTGGGCCGCTTTGCTATTGCATGCTCGGGGTAGGTGGTCCAATTGAAACTTTCGCAAGTGCAAATGTTCTCGGCAAAGTTAACAAAGTGAAATTTGTGGCCCCACTCCTCACCACATATAAACTTTGATCAATTGGTTCAACCGTGAACTTCTTGGCTTTTTCATGAGACTTGCGTAATTTTTCTTCCATTGCGGGGGTTAGATTGCTGTGGACAACTTCGTGGCCTCACCTCTCATAGAACCAAGATCGCAACTTTTTTCCAATACTATCAAACAATGCAAGTATAGGAGTTTGTCGGGCTTTTTTAAACACTCGAGTTCGAGAGACTCGCATTGTTTGACGTCATGATATTATAACGGTCTCCCGAAAATATGACCTCGCCAAGTAGCAAAATTTGTATCGTTAAGATACTTCCAACCTTTTCGTCAATAGCTTGAATTTGTGACATATACTTGTGAAATTCTTCTATTGTATATGTCTCATTGCTTTGTTAAAAAGGAGATAGTATCGATCTTTCGAGTTCTGATCCTCAAGTTGCCTTTGATATGATAAATACAATGAGCATGACGTACATTTTGAAAAACAGTTTGGACGCACCGATTTTATGGTTCGCGATATCACAACAAGGTCTTCTTGGTCACCTGTAATTCCTTTCAAGTTCATAAAAACCAATGCCACGAAGCATCGTTCTCTTTAATCAACAACGGCCCATGTAAGAGGATAAATATGCATATTTGCATCTTGACAAGTAGCGATAATCAACGCACCTTTATATCTTTCGATTAAAAATGTTGCGTCCACAACAACTATTGGGCGCATTGAAGAGTGAAACCCGAATGCGGGGCCCGTATGCCAAGAAAAAGTACTTGAAGCGGTTTTCACTATCAGCCTCTAAAGAATATATAGTTCATGGATTAGCTACTTTCAAGTTATGGGCCCATGCGGCCAACTTAGTGTAACTATCCTCAGGTGAACCCCTTATGTATGCTAAAGCGTTTTCTAGACCTCCTCGCTTTTTGATAATTTATTTCAATGCCAAAGTCTCGGCGAATTTCATTCGCAACATCGCAGTCTATATGTAGTGTTGCGTCCTCAAACCATGACACGATATGTTTTCCAATGATCCACGATCTTGCTTGTCTATGATCATTGGTGGACAAATTTAGAGCGCAAGTATGTTCTGGTGCATATTTTCTAATCTGAAAATAATCAGAGTCTTTGAACTTTGTTGCATGCAAACGCCATTTGCAATTTTCATCAACACAAACAATTGTGTACACATTCTTGTTCGATTTTTTGTTTTGAATCGAAATTGTATTTCAATGCTCATGTGCACGACTTCTTGAAGCTCTTTCTTGGTATCGAATACTTGGTCAACATTCAAGTCAATATCAACGGGTACAACTCGTGATGTACTTGAGCCAGAAGAAAGAAGATGCTCATTTGTGAACCGATTTTCTTCTCCAATTGCCTTGATTAAAATCGGTTTCGGCGGTGTAGTAAACGCATCACCGTTATAATCATTGGAAGGAGATTCTCGAATTACCTCCAACCCATCCCAAATATCATTCACGTTTCGATCATCATCGTGATTATTTTCTTCCACCTCAAAATTATGATATCCATCTTTTGCACGTCACGATCAACTACATTATGCTCGCCCCATGGCACGTCACAAATAGTTTTCATCACAAGGGTTACACACAAGGGAATAATCAACCTTGTTCATTGAGAGCCAAGTACCATTGCAGGGGAAAGTAATCCCGGACAGAATTTGAAAAGACGTATGCTTCTTTGGAGAAATAAATCCCATCTCCATATCATGCAAATTGGGATCAACTTTGCAAATATTTTGTACCTTAGAATATAGCTCTTCATATGAAGTTTCTGTACTTATTGGAACTCCTGATGCATGCATTCCATCATCGCTAAATACCCATTGCCATTTTTCATTGTTATTAACAAAATGTCCAAAATAATACATGGTAATCCAAAACGGTGAAGACATGTTGTATGCGCAATTAAATTGAAGATAAAAATGTCAAGTAATAGACTATAGTGCGATTCTGTTTGATTTTGAATAAGTCGATTAATCGATAAAATTTTGTAGAAATGGGTCGTTTAATCGACCCCTCTTAGTCGTTCAATCGACCAGCTGTAATGTGTCAATTGATCGACTTATTAGGGAGAACATGAGTCGATTGAACGACACTCATTTTAGTCGATTAATCGAATGCTGCGTATTTGCAGAATTGGGTCGTGTAATCGACCTCAATGAGTCGGTCAATCGACCAGCATTAATGTGTCGATTCTTAGTCATTCAATCGACCAGCTGTAATGTGTCGATTGATCGACTTATTAGGGAGAACGTGAGTCGATTGAACGACACTCGAGTAGATGAAGTCGATTAATCGAATGCTGCGTATTTGCAGAAATGGTCATTTAATCGACCCCAATGAGTCGGTCAATCGACCAGCAATTAACTTCATCTACTCGAGAAAATGAACGAAATGACAGATAAATTGAATAAAACAATGCCATAAGGTCAGAGGAACTAAATTCAAACCTGAATGTTGATTTCGCTTGCAATGTCGAAGATTGGAAAGGAGGAGATGTACGGATTTTTGGTTCGTTGAACTACAAACCCCCAAAAATTTGGTTGATATACTTTGTTGGGAAATTTATTGTTTAGATTTTGATGAATGTCATGTAAAACTTAGAATAGGAAGTTGGCACCCATTTTTGTTGTAAACGCATTGTAACAAACTGGTCAAATGAGTTAAGTCAACTATGCCTAAACATGCAAGAAGACAATCGGAGACTAGAAGGAAGACTCATTGCAATTTGAGTATGGCAAAAGAAGAGAAGACGGAACTCATTTGAAGGTGCAAGGTGAGATGGATGAGTAAAATCGTCAAGTCAACTCAAGATAGCCAAGTCTCAAGTTGAAGTGACGGAAGAGTCATTCAATGATTGAAAGTTCGACTCTAAGTCATCCTTCAAGTCGAGATAATCGAAAGAGATCCGTTGCACGTAAATCAAGAGAATTACATAAACAAGTAATACCTCCATGCTACCTTTCTTGAAGTGCTCAGTCCCGAGAAGCGTGCAAAGGGAATGAACCAATGGGAAGCACTACACCGTGTCGAACGAAAAAGTCAAGAACAATTCATACGAGGAAGTGGCAATTCCAAGGATCGCAACAAGACAAGCCAGCGACCACAAGTGACTTTCAAAAATAAGCCTATCTCTTCAACGAGTGATTTTTTCAAAGATCACTATAAAAGCCGAGGAATGACTCGAGAGAAGGTTACCAAGGTTACGAATCACGAACATTCAAGCAAATATTTGAATGTAACCTAAGATATTCTCAAATCATTCAAGATTAATCCTCAAGCCTACACTACGAAGAAAATCAATCCAACACTCACCGTGAAAGGAAACCTGCGAAGGATTGTAGGAAGGTTCAAGGTCGAACAGTCTCGAGTTTTGGAGGGCTTCGTGATCAAATCCAAAGAGCTTGAGCAAGTGAGCTGTTTTTTGCCCCTGTGAAGAAGCCGAGTCATACGAGAAGCGTGAGTGATCAAGGCATCTCCAGATCGAGTCCCAAAGGATCAAGTCATTTGTGTGATCAAGACTTGTATGAGGTATTACCAGATATCTTGATCAATACCTAGTGGATTCCTCCAGGAGTTGGAGAAGAGAGGAGTAGAAGAATTACCCCATCTTGAACCTCTATAAAAACTTACCGTGTCATTTATATTTCAAAGATTTTAATTCCTGCATCTTATTTGTTTAATTCTGCTGACATATTTGCTATCCAACTGATAATCTCTAAGTACTAAAACCAAGCATTAAATCATAACTAAACCAAACTTAAGGGTGTTAAGTCTTCCGCTAAAAACAAACCACAGTTGAGCTAATTCGGTCTTAATAGCCGAGTTATTCTATCAACACTCGATCAGTCCGTTGAGTGAGTGACTAACTCTTGATTAACTAAATTGGTTGTTCACCAAGGACACAAATGTAGTATCAACTCTGAACTTTTAAAAGGACCAAAAGTGAAAATTTGGTAAGGTTTATTCAACCCCCTTCTAAACCTTACACTCACACCCCTTGGGACCTCTGAGTGGAATCGGAGCGGTTGGTTCATTGAGCCTTCCGCACTGGTTACTGAACTAGATCTCCAAACTTTTCAAAGTCTGTTTTAGTACTTAAGTTTTCAAAACTCCTTTTATCATTAAAAGTTATTATCATGGAAGCAAATTTGACACGCATCCCTATGTTCACTATTGAAGAATTTGATGATTGGAAAATTTGTATGCAGGCTCATCTATCAAAGATTCGAAAGATGCCAAGTAAATAAGTGGGTTCCTTCTTTTCTTACCCTTACATAAAAATGTCGTCTTCACGGAATTTGTCATCGAATGACCGAAACAAGGAGAGCCGAACTATGTTTGTTTCGGGATCGGAAAGGTCACCAATCAGGATCGATGATGATATGTAGCCATGGAGGCTATGATTAGAAGACCGCCTTCGTAAAAGATAAACACAAGGTTACTTGACTAGCGGAAACGGTATCTTAAATGCGGACTTATCAATACTGAGACAGAGGCCGAGACGAACATAGAACACACCACCATAAGTCTCGGGAGGGGTCCGTGGTTGGAAACAAGTTCCTTACCTATAATTACCCAGTTAGACTCCTTACCCCAACCAATACCATGAAAGTCCTACCTTACCATAAAACTACCAAAATAAAAAAGCCCCCAGAATCCAAGAAAAGTGGTAAGTGCAAGCCCGAATGAAAAACGAACTAAAGGGGTTACCTATCCTTTTATAAGTCACCTAAAGATACGCCCAAACCCGATTCGAACAGACAACAACAATTCCAGGAGACAGGGATGTGGATAGTGATAGAGGATCTGCAAATCTTAAAAGTGAACACAAGCTTAAGAAGAGCTACGGTGAAGGTGAAGAGGATGTTGCCCTAGACAAATGACTATGGTTGAAAAACCAAGAATCGAATGGACAAATGATGACGAGAAAAAAAAGATACAACCTGGACAATGTAGCCGAGGACATCCTTTACAAAACCTTGGATAAAGCCATGTTCAATAAAGTCAAATCATGCAAAACGGCTAAAGAAATGCGGGATAAGCTAACAATGATTTGTGAAGGCTCGTGAGCAAATCAAGGAAAATAAATTATCGTAATTTACAAAAATTTGAGAATTTCAAAATGATCGCAGGAGAAAACCTGGATCAACTGGATGCTCGGTTCACGTAAATCACCAACGAGCTATCCGCACTTGGAAAGGAATATACACGAGAAGAAATGTGTATGAAGATCCTAAAAAGTCTCCCGGTGAATGGGAAATGAAGGTCATGGCATCGAGACATTCCATGGACCTATCGAAGACCTCCAACCATGAACTATTCTCAGATCTCAAAGCCTACGAATTTGGTGAGAAGAAAAGATCGAGGAAGAGACAGTTGTACCCAAAACAATTTGCCTAATTATTAAGGATGGAAAGAGATGAGATCAAAAAGTCATTGATCCGTAAGAAATAGCCCCGATGGTTAAAAGGTTCAACAAGTTCTTCAATAAGAACTACAAGAGAGGCAAGGGCGAATCTTCCGAAGACACTCGGCTCACTCCAAGTCAAGGAAGATAGGCCAACCAAGAGACAGATCATCAAAAAGTGAATATCAAAGGGTGACAATCCAAGAATGGAAAGAGCGATCAAAAGGTTGAATATCTATCTTTGGAACTCTAGGCAACAGGTCACTATGCCATTGATTGTCCATATCCCGTAGTCAACAAATACGGGGAATGAAGAAAGAAAGAAAGGTCTTGAGAGAAAGAAGACAAGAAAAGAAAAAGGCGATGTTTTTTTTGCAGAGATCGGCTGAGACAAAAGTCAAGAGAGACATGATCATGAAGCCGACTACTCAAGTGACTCGAAGAAGAAGCCCTGATCTCGTTTGATGGCCAAGGAACAAGATCAACTCGACCAAGAAGATGAGGTACACTCTAACTAATCAAACTAGGTTCTAGTGATAAATGACACACACACTTCATCACCCACCGATCTTTATGATTCATTAGGCAAAATGATGAAAGATTTTGAACACATTAAATCCTCACACACACTACTAAATGAGGAAAACAGCCTACTCAAGAGAACTCACGGTGACTAAGGAGCCGAGTACTCTAAGTCAAATAGCTGATGAGAATAAAAGTTTAAAATTTGGAAATGCCAAGCTAATAGCATAAAAAGCCGCCATAGAAAAGAGGGAGAATGACCTCAAAAATGTGATTGCCTCATTCACTAAAGCATCTAAATCATTGGATGATCTTATTATGAGTCAAAGAGAATGTGGAGACAAGACAGGCTTAGGATTTAATTCTCTCGTGCTATGTCAAACTCAAAAGTAATTTTGGAAAAAGGATCTTCAAGCAATGAAGTATCTCAAAAATCCAAAACTCCAAATGGTGCACACACATTCACTCCAAAGCACAATTACAAGCAAACTGGCCTTGGTTATTTACATTGGAGTGCGTTGAGAGGACAGTGAGAAGAAATTGACCAAGTTCCTCACAAACTCCAAACAGAATTACTCAGTAAAGAAGAAACAGAGCTACCAAAAACTCCAAAAGTTCTATAAAAGAAACACATATGATGAGAATGGTAGAAAATATCCAAGCCAAGCTGATTGAACGATGTCAACTATCAAAGCATAAACTTATGGAATATAAGCCCAAATGGCAAAGGCCAGAACTCAGAAAGGCCATTCCAAAAGTATAAGAGCTTTCATCAAGACACATATGCACCTAGGCACTACACTGAGACACCACAATTACCCAAAGTAGGCAATTGCTAAAACACATATACTGCATATGACAAAAGAGACAAAATTTGTATGAACCTAGAATCCCCAAGCAATTTGCCAAAATTAATTATGATTATGGCACGATAGATGGCAACCCCTTAGAGCCGATCATTTGGCTATAGGCTGGTTGGATCATCTTACAATACTAACCCCTCAGGACCCGGAGACAAGTATGGGTACCTAAAACTTAATTTACTTGATTGCAGGTTCAAGGAACAGTGAGTGCCAAGGAACCTGGTACATGGATAGTGGTTGTTCCGGACATATGACAGAAACAAGAAAAATCTGTCAAAATTCAAGGAAGTTAAAGGAGCAAAAGTCATATTTGGAGAAATGAAGCTCCAGGAGAAATAAGAGGCATGGATCCATCAAGAAGAACGGATTAGAAATCACGGATGTTGCATATGTTGAAGGACTCAATTTCAACTTGCTAAGCATCGCCAACTCGTGACAAGGGCTATAATGTTGGATTTAACATGGGTATATGCCAAATCAAGGATATTGAATCAAATGAAGTTGTGTTGCAAGGATGCAGACAAAGGAACATGTATGTAGTAGATTGGTCAACCGCTACACACCCAAAGACTGTCTATTAGCAAAGAGCACAAATTTGAATGAAGTTTTGTGGCACAAAAGTCGAGTCACTGAATTTCAAAACACTTAACAAGCTTGCGAAGTAATCTTGTGATAGGTCTTCCGTTCGAGATACAAGAAGGAGAGTATATGTGACGCATGCGAGGGAAGGAAAACAGATCAAATCATCATTCAAAGAAAAGACATGTCCATCTTCACAAGGATATTGCGACTTTACATATGGATCTATTTGGTCCAGTTGAACAGCTAGCATAAGTGGGAAGAAATATACCTTGGTGGTAGTAGATGACTACTCAAGATATACATGGACAACATTCATGTGTAAAAAGAAAGAAACTCTACGTGAAACTGCTTTGATGAAGAGGATTCAAAATGAGAAGAGCAAACCATTATCAAAATAAGATCAGACAAGGAACTGAGTTTGTCAATGGTATAATAACTCAATATTGTATTGAAAATGGCATTGGTCATGAATTATCGCGCAAAGGACTCCACGTGAGAATGGAGTTGCGAAAGAAGGAATAGAACTCTCAAAAGAAGAAGGACCATGTTAGCGAAGCGGGGGTTACCAAAGAGATTTTGGTGAAGCATTCAACACAACTTGCTACACTCAAAATAGATGTATGATAAACAAACGGTGACAAAGACTCCTATGAGATTTGGACGGGGAGAAAACCAAATGTTGCATATTTTAGAATATTTGGATGTAAATGCTTCATTCACAACAATGGCAAAGACAATCTAAAGGCTTTCGATGCTAAAGTGATGAAGGTATCTTCTTGGGATACTCTTCAAGAGTACTCAACAAAAGGATGTGGTTGCGAGAGGAATCCATTCATGTGGTATTCGATGAGCCAAATGTAAATGGAGAAGACATTGAAGAGTCTTTGAATCATCCAACCATGAGAAAAATCCTATCTTTGTCAAGTCAAGTTGGAATTATAAACTCGAGAAGAAGATGAGATAGCCGAAGTCTCATAGAATCTTTGGAAAATTTGGCAATAAGTGATTGCGAGAGAGTTGATCAAAGCAACATTTTTGCTAGACGATCAATCCGCTAACTTACTTCAACTCGATGTAAGATGGTGAAAGACCATCCACGAACTTGTCATTGGAGATATAAGAGAAGGCGTCCAAAACAAGATCGAGAACTCAACAAGAAGCTATGTTCACATGCTTTATCTCACAAATAGAGCCTAAAGACGTGTTACAAGCATTGGATGACACACATTGGATTCAAGCTATGCAAGAAGAGTGAATCGGTTTGAAAGAAATGAAGTATGGGAATTAGTTCAAAGACCCACCCATCAAAATGTCATTGGTACTAAATGGGTGTTCGAAACAAGATGAACGAGGAGGGTTACGTGGTAAGAAACAAAGCAAGACTAGTAGCCAAAGGATATTGCCAAGAAGAAGGAATAGATTTTGATGAAACATTTGCTCTGTAGCAAGATTGGAAGCTATAAGGATGTTTCTTGCCTATGCGACTCACAAGAATTTTATTGTATATCGAGATGGACGTAAAAAAGTGCATTCCTAAATGGTTTATTGGAAGAAGAAGTGTATGTTGAACAACCTCTAGGATTTGAGCGAGAAGACTCTTGGAGATAAGGTATACAAACTCAAGAAAGCTCTGTATGGATTGAAACAGGCACCCGAGGCATGGTATGATACTTTGTCACAATTCCTAAGCGAGAATGGATTCACAAAAGGAAAAGTAGATAGAACACTTTTGTAATTCAGACAAGAAGAAGAGCATCGCTTGTTCAAATATATGTGGATGACATCATTTTTGGATCCACAAACAAAGAGCTATGTGAAAATTTTTCAAATCTCATGCAAAGCAAATTTGAAATGAGCATGATGGGAGAACTAACATTCTTCCTTGGACTCCAAGTAAAGCAGTGAAGGATGGAACCTTCATAAGTCAAACAAAATACACCGGAGATTTAATGAAGAAATTTGGTATGGAGGAGAAGTCTTACGTGAAAATACCAATGAATACATCGTCCAAATGGACATGGATGCGGATGGCAAGCAAGCCGTAGATCAAACAAGATCTGAGCACTTATTGGATCATTGCTTTATCTCAAGCAAGCAGGCGGACATCACCTTTCTTTGTAGGTGTATGCGAGATTTCAATCGCTCCAAAAGAGAGCCATATGAAAGCTAAGAGGATTTTGAGATATTTGAAAGGAAGCAAGAAGTTGGCTTATGGTATCAAAGGAAGGTGGATTCAAGCTAATTGGCTATTGACTCGACTATCTTGGATGCGAGTTGACAGGGAAGAGCACCTCGAGGCACATGTCAAATGCTTGGAAACAAAGCTAATTTCTGGTTTAGCAAAAAGCAAAATTCAATAGCCGCCTCTATATTGGGCGAGAATACATAGGCTGGCATTGTTGTGCCCAAATCCTATGGATGAGGCAAAGGTGAGAGACAATGAAGTTGAAGAAAAGGAAATTCCAATCATGTGTGATAACACAAGTGCAATTGCAATCACTCGAGAATCTGTGTTGCACTCAAGAACAAAGCATATCGATGTCGATATCACTTCATAAGAGATCATGTTGAAAAGAAGGACATCATCTTGGAATATATTTCAAGCGATAGATTATTGACATATTCACAAAACCATTATGTGAATCAAGATTTGAAGAACTCAAGCATGAGTTAGGGTTAATTGAACGAGCCGACACTTTAAGACTCAAAGAAAAGAAATGAAACACAAAAAGAGAGAAAAGGATTGAATTCTCAAAATCTAAATGAATCACCATGTCGAAAGACAAGCTATATCGAATTAGTGACAAAATTTGAGTCATTTGAGAGAACTCGTGACAGAAGAGTTAAATCGCTGAAAAGCTCAAATCGTCGGTGAAACCATTTCGACGATGGAGTTCTCGATGACCTATGTGGAAGAGGTCGCACAATTCTATGTGAACGCTGAGATTCACGATGAGGGGATTAAATCCTCTGTTCACGGGAAGGAGTGCATCATCTCTGCTAAGGATTTGGTTGAACACTGCTCACTACCGACGGAAGGAGCATCAGAAATCAACGAAGCTGATGTAGAGGCCGCCGCTCTTTGCTGGAGGGAAGTAGCAAACCGACTATCTTTGATAAAATAGTCTACACAAAGCAAACAAGAGGTCTTGAAGGAGGACTACCACAAGTGTTGGACATAGTTGCCAAATGCATAAACATCAAATTTGGTGACTTTGACCAACTATCAAAAGCAAAGTTTATCGTAATGGCTACGATCATTGAAGAAAGGAAAATAAACTGGGCTGAGTTTGTCTACAGCAGACTCTGCCAGAATGTAGGGAACAAATTCTTCAAGGAAGATGGTGCATTTGGAGGATCCCTGGGATATGGCCTGGTGATTGGCCGGCTGATGGAGGTGAAAGGAGTCTCTCTTCGACATGGAAAGGCGTTCCATGTAAACAAGAGGATGTTCGGATCAAACCTCTCTGGCGCTGAGAAAGAGCCCACGCCAAGAGAGCGATACAAGTGAGGGGAATCGGTGACCCTGAAGATAACTTTGTTTCCTCTCCACCAAAGAAGAAAGTTGCCCTTGTTGCTAAGAGAAGCGATGCCCCTGCGGCCTAAGAAAAACAAACTGCTCCCGCCGCATTTCGAGTCGCCGCTTTCTCCGCGGCCGTGTCTCCGCCCGATGGCGGCCGAGAAGGAATCTCAAATACCTTCTCCGGTCGTCAAAAAGTGGAGAATCGATAAGCTAAGACGGCCGCTCCTCGAAGAAAACACCAAGCCCGCCGCCACCCAGGACTCGGAAGACACTCTCTCGAACTGTAAATCCCCTCACGAGTGCGAAGAGACGAAGAAGAATCATCAAGCAATCCGAACTTGAAAAAGCATAGAGTCGACCACTTATGAATCGGAGGCCGGAGAAGTAGAGTCTCGGATATTATTGATGAAACAACCAAGTCTTTGAAGGCGTCAAGAGGCAAATCAAGACGAAGACCCATTGTAGTTCGACAAATTTTGAGACACAAGAAGAAGCTGAAAGAGATGATGATGTGATGATCCTATCCCCACCTTATCCGGACATCCAAAATCGTCTGCGAGAGTGGAGGAAGTGGAAATTGAGTCGATCCAGAAACAGTTCCAACACTGAGTTTATCGAAGAAGAAGAGGAACTATTGAACTTTCTTGGATTGTGATCAAGCATTGATGAAGAAAGCGCACGAGATATCTTGCAGATCTTCAAGGACAAGGAGAAGAGAGGCTGGCAGAGGAAGCGAGGCACGAGAGAAGGCCAAGCATCGCCCTCTCACTGGCACCACAGAACATACACATCCTCACCTCGACATTCTATTGAAAGTGATGAGGATTCGGACCCTATTTCTTTGCCGAGAAGAGTTGCAAATGCAGCAAGCAATGCACGAATCGAGAATTCTTCATGAGAAAAGAATGATGGAGGGACCAGGAGAGTCCTCCAAAGCACTTTGTTTGAATTGGACCCAATGGGAGTGGGCGCAAAGATATTGCCCGCGATTATTCTTGCCGCCACCACTTCCCAGCTCACTCGGAAGAAGGAATTAAGGGAAATGGCGATGAAACCGGGTTAGTGGGGACCCCGGTCGAGCCAACCCCTAATGAAGGTGTCTTACCACCGCCCCAACGGCTGAACACTCGGAGAAACAGCCGGGAGTTTGGAGACGAATGACCCCATTCAAGTCACTTGATGCGCCGGTGAGGGGAAACTCCCTCCACTGCAGCAAGGCCGGAGGATCTTGCAGATGACTCCACAACGAATCTAGGAGGCGAAGTGGAGAAAGTACAAACACAAAATACACAGCAAGTTGCCATCAACGAAGCTCAGGCGATTGAGACTGTCTGTGAGGTGCCAACCGCTCGAAGGCTAATGAATCGATGCGTCGAGGCACGAGGAAGGAACAACCCCGGGAGTTAACACTGCAGGCGATGAAAGTGCAATCCATGGGGTTGAGACTCCAATGGATGCCACCACAGAAGACCCTAAGACAGTGACACTATCGAAAGGGAGGTCCAGGCCTCGTGCAGATTGAGACTGCAGGAGGTAATGAAGGCCAACGGGAGGTTGAGACTTCCGGGGTAAAAGAAGTCAAGTAGAGAACATCCCTCCCGCTATCACCGATCCATCCGAAAAGGAGATTAGCGCACTTCACGACTCCCAGGATAATCCTGATGTAACTTTTTCGGGATCGGAAGAAGACGATGAAGCCGAGTCATCCCCCCGTGGATGATCCAAAAGACTCGCTAAGGATGTTCCAACCACGAGCAAGTCGACCTCAAGACTACTCGTCAAACTTTCAATTTTGATGATGAGCCACCCATGGAAATCTCATCATCATCCGATGACGCTTCCCGATAAGGCCGAGGACTAGTCAACTCAATTGGAAAAACCAACTAAGACTAAGACCGAAGTCTGTTGAGACAGTGAGATTTAAGCAAGCTGGGTCCACTTCACAAAAGACGCCACGCAACAGAAGTCCCATCGCGAGCTCCCAAGCCGCAGCAGTTCGACTCCACAAGGAACTTCACGTGCCCTCTCATCATTGAACAAATCCCGGTTTGCCGTGATGATTCCTTTGTAGAATCATTTCCTTTCTCTCGGAGGTACCCGACCTCCCGACGAGTCGAAAACGATCTTCTTGCGCTTCCCCGGACACTGATCCTGTCATTCCATCGAGATACCATCATTCCAGTACCGCTTATGATTTTTGATTATTTTGGCCATCAATCGCAACAGAGGAAACAATGAAGTTCGGGAGGTGTTCAAAGCATTATTTGCGAAATTGAAGCGGATGGAGAGGCACCAGGCCTCGATGGACATGAGATCGACAACAGAGATGCCTTTGCGACTTGAGAGGCATAATAGTCGAATCGGGGAATGGTGGCAACATCGAAACAATGCGTGTGGAACAAGCTAGATACTTCGAGGACATTGTTCAACAAGTTGTTGGTATGGAGAGATGAGAATCGATGCAAAGACGAAATTGAGAGAACACATTGAGCACATGCATGAAGCTCACACTCGAGATAAAGCTGCTGCGTGAGCAAAATAAGAGTGATCTCCACCGTATGGAAGAAAACATGGATAGAAAATTCAGCCTTCTCATGGCCGAGATGAAGCTAAGTTGAGTCCAACGCTACTCGCTCGAATTTCGCGCCGCATACTCCAGCCGAGACTCGAGGCGAACTGCTATCAGGCTCGATTTTCGCTTGCAAGTATGTTTCAGGGTTCTCTCTCCTTTGATGATGCCAAAAGGGGAAGAGGAATACCTAAAAGCGCTGAAGAGTTTCGATGTTGAAAAGGAAGGAATTTTTGCAAAGGGAAAACATTGAGGAAGTGTCAAAACAAAAGAAAGGAAAGTCGGTTGAGAGGGAAGGATCGAAAGATATGACATTGATGATTGCACAAACCCCAACAAGGTCTTGCCATCACGGTGATATTATCGGCATCAAACTCCCAGTGACTCGCCACTCCAACACTCTTTGCATCTATGTCCGAGAAGAGAAAAAAGTTGATTGAAGCGAGGGATGGAGGAAGTGGAAGGAAGGTTGAATGCCCGAGTTATGGACATCTTGAAACAACATGGAGGCATTCCGGTGAGACAGAGACACTTATGCCATCTCGGATGTCGGGACCGAGCCACGTCAGTTGATGAATTTAAAACGCCGCATCTCGAAGGATACTTCGCAAACATGTAATGGCTCAAGCTCGAGACGAGATCTTGGGAAAAGGGTCTCACGTTATGTGAAGAAGGCGACAGCGATTGCCAGACTACCGCGCAGTCGCTCTCTGCCACTCACCGGGTGGAAAGAAGAAGACCCCGTACAATACACGCCCGAGGAGGAAGAGGAAGAAGCGATGTGGTGGAGGAAGAGGTTTCAGACTAGGCCTCGCCCAAAAACATTGAGTACATAGATCCGGGCAAGAAAGGAGGGATCTCTTGGGTGAGTCTTGACCAAGTAGCCAACTGGGCAAGTGGCTAAAAACAATCCGAGTATGTGAAAAGAATCGAAGAAGAAAATAAAAGACAAACTCACTATGGGAGGAGAGACAAGAGAGATTAAGAAGAGATGAAGTCGTCGAAAAGCATATGAAAAGAAGAAGAAGGCAGTGAAGATGAGAAAAAGAGAAGAAGACCGGAAGATGACGAAGAAGAAGAGTCGTCCACCCCTTCATGTATTTTACTATGCAAATACATACTATGTAAGTCTTACGTAATAAATCAGTAAATTCTCTTTTTTTGCGTAGACATAAATGTTTGCTTTGATACACCTTGTAATGTGATTGTGTAAAAGAACAAGAATGTTATGATCAATAAAAGGATTGATTCTACGCATACATTCTCTGTGAATGCACTATCTCGTATGTATCTTTGCTATTTACATTTTGAATGTTTTAAGTTTTGCATCATCAAAAAGGGGGAAATTGTTGGGAAATTTATTGTTTAGATTTTGATGAATGCCATGTAAAACTTAGAATAGGAAGTTGGCACCCCATTTTTGTTGTAAAGCGCATTGTAACAAATACAAATGGTCAAGTGAGTTAAGTCGGCTATGCCTAAACATGCAAGAAGACAACCGGAGACTAGAAGCATTGCGGAGACGGTGAGTATGGCAAAGAAGAGAAGACGGAACTCGGGAACTCATTGAAGGTGCGGTGAGATGGAGTGAGTAAAGTATCGGTCAAGTCAACTCAAGATAGCCAAGTCTCAAGTTGAAGTGACGATGAAGAGTCATTCAATGATTGAAAGCGACTAAGTCATCCGGGGAAAGCTAGGAAACGCTTGATCAGTCGAGATAATCGAAAGAGATCCGTTGCACGTAAATCAAGAGAATTACTTAAACAAGTAATACCTCCATGCTACCTTTCTCCAAGTGCTCGACCCCGAGGAAGCGTGCAAAGGGAATGAACCAATGGGAAGCACTACACCGTGTCGAACTACGAAAAGCTAAAGACAATTCATACGAGGAAGTGGCAATTCCAAGATCGCAACAAGACAAGCCAAGCGACCACAAGTGACTTTCAAAAATAAGCCTATCTCTTCAACGAGCAAATTTTTGAAAGATCACTATAAAAAGCTAAGGAATGACTCGAGAGAAGGTTACCAAGGTTACGAATCACGAACATTCAAGCAAATATTTGAATCAGTAACCTAAGATATTCTCAAATCATTCAAGATTAATCCTCCCTACACTACGAAGAAAATCAATCCAACACTCACTCCTGTGAAGGAAAGATAACTTCAATCAGTTGAAGAGGAAATTGTTGAAGAATCAAGGGTCTACATTCCACGAAGGATTGTAGGAAGGTTCAAGGTCGAACCAGTCTCGAGTTTTGGAGGGCTTCGTGATCAAATCAAAAGAGCTTGAGCAAAAGTAGTAGCAAAGTACGCCCTGCAAGAAGAAAGCTGAGTCATACGAGAAGCGGTGAGTGATCAAGGCATCTCATCGAGTCCCAAAGGATCAAGTCAATGTGTGATCAAGACTTGTATGGGTATTACCACTTTAGATATCTTGAAGTGGATTCCTCCGGGGAGTTGGAGAAAGAGGAGTAGAAGAATTACCCCATCTTGAACCTCTATAAAAACTTATCGTGTCATTTATATTTCAACACTTTAATTCCTGCATGGAACTGACATATTTGCTATCCAACTGATAATCTCTAAGTACTAAAACCAAGCATTAAATCATAACTAAACCAAACTTAAGGGTGTTAAGTCTTCCGCTAAAAACAAACCACGTTGAGCTAATTCGATCTTAATAGTGAGTTATTCTATCATTGGTCGAGTCTGTTGAGTGACTAACTCTCTTGATTAACTAAATTGGTCACCAAGGACACATCGTGTGTAGTATCAACTCGAACTTTTAAAAGGACCAAAAGTGAAAATTTGGTAAGGTTTATACAACCCCCCTTCTAAACCTTACACTCACACCCCTTGGGACCTACATACACAAATTTGTGGAAGAAATAAAAAGGGGTATTTTAGACCTTTGCAATTGGAGGGTTGTTGGTATATTAAAGTGCTGAAAGGGTAATTTGGACATTTAACATAGAAGAAGGCCATTATTGAACTTTGGGAATAAGTAAGACCATTTTTGAACATCTTCTATTTGACTAGGCCAAACTTGTACAAACCCCAAAAAAATTTGGTCGTTCAACAATCGTTTAAACGACCTCCTTTTTTGCTAAAAAATATTGTGGTCATTTAACAATTATTTGAACGACCCATCAAACTGTTTGTCTCGTTCATTGTCTTTTAAGATGTGCATTTCAGGAAGTGTATAATTTAAACCTTTCTAAATTTTTATCTTAACAATAACAATAATTGATAGTCAAATGCTATTTTTGATAAAATGGCCGGGTCCAAAAGCCATATTTGATACAAATGACTAATTTTCCTCCTTCCCAAACGTGCCTCAAAAAGTATATTGGATCTGGCCGACCCGAACCATACCCGACCAGCTAAAATGGGTCTTTTCACAGTTTATATAGTAAGCCTAATTGGCGATTACCAAAGCCAAAAGACCATCAGTTGACGTTACGACCCGAACCTCACTACAAAAGCAGCCGCAGCAAGGGCACCCGGCGCATTCTAGCACGTGCCGGAAAATTCCATCAGCAATTTTCTTCTTCCCTACACTTTGAATTTTTAATTAACCAGGCGCCGCCGCTTGTTCAGATCTAAAATTCGGCTCACTTTTTGATGGCGAAGGGAAAGGACATCGCCGCTATGGAAATCGACGAACAAAGTTCAACAGCCTCTGATCAGATCAATAACCCTAAATTCTCTGTCAATGGTACTTCGTGTTTAAATGAATTTGTTTGTGTTTGCATAACGAAGGATTTTCTCAATTTTTGCGGCGGAATTTGCAGTGTTGCAGCTCTTGAAATCGGCTCAAATGCAGCATGGATTGCGGTTCGGTGATTATGCTCGTTACCGGTATAATTCAGTTCTTTTCTATGCTATGTGTTCCTGTAACAGTGTGATCGTAAGTGGGCTACATTTGAAGTTCTTTAACTGTATTAGAAATTTTTTAAGGGGTAGGTGGATTGAGGTGGGAAAGAGGCTAAGAATTTTTTTACTTGGCCTATTGAATGCTTCTTTATTTATTTATTTATTTATTTAATGCATTGTGATTTTGAAAATGACGTGATTTTGAAAATACTGTGATTTTGACTTTGGAATTTGTCACATTGAGTTTCTAGGAGGTATTGCAGTGCACGGCTGAGAAGACTGTACAAGTCGCTGAAGTTCACGCATGGCCGTGGAAAGTATACCAAGAGAGCCATTACTGCATCTACAGTGACTGAAGTCAGGTAGCTGTACCTTTCATTGTCTTGTTTATATTATTATCTTTGATGGGTTTTCCATACTTTGGTGACTGTTTATTTGCCGTTGCAAGAAATTGTCTGAAATACTTCTTTTCCCATTTTAGTGCTAATTCCGTTTCAGTTATGATTCAATCATCCTCATAAATTTATCGTTTCGTTAAAATGACACCTATGTCTCTTGGCTCAATCTTTAATGATATATAAGGTTGTCTGGTATTCATTATTCTCTCCATTGTGAAATTAATTCCCATGTCTGATGCGTACTTCTGTTCATTGAGCAATATGCAATTATTTGTAAAATTCTATCACCTGGTTGGCACCAAATTCTGTTCATCACTTCAGCAATTGATAGGTCAAATTGCCAATACATGTTACGAGAAGTAGTTCTGATTTAGGTGTCTTGTATTCACAAGATTTCAATTGACAGCCTACGAAGAAAATTCAATTTTCTATAGAAGCTCAATTTATGCGAGTCTACCTCAGTTAACTGACGAGCGTGCTGGCTAACATGCATAGGTTATGACCATACATAACATATGCATGAATTCTTTATGATAACTGATGCTTAAGCTAATGTGTTTGATGTCTGAACTCTTCAATCTCGCAGAGAAACTTGACATCTTAAAGAGTTTGCTGCAAACATCATTGTATAGTTAATGCTCAATTCTGGAAATGGCACGCTTAAATAAAACAATACATGTATTCTGTCCATTGTACATATAACCATGAACTCATGAAGAAATAAAAGGAAATTGTATCATAGACCTATTTTAACTAGTCTATTAATAATTTGTTAGTTTCTTCTCATTTAGGACCAGCAAAATAATACTATATTGCTCGCGTCTTCTGCTTCTCCAAAAATTCAATTGGCTCTGTCTTCTTATCAACAGCCGTCCATAAATCCTGGCCTACTAGTGCTGCATCATCTAAATTATGATCAAAATCAGTTTGTTATTTTCTCCACTGAGCAAAAAACATTATAATTCATCGTTTCCTTTTTAATTCATGAGAAGGATATATAGTTTTGGAGTTGTGCACATCTCATTTTTGTCATAGTTTGAACAGTTTAGGAAGTGAAATTTTGCCTTAAATGGGCAAATGCATCTGAATGCTGTGTAGGTTTCTTCATTTGGTTCTGTATACTGCTGAAAGAGCATGGAGCCATGCCATGGAAAAGAAAACGCTACCAGATGGTCCAAACGCACGCCAGCGGAGCTACCTCATCGGCAGGCTAAGGAAGGCAGTAAGGTGGGCTTCTGTTTTTCAAGAGTTGTGTGCCACCAAGGGAGATTCAAGAACATCTCTGGAAGCAGAGGTATTATTCACGTTTTTTTACTGGCAACTGCAATTGCTTTTAGGTACCTTATGTTAAGTTTTCAAAACAAATTGTTATATCATTACATTCCTTTACCTTTTACCTTTCTTCAGGATTATTTTATTTAAGATAGCTTGCCAAGACATTCATGGTTTTTAGTAATTCTTTAGTTTGTGATATTTAGTGTTTGTAGTAGCTGTATAAGTTATGAAACAGTACGTGTGAAAGTACAAACAAAGACGAAAAGCTTTTCCCTTTCTTTTTTTCTGGGGCATCAGGTATCCATGAAATGTTTAATGGGCTCAGAGTTAAAATTTATGCCATCGTGATGAAATGTTTTTCAAGATCATTCGAGAATTAATAGCTATGAAGTAATTAGGTAAGTTGAAGACATGATAAAAGAAGCCGAGTGTATTTTCAAATCAATTTTGGCACCTTTCTAGTGACGGTGTAGTGAGGTCTACTTGGTAACCATTCTTATTATATTGTGGGGTTGTACCTTTTATTGTCACTCTATTTAATTTTTTACCTTTTGGCTTTTTAGAGAATAATTTCACCGTCTTTCATGATAAGTGAGTTGAATAAACTTCCATATGTGACACTTGATATTTTACACAGTTGGGAGACCTTTTTAGAGAATAATTTCACCGTCTTTCATGATAAGTGAGTTGAATAAACTTCCTTATGTGACACTTGATATTTTACACAGTTGGGAGACCTTGTTATTTGCTTACGTTCTCGCATTTTTTTAAACAATTTGCCAAATTAAGTTAAACTTCTTTGATGATTAATTTCATTTTTTGGATATTTTTAAGAAACAACTTTAGTTCATGTTGGTTTCTTGAAGTTTAGAAAAATAATGGATTGCTTATATAGCAGCTTTTTTTGTCTATTACGCAGGCGTATGCCTCCTATATGAAAGGAAATTTGTTATTTGAACAAGATCAAAACTGGGACATTGCGTTGAAGTGTTTCAAAAGTGCCAGGTACATTCTTATTTCAAAGATGTATCCGCTCTTTTAGTACATAAAAGCAAATGACAACTCTTCTTATCAGGAATGGAAGTTAATGTTTCTTTCTGTTTGTTCTCTTAAACTTCTCTTTCACTTATTCTGGGCCATTTCAGAAAGGCTATCCCGACTCTTATTCTTGCACGTGTCAAGCTGTCTGACTTTATTGTTTTGGTAGGGCTGTTTATGAGGAACTGGGTAAGTATGGAGATCTAGAGAACCAAGTTTTATGCCGGGAGCGGGTTGAGGAACTTGAGCCTAGTATACGATATTGCTTGCATAAAATTGGGGAGTCGAATTTACAGACTTCTGAACTGGTACACATAGGAGAAATGGAAGGGCCTGCCCTGGATCTTTTCAAAGCTAAACTGGAGGTGGGTCTACATCATAGGCAGTTTGTGATATATCTGTAGTATGAAACATCGTCTATCAGAGTGTTACTTCTTTTGCCAAGTTTTAGGTATCTTGGCAGTTGGCAGTGTAGCTATTGCCAGGGATGGCTCTCGATGATTTTTATGTTTTGTTTTTTCTTCAATGGCAGGCTGTTATGGCTGAGGCTCGATCTCAGCAGGCTGCATCTATGACTGAATTCCAGTGGCTTGGCCATCGATTTCCTGTCTCAAATGCAAAGACTCGGGTTTCCATACTTAAAGGTTAGTTTCCTTAAAAGCTGAGTATCATGGCTCAAAGCACCATGGGTCAATTGGGATTGAAATGCGTTTCCTTGACT
The DNA here is from genome assembly GCA_016081115.2 of Rehmannia glutinosa. Taxonomy (NCBI): domain Eukaryota; kingdom Viridiplantae; phylum Streptophyta; class Magnoliopsida; order Lamiales; family Orobanchaceae; genus Rehmannia; species Rehmannia glutinosa. The sequence continues at coordinate 44,909,152 of CM071934.1, read as the reverse complement.
TGCTATCCTTTTTCATTTTCCTGCCTGATGCTAATTGAAAAGAGTCCTGAAAAAATGGCACATCTAGGCCTTTATAGGTTTTTCTTTTCTTTCCTTTTTTCTGGATGGGGCAGTGGGGGGTGGGTGGGTGCAAAGCAACCCAAAGAAGTCCTATTTTTGTATCTTGGGTACTGGCTTCAATCATGATGGTACTTTGGGGCTGATCGTGCTTTTTGGATTTTAATGTTCTATTTATTTACTTACATGAATGCAAGGCAGTGCTTTCGTGGAACCATGGCACGTATCTCCAGACATGATCATTAAGCTTATAGTGAGGATTTAGCAATGCCAGATCTTAGAGCTTTGTAATCCAAATTAATTTAGGCTTATGTAAGCCTTCTGTAATCTGTGAGAATATTCTGTTATATTCAGTTGGATCACATTGTATCATTTATGACCAGGAATTAAATGTTTTTTGCTCTCTGACTAGGGTGGTTCAAATTTGTTCTCTCTAAATTAACGAAAGTATAGCAAGAAATCTAGTGACATGTATCTATATATATTTATGTTTTTATTGTGTTGTATAAGATATAGATGTAAGTTTGTATATGTAGTCTTTCCACCTTATGTTTGCAAGTTTCCTATTTCAAGGTCTCTTTTATTTTCAAGTGATCATATGTCATTAGATTTTAAGTTGATGTTCTCTTTGTGAAAGTTTTAGCTTCAAATGACTTATATATTTACTTCCTTTGTCTGTTGCATCTTGCTCTTATTTGTGATTGGCGTGCATGTCTCTGTATGTATATTGTTTGTGTAGATCACTTTTGATCATTAAACATTACATTTTGTATCAATTTGGCTCTAAAACCATGCACCCTACTGGCACTTGGTTAGTTTTGCACCATGAAATTTGTAATTTTGTTTCTTCTTTACTTTCTTTTTTATAAGAAGTTAATTTGGAAATCATTTAATTATCCGATTTCGTTTGTTTTGACTATTTCACTTATACTGATGAGAAAATTCCATGTTTTTATTTATTTATCTTTTAAAAATTCATTGGCCTTTTCTTATGCATATTGTATTTCAGTATTTCCATTCTTATTTCAATTATTTTGAGATGCCGTGTTAGTGCACAAGTAAATTGAGTTGCCTCCGAAAATGGTGTCTTCAGGTTGCGTAAAATTTGTACTATGTACAAATGTAAAAACATTCTCTCTTTATTGTTTTTTTCTATTTGGATGAACGTAAAAACAATTTCTTGAGAATTGCTTGTCAATTTAATAGCTAAATGGTAGAATGGGAACATCAAGTTAGCCTTGTTAGTGTCCGGTGCATTATCAACCAAGTTTCTGTTATTATTCCTTAGCAAAGTTATGTGAAACATAAAAGTGATCAGTCAAATGAGATCTCCAATGAGACAATTTGGATAAAAGTTTTAAATTGATGCATATAATATATTGATAGGAAGTTCACACGTCTATTGGTATATTTCATTGTTCGATGGTCAAAATGTTAGACAAGAAAGATTGTAGCGTTAAATTTTTTGCTCGTCACATTTTTCTGTACAATTTTGTTGCTGCTGTAGTTTTAGTTCACGGATTGTAAAATTTGTATATACCCAGTCTCAAGCTCTGTTTGTTCATGAAAAATTTGATCAGCTCAGGAGTTGGAGAAAGATGTTAATGGTCCAACAGCAGATTCACTTCCTGCAGAGAAAAAACTGGTCATATTTGACAAGATTTTTGCTGCTTATAATGAAGCCAGGAGCTACATACGAACGGACTTGGTAGGTGTTAATAACGAAAATCTGGTCTCTTCCTTTAATTCGTTGTAACAGTTTTACACATCTAGTGAGAGTGTTGGGAGAAGGAAAGAATATATCTGACAGTGTAATAATTGATCAATATGCTAGGGGATGCCATATCTTGTATCTGTATTTTATGATGTGATTCTGGTACTTTCTTTGCTGTAGGCTACTGCAGGAAATTCTGAAAACATGAAAGATGACCTGAGTGGCCTTGACAAAGCTATTGGTGCTGTCCTAGGAAAGAGAACCATTGAACGTAATCAGTTGTTAGTGAGCATGGCAAAAAGTAAGCTCAGTAAGGTTCGTGATGATAAAAATGAAAAAGTCACGAAGCCTGAAGAGCTTGTCCGGTTATATGATCTCTTGCTACAGGTTGGTCACTGTTGTACTGCTCTACCAATTTTGATTCTCTCATTAATGTTCAAAGTGATATGCTTAAAGCTTCAAGCCAAATGATTTTATTCCAGTATCAGATATTTTAACAAAGGTAAAGTAATATCTGCTCTTTCTGTTCAGAATACTGCTGATCTTTCTGACCTGGTTAGCTCGGGAAGAGATAGAAAACCAGAAGAAGTGACCTTTGCTGAGGAATGTGAACTCAAAAGTTTTGTTTTCCGTGCCGAAAGGTTTGCAATTCATTTTGTCCCAACCCTCTGCCTTTTATTTTTCTCCTTTGCTCCTGGGCAGCTCATTATCTTTTAATTCCAAATCTTGAACTATTGAGATGTTAATGCCTGAGCAGCTCATTATCGGAATTTACATTTGGCAGCTGATACTGATTAACTCTATCTGGGTCTTTAAAATATTTGTTTGAAAAAGATACTATTGAAAGTTCTAGTGGGTCTATTTCTTAAATCTGTTTAACATCCCTTGTGCAAAAGACTTAGGCCAATTGGTTGAGATTATATTGCGTACCTCCATTTCGCACCATTATCCGTTAAGAAATGAAAGAGCTGTAGGTTATCGACCACGTGATATTGACAAACTCTGATAGGCTTATTAACCATATTTTATGTACAATTTTTTTTGTTATCTTGTTATCTTTTTATTTTTCACTGTTTTTCCTTATATGCTGTAGTAACCTAGTATCTTCTTTATATATATATATATATATATACACACACACAACATAAATGTTAGCATACAAGATTCTCATAGATAACAAATTTGTTTCTTAGAATTATGGAGGTGGGTTTAGGTCAGAAGTGATGATGGATCACTTTATAAAACTGCTGCAGGTGCTTTTACTTGGCCAAATCCTACAGTTTGGCTGGAAAGAGGGCAGAAGCATATGCTTTGTTCTGCCGAGCTCGCTCTCTGGTTGATACAGCTCTTAAGAAGCTTCAGAGTTTTAGCAATGCTGATCAGGTGTGCAATGGCATGCGCCTTCTTTTCTTTAAGATACTCCCTCTACTTGCTTCGTAAGACCCTTGATAATTTTTTTGTTTTTTAATCATGCTATTAAATGGCAGCCAGCTCTTTAGGATGATTGCCAGTTTAGAAACTCTTCCTGTTTACCATACTACAATCTCCTCAAAATTTTCTCCTTGTATGAGGCTTGTATGTTTTGGTCGAATTGTGACCATCATATATTGTAAAAGAACACCTCTGGACTTCTGAATTTCTCTTGTTTTTATTGCTCTAGCAGGTTACTATCAAGGAGTTGAAGATGCTTTATAATGATTGTCGATCCAACATTTGTATAGAGCATGCAACCGGGATTATGGAAGAGGAGAAAGCTCCAGAAAATCTTTCAAAGAAGATATCAAGCATATCATTAACAGGCAACGATAAGAAGGTACATGTGCCCTTTTTAGCTTGGGTCAAGCAAGAAGCCTTTAGTCGTTGTGTGACAATTTCTTGTGATAGATATACTCGTTTTTTTTTTTGGAGCGAAGCGGTTAGATATATCAACCATGAATTATCACTCAACAATATACAAATACCTACAATCAACATTCACTAGTATTACGATCACTACTATTATAAAAGTAGACAAATGTCTACGTTTGTGGTGGGGGTGGGATTCGGACAGAAAATCAAAAGTTTTATGCCTCAGCTTTTCCTCTTGAGCTACGTGTCGTGGTGGTGTGGACATCAGTCTCAAAAGTCTCTGATGGAATGTCAGGGGTTGCTCAAGTGGCAACTTTTACACAAGTCAGTGTTTATATCTTATGCTTTCAGATGCTAGTGCAAAGCTATGGCCCTGAGGTGATGGCTACTAAAATTTGGTTTAGGAGTCTGCTATACTTTACTTTTTCACCTCTCTAGTTCCATCTGAACATGATCGTTATGCCCTCTACTTCATCAGCCCATAATTGAATGACCCGATATACAAATAAAAAACAGCCAACTGTTGGATTTCTAAAAGCTGTCTCCATAAAAGCACATCAATGATCCCCCAATATTGTTTTTTTGGCATGTAGGTCTTTTTCGTGTCTCTCTCAGCCTTACTGCTTTCCTGTTCTCCATGAATGTCTTAACTAGTGATAATTACAAAAAGTATCCTTGAGGTTTGGCCTAATTACAGAAAAGCCCAACTATCTTTCAAACTTACAAATACCTCCTTGAGGTTTGTATTATTTTAACAAATACCCCCCTATTGAGGCTGCAGTATAGAAATAAATATCAATGGGGTATTTGTAATTTTGAAAGATAGCTGATTTTTTTTTTTTTTTTTTTGCAAATTGTCTTAATCCTCAAGGTTATTTTTGTAATTAACCATTAACTATACAGTATTGTCCTGCAGATGAATTCATATTCTATATTTATCTGTAGATCAATTTTTTCTGTTTAAGCGTTTGTTTTACGTCTTCCTTCGCTTCAGGTTGAGAAGTTGCTAATGGAGAAATTGGACGAATATGAATCGGCTGTTGGTGATCCCACTACAAAGTTAACCCCTCGTATTGAAGCTTTCCCACCTGCCTTCCAAGCAGTGCCTCGTAATCCTATTGTTCTCGATCTTGCCTATAATTCAATCGAGTTCCCATCGTTGGATCATAGGATGAAGAAAGAAGTTAAGGGATTCATTAGTAGGCTTTGGAGATGAGTGTCCGTAAAGGTGGTACTGGACTATAGAGCTTATTGACATCATCGGGATCCAATTTACTACTGTAATTTATTGTCTTGAAATTTTTTGTTGTGGAACTAGGATAGAAAATTTTATTGCAGAACTGCGAGAATTTTGGTCCTTTTTAAGACTAAGACTACAGAAATATGTGAAAGGCGAAATCGATGAATATCTGAACGTATTGACCATTTTGCTGCAAAACTTTCTCTCTCTCTCTCTCTATATATATAGGGGGAGGATTCAGTGAGACCACCTTCCTTGGTGAGATAGTGTGGATTGATCTCAACTATCCTCCTACATACATCAAAGGCTAGAATTAGTATAGGATAATGTATTAACCAATTAATTAAATCCTAATAAGGGTAAAATTGTCAAACAAAAAAGTGTGGGGATCGTCCAATATGGAATCAGTTATGGAGAGAGAGAGCTCATTAATGTGAGGGGACCGTGTATGTGCTCTACGATGATTCTACATCATATTTAACATATATTTACTGTATTTTTAACACTAATATACTGCATATTTAACATATATGTACTGCATATTAAAATTGTCAAACAAAAACATGTGGCGACCGTGAATTAAGAAAAATCAGTTATAGAGAGAGAAAGAATCACGCTCATTATTATACTGTATATTTAACATATATATACTGTATATTTAACATTATTTTACTGCATGTTTAACATACATGTCCGCATATTAAAATTGTCAATAAAAACATGTGGAATGTCCAATAAAAACATGAGAGAGAGAGAGTGAATTAAGGAATCGAGTTTATATATATATATAGAGAGAGAGAGAGATGTTCATTAACAGTCGTGTGGGATTTAGTGAATTAAGGAATCAATTATATATAGAGAGAATCGAATCACGCTCATTATTCTACTGCATATTTAACACTATTATACTGCATATTTAACATATATGTACTGCATATTAAAATTGTTAAACAAAAACATGTAGGGACCGTGAATTAATGAATCGAGTTATAGAAAAAGAGAGAGAGAGAGATGATCACGCTCATTATTCTCTCTGCATATTTAACATATATTTCTTTGCATATTTAACATTATTATTTATATTTAATATATATGTACTGCATATTAAAATTGTCAAACAAAAACATGTGGGGACCGTGAATTAAGGAATCAATTATAGAGAGAGAGAGAATCGCGCTCATTATTCTACTGCATATTTAATATATATTTACTGCATATTTAATACTATTATACTGCATATTTAACATATATGTATTGCATATTAAAACTGTCAAACAAAAAATGTGGGGACCGTGAATTAATGAATCAGTTACATGGCAAATGACTAATCTATCCTTATTCGAATTAAAATAAATAAAAAATGTTGAAAATTCAATTAAATCTCAGCCTTTGAAAAAATTAAATAAATGGACATGATTAGTCCACACTGTCTCACCTAAGGAGGGTGGTCTCATTTGAACCAAATCACCATCCTCCTTAGGTGAAACAGTGTGGACTAATCCTGTCTATTTATTTAATTTTTTCAAATGATGAAATTTCAAACATTTTTCTTATCAAGAAATCGAACAATCTCTGGCCACTTTGGATTGCAAGTGAATGTTATAAACAAATCCAGATAGCCCGCTCACCTACATATAGCCATTGCATCCTGATAATTTTGTATCATATATCGGGCGCCTCTAGTGAAACTGGAAGGTAATACAATTCATTTTTCATGGCTACTTGGATCTATGTCTCCATTCAACAAAGCATCCGTTAAACCCTTATATATATCACAACGCAATTTCTTTTGGTGCAATCGAATATACTTCAAACGGGCTGACTACACCATCGTGTAAGCATCGATAACAAATTGTTGAAATGATCTTCTTGAAGACAAAATAGTAGAAGCATCTTGTTCCTCGTCGGCAACCGGTAAGCGAAAATTTCTCGAACACTTATCGTTTTTCTGCTTCTCTGATTAATTTTCTTCAGATTCGAAAATGGTATGTCTTTCCTGAAACCGTCTTCACCAAATGGTAATAATAACGGATACTGCAAGGCCAAGTAGGATGCATTCAATTCATTGATACGTTTCAAACCTCCAGATTTTATTTCCACTAAAATATCTCGATCTCCTAAAGCTTGATCAAAATCTCCAACTATCAGTGCAACAACTTCTGAACTCGTAGGCACATTGTATCTCCTAGCATCCGTACTCCGCTTTCCGATCAGACGCAATCTAACATCAGAATCAGCGTGTTGTTGAATCTTCTCCTTCGCCATTCTGAAGGTCTTTACTAAAACATTATTCTCATATAACATTCTCTTTAAGTCACTAACGATAAGTTCGTGCAAATTATTTATTTCGCCCCCTTGTCTACAAAATAAAATATAAAAAAATTGAGAAATATTAGCATAATTAAGGTAAACAAATAAGAAATATTATATAATATAATTTTATTAAACGCAGAATACCTGACATAATTTAATCTGTGATATTTCATTTTCTGTATCACATATATACATTTGGGCGAAATTTTGGTGTAGAACCATCGGACGGTAATAAACTTCCAATAAGATGATAATTCCGTCCATGCATTCGAAAAACAGGAGGACCACAACCACTGTTTATATCTTTGTCTATCTTGCCTCCCATTGAAGTGAAACAGAACATATTGTTGTATGATCTTATGTTGTCTTGAAAGTGCTTAGATTTAATTCCATCTCTGAATAATAATTCGCAAAGCACATTAGGTGGTTGTTTAACTGGAGGTAGTTGAATAATGCCGTTTCTGCAACACAAAAAGTATCTAGGCTTGTTTTTTGGAGAGGAAGATAACCTTTCTTCGTACCAAAACAAAGCTCCACAAAATTCACATTTGTATGTCGCATCACCCATGTCCAAGTATTCTAAAAAATATAAAAGAAATTTTGTTAAACATTTATTTAAAAGAAATAATTCACTACCTTACAAATCAAAAGTTATAAGAAATTAAACTCACCATTTACTGAGAAGCTAATTCTCTCATTTCGTTCGATCTAATCAACATCAATATTAATATTGCCGCATGGTGTAGTATCATTTACAACGCTACCAGTTACAGTAGGGTTATCAATTGTGAGATCAATTACTGTTTCCACATTTGAACTTCTCATAGAAGATGAACACGTTTTTCGATGTTGGATGTTGTTACGATTATTGATTCTAGTTCCAAAGTGTGGTCCCACGCTGCAAACTGAATTTCCAAATTGGTAAAATACATGTAATAGATATTAACATATGAATATTGTAGTTAGAAATTTCCAAAACATATCAATATTAATAATATACCGTTTGTGATGTCACTAAGCGGAGTGTTTGATAATGGATAGATAATTCTACTCGATGAACCTTGTAAATCAAATGTCGTAGATACATTTGGAAAAGACCTTTGAGGTATTCCGTGATTTTCTGTAAAAAAAAAAAAATTGAACCATAACCCATCAAAATAATGATTATCTAAAAAAATTACAATTAAATTTTATATTGAGCATGAGATGTTTTATTATTCCAAAATTTATATAAATTTAATAAAGTAAATATATTAATGCAATTACCACATGTATTTTCTCCTAGCGTGCTTGATAATGAATATACTTTTCCTCTTGATGAGTCGTACATCTCAAATCTTGCAGTCAATTGCGGAGTTGCACTATCATTGTCTGTAAAGTCAAAGATTTAGTAAGATAAGAAAATTAGATATTTATAAATTAAATATTTTAATGTATATATAAATATAGATATTTGTTAATTAAATAAATTAAATATAATTTTTAAAAATATATTAATGAAATTATATAATTCTTTCGGTATACAATGTGAATGTTGTGTAATTTAAGTACATATTTTTTTTGGCCTAACTATCATAACATTTTTGGCACTAATATATAAAATGATACCAATTTGTATTTTATATTCAGTTTATAATTATTTAATATAAACACTAAATCGCTCAAATTTGTAAGTCCAAGCGGCTACGATAATCTGGAGGGGGTGAATAGATTATCTCCATCTTTTCGATTTCGCCCTCTTTTTCGAATCAATTACGCCAAGACAATAATAAAGGTGCGGAATGTAAACAACACGCGTCGATTTATAGAGGTTCAACCCACCTAGGGCCTAATCCTCTACCACCCCAGTATCTCCGGGATGGATTTCAAAAAGAAAAAAGGATTTTATTAATTTCCAAAATTAATACAATACCTTACAACATCACCTTGAAGAGCACCACACTCTTCTACAACACCACCTTTGAGATTACCACAATCTCTTTTGAAGATTACCACAATCTCTAACGGCACCTTGTGAAGATTACCACAATCTTCAACCTTGAAGAACACCAAATTCTTCAATACCTCAAGAGCACCACACTCTTGAAACACCTATCACCTAGATCACCCAAGTGTATTCTTTCCACAAGAATACTCACAAGGATGTCTTGTGTTGAATGATGACAAAAATCAAGATTACAACTCAATAATGAATATTACAATTTGAGTGCAAGTGTAATCAAGAAATAAAGCCTAGACCTCAAGATGTGAAAGTGAAATACTTAGGCTATAAATACAACAAGAGTGTTAAATATGAAAGCTTGGAAATTTGCAGATTTCTTATTGTGTATTTGCTTGTATGTGTTGTATCTTGTGTCTTCAATTCATCCTCTATTTATAGGGAAGTCTTCACCAACATAAGCTCCTTCCTCTTCACTTTTGTCTACAAAAAGAGAATCACAAGATGTAAAAATATTGTACAAAAATGAAAAGTAAATCTTGCTGATAAGGATTAACGGTTGGAATTTTTTTTTGTCAAAAATACCTTGTAATAAGATTTCGAACGTTTTGAAAAAAAATACCATCGAAAGGGGGTCGACCGGTTGCAAGCCAAAGGGTGCGCCGGGTCAAAGGGTGCGGCCGGTCGAAACATTTATAAACATTTTGTGTAGTAAACTCATTTAAACAAAACCATCAAAAAATATTGTCCCATTTTTATCAAAAATAAATTTTTCCAAAAAATTAGTAAAAAATTTTAAATAAATTTGGACAACATTTATAAAAATAAACTCATTTAAACAAAACCATCAAAAGTGTTGTCCATTTTTTAGTAAAAATACTCCATTTTAAAAAATTTTAAATCTTTTAGGAGTATTTGGACAACATTGTTTTGGTGTAAAAACCAATTAACATAAAATCATCAAAAGTGTTGTCCAATTTTATCGAGTAATAAACTCTAAGAAATACTCCAAAAATTAGTAAAAATATTTTAAATCATTTAAGAGTATTTGGACAACATTTATAAACATTGTTTTGGTATAAAAACTCATTTAGACATAATCATCAAAATCTTGATAAAAACATTTATCTAACAAACTCCCCCTTTTTGATGATTACAAACCAAAACAATTTTAGAAAGTTGATTTTAAAATGAAACAAATTTTCCGGTCTAAAACATCAATACATTTTAATCAAGATTCATCATAAGTACAAACACATAAGGATAGGAGCAAAGATTTTTCAAAATCATTTTTGCACAAGCTCCCCCTATCAACAAGCATATCAAGAGTAAGTATAGAAGCAACAACTAAAAGCTTAAAGCTTAGTTTTTACAACTTAAGCTTGAATATCATGAGCTTATAAGCTCCCCCTGTCACAAAACATCATTAGTCAAGCATAAAAGTCCATAATACATCACATGGACTAAGTAATTTGGCTTTTAAGAGCCATAGCTTGTAGCTTTTCTTGCAAGCTTATTTGCAAGCCTATTTCCGCTTCTTTGAGCGTTTATGCGGTTTTTCTGTTTCTCCCCCTTTGGAATCATCAAAAAGAATGTTAGCACGATAAAAACATCATACAATTATATCAAAGTGTGCAACTTAATCGATTTATCGGCATATTGATCATGTAAGCATAAATTCCAAATAATAAGGGAGAAGTCAATCATGTGATTTGCAAAAGCTTATTTGATTGACAAAACATGATCTCTATAAACTTATAAGACTTTTCAAATCGAAAGAATCATGTAGGTGATGAATTTTTCATAGAAGCATTTTGTCGAATACTTGGCGTGCGTCGAATAAAACAAGAGATGTATAACGCCTTTGTAATACATTTAAGCCAAAAATTTTCATCACCAATTGCAATAATACAATATTTATCCATCAACAATAATCATGCACAACACAATTATACAAGAATTCTATCAAAAATCAATACATAAGCCTTTTCTCAAAGGTTCAACCCAATTGAGATAAAAAGAGGAATTAAACTTACCAATCAATCGGAGAGGTCGAGTAATACAGATGATATACTCGTACTATAAACCCAAAAATATATAATATACAAGAAAGAAATCATTTTGGGTGAATTGTGTGTGAAATTTGCAAAGGGGTTCGATTTTGGAAGAAAATAGCCAAAATGACGAAATGAAGGACAAAGCCATTTTTAATTTGAATTCATCAAGGCGTGCGACGTTTGGGGCTAGGGGCGACCGGTCGAGGCTTGGGCGGCGGTCGCCTTAGCCTGGGTCAAATTTCGATCATTTGTCCGTTTTGATTTTGCAAAATCCGAAGTTTGAACCAAAAATCCGGTTTTTTCGCCCTAAGTTTTTAAAAACGTGCAAAATGCAAACATAGACCTCATTCAATATACATTATGTCATAATCAAGCTCGAAATGAGGTAAAATATTCGTGGTAAAAAAATGTCCATGAGTTATCTTTGAGAAGGAATTAAGCACATCTCAAATTTTTGTTTAAGAAACACAATCCCTTAGAAAAATATATCGAATCTCAATATGTTTAGTTTGAATAAACCGAATAATATATATCTTGGACTTGTTATCCCGAAAAATAAGAACGTTTTAAGACTTTGGATACAACAAGTCATAAGAAGAAGTAGCTTTCAAATATTTGAAAATTTCTTTTAACGACACTTTAAAGAGATTCGTTGGGATTGTTTTAAGTCGAGCATATAGACATAAGACATATAGAATATCGAGTCTAAGGAGTAATAAATGAATGAACATACCTCGAATTCGTTTGTCAATGCCTACTTCAACCTTTTGTCAATTTTCGCATTTGTAGCCATATAGGTTGAAATAGTTCTTTCTTCTTCAATGTCTCACTTCTTCTTTTGAGTGTGGAATATAATCACTTTCTTGGCATTGTTGAACTTGAATTCCAATGATCAAATTTGAGCTCCCCTCATCATGATCACCTTGAGTTCACCTTGCATTGACTTGGAAAAATATCTTGCACAAATATTCATTAGTAGCACCAAAAAAAAAAAATATTATCAACATAAATTTGCACAAGTAAACAACCTTGCCCTTTTTCAAAACAAGGAGTGTAGTATCAACTTTACCCTTTTGTAAAATAATTTTGCAAAAAATAGCTAAGTCCATCAAACCATATTCGGGGTACTTGTATCAACCGTACAAGGCCATTTATAAAAATCATTTGGCCTAAAAATTTTAAACTCCGATAGACTTCTATTTGAATAAAACCATTTAGAAAATTGGATTTAACATCCATTTGGTAAAGCTTGAAATTTTCTCAAAACAAGAATGGGCAAGTAAAGTGCAAATAACTTCTAAATGTGCTATGAGTGCAAATATTACATCAAAATCATTACCTTCTTCTTGACAATACCCTTAGGCTACTAACCTTGCCTTGTTCCTTAAACTTGTTCGAAATACCAAAAATTTCTCGCAAAATCTCAACAAAGAATCTTGCACAAGAGCATAGTAATATCGAATGATAGAGACACTATAGCAAGTAACACATACTATGCTTAAAGAAAATCATCAAGAATATACTAAAATAAGCTTATAGAAAGCTATATAAGGTCTCTTTTGAAATATGAAAATACGAGAGCACATAGTTGAGACCTCAATCACAAGAATCATATGAACAAGAGCTTTGACATAAGCATCCAAGAATAATGGTATTTATATGTGCAATAAAATGCATAACTAGAAGATCAATTTTTTTTATCGAAACAAAATATAATCCTTTAAAAATCTTGGATAAAACAAGCTATGTTAAATAATGCCTTCTCAAAAATCAAAACATCCTCTTAATGGCACTTGTATAAAATAAGCACATAGGCATATGGCACAACATGTATCGAGTCTATGAGATGAATAACAATAATGAGCGTACCTCGATAGTTCATGTTTCTCTTGATATATTACGAGTAGATAACCATATGTAAATCCTACACAATTCTTCAACCAAATTTTGCACAAACACAATAATACATGTGTAGGCTAAGCAATAAGAGATATCTTAAGCATGCTTGTGCTATATAACTACATAGGAGATAATAAACCACATAAGTCTAATTAAATGCACAAGAGTTTTAGAAACATCATGCAAGGTCTTCTTTTCAAAAATATTTTGAAACTCACAAATATATTGAAGACCTAAATTTTAAAAATATGAAAACTCATATTGCAATAAAGACACAAATAAAAACATGCAAAGAAGATAAAATGCATATTTAAATAGGGAGATACGGTTTACCAATTTCGCCATTTCCATGGGTTGTGCCGTTCCCATTGTTGATGGTATCTTCCCTTTTGAAAATCTTCTTGTTGATGATGGTTTCTCCAATTGCTCCATTTCCAAGCATTGTGGCTTTCCCATTTTTGAAAGTGTCTTTCTCTTGGAAAATCATCTTGTTGATGATGTCTTTGCCACTTCCAAGGATTTTGTTCATCCCATTTTTGATTATTTCCTCTTCTTGGAAAATGACTTTGTTGAAAATGTTTTCTCCTTTGATCAAATGAAATGGTCATTTGATGTTTTCTTAGCGGTATGAATTTTCTTCGATTATTATTTCGTCGGGTACCTAATATGACATTATTTTGTGGTACCCTCAAGTGTTTGGGTCCTTTGGAATTAGCTTTGAGACTTTTAGGTCTCCAATAATAATTAGAGCTATTTCTAGCCCGACAAGTATTAACCGTGTGACCCGTTTTACCACAATAAAAGCAAGTAGTAATTTTGGGAGCATAATGACCAACATGCATAGGGACTTGATTTCTTTCACATAATTAACAACACTAGGCTTATGATCAAGTCCTTGTTTCAATTTATCACAACTATGAACATCAATAATATCGGTCATTTTTCGGTACTCAAGCTGGATTTTGATAAATCATTTTTCATGCAATTAATATCCTCAACAAGAGTACTATTTTCTTTTTCAAGGTTTCTAACCTTGTCAAGTGTGGTGGTGTGATCACATGAAAGTGATTCATAAGAGGAAAATAAATTATCCTTATCAATTTTCAAAATATTGAATTCCTTTTTCAAATTTTTGTATTTAACAAGTAAGCTTTGGAATTCATTTTGAAGTTCATCAAAATCATTTTGCAAATCACTATAATCATTTTGTAATTCATTATCATAAGAAGTGGAGGGTTTTGAACTTACCTCGCTTTTTTCTTCTTGAAGCCCATAAGACATCGTTCGTTTTCATCGACGTCGGAAGTTGTAGGAAGCTCATCCCATGTTGGGTTTGTATCCATTTGAGAAGTAAATGCTTTTGAATGGCTCCTTTCATTTGCATATACTTCTTCTAATTTTCTCCATACTTTATGTGCCGATTTAATTCCTACAATATGATTATATTCCAAAATGGTAAGTGAACAATAAATAACATTAAGAGCTTTACCATTTAAAGATATGATTTTCTTCTCTTCATCATTGAGCTCTTTGAGGCCTTTGTGTGGTGTGTCCATCATTGGAATGGATTCTTCATTTACGACCGTGTTCCAAATATCGAACCCGCAACCTTGTAGATAGCATTCCATTCTTTCTTTCCAAAATATAAAATTTTTGGAATCGAATAGTGGTGGCTTGGTGGTGGAGGGCGCCGGTAAGGTAGACTTCATTCGTAGCCGATGATCGTTCCTCTTTACTCGCGATGTGGAACGAGCTTGCCAAAGAGTTTGGCTCTGATACCACTTGTAAGTCCAAGCGGCTACGATAATCTAGAGGGGGGTGAATAGATTATCTCCATCTTTTCGATTTCGCCCTCTTTTTCGAATCAATTACGCCAAGACAATAATAAAGGTGCGGAATGTAAACAACACGCGTCGATTTATAGAGGTTCAACCCACCTAGGGCCTAATCCTCTACCACCCCAATATCTCCGGGATGGATTTCAAAAAGAAAAAAAGATTTTATTAATTTCCAAAATTAATACAACACCTTACAACATC
Source organism: Rehmannia glutinosa (assembly GCA_016081115.2). NCBI lineage: Eukaryota > Viridiplantae > Streptophyta > Magnoliopsida > Lamiales > Orobanchaceae > Rehmannia > Rehmannia glutinosa. The sequence continues at coordinate 44,894,046 of CM071934.1, read as the reverse complement.
ACCTTGAAGAGCACCACACTCTTCTACAACACCACCTTTGAGATTACCACAATCTCTTTTGAAGATTACCACTATCTCCAACGGCACCTTGTGAAGATTACCACAATCTTCAACCTTGAAGAACACCAAATTCTTCAATACCTCAAGAGCACCACACTCTTGAAACACCTATCACCTAGATCACCCAAGTGTATTCTTTCCACAAGAATACTCACAAGGATGTCTTGTGTTGAATGATGACAAAAATCAAGATTACAACTCAATAATGAATATTACAATTTGAGTGCAAGTGTAATCAAGAAATAAAGCCTAGACCTCAAGATGTGAAAGTGAAATACTTAGGCTATAAATACAACAAGAGTGTTAAATATGAAAGCTTGGATGTGTTGTATCTTGTGTCTTCAATTCATCCTCTATTTATAGGGAAGTCTTCACCAACATAGGCTCCCAACATAGGCTCCTTCCTCTTCACTTTTGTCTACAAAAAGAGGATCACAAGATGTAGAAATATTGTACAAAAATGAAAAGTAAATCTTGGCTGATAAGGATTGCAATGGTTGGAATTTTTTTGTCATCAAAAATACCATAGAGCGACCGGTTGCCCTGTAATAAGATTTTGAACGTTTTGAAAAAATAGTGCGATCTAGGTACAGGTCGAAGGGGGGTCGACCGGTCGACTGGGGGGTGCGACCGGTCGCCCTAGGGTGTGACCGATCGACCTCCATCTTGACCGGTCCCCCTCCTCAAATTTTGTGTTCCAGAGTGTTCTGTTTCATATACGCACTCTTCAGGTACCGGTCGACCTCTTGTTCGACCGGTCGACCTTCAAATTGAAATGTTGTCCCATTTTTATCAAAAATAAACTTCAAGAAATACTCCAAAAAATTAGTAAAAACATTTTAAATCACTTGGGAGTATTTGGACAACATTTATAAACATAGTAAACTCATTTAAACAAAACCATCAAAAGTGTTGTCCATTTTTATCGAATAATAAACTCTAAGAAATACTCCATGAAATTAGTAAAAACATTTCAAATCTTTTAGGAGTATTTGGACAACATTGTTTTGGTGTAAAAACCAATTAACATAAAATCATCAAAAGTGTTGTCCAATTTTATGGAGTAATAAACTCTAAGAAATACTCCAAAAATTAGTAAAAACATTTTAAATCATTTAAGAGTATTTGGACAACATTTATAAACATTGTTTTGGTATAAAAACTCATTTAGACATAATCATCAAAATCTTGATAAAAACATTTATCTAACAAAATTGTAGATAAATATATCAATTTATAACACTTTATTTTATAATTAAATACAAATGTTTTTTTAGTTTTTAAAAAAATTTATAATTAAATAATAATTATTTTTATTTTTCTAGAAAATAAATTTGTATACAAATAATTTATCGAATTTATAGATTTAAAGTTTTCAAAATAAAATTTTAGTTTTCAAATACAAATACCTGAAAAATACAATAATTTATATTTAAAATTAAAGTATTTAATAATACAACTTTATATTAAAAATAATAATACGTAATTTAATGATTTCTATTTAAATATATTTACAAACTAATTATTTATTTTAATTTCACAATGTAAATAAATTGTAATTTATAATATAGATATTTTTTATTTTTTTATATACTTAAATACATATTATGATAATTATAATTATAATTATTATAATTATACTTCATGAATAATTAATAATTAATAGCCCAAATATAATCAATTTATTAAATAACCCAATTGAGATCCATTATGAAAGCCCAATACACACAAAATCAAAGCCCAAATATAACCCATTACCTCTAACTATACGGGCCCGTATTTATCAACAAAAAAAAAAACAAATGCCAGAAAATACGTGTCTCAATCGTGTGATGCATGCCGTGATTAAACACGATTGAGACACGTGTCCGGAAATGGACGGATATGATGAGAATTAGGGCAACAGATACCCATTTGACACCACCCCCCATTTCTGGCTTCCTCTAGAAGCCTCATTCCATTTCCCCACCCCTCTCATCAGTCATCTAACAAACCCTAAAATATTTTCACTCTGTATCTCTCTTCTCCCAAAATCTCTCTCTCTCTCTCTATTTCTCCTATCATCAGTCTTTCAAAAATCTTTGTGATATTTCCCCATTTCTGAGCATTTGTTTGTCTATGTTTGTTCGGGTTTTGAAAATGAAATTGCTTACAAAAGCTAGGGTTTGTCAAGTCGAATGGATTCCATTTTTTTTAGATTTTTGTTCTGGTTTTTGTAAACCATCGACATTTTCTGGTCTCCATCACTAGTTTATGGTGATGGAGAAGAAAATGGTGTCGAATACCAGTAATTTTTTTATTTTTTTTACCGAATGCTTTTTCGTATTTTATCATAATATCTTTTTTTAACGAAAAAATAATTAATATTTCGATATTTTCTGGTCTCGTCACCATTTTATGGTGATGGAGAAGAAAATAGTGTCGAAAATTATTTTTTTTTCGAAAAACTCTATTTACCGAATGTTGTTTCTGTATTTTTTGATTTTTTTAGTTAAACATCGTTTGTTTTAGTTTTGGGAAAATAAATAAGTGGATTTGTAAAATGACAGAAGAAAATGAGATTCGTAGATCCTTTGTATTTTTCAAAATTTTGTACAATAAGAAATATTTTTCTTCTTCCTGAATTTTTTTTTAAAAATCAGTATAAATGTTGTAATGTATACAAATGTTCAGATCTTTTATTTGACGAAAAAACCCTATATGTTTTTTTAACTTGAAAAAATGATAATTATTTTCAAGGTTTGGATGGATTTTTTTGAGATCTGAAACACGTTACGTGCATATCAGAAAACTTGGATGAAAAAGATAAATATTTTTCTTTTACCTGCTTTTTTTTTTTTTTTTTTTACAAATCAGTATAAATTTTGTAATGTATATAAATGTTCAGATGTTTTATTTGACCAAAAAACCCTGTAATTTTATTTAACTTGAAAATATGATGAATATTTTCAAGGTTTGGATGGATTTTTCTCAGATCTGAAACACTGTACGTGCAGATTAGAAAACTCGGATGAAAAAGATAAGTGTCAATTTTTACATTATTTTTTATTTTAATTCTTGTTTTTTCATATTTTGTAATTTTTTTTAATATTGGAGATGCATTAGTTCGGGTTTTCCAAAATCCAAATTCCCAAAACTCGAAGAAAGAGAAGTATAAGCACGAAAAAGATAAGTTCTTACCCTAAAGTATCCAACATGTATGATATATGTTCAAAAATCATGTTCAAATATGAATTTTATTTTCGTTTAACTATTTTTTTTTATAAAATTCATAGTAGTTCATTCGTTTTTTCTTGATAACTATCTAATTGATATTATTAACAATTAACAGTTAAAAGATTCAAAAAAAAATATTATGTTGTGATTTTTTTTATAAAATTCATATCAGTCTTTAATGTTTAAAAAGAAATTACTTTCTCTAAGATATATTAATGTTTACTGTTTAAGAAAAATATTAATATTAATGCAAGAAAAGAAGATAAGAGTTAAAATATATATGTTCTAATTAAAATGAATGTTCTTTTATATTAATTTAATTTTCTTTTTAATAGTTAACTGATCTAATTTTTCTTTTTTCAGGTAATGCAACAGTACGATGCAGTGAAGTATGATATTTTGAAAAATCAATTCACACAGGTATGTAGCATTCCAGGAAAATTTCATCAAACCAACTCATCTAAAACTTTCATTATCCAAATAACAACACAAAATCCTTATACCGTGTGAATTGTCTTCATCCCTTCTGCGTTTGGTGCCCAAAATATTATACCATGTCAGCTTTCTCATTGTATGATTTAGTTGTGTATTGTTTTTCGTATTTACTGTGTTCTAGTCTTATGAATTAGTTCCTGTTGGTTTTTGCAAAGACTATGAACTGAAAAATGATGATGTTATCTCAATCATTTATATGCAATGCTAAAATATAGAAACTTGGTAAACAAAAAAAATAATTTGATTACCATTTTTATATTGATTGAGAAGATCATAATTGTAACATCTAAATCTAAATGATTTTAATTACCAGATTGAACTTTCATTGCCATTTGATACCTTAATGATTAGATCTTCTATAAACGTTCATATCAGAAATATGCAATGATTTTGATGGGAAAAAAATATGTCATTATTTATTTTTGTAACTGTATACGAATTTCTATAGCTTGAAGTATATGAATTTATTTATCATTCTGAAATCTATCTCATTTATAAGCACCGTTCTCTTTGATAAATGTTTAAGCCATACTTATGGAAAATGTTTTGCTTAAATTTGGAGTCAATGTTGGTCATTATTCACTCCTTTAACTGTTTATGCATTACTTTAGCTGTTCATGGAATTCTTTATACTGTGTATGAATGTCTTTATGTTGTTGTTAACTATGTAATTTATATGAAATGCTCTGTTTGGTATTAAGTTAATACGAAGATCCTAAGCAAACAAAGCCACTTGACCCTATACCGTGAGTGTAGTGGAATCCTGTTGGTGCTAGGATCCTCGTATTGATTTTTTTAAAGTTTATGTTTTTCAGAGGATTTTAGTTTATTCTAGTTGCATAGCTAAGGTATTTCTGTTAGGTACATAATCATTAAATTTTATTTTTTTTTGTTTATAAAAAATAAAATTAATCAACAGTAGTTAATAAACAAAATACTAATGCAAATTGTATTCTTAAAGTAAATAAATAATAATGCATTAAACGAAATAGCAAAAACTATAAACAAAATCAAGAAAAATATCAAATGAAACAGTAACATGGTTCAAAGAAACTAAACAATTAAAACATAGTTTGATTCTACTAATAAAATTTTAAAACTTTCCTAATCAGCCTTGTCATCTTCCTTCTTGATAATACTCTTCGATTTTTTGCAAGTAGTCGAAGATGAGAATTCCTCAATTAATGCACGCTTAGCAGTCGAAGTTTCAACACCCTTGCTTATCTTCTTTGCACTTTTGTTTGGGGTGTTAACCTCATCCTATGAAGAATAATCCCGTAAAAAAAATAAAAAATAGAACCAAGAAAAGTTAAAAAAAAAAAGTTGTTTACCTGTAATATACTATTCTACTTAAAAATCGCTCTAAAAATTAATACTTCAATTGAGCTGAATCATCGGCCTGAAGCTTTGAAAAGAAGTCCGACTCCAAATATTTTTAATAAGTTTAGTTTACAATAGCTAAAGATACAGGCAAAAAAATAATTTAACATACCTGACTCTCAAAAATAGAGCATCCATATTTTGATATCAAATCAGGCTCATCTGTGAGCTTCACAACTGTAAATGCCCCTGTATAATTTCGGAGTTGCTCCGACTTGATTTGCACCTTGAACAAATTTTTTTTCTCAAGCAACGAACAGATTTCCTCCGGAATCTCATCAATGTTTTGTTTCTTACAAAAATAATACATAAAAAATTTATGTCATAACACATGAAAATACAGAAATAAAATCTTAATTAAAAAAATTAATAATCAAAAGTATACAAATAAAATTTACCTGCATGGACTCCTCCCTCAATAATGTGCAAGGCTTCCCTATCAAAGTCTCACAATCTCTGTCCCAACACAAAGAGTGATGCACATTTGTCTCATCAACAGATTTGAAATTGTATTTTGTACCTAAAAACACCAGTCTCATGTTGATTGTCACATTTCGCACAATACAATTGTTCACCAGCTTCTTCAAGTTTCTTTAGGCACTTATTGCAAGATAGGTACCACCACTCTCATATAAAAGAAACTATCTTTGCACATATCCAAAAACTTCCAACCTATTTAAAATAAAAAAATTTAATGTATTTGTGAATGCATAAAACACTTAATTGAGAATAATTTGTAAAACTCCAAAATTGCAACCTCTCATCTTGTATACAACTGCTCTAACGTCCTAAACGACGTGTTTTCGGATTCTAAATCCTCTACAATAGTTCGAGCAGAGGGAACTGTGACATAGCTGATCGACCTAGTCTGTGAGCTGTTTTCTGATATCCTATAAAACAAATAAGAAAGTTAGTTGTAAATAATATCTAATATATAAATTAAAAAAATAAAGAAATACGATATATCGAAATCTATATTTACCTCTGTTTAAAATCAACAATTTCATCAACATTGGTGTCCAAAATCATCTTTGTCACATGAAATGAATTCGTAACCTTAACTTGATCTGAAAATTAATTGTTAACAGTCACAATCCTAAACTATTAAATCTATAAATTATAAATTAATTTTGTAATAATACCTATTATTAAATATTACCTCTGAACACTTTTGCACGACACATTTGCAATATAAAAGGCTCTAAATTTTGTGTCTCAAGATGCCCTAAGATCATATCTACGTAATCCTTCCACAGTGTGCAACATATGCGATTGTTCCTAAAAAAAATATATTATAAATATTGTATTGTATTTGAAATATAATAATCGATTTTTTTTTAATTATAAATTTTTACTCCAAATCTTCTAGGATCAGTTCTATGAATCTGGTAATGTTCCCTGCAAACTCCTTGTTCTGTACAGACTGCATGAGAACTACCCTTCCAATTACATCTGCAAAAAAATTAATTGTCAAGCTATGATAAACATCTTTTTTAAGTATTGCAAGTATGTAATAAACTTACAAATAATTAAAGCTCATACCAAACAGAAGTGTCTCATCAACACTCTTAGCATTTGACAATTCAGAGTAATTTTTGAAATTGAACATTAATCTTGAAAAAGAATTGTCAAACATTTCAAAAACATAGGTTTTGCCATGAAAAATTATCTTGTGCTTGGTTGTTGTGGCTTTGTATTTATCAGTCTGTTTAGCAACAATGAATTTGTGGATAGCAAAAACACGTCATTCTTTCAAAATCTTCTTGTACTGGTCAATCTGAAAGCGTCTAACAGTTCCATGAATTCGGTCGCCCTACAAAAGAAATTTCATCAGTTAATCAGTTAAAGTTTCAAAAAATAAACGAATAATTATTTAAAAGAATGGTACCTCACTGTCATGAAAGACACATTCCAGACTCTGAATTTGATTTCTATCGTTGTATGCGGGTTTTTCGTACATTCAAATAAGTCGAAGCTTAACAACCCATTGTGTTTTTGTCATATTCAGATCACGACTAAGAGTTATCATTGATGCCATTGATATTAGTAGCTGTTGTATTAATTTAACAGATTGTTTTCTATTTTGCTGCGTTTATGAATTTCGTTTGCAATGGGAAGGTGTATAATGAAATTGAATCTGTATTTATAGCTGAGAAATAAGCCTATTTTTAAAAAACTCAATTTTATTTAAATTAAATTTAAATCGCAAATCTTTGTTATTTGTAAAGATTTTGTTACCAAAGTAATTAAATAACTCTTTTATGTGTTGCTTGGCCAGTAATCTAAAAATTTTTCTCCTTATACATTACGTTATTTTGGAAACTTAATTTGTTGCAATTATTTTAGATTTCAGAAGGCAATTGTAAATCGGCACTTAGATTCGTTTGTAATTTAGTTACCGATTTTCAAATATTGACTTATTGGAATTAGGTAAATTCTTGAAATCCTTTTTATGTAATTAATTTATTATCGAACAATTATTTTATTCATGTTAGCTTTCAGAAGGCAATTCTAATATTTCTTTGATTGTCTAATTTAATGTATTTCCATTTCGAGTTAAACTTGCTGCCCAATTCATCAGATTGCAATATTATCGCACATCTATTGGTTATATTAATTTTCTGCAATCAACAAATCAAAGAAAGTCAAATATGTCTATATAGAAAGTCACCATTATTACAATGATTTTCTAATGAAAAAATAAATAATAAAGTTGGAAATTGAATTAGGTAACCACAATCAATGGTAATGTATAAGTTAGCAATTATTCTTTCCATAATTGCGAAAATCAGACTCACAAAATCGTTGACAACTAAGCAATTAGTAAACACTTTTTAACTTAACCCAAAAAATATTTTTATCAAAATTAGAAAGAGCTCATGGGCGAGAAAACAGAAATAGTAAAATATTTGTTATTATATATATATATATATATTATAAATTTTAATCTAGGGTAGAAAATATTCACGTGAATATAATTCGACCAATTCATAATTATATAGACTATTATTACATGATAAAGAGTACACTTGATAAATACTATTTAATTACAAACCATAATTTATAAATATGGTTTAAACCGACGACAAAAACAAAAACAAAAATAAAATCAAGACAAAAACGCTGATTAATATTACATTGATGTACATTTGAATTTCCATCTAACTGTCTTTTCTTGTTAAATACAACATTATCGGAAGATTTAGGATAATCTCCATCATTTGTTAAATAATCACTGTAGATATATTTGAAAATATAATTGACAAAAATCGTGGCAAATGTAAATTTCCTCGAAGCTGTAATTGTGCGTTTGCTGCAAAACAAATTATAAAAATTAATAAAGTACATCTTAATAAATATGTAATTAAATTACTTGTCAAAATTATTGTATCGTTTGTAATATCTAACAAATGAGAAAATTTTCATGAATGTAACGTGTTTTCCTATAAGATGAACAACCTCCGAAACAATCAATTTCTGTAAAATAACACCCACAAATTCACGGTAACACACATACATACAAAACACACACACACAATAGCAATCTGAAAAAACTGTGTTATATATGATGGATTTTTTGGTGTTTCACTTACTTTTTCCAAAAAAAAAAAGAAGAAAAATTTCAATTATTATTCGTGCAAATTTTTCTTATTTTATTCTAAACTATATTTTGCGGTTGGAGTTTGAACCGAATGCTTTTTGTTTCATTCTGCCACTAAAAACTTTTACAACATACAAATGATTTACATAGCAGGTCTTTACCAATATGTTGGGGGCTTGATTGTTACATGGACTCTTCTTCCCTAATTTTAAAAAAAAGGATTAAAGACCATTTTTAAAAATGCATTCTGAAGTGCAAAACAGAGTGTAAGTTCATACATCTACGTCTTGAAAAATGCATTCTGAAGTGATGCTTGAGTTGTCTTCATATTCATCATGTATGATATAAACATGAAGTAATCGAAGTTTCAATTGTCTTCTGCAGTTCTGTTTGATTGATGTTCTAACAAAACTGAATAAGAGGACCATTTTGCAACTGGCTCTTGTTTATTTATATTGATTTTTTAGATCTTGCTTTTATTCTATTGCCAACCATCTGTGGGTTTTGTAAGAGGGATTGAACTTATTTATATTGCTTCTAAACTTCAAGTTTCAAGGCCAATGTTAACAACCTAATGCAACATGTAATTTAATTATCTGCTGCTATGCAACTGTATCTATGCCATTAAATTTATGAATAAAATTAGAAATAAAATTCAAAAAGTTGTTATTTAGTTTCGGCTGCCCAATATATCAACATTTAATTGGAAACTTTTTCGAATGCAACAAATTTTTTTTATTATCTCACGCAACAAATATTTAAATTCCATAGTAATGCTGTGTCTGAATTACGAAGAGTTTATTCAGAAATATAAATAAAATAAAAGGAGTTGAAAATTAATGGAGCATGTTTTCAAGGCAAATATATGTTTCCGAGACAACAAATGTGTTTTCAAGGCTGAGCATGTTTTTTAACTAAAAAAAATTACTTTCCATTTTTGGCAACATAATTTTGGTGGGATTTTTCCTAAAATAGGGTTTTCTTGCTTTTATATATTATATAGATTTGTGATATATTTATTGTGAGGCCCCGATATTTTTTTTACCTATCTTATAATTTGAACCTTGTAATATCTCGGATGATGTATTACGTGGCTTGTGTCACAATATTTTTATTAATAACATGTGGCATTAATTTCGAATTTCTCTAATATTTGACTACCTAATTTTTCTATTATTATTTTATTTAACTTCTAATTTCTATTTGCTAATTATTTCCTAAGCATATAATTCCATTAACTTGTACATTATGATTTTATTAAACCCAACTATAGAGATTAAAGTGACTTATCATAAGAGATAGAAATAGGAGATTTGACTTATATAAGAGGACTAGACTATAAGAGAAGTGATAATAAGGATTGAAGATGTGATAAGGGGACTTAATTATCACAAATTATCAAAAAAAAAAAAAAAAAATGGAGGGGAGATGATTGAATGGACGGGCAAGAGAGAGAGGAGGGAAACAAGCCATCATCATTTTATTTGTCTTATTCATTTATGAGGCATGCAAGCCTCATTCTTTCCCTAAGACAACTCTTGCATTTTTCCATGCAAGCATGAGCCCTAATTTTGCAAGCTTCCAAAAATTGCCATGATTGCCTAGAGGAAAGGAGGGGGAGGGGCGGCCATTAGGCCTCTCATGAGGGGGAGAAGACTCAAACTTTGCACAAAATAATCCTTTCATTCCTCTACTTCCATACTTGGGCATTTCACAAAAGAAAACATACAATTCTCTCTCTCAAAACTCCAAGGGACCGAAAATTGATGGAAAAGGGGTAAGGGATTCTTCTCTTCTTCCATTTCAATCTTCTTTCCAAAAACTCTAGTGTTCTCTTTTCAACCTTTAACTTGTGAATTTCACCTCTTGTAGGTAGAAGCTAAGGGCCGAAATTATTGAGAAAAAATAAGCTTAGAAGTTGTGGTTTAGAGGGGCTTCAAGAAGCTAGAATCAAGGTAAGAGCCTTCTTTGTAGTGTTCACTCTTTTATCTTATTTTTCTCCAACTCCATTTCTTTTTTTTGACACCATTCTCTCCACCTAGGAGCTGTCCTAAAGTCTCTAAAGCCTTAAGAAGGTGTTACAAAGGGGAGATACTACCTAGAGCCTTTTGCTTACCAATGGTGGATGAAAAATCTTCTTATCAAATCTCTCATTTTTCTTTGCATAAAAGTATGTTTATGTGACCTTAGTAATACATACGAATTTTTATATGAATTTTAGTATTTTGTTCAAAGGATTTTTAAAAAAAATAAAAAATAAAAAAATGAGTGTGATTTTACTTGCAAAAAGGTAGTTAAAAATTGCCTATTATTATGCTTTGAAGTGCTTTATTATTATGCATGTCCAAAAATAATTTATAAATATGAAATATTTTTTTATGTAATATAAATTCTGGACTTGTGACTTGGTAGAAAAATCCGAACTTGGGCCATTTTTGCAATTATTACGAAATATAGGGCCAAAAATATAAATATTGAAACTGTGAAGGGATCCCTTTGTAAATTAAAAAATTTGACCTTAAAATACTGTTACTTTCATATATTAAGTGACTCAAAAAATTTGGAGACAAATGAAATAAAGAACTAACTTGACCCTAAAATGACAATTTTAAAAACCTAAGGGACCATATTATAATTTTCGAAAATGGGACAGTCATTGTGCCCCAAAAAATTATTGACTTATTTATTATAATATTTTGGACCCTTAGTTCAAATTTCATGAAAACTCGGACTTGAAACAAGCCTTTAACGACAAAATCACTATTGGTGTCACGCCCCAATTTACATACCCAATAAAATAGAATAGCATCGAATATGGTGCAACCCAAATATTCAAACTTAGGCTCATCAAGAGCTATTGTCTAAGTACGAACAACTAAAAATCATAAATACAACGGAAGTCTATATATAATGACATACAATTAATTATAATAGAGTTGTAACTCACCTAACTATTACAATATAAAATAGTTATATTGTTCAAGCGTTGACAAATAAGCCTGTCAATAGAAAACTGCTAGGTTGGGTCAATCCTGATCTGGAAGCCTGATGCCAGTCTCATCGATCTCAAAATATTCGATATCTGAAAAATTTTTAGGAAAATTGTGGGGTGACCTAAACGAGCTCAATGGGTTGGGGTAGAGGAATGCAATATTTGTTTAATGAAAGATGAAGTGCTTCTTTGTGAAAAGTACTTAGTATATCTAAAAATATTTATGTATGCATGATAATGATGTACATAAGAATTATTTGCCGTAATGATCAAGAACATATTGCAATTCAATAATGAGATCTTAATGTCTGACTTTATCAGTGATGCAGTGCACGTTGGACAACATTTAGTCAAGTACAATAAACATTTTAGTTTCAAACGGCCAATAGATATCCCATTTTTTAAAACAAATAGTGGATATCTCATTTTAAAAATAAAGTATAAACAATTAATCAATTAGTTCGTCAGCTCGAAATAAGAAACGTAGGATCAGTGTTGATCGGACACTGATCCTGTCCGTTCTCCTTGTTACTTCCAATAATATTTGGCCGAAGCCCTGTCACCTTATCCCTCCCACTAGGCTCAACGTCTCTTTGGCCTGGGCTTTAGCCCAGAGATCGTCATATATTCATGAATATACCGTTCTACGACCCAAGTTCTGTCGCCGTCTCCGGCCCGACCCAAAAATGGGATTAGGCATATGGGTAGTCAAACAAGGACCACAATCAACCTGTTCGATCCATTGTCTAACCTACCCTTGCCAAAATAGACTCAAACAGTCAGTATTTTTGTCAAAATGATATTTATTTGCGCAAAGGCTGAGTCAAGCAATTGTAATGGTTAAAATGCAAGTGAATATGATCATGAATGGTATACTTTATGTTTTCTTTAATAAAGAAAATTATCCTGGAAGAAACGCAAAATATAATCATAGAGCAACCTTATAAAGGGTTCGAATGATGGATTCTCCAGGCAGTGATCGTGAACTTTATGAAAATGATGTATATCGTGAAATTATGTAATTGCTCTCTGTCATGAAATTTGGGAAATAAATGATGTCATGAGGTTTATGAAATTACAAGCAAACCTAATTTTTCTTTAAAAAGATGATAATTTGCCCACCTTTAATACCACCAAACTATCTTCACTTCCTTTATCCAACTCAGTCCAGGGCTTTTGACATTCACCTACACAACTTTTGTCAAATTAACTCAAGTTCTCCGATCCTTCACCTTTTATGTTGAGTGTATCAAATTGAAATGCAAATTTTTCTACTTATAATAAATATATATACTTTCAAATATAAACACTTGGTTAGACATGTATTCCAGGGTAATCATCTATTAGTTAACTGATTACATAATCCAATAATTAACCTTTTAGAAACATAGTTTATGTCCCACAAAAAAATAATTAAGACTTATTCCCAATAATTTAAGAAATTTACTTGCAGGGCACTATTAACAATTAGAATTTATGTTAGGTAATTTTGTAAAATAATAAAATTGATTCCACAATCCAAAATTAAGTGTTAATCTAAATTACAAATTATTCCTCTCATTCTTGTTAGTAGGCATCATCACAGTAATCCCATTAAGATTAATATCTAACAATACTCTATACAACATTACCTTATAACTAAAGTATAAATATCATCATATGTATTATAAACTAACCACATCACCTCACTCACGGATTAATATATCCACACACATAATAAAACAAATCAAGTTTCATTAAAGTAACCTTTAAGAAATCTAATTCTATTTTATTTTTAATTGTAGCCTTAAACCCGAATTAACCTCTATGCTTAGTGTATATAATATGTATATATATTTGTGTTGCAGACATTACTAACTTGCTAATTTGACAAAGTTTAAATTATGAATAAACAGAATAGCATATCAAATTCACAATTTCAGAAGGACTTTACAACAATTAAAATTCGAAAATTACCAAACCCTTTTTCTTTCTCCGGAAGTTATCGTCGGCCGAGTGAAATGAAAATGGAGAGAAAGTGGTGTTGGCTCCTTTAGGTGAGGTGTGTGTGATTAAAAGGTGTTGATGAGATAAACTTTGTTTTATCTAATGCTAGGTGTCATGTGATAAAGGAATGACCCTGCCTAGGTGTTCCCCCCTCTTTTTTTCCTAAAATAACTTGGTGAATTATCATGAAACAAAACTTGGTCTGCATTTGAGTACCAAATTAGTCCAATTCGTAAAAACAAAGAAAAATAAAATTAATGAGTTAAATTGCTAGAATTAATATGACTAAATCCTTAATTAATGTTAATATAATCCGAAGTCATTTTAACCAATTAGCCGTTATTCTAAATTTGAGGAAGTCCAGTCGTCCTAATGCTAATAATAACAATATAATTCCACATACAAAAATTAAACATAAATTAACTAGACTGGATAATAATCAAATATCTTAAAAGTGACGATTCCAAGTTATCCGGATGTGGGGTCTCACAATTGGGCTAAAATTATAATTTTTCAAAAATGGGGTACTTAGCCTGCGAAATTTCCAAAAATATTTTTACCTCAAAATAATACTGTCTTAAGAAAAATTTTAAGCTTGGAATCACATTAAAATCCCTCCCGATTTAAGAGATACCTATTTTTAAAATATCGGGTCAAAAACATAGTTTTGGAAAAATTAAGGGCTAATCTGCAAATTTTAAAAATCTAACCCCAAGACTCTAAATATTTAACCCTCTGAAACTTTTAGAAAATTTAGAAATTGGCCTTACCTCTTTTCGAGGCCGGGATCAAAACTTATTAAATTTTTAAAAACTCGATAAGAAAATACATTTCTTAGTAAAAAGATATATTTTTTAAATAAAATTACTAAGGACATAGAAAATTAATAATTTCAAATTCAGTTTACGTATATTATTTTAAAATATATTTTTTTATAATTATTCAATAAAAATTATATTTTAATTATGATCCAAGTTTCTATTCGGGCTTCCTTACCCGAATAAATACATGATCATTAAGGCGACTTCCTCGCCGAATAAATATCTAATATTGAAATATGGACTTATGCATAATATATCGAACCAAATATCATCCCCGGCTAGTTTATCTACCCGATAACTAGACCGTGAATTTGAACTTAGTTAAGCTCAATACCAGACACTCCGTGACTAAGATCACTCTGGTTTTTCTATCTGAATTGATATAAAGAACTCGATTGAGATAACCTCTGACTGTGTCTATGGAATGGATAAGCCGTATATGGGATGGGTTAGCTCGGCTGTTATCGGCCTCCATCTTCTCCTACTCAAGTCGGATAGGAGAGTCTGACGGGCGATTGGGTCGTAGAATAGGTATAATCATGATTATGACGATCTCCGTGCTTAGTTGGCTCCACTGTGGAGACGTCTTGCCTTCTGAGATACTGGCTCGACTCTATCCATTGGAGGGATATGGTGATCTGTCAAGGGAGCCGATGTTTGATCGACATGTCTCCGCTGTATAAGGCTGGTTGGTTGGCGTCACACTTTCATGCGAACCCTTTAACTAATATTGGTTGGTGTCACACTTTCATGCGCAACCACTTCTGCTTTTGTTATCTAACCGTTCTAACTTAATTTCATGAACAATTTTAATTATTAAATGTATAATAGTGATACATGCATGACTTATGCATAAATTTTTCATGAAATGATTTTCTTGCACAACTGTAAGCCTCACTCGCACACCCGCGCCCATCCACTGAGAATTTTCGTCTCACTCTCACCTGTTTTCATAACTAGAGGATGAGAACCCGTATCAGGATGACGACGGCGAGGACTTGCAAGCAACAGACTAGTTTCTCTGTTGTACTTTGTGACCTATTTAAGACAATTTAATCTCATTTTGTTAAAGTCATGTTTCCAAAAAAATTCAGATGTAATAGTCGGGCGTAGGACCCATAAGAATGTTTACGATGTTGGATTGTATTTTCTTCTGTTTCCGCTGTAATCGTATTCTGACTTAGTTTATTTTAATATCTACGCTTATTTTGGGATTTTGTTATTTCTGTTGGTTTATGTTGATGGATAAATGGGGTGGCTTAGCAAACGGGCCTAACTTTAATTTTCTGTGTCACGGCTTCCGTTTTGGGGCATGACATGTATGCTTATTTCTTCATAATCATATAAATATTTTTAAGTCGATTAAAATTTTAATAGTAATTTTAATTGAAGAAAAAATCTCAAAATATTATATATATTACATATATCCATACGTAGCATTATTTATAGTAATTTAAGAAGAAATTGATTTTTTATTTAATGTACAATTACATTCACAATAGTTTTATATATCGAAAACTAATTTTTATATTTTTTTAAATTTACTTTTTATGTTAATAGAAAACATATTTTTATATTTATCAACGTATTTTGATATTTAACTTTCAAAATTGTAATCTTCACACTTAATAAGGATCTAAAAATGACTAAAATACAATGACGATGATTATGTAATTGTATAAAATATCATTAAACTTTATTACATTATACATATATATAGGATTTGGATCCAGTGAGTCCACATAACTTATGTGAGTACACGAGACCAAATCTAAGGCATTGATTTAATTTTTAAACGGTCTAGATTAATCAGTTTTTTTGTCTTTTTAATGGTTAATTTATTGAAGAAAAGGACTTTTTGGTAAATCCAACTTTATATCAGTTATTAGGGGGGAGTTATATTTGGTAGTGACTTTTCACATTCCTAGAATTAAGGGATAGGTTTTCATCGTGATATCTCTAATCCAAATCTTCTCTTTTGAGTCTTGGAAAACTGAAACAAACCAAACTCCCTCGGACGAAACTATCTCTGTCTATGAAATATTTCTTCACCTCTCTCTCACGAAAGAACCCTATAATCATCTTCTTGTCGGTTGTTCTTCGAGGCGGCAACAACTCGGCGGCAATTATTCAAGGCGGCACCATCTCCAAGTCGTCTGAAAGGCCTCACATTCTTCTCTGAGTCGACGGCCACATTGCAGGTGGAATTTTTTTTATTTTTTTTATTCTATTTAGGTTCAATCTATTGCACAAGTCATTGATAATATAGAATATTTCTGATTTTTTGTTAATTTTTTGATGTTATCGTAGTTTTAAACCCTAGGATTTTCCTAGGTTTCTGTTTTTTGTTTTTTCGTTTGAAGGATTTAGGGGTGTATGACTTGATTATTTTTTCTTAGGTTTTTTACGGATTTTGTTTGACCATTTGCTCTGTTTTGATGGAGTCTAGAGTGGGGTAATTTTGTTTTGCCTGTAATTGAAAAAAAAAGGGAAATAGGGTTTATTTAGGATTGCTCTGTTTTTTTAAAAATGGGCAACTACTTATTGATGTCTTTACAACTGCTTATGTATATTTGTTTTATTGATTATGTATATTTGTTTTATTGCTTATGTATGCTTTGTTTACTGTTTTAAGTAAGATTACATTGTCATGGACTTAATTTAATTTTAATGTAGTCAATTTTATATTTTTTCATATATTGATAAAATGTTGCTTGTATGTTGCAGAAATTGGTTTTATTTTTTACTGTTAAATGTTTGCTTATTAAGCAGAAAGATCTTGCCTACGTAGATAGAAAATATCGCTTTTTTGTTGTAATTGTGATTTTTTTAGTGATAGTACGGGTAGATGTATATGAGTTGCTTATGCTGCTAATACAACTTGCTTATGCGTGCAGTAAATATTGCTTATAAAGACAAAAAATACTTGGTACAAATATATTGCTTGTTAAGACCAAATATTCTACTTATGTTGATATAAAATGATATTTTCATAGCGTTGGGTTATTTTTTTAGATGTTATTGTCGTGGCTTTGTGTAGATTGATTATTTTATATAATTGTATGTTTATACAGTTATTGACCTTGTTGTGTATTTAATAATTTTTGTCAATATTTTTACCAGGAGTATGCATCCAGAGTCTTGCAAAAGTTGTCATGCCTTGGTACGGATGTTGTTCATATAATTCCGCTACTTGAAAATGCACCGAAAGAGGTTACATGGAATGCACAATTTTGCAAAGTCCAAGAAGCAACCATTTTCACTATGCGTCACATGGAGACGTATGTGGGAGGAGGTACTAGAAATTGGGAGGGTGGGCTGGAGAAAAATAACAAGGCACAAATATTGATGATATGCAGGAAATATGCCGTTGCGATTTGTTTGGATGACATGAATGAGCAGAGGGAATTGAATCTGAGAGAGGCGAAGAAGTTTGCTGAAACAACGTAGGATTATAGCAAAACGATGTTGATGTTTTTTTATTTTGAACAAATGGTAGAACAATATATGCTGTTTTGGATTTTTAAACTTGTGGTAGGATTTGGTTTAATTTTAGAATTGTTAAGCAGGATGTAAATGTTATATAAGCAATATTATGGTATAACATATGCAACGTCATTTATGCAAGTGAAAAGTTTTTGATTGTTTGCACACTCCGTCCGTTGCTCAGTCATATTATTAATCCTCAATGTTCCATTGTATTATTATTAAAATATATCAAGGTATATTTTCATTATCTATTGTGTAGTCAAGCATGGAACATAGAGCCAATAAAAAAGCAACATTGTTAATGTTCATAAGCAACTTTATAAGAACCGTTAAGCAACACTTTATAGATACGTAAGCAAAGTTTTGGTCTTAAAAATCCGAAACTCATGAAATGAATTGAATTGACAGTGAATATGCAACATATATTCAATAGATAAGCAAAAAATATGTAGGTAGTTAACAAATTATTTCTTCGTAAACGCTAAGAGACACCATTAGCCATTTTGTCATGCATATGCAACATATACTTGATGGACAAGCAATATGTGTCTGTTATGTAAGCAATTTTTTTTGTTGCATAAAATGACAGTTTTCCAACACAAAATTTACTGTAAGAACGCAAATTAGAACATTTATTATAACAATTAAGCAACATTTTATATATAACTAAGAAAAGGAACGATTTACAGAGGTGGCAGACATTTTTTTTTCCTCCAGATATTAGTGGAACAATTTACAGAGGAAGCAAACGTCTTGGTGAAGGAGAAAACTTTAAGATAATTTCGTGATTTTGATTTTATTTTAAATGGTAAGATATATTGTGGGTAACTGCTCCTATTTTCATGGGATTTGATTATTTGCTTTGGACTAATATACCCCTATATCTATTTAATTAGGCTTTTTATATATTTTATGCATCTTTAATATTAGCCATTGAAATTGTTTGATTTGTGATTCAGATTTGGTCCTACGTACTTACATAAGGCATGGGTCTCATATAACCCTCCCCCTATATATATATATATTGGGTTATTTGAATTCAACATCCTGGGTAAGTACGTAGGAACACATTCTATCCGTTGATCTGTTATAAAATACGACCTAGATTAAACCTATTTAATATATAATTGTTACCTTATTAGAAAATACCATGGGCAAATTAGTCAACAAAAAAAAAACACACCTACACTGAAAGTGGGCAGTTACAACCAATATTTGTAGAAGATTTCATTAATCTTTCTTTTCCCATCCATCACGCCTCATACAAAGAAATTGTGTAATCTTATCTAACAACTTCATCTTCAATCTCCACGTCTCAGAAAATTGCAAACCACCATGCAGAAAAAAAAAATTACACATGGCACTGCAACACTCCATGATTCATTATTTCAACAACTTCATCTTCTAATCAAACCAGTTTCCACAAACTGTTTATTACAACATCATTAATAGGCTCAACTTAAAAAAAAAGAAGAAATTGCATCGACCTTAATACACGGAATGTATTCTTACGAGCAATATATTTCCATTGCATATGTAGTAATCTTTTTGTTGCTTCTTTAGTTTAGAATTGTTGCTTGGTTTAGTATTTTTTATTGCCTACTTAGTACTATTTTGTTGCTTCTTTAATGTAGCATGTACACATATTTTGTTTCAGAATAATGAATGTTTAATCATATTTTTGTTGCTTATGTATTTAGAATTATTGCATTTTCTTATTGCATACTTAGTAAGACTTTATTACTTTTTGAGTACAACATAGTTGAATATTTAGTTACGATTATACTATATGGAATCTGCAGAGTCAATTTGACTATTTATTATGTGTAATGTGTGTTTTTTCATAGTTGGTTGCATGCTTAGTTTATTTTGTTGCTTATTTAGTTTTGGTTGATTGCATACTTAGTAATATTTTGTTTCATTTTTTATGTTTATATTGATTATTTATTAATATAAAAATGCATATTTATACATAATATATGTCTATAACAGATTGTTTCAATTTCTTCGCAGGAAGTGTGTTTTGATATAATTCAAGTGCATCTAGAGAAGTTGGTAACCACAACAGTAGGACATGCACCAAATGGGTGTGAATGTCTTGTCAAGACTCGTAATATTTTTCTATAGTATTTATTATTTACGAGTATTGATAACATAAACAAATAGTTATTTTTCCCACGTTTCTTCTTTCATGCATTGGTTTCATGATGGATAATTTAATACATTGCAGTGTTTCCTTTTTCTTTTCTTCTTATTAGTCACAAATTAGTGCACATCTAGCAATATTTGGTTACTTATTTAGTTTATAACTACAAAAATACCCGTGTGTTACACGGGATTTGTCCAAAAAATAAAATTTTAGTATCTCAAATTTGTTCGTGATAGTTAGAAGAGACCTAAAATACTGATTAAAAAAATAAATAAATTTGAAAGCTACATACATATTATATAAATATAATAAATATCTTTTTTAAAAACTTGTAAATAAAATATACGATTTGCCGATTAAATGTTGATTGGATTAAACTTGTCGGATATACATACATATTATATAAATATACGAAATATCTTTTTTCAATACCCGTATATAAAATATTATGGTTTGACGATTAAATATTTTATTGGATTAAATATTGAGTGGATTAAATTTATCGGATATACATACATATATTATATATATGATTGGAATAAAAATTAATTTTGCCGATTAATTTGCATGCTGTCAAAATTAATTCAATTTTTTGATTGTCTTTTATGGCCTTTTAGAAAAGAAAATCAACTCATAATTAGAATTCAAAAAAATCAATTTATCCGAATTGATAGTAAATCAATTTATCCAAATATACGGAAAATCAATTGAGTCAATAGTTATATACCGAAAAATTAATTAAATATATTAATACGGAAAATCAATTGAATCAATTGTTATGTATGGCAATACAAAAATTTAATTAATACATTGATATTTGATTGGAATAAATTTTGATAAAATTAATTAAGTTAATAGCTATATACAAAAAATTAATTAATACATTAAGGAAAATCAATTGAGTCAATAGTTATATACGGAAATACATAAATTTAATTAATAAGTTGATGATAAATTGATAGTAAATCAATTTATAATTGGAAGAATAAAGTGGTGATATGGTTTGCCACGTGGCTAACTATGAAGGCGACACATGGATTTGGAAGACTAAGGTGTTGACACATGTACCAAATTGCAGAGGTGATGACATGTGTCAACTTATTTTTTCTTTTAGTATATAGGGTTGATTGCCATTCGATTTAGTATTTTTTATTGCTAACTCAGTATTAGTTTGTTGCTTATTTAGTATAATATGTTTGCATGTTTAAATTACACCCAAAAAAAGGATCAGAAAAAACTATCAATTACACACACCAAAAGAAAAAAAACAAAGTAATATACGAAACCTATATTAAAAAAAGGGGCAGAAAATATCAGTTGCACAAAAAAAAAGCATTGAGTGAATATCTTGTATTGTATTGTATTGTGTTGTAGTAATCACCTTCCTGGATTATAATGATCTTCCTCAAAAAAAAAACTAAACAAATGATCTTCCTGGATTTGTCTTGTATTGTAGTAATCACCTTCCTGAATTATAATAAAATATATGTAAATTGAATGTAACTGATTTAATTAATTAATTAATTGAATCATGACCTAAAAAAATCAATATATTAAAAATGTAATAAGCAATATTACTACCCAAATAATAAGAGATATCAAAATCATAAAGGGCAATAAACTAATACACAATAAACTAATACACAATATACAAAGAAAGAATACTAAATATGCAACCAATCTACACTAAATAAGCAATAAAAAGTATGCAATCAACCTAAACTAATAAGCAATAAAGTAAACTAGGTATCCCACCAAATTTACAAAGGTAACTGTGCAAAAGTCACATAATGTAAGCTGTAAGAACTAAACATGCAATTATGTTGTATTAAAGAAGCAACAAACTCATACTAATTATGCAATAAAAAAACTAAACAAATGGCCTTCCTTGATTTGACTTGTATTGTAATAATGGCCTTGCTGAATTAGGATAAGATCTACAAAAATTGAATGTAATTAATTAAATAATTAACCCAACAACATGCAAGAAAACAAAACACATAAAAATCTTCAAAACAATTAACCCAACAACATGCATAAGAAACAAAAACTAAGACTATCTAGTTATTACACTGGTTCGAGTATCATTTAAGAATACATTAAACAAAATTGGGGAAAAGCAAAACAAAAAAAAAAAAGGAAATTTTTACCCAATCCATTCAATAGCTCGAGCAAAAATTTAGAAAAATTCAATTCGAATTCAAGTATTCAACATAAGAAATTCGTTATACTCCACAATCTTTCGAAAAAGCATTAACATAGGAATCAAATACCATACTATTATATAAATATTATATATGAAAAAACTAAACTAAAAAAATTAGGGCTTAAAATTTAGATAAAAAAACATACCTAAAAAAAACATACCTCCAAAGAACCCACACCACTAGAAGCTCTACTTCGATGTCAATGGCCGCCCACAAAGAAATGCCGAAATTTTGCCCTAGAAGAGTTTCGCCCAAGCAACAGATTGATCGGTTAAAAAGAGAATGTTAGGAAATTTATTTGTTTAGATTTTGATGATGCTTAAAAACCTAGATTAGAAAGTTGGCACCCCATATTCTGCATGTATTTCAACTTTGTAATAGTTAGAAAGTTAGTTGAGTTATCAAGCAGCCAAGTTGAAGAAGCAGAAAACTTGTTGAAGAAGGGCAGTGAAGATTCAGCTGTGTCGCAGCTAAATAGCTAAGAAGATCTTCAGTCAAGTAAAGTAGTTGTGTCTTCTAGTAGACTTACAACAGAGTTATCCAACAATTGAGGATAAGACTCAACTTAAGGGGTAAAGCAGCCAAAGGACTTAGAGAAAGCTGAAGAAGTCCGTTGCAAAGAAAAGTCAAGACTTACCCATTTTGTTAAGAGACAAACCTGCAACCTTAAAAAACTGTCTTGCTGAAATAGTACAAGTAACAAGAACCAATGGAATGCCTTCAGAACCCTAGTGGATTTCAGACACCTGCAGGTAGTTAATACAAAGGTTGGGTCAACATCAAAAGCTGCAGAATAAGACAAGCCAACGAACAAGAAAGTGAAGTTTGAATTTGTCTATCTCTTCAACGGACAAATTTCAAACTCTCACTATAATAGGCTGAGGAATTATCACAGAGATGCATGGGAGACAATACATACGCTTGAGACAAGAGAAATCTGAGCAATCAAGCAAACATCTGCAATACTCTCTCTCAAGCTAAATTTTCAAATCCTCAAGTCTGAAATTCGAAGTGACTTTATCCAACACATACCAGTGAAAGATACAAGCTATATTTCAAAGTTGAAGAGGAAATTTGTTTTCAAGAACAAAGGGATTTGTTCTTCCACGAAGTGAAGGAAGTTCCATAAGGTTCAAGTTAGAGCCTGTTTCAAATCCGATGGAGGGCTACGTGATTAAGTCCGAACGATTTGAAGAGCTAAAGTAGTGAGACAACTGCCTTGCGAAGAGCTGAGTCTCAGGAGTGAAGCCAGCTGTGTGATCAAGGCTTGCTCAGACTGTTGTACTTTTTTAACGAAGTTACTATTGCATTTGTGGATTTCCTCCTAGAGTAGGAAAAGAGTGGAGAAGAGGAATTACCCCATCCTCGAATCACTATAAATATTTGTTTCATATACGTTTAACAATTTACTTTCTGCAAATTCATTTACTTGCTGATATATTTGCTCTACTATCCAACTGATAATAACTAAGTTTAAAATAAATGTTGATAACCAATCTAAAAAAGGGTGTTAAGACTTTTCGTTAAAAACCAAGAAAATCGAATTTCTAAAAGTCAATTCACTCATTGAAGTTACTCTATCAACAACTCTCTCGAGTTTGTTGAGTGGTTAACTCTCCTACTGAAATTTGACCCACATGTCTCTCAAGAGACACAACTATTTTCTTGTGAAAACTTTGATTATGTTTTAAATCGAAAAATTGGTTAAGTCTATTTACCCCCTTTCTAGACTTAACTGACACCCCATGGGACCTACAAGTAGTATCACAGTGGTTGGTTCAAAGAACCTTCCACACTTGTTACTGAACTAGATCTCAGTCTTTTAAAAAATATCAACACTTGAGGTTTTTCAGAAGTTTCCTTCTAAAAGTTATTATCATGGAAGAAAATATATCTCGTATCCCCATGTTTACCATTGAAGAGTTTGATGACTGGAAGATTCGCATGCAGCCACATCTGTGGTTTGTCATCGAAGATGGACCCATTAAAATCACTATGGTGAACACAACTGTAAGAGCATCGGAAGAGGTTGCTGAAAGACCTACAGAGGTTGAAAAGCTAAGAAGTGAATGGACAAATGAGGATAGAAAGAGATACAACATGGACAATGTGCCAAAGGATATTTCGTATAAAACTTTGGATAACGCAATGTTTAACAAGGTTAAATCTTGCAGGACTGCCAAAGAAATTTGCGAAAGGCTGACTCTCATATGCAAAGGCTCAGAGCAGATAAAGGAGAATATGCTGATTGTTGTAGTGCAGAAGTTTGAGAACTTCAAGATGATGGTAGGTGAATCATTGGATCAGCTGGATACCAGATTTACATAGATCACAAATGATTTATCAGCCCTAGGCAAGGAATATACACAAAAGGTTGTGTATGAAAATTCTAAGAGCACTCCCAACTGAGTGGGAAATGAAGGTGATGACTCTTAGACATTCAAGGATTTGACCAGATTTCTAACCATGAGTTATTATCAAATCTCAAAGCATATGAATTCAAGCTCAAAAGGAAAGAGCAAGATGAGATAGCTGTACCAAAGATAACTACTCTTGTGGCTGGAGAATCAAATGCAACTGACTTAAAGGACATCATTGATAAAGAAGAGATTGCCTGGATGGTCAAGAGATTCAACAAGTTTTTTAACAAAAAACTACAAGAGGAACAAAGGAGAATCCTCTAGAAGGAAATCAGCTCCTTCCAAAGGAAGGGAAGAGAGAACCCCCAAGAGATCAGAGATGAAAGCTGAAGATCTATGCTGGAATTGTAAACATCCAGGTCACTTTTGCGGTTGATCGCCCTTATCCACCAGTCAACAAGTACAAAAATGAAGAGGATAAGAAGGTCTTTCGGGAAAAAAAGATAAGAGAGAAAGAAAGCGATGATGGCTGCAGAACCTGAAACATCCAAGTGTAAAGAGACAGTGAAGTCAGATAACATTGAAGCTGACTACTTCTCAGACACTGAAGAAGAGGCATTAATATGTCTCATGGCTAAGGAACAAGAAAATAAGGTAAATTCTAACTCATCTAGCTCAAATTCTAATGATAATGATCATGATACACACACTTCATCACCCATTGATCTTTATGATTCATTAGGAAAAATGATAAAAGATTTTGAGCACATTAAATCCTCACACACACTTCTAAATGAGGAAACAACCAACTTAAGTGCCAAAACTCACAGCTGACTGAAGAGTTAAGTATTCTTAGTCACATAGCTGATGAGAATAAAGAGTTGAAGGCTGAGATAGCTAAGGTTAAAGCTGACCTAACTGAAAAAGAAAAGAGCGAACAATAACTAAAAAATGTAATTACATCACTCAGAAAGTTGTCTAAAACATTGGATGAATTGATGATGATACAAAAGAAAATTGGAGACAAAGCGGGCTTAGAATTCAATTTCTTTGTCAATGCACAAACTCCAAGAGTGGTTATGGGAAAAGGATCCTCAAGAAATGGGGGAATCCAAAAGCCAAAAACACCATATGTTGCACCCATACATAATCACAAACACTCACATGCTGGCCTTCAGTTATGAAGGAAAATGAAAAAAGCCAGTTGAGTATGCTGAGAGAGGTGCTAAAACTAAATTCAGAAAAGTTCAACAACAGAATCCTAACAATAGATATTCTGTGAAGTTAAAGCAAAACTACCAAAAGCCCTAGAGGTTTCATCAAAAGAAATAATATGAAGGGAATGGTAGGAATTACCCAATACAAGCTGATTGGAACCCTCAAATGAAATATCAGTCAAGTCTTATAGGATACAAGCCTAAGTGGCAGAGACCTCAAACTGATCATAGGTCATTCCCAGAGTAAAGAAACAAGCACATAGATGCACCCAAGCACAATGCTTATCATGCACAAAGTTTCCATATTATCTTAGAAAAGCAAATGCACAAAAACATACACATGCATATAAACAAAAGAGACAACTGTATGTTCCTAAAGCTCCAACGCAATTTGCTAAGATTTATTATGATTATGGAACTAATAGATGGCAACCTCTTAGAGTCAGATGATTTGGCTATAGGTTGGTTGGATCACCTTATAGTGCTAACCCACTCAGGACCCAAATAGATATGGGTACTTAAAACTTGATTTCATTGATTACATGTTCAGGGAACATCAAAGTGCCAAGGAACCTGGTAGATGGATAGTGGATGTTCCAGACACATGACAAGAAACAAAAAGAAATTATCAAACTTCAAGGAATCAAGAGGAGCCAAAGTCATATTTGGAGGAAATGAAGCTCCAGGAGAGATCAAAGGCATTGGATCCATCAAGAAAAATGGACTAGAGATAACATATGTTGTTTATGTTGAAGGGCTTTTTCAATCTGCTGAGTATCAGCCAACTCTGTGATAAATGATATAATGTTGGATTCAACATGGATGTTTGCCAAATTAAGTATGATAAAACCAATAAAGTAGTGATATCTGGAATGAAAAGAAAAATATGTATGTAGTGGATTGGTCCACTACTACACCAAGCACATGTCTATTGGCAAGAAACACAACTGAATCAAGCTAGTTGTGGTACAAGAAGCTGAGTCATCTGAATTTCAAGACTATCAACAAGCTTGCAAGAAGCCATTTGGTTGAAGGGTTACTAGACTCATTCTACAAGACGAAAAGCATTTGTGATGCATGTTGTAGGTCCCAATGGGTGTAAGTGTAAGGTTTAGAAGGGGGTTGAATAAACCTTACCAAATTTTCGATTTAGTCCTTTTAAAAATTCGAGTTGATACTACACAAACATTTGTGTCCTTGGTGGACGGTGATTTAGATAATCAAGAGAGTTAGTCTCTCAATGGACTCAATGAGTTGTTGAAGGAATAACTCGGTTGTTAAGTCTAAATTAACTCAATCGTGGTTTGTTTTCGTGGAAGACTTAACACCCTTAAGTTTGATTAAGCAAGGATTTAATGCTTGGTTTAGTACTTAGAAATTATCAAGTGGATAACAAATTTATCGCCAGATTTAAACGAGTTAAGAGACGAGGAATTAAAGTCTTGAAATGTAAATGACACAATGAAATTTTTATAGAGGTTCGAAGATGGGGTAATTCTTCTACTCCTCTCTTCTCCAACTCCCGGAGGAATCCACTAGGTATTGATCAAGATACAAAGTGGTAGCAGTCCGGATACAAGTCTTGATCACACGGTGACTTGATCCTTTGGGACTCGACCGAGACGCCTTGATCACTCGGTGGCTTCTCGTGACGACTCTCGCCTTCTTCACAGGCGTTTGCCTTTGCTACTACGACTCACTTGCTCAAGCTCTTTGGATTTGATCACGAAGCCCTCCAAAAGCTTAAGACTTGGTTCGACTTGAACCTTCCTACAATCCTTCGTGGAATGTAGACCCCTTGATTTTTCAAGATTTTCCTCTTCAACCGATTGAAGTTATCTTTCCTTCACAGTGAGTGTTGGATTGATGTTCTTCGTAGTGTAGGCTTGAGGATTGAGAATGTTTTGATTTTCTAATAATTGCTTGAACGTTTTTGGTTCAGTCCAGAACTTGTGTCTCTTATGTGTCACACATTCTCAAATAAACTCCAGCCTTTTATAGTGATCTTTCAAAAATTTGCCCGTTGAAGAGATAGGCTTATTTTTGAAAGTCACTTGCGATCGTTGGCTTGTCTTGTTGCGATCCTTGGAATTGCCATTTCTTGTATGAATTGTTCTTTCACCTTTTCGGAGTTCGACACGGTGTAGTGCTTCCCATTGGTTCATTCCTTTTTGCACGCTTCGGGGATCGAGCACTTCGAGAAAGGTGATATGGAGATATTACTTGTTTAAGTAATTCTCTTGATTTCGTGCAACGGATCTTTTCTGATTATCTCGACTGATCGCATTTCTTTGCTTTCCCCAGGTGACTTAGAGTCGACTTCCAATCATGGATGACTCTTGTCACTTCAACTTGAGACTTGGCTTTTCTCGAGTTGACTTGATTGATACTCCACTCACCGCATCTGCATCTCGCTTCTTCTTGATAGAATTCGCCTACTCTTCTTTGCCATACTCGGTGCCTCGCAATGAGCCTTCCCTTCTAGTCTTGATTTGTCTTCTTGCATGTTAGGGCGTAGCCGACTTAACTCACTTGGCTAGCTCTATTTATTACAATGCATTTTACAACAAGAATTGGGGTGCCAACTTCCTATTCTAAGTTTTACATGGCATTCATCAAAATCTAAACAATAAATTTCCTAACAATTTCCCCCTTTTGGATGATGCCAAAACTTAAACCATTCAAAAATGCAAATAGCAAAGATACATACAGATAGTGTATTGACATAGAATGTATGCGCAAAATCAATTCTTTTATTGATCATAACATTCTTGTTCTTTTACACAATGTTTACAAGGTGTATCAAAGCACATATTTGTCTACACTAGTAAAATAAAGAATTTATAGCTTTATTTCGTAAGACTTACATTGTATGTATTTACATAATAAAATACACGAAGGGGTGGGGACAAGAACACTTCATCTCCTTGATCCAGATCCTTCTTTCATCTTGTTCAAAGATCTTCTTCTCTTCTTCTCTCTTTCTCATCGTCGATTTGCCTTCTTTTTCTTTTCATATGCCTTTCTCGGCGCCTTCATCTCTTCTTAATCTTTCCTGTCTTTCCTCCCATAGCTGAGTTTGTCTCTTGTTTTCTTCTATTCTTTTTGCATACTCGGCGTTACTTTTAGCCACTTGCAAATTTGCTACTTGGTCAAGAGACCAAAGAGATCCCTCCTTTCTTGCCGGATCTACGTGATTCGATGTTTTGGGCAGAGCCAGGTCCTGAAGCTTCTTCCTCCACCACCGCTTCTTCCTCTACCTCCGGGCGCATCTTTGTCTTGGGGTCTTCTTCTTTCCGGTGAGTGACACGCGGAGTGACCAGCAGAGAGGATTTAGGTAGTCGCCGCTGTCGCCTTCTTCACATAACGTGAGACCCTTTTCCCAAGACAAGTCCCAAGCTTGAGCCATAGACATATTTGCAAAGTATCCTTGATTCGAGCGTTTTAAATTCATCAACCGATCGTGGCTCGTCCGACATCCGAGATGGCATAAGTATCTCTCTCTTTGGAATGCCTCCGTGTTGTTTCAAGATGTTCATAACCGGGCATCCATTCTTCCTTCCACTTCCTTCATCCCCGCTTCAATTGTTTTTCTCTTTTCACCATAGATATAGCAGAGTGTTGGAGTGGCGAGTCCATGGGAGTTTGTGGCCGATAATGTCGTGTGTGACCCCTGTTGGGGGTTTGTGCAATCATTAAGGTCACATCTTTCGATCTTTCCCCTCACAGATTTTCCTTTCTTTTTGTTTAGTAACCGCTTCTTTCACCTTTTTCCCTTCAATTGCATCCTCTTTTTCGAGATCTTTTCGTGCTTTAAGGTATTCCTCTTCCCCTTTTTGGCATCATCAAAAGGGAGAGGGACACTGAAACATATGGGCAAACAAGAAGTCGAGTCGGCTGGCGATGGTAGAGTTCTGTCTCGAGTGCTGCAGAGTATGCAAAGACGAAACTCGGATCGAGTAGCGTTGGACTCTGCTTTGAAATCGCTTCATCTCACCATGAGAAGGCTGAATTTTGTATTCATGGTTTCTTCCAAACGCCTGTAGATCACTCTTGTTTTGCTCACGCAGCAGCCTTTATCTCGGCAATGTGAGCTTCATGCATGTGCTCAATATGTTCTTTCAAACCGTTTTTGCATCAAGCATTTTGACTCTCCATACCGCCACTTGTTGAACAATGTCCCAAGTATCTAACTTGTTCCACACGCATTGTTTTCTTTGTTGCCACCATTCCCGATCCTCGATTATGCCTCTTAAATCGCCAGTAAGATCGGCATCTCTCGTTGTCCGGCCGCATGTCCATAGAGGCCTCGATGCCTCTCCATCCATTCAATCTCGGCAAATAATGCTTTGAACACTTCGCGGACTTGATGATTCCGTTGCGGTGATGGCCATGCGTCAAAATCATAATCATTTTGGAACAATGGTGCCGATGAAAAAATGGGAGCTGATGCGTGGTAGCGTGCGCGTTCGTTCTCGACTCTTCATGGAGGTCGGGTACCTCCAGGAAAAAGGAAAAGATTCTATAAAGGATTCATCACCGCCAACCGGGATTTGTTCGATGATGAGCGGTGCGCGTGAAGTTCTTTTTGGAATCGACCTGCCTGCAGCCTTAAGGAGCTGCGCGCATGGACTCGGTTCGATTGGGGTTTGTTGTGAAGTGGACCCGACTTGCCGAGCCTCATTGTCTCAACAAACTTCGTTGGTCTCGGTGATTTCTCCAATTGAGCAGATCGGTCCTCGGCCTTATCGAGCGTCATCGGACGATGATGAGATTTCCATTGGTGGCTCATCATCAAAATTAAAGGTTTGACGAGTAGTCTTGGGATCGTTTTGCTCGTGCTTGGAACATCCGTGAGTCATTTGGATGCATCACCGGGATGACTCGGCTTCTTCTTCGCCTTCCGATCCCGAAAGGTTACATCAGATTATCCTGGGAATCATGAAGCGCGCTTATCTCCTTTTCGGATGGGTCGATGATAGCGGGAGGGATGTTCTCTCAGACTTCTTTACCCAGGGAAGTCTCAACCTCCCGTGGGCCTTCATTACCTCCTGCAGTCTCAACTCAATAGCGAGGCTGGACCTCCCTTTCGACGGTGTGTCACTGCCTTAGGGTCTTTCGTGGTGGCATCCATTGGAGTCTCAACCCCATGGATTGCACTTTCATCGCCTGCAGTGTTAACTCCCGTACTGTTTCTTCCTCGTGCCTCGACCGCATCGCCAGCCGTCATTAGCCTTCAGAGCGATTGACACTCACCGAGAGGCAGTCTCAAGCGTCTCGAGCCGTTGATGGCAACTTGCTGTTTCGTTTGGTGGTTGTACTTTCTCCACTTCGCCTCCTTGATTCGTTGTGGAGTCATCCGCAACATTCTCCGACCTTGCCTGCAGTGGAGGAGTTTCCCCCTCACCGTGGCGCACCGGTGAGTGACTTGGAATGGGGTCACTCGTCTCCAAACTCCCGGTTGTTGCTATTGAATGTTCGGCGGTTGGGCGGTGGTGAGACACCTTCAATAGGGGTTGGCTCGACCGGGGTCCCCACTATCCCGATTTCATCGCCAAGTCCCTTATCGCTTTCTTCCGAGTGAGTCGGGAAGTGGTGGCAAAGCAACAACGATGGCGATTTCTTTGAACCACTCCCATTGGATCAATTTCACCGTGTTCGGAGGACTCTCCTGGTCCCTCCATCAAACTTTGCTCGTGAAGGATTCTCGATTCGTGCAATGCTTGCCTGCATTTGCAACTCTTTAGCGGGCAGCGAAGCATTCTCAGGATCCTCATCAGCATCGGAGAAGACATCAAGGAGAGGATGTGTGTGTTCTGTGGTGCGGAGATAGGCGGATGTTGGCCTTCTCACGTGCCTCGCCTTCCTCTCTCGCTTGCCTTTCCTTCTCCTTGTCCTTGAAGATCCGCGGGATGTCCGTGCGATTATCTTCATCTAGTCTTTGGGAGCACACTGAGTGGTTAGTCAAGGAAATTTGATTCCTCTTCTTCTTCTATAAACTCGGCCGTTGGAACTGTTCCTTGATTTACTCAACTTCCATTTCCTCCACTCACGCAGACGATTTTGGATGTCCGGGGTAAGGTGGAGATAGGGTCATCACATCACTATCGGCTCTCGCCTTCTTCTTTTGTTTGGTGTGTGGACTACAATCGTGTCTTGAGTTGCCTCTCACGACGCCTTCAAGAGACTTGGCTGTTTCATCAATTACATCCGGAGACTCTACTTCTCCAGCGAGTCTCCGTATTTGCTCCGGTGAGTGGTCGACTCGGCCCGGTTTCTCAAGCTCGGAGTGCTTGATGATTCTTCTTCGTCTTCTAGTTTGTACCGAGAGGGATTTACGGTTCGAGACGGTTTTTCCGAGTCTTGGGCGGCGGGGGCGTGGTGTGTCTTTTCTCGAGGAGGCGCCGCCGTCTTGGCTTATCGGATCTCCTCTTTTTGATGATCGGAGAAGGTATTTGAGAGTCCTTCTCGACCGCCTTCCGGGCGGGAGACACGGTGCGGGCGGTGACTCTTCCGCAGGCGGGTGAGCAAGTTTGACTTTCTTTTTTGCAGGGGCGGCGATCTTCTTCTTTACCGCAGGGCGACTTTTCTTCTTGGGTGGAGAGGAAAGCATTTGTATCTTGGTCGGTGATTCCCCCTCACTCGTGTCGACTCTCTTGGCGTAGGCTCTCTCGTGCGCAGAGAGGTTTGCTCGAACATCCTCTTGTTAACATGGAATGCCTTCCCATGTCTAAGAGAGACTCCTTTCACCTCCATCACCGACCAATCACTAGGCCATATCCTAGGGATCCTCCAAATGTGCCATCTTCCTTGAAGGATTTGTTCCCTACGTTCGCGAGTCTGCTTTGAGACAAACTCGGCCTTGATTTATTTTCTTTTCTGCGATGATTGCGGCCATTACAATCGCTTTGCTTTTGTGATTGGTCAAAGTTGCCAAATTTGATGTCAATACATTTGGCAACTATGTCCAACGACTTGTGATAATCCTCCTTGTGATCTCTTGTTTGTTGTGTACACTATTTTATCAAGATAGTCGGGCTTGGCTATTTCTTTCCAAGCATCACCAAGTTTACATCGGCTTCGTTAATTTCGAGGCTCCTTGATTGGTAGTGATGTTCACCCAAATCCTCGAGAGATAGTCAGCTGCTTTCCGTGAACAGATGACTTTATTCCTTCATCGTGAATCTCAGCATTCACGTAGAATTGTGCGACCTCCTCCACATAGGTCATCGGATATTCTAACGTCAGAAACGGTTTCAGCCCGGTCGTTTCTAATTTCTCAGCAATTTTCTTCACTAGGGTGTCGTCGGACCCCTGTTTCACCATGCCGTCGAAATCCACAGTAGACCCGGTGTGGATTTGCTTCCCTAACTTGGTAAAATCATAGGTTGGTGCCATTTTTCAGGATTTTATCAGAGAAAAACTTAGAGATTGATTTGCAGATAGATAGGGTTTCGAGAGAATTTTTGCCTTTGCTTTTGAGAGAAAGAAAAATGAACAGTTTTGGTAGTGTGAGAGAGAAACGGACGGAAATGGTTTAAGTATGGTTTATGAAAGGACGTGCGGTGGTTTTTGAAATGTGATCGAAATCAACGGCTTAGATTTTGCACGCCTATTTAGCATTTAATGTCTCGTATTTAATGCGGCAGCATTTATATCCAATCATAAGCTTGGTGTGCAGCTTTATGTCTGTACACATCATCATTATGCTGACGTATTCCTTAAAAACATTCCCGCTTAGTCAAAACGACTGCGTTTTTATCACTTTGCTCATAAGTGACTCAACTTATCCTTTAGCTGATTTAACTCTTCTTCTCACAGTTCTCTTAGTGACTCATTAACTTGGTGACTTGGTATAATGTGTTTCCTGAGATCTGACTAATTTACTTAGCCGATTTGTGAGTTCACTCTTTTTCCCTTTTGTGTTCCATTTCTTTTCTTTGATTCTTGAGTGTCACCACTCAATTAACCCTAACTCATGTTTGAGTTCTTCAAATCTTGACTCACATAACGGTTTTGTGAAGATGTCGCCCAATTGTTTATCGGTTGAGATATATTCCACGATGATGTCCTTCTTTTCAACATGATCTCTTATGAAGTGATATCGACATCGATATGCTTTGTTCTTGAGTGCAACACAGATTTTGAGTGATTGCAATTGCACTTGTGTTATCACACATGATTGGAATTTCTTTTTCCTCAACTTCATAGTCTCTCATTTGTTGTCTCATCCATAGGACTTGGGCAACACTTGTTTGCCGCAGCCTATGTATTCTATGTATTCAGCTTGTATTTGTAGAGGTGGCTATTGAATTTTGCTTCTTGCTAAACCAGAAATTAGCTTTGTTTCTAACATTTGACATGTGCACGAAGTGCTTTTTCATCAACTCGCATCCAAAGATAGTCGTAGTCTCGAATAGCCGATTAGCTTGAATCCACCTTCCTTTGGATACCATAAGCCAACTTCTTGGCTTCCTTTCAAGTATATCAATATTCTCTTATTTCTTTGTCATATGACTCTCTTTTGGAGAAGATTGAAATCTTGCACATACACCTACAAAGGTGATGTACGCCCGCTTCTTTGTGAGATAGAGCAATGATCCAATAAGTGCTCAGATCTTGTTTGATCTATAGGCTTGCCATCCGCATCCATGTCCATTTTGGTGATGTATTCATTGGTATTTTCACGTAAGACTTCTCCTCCATACCAAACTTCTTCATTAAATCTCCGGTGTATTTTGTTTGACTTATGAAGGTTCCATCCTTCAATTTGTTTCACTTGGAGTCCAAGGAAGAATGTCGCTCTCCCATCATGCTCATTTCAAATTTACTTTGCATGAGGTTTGAAAATTTTTCACACATGACTCTTTGTTTGTAGATCCAAAAATGATGTCATCCACATATATTTGAACAAGCAAAGTATACTCTTTTTGTCTTGAATTAAGAAAAGTGTTCTATCTACTTTTCCTTTTGTGAATCCATTTTCGATTAGGAATTGTGACAAGGTATCATACCATGCTCGGGTGCCTGTTTCAATCCATATAGAGCTTTCTTGAGTTTGTATACTTTATCTCCAAGAGTCTTACGCTCAAATCCTCGGAGGTTGTTCAACATACACTTCTTCTTCCAATAAACCATTTAGAAATGCACTTTTACATCCATCGATATCTGGTGAAATTCTTTTGAGCCGCATAGGCAAGAAACATTCTTATAGCTTCCAATCTTGCTACAGAGCAAATGTTTCATCAAAATCTATTCCTTCTTCTTGGCAATATCCTTTAGCTACTAGTCTTGCCTTGTTTCTTACCACAGTAACCTTCCTCGTTCATCTTATTTCAACACCCATTTGGTGCCAATAACGTTTTGATGTATGGGTCTTTGCACTAATTCCCATACTTTATTTCTTTCAAACCGATTGACTCTTCTTGCATAGCTTGAATCCAATGTGTGTCGTCCAATGCTTGTAACACATCTTTGGGCTCTATTTGCGAGATGAAGCATGTGAACATAGCTTCTTGTTGAGTTCTCGATCTTGTTTTTACACCTTCTCTTATATCTCCAATGACAAGTTCTCGTGGATGGTCTCTCACCATCTTACATCAAAGTTGGAGTAAGTTAGTGGATTCGATTATCTTGCGGTGTGTTTCGTGGTAAGCTCTCTCGTGATCACTTAGCCGCAAATTTTCCATTTGTTTTTGAGATTCACTATCTCATCTTCTTCTCGAGTTTATAGTTCGGCTTTCGGCTTCAAAGATAGGACTCTTCGCATGGTTGGATGACTCACCTTATCACCGTGACTCTTCAATGTCTTCTCCATTTACATTTGGCTCATCGAATACCACATGAATGGATTCTTATGCAACCATAGTCCTTTTGTTGAGTACTCTGTAGGCTTTGCTTTTCAAATTGAGTATCCTAAGAAGATACCTTCATCATCTTTAGCATCAAAAGCCTTTAGATTGTCTTTGCCATTGTTGTGGATGAAGCATTTACATCCAAATATTCTCAAATATGCAACATTTGGTTTTCTTCCACCCAAATCTCATAGGAGTCTTTGTCATTTGTCCTTTTATCATACATCCTGTTTTGAGTGTAGCAAGTTGTGTTGATTGCTTCACCCAAAATCTTTTTGGTAACCCCGCTTGACCTAACATGGTCCTTTGCCGCTTCTTTGAGTGTTCATTCCTTCTTTCTCGCAACTCCATTCTCATTTGTGGAGTCCTGCTGGCCGATAGTTCATGACCAATACCATTTTCAATACAATCGAGTTATTATTCCATTGACAAACTCGGTTCCTCCGTCCGATCTTATTTTGATAATGGTTTGGCTCTTCTCGTTTTGAATCCTCTTCATCGATGTGGTAGTTTTTGTAGAGTTTCTTTCTTCTTACACATGAATATTGTCCATGTATATCTTGAGTAGTCATCTACTACCACCAAGGTGTATTTCTTTCCACTTATCTTTGTTTGGTTCCTTTGGGCCAAATAGATCCATATGTAGCAGATGCAATATTCTTGTTGAAGATGGGCATGTCTTTTCTTTGAATGATGACTTGATTTGTTTTCTCTTCGACATGCGTCACATATACTCTCCTTTTTGTATACCGAGTCCGGGAAGTCCTTCCACAAGATTACTCCTTGCAAGCTTGTTAATCGTTTTGAAATTTAGGTGACTCGACTTTTTGTGCCACACCAACTTGATTCATTTGTGCTCTTTGCTAGTAGACAGTCTTTGGGTGTTGCGATTGACCAATCCACGACATACATATTCTTCTTGTCTACATCCTTGCAAAGACAACTTCATTTGATTCAATATCCTTGATTTGGCATATACCCATGTTAAATGCAACGTTATAACTCTTGTCACGAGTTGATCGATCTTAGCAGGTTGAAGTTGAGTCCTTCAACATATGCAACATCCGTGATTTCTAATCCATTCCTCTTGATGGATCCAATGCCCTTATTTTACCAGGAGCTTCATTTCCTCCAAATATGACTTTTGCTCCTTTTACTTCCTTGAATTTTGACAGATTTTTCTTGTTTCTGTCATGTGTCCGGAATGACCACTATCCTTGTACCAGGTTCCTTGGCACTCACTGTTCCTTGAACCCGCAATCAAGGAAATTAAGTTTTAGGTACCCATACTTGTCCGGGTCCCGAGGGGTTAGAATTGTAAGATGATCCAACCAACTTATAGCAAATGATTTGACTCTAAGGGGTTGCCATCTATCGTGCCATAATCATAATTAATCCTGGCAAATTGCTTGGGGATTCTAGGTTCATACAATTTGTCTCTTTTGTCTCGTATGCCTGTGTATAATTTTTAGCAATCGCCTTCTTTGGGTAATTGTGGTGTCTTTGAGTGTAGTGTCTAGGTGCATATGTGTCTTTGATGAAAGCTCTTATACTTTTGGAATGGCCTTTCGAGTTCTAGGCCTTTGCCATTTGGGCTTATATTCCATAAGTCTATCGATAGTTTACATTATTCCAATCACTTGGCTTGGATATTTTCTACCATTCCCATCATATGTATTTCTTTTATGGATTTTCTGGGGTTTTGGTAGCTCGCTTCTTCTTTGCAGAGTATTTTTACCATTTGGAGTTTCTTTGAGGAACTCAATTTGAATCTCTTCATTTGTCCTTTCAAGCGCACTCAAACTTCGGTCGTTTTCCTTTTCTTTTATAACCAAGGCCATTTTGCTTGTTATGGTGCTTTGGAGTGAATGTGTGTGCAACATTTAGAGTTTTGGATTTTTCGGACTCTTCATGGCTTGAAGATCCTTTTCCAAAATTACTTTTGAGGTTTGACATAGCACAGAGGAATTAAATCCTAAGCTGCCTTGTCTCCACATTCTCTTTGACTCATAATAAGATCAGTCAATGATTTAGATGCCTTAGTGAATGAGGTAATAACATTTTTGAGGTCATTCTCCCTCTTTTCTATAGCAAAGCAATTTCTCGCTATTAATTTAGCATTCTCGACCTTTAAACTTTCATTCTCATCGGCTATTTGACTTAGAGTACTCAAACTTCTTAGTCGACTTTGAGTTTTGACTCTTGAGTAGGTTTGTTTTCCTCATTTAATAGTGTGTGTGAGGATTTAATGTGTTCAAAATCTTTCATCATTTTGCCTAATGAATCATAAAGATCAGTGGGTGATGAAGTGTGTGTGTCTGAGTCACTATCACTAGAGTCCGAGTTTGATGAGTTAGAGTGTACCTCATCTTCTTGGTCGAGTTGATCTTGTTCTTTGGCCATCAAGCGAGATCGGGCTTCTTCTTCGAGTCACTTGAGTAGTCGGCTTCACTGCTCTCGAATCAGCTATCTCTCTTGACTTGCTGTTTCAGTGATCTCTGCTTTGACCATCATTGCCTTTTTCTTTTCTTGTCTTCTTCTCTCAAGACCTTTCTTTCTTCTTCATTCTTGTATTTGTTAACTACAGGATATGAGCGATCAATGGCATAGTGACCTGGTTGTCTGATTCAAAGATAGATATTGACCTTTTGATAAGCTCTTTCCATTCTTGGATTGTCACCCTTTGATACTCAACTTTCGATGATCCGTTCTCTTGGTTGGCCTATCTTCCCTTGATTTGGAGGAGCCTGAGTGTCTTCTGGAAGATTCGCCCTTTCCTCTCTTGTAGTTCTTATTGAAGAACTTGTTGAATCTTTTGACCATCGGGCTATTTCTTCCGGATCAATGACTTCTTTGACCTCGGCTCTCTTCCCATCTTTAACAATTAGAGCATTGTTTTGGGTACAACTGTCTCTTCCTGGTCTTTTCTTCTCGGCTCAAACTCGTAGGCTTTGAGGTCCGAGAATAATTCATGGTTGGATGTCTTTGATAGGTCCATGGAATGTCTCGGTGCCATGACCTTCATTTCCCATTCAATCTGGAAGACTTTTTAGGATCTTCATACACATTTCTTCTCGTGTATATTCCTTTCCAAGTGCGAGATAACCCGTTGGTGATTTCGTGAATCGAGCATCCAGTTGATCCAGGTTTTCTCCCGAGATCATTTTGAAGTTCTCAAATTTTCAGACATACCACCGATAATTTGTTTTCTTTGATTTGCTCGAGCCTTTACAAATCAATGTGAGCTTGTCCCCATTTCTTTGGCCGTTTTGCATGATTTGACTTTATTGAACATGGCTTTGTCCAAGGTTTTGTAAAGGATGTCCTTGGCTACATTGTCCAGGTTGTATCTTTTTCTGTCATCATTTGTCCACTCGGTTCTTGGTTTTCAACCACGACTGTCCGGGAGCAACATCCTCTTCTCCTTCAAGTGCAGCTCTTCTTACATTTGTGTTCACCTTTAAGATTTGCGGTGGCCCATCTTCTATCACTATCCACATCTCATCATGTAATCTTTGATAGATGAGCTGCATACGAATTTTCCAATCATCAAATTCTTCAATTGTGAACATAGGGATGCGTGTCAAATTTGCTTCCATGATAATAACTTCTAATGATAGAAAGAGTTTTGAGAGTTTAAGTACTAAAGCGGACTTTGAAAAGTTTGGAGATCTAGTTCAAGAAACCGATGCGGAGGGTTCAATGAACCAACCGCTCCGATACCACTTGTAGGTCCCAAGGGGTGTAAGTGTAAGGTTTAGAATGGGGGTTGAATAAACCTTACCAAATTTTCGATTTAGTCCTTTTAAAAATTGAGTTGATACTTACAGTTGTGTCCTTGGTGGACGGTGATTTAGATAATCGTAGAGTTAGTCTCTCAACAGACTCAATCGAGCATTGAAGGAATAACTCATTTGTTAAGTCTAAATTAACTCAATCGTGGTTTGTTTTTGCCGGAAGACTTAACACCCTTAAGTTTGATTAAGCAAGGATTTAATGCTTGGTTTAGTACTTAGAAATTATCAAGTGGATAGCAAATTTATCACAGATTTAAAAACAGTTAAGATGCGAGGAATTAAAATCTTGAAATGTAAATGACACAATGAAATTTTTATAGAGGTTCGAAGATGGGGTAATTCTTCTACTCCTCTCTTCTCCAACTCCTGGAGGAATCCACTAGGTATTGATCGGTATACAAAGTGGTAATGTCCGGATACAAGTCTTGATCACACGGTGACTTTCCTTTGGGACTCGATCTGAGACGCCTTGATCACTCGGTGGCTTCTCTGTGACGACTCGGCTTCTTCACAGGCATTTGCGCTTTGCTACTACTCTGACTCACTTGCTCAAGCTCTTTGGATTTGATCACGAAGCCCTCCAAAAGCTTAAGACTTGGTTCCACCTTGAACCTTCCTACAATCCTTCGTGGAATGTAGACCCCTTGATTTTTCAAGTATTTTCCTCTTCAACCGATTGAAGTTATCTTTCCTTCACGGGTGAGTGTTGGATTGATGTTCTTCGTAGTGTAGGCTTGAGGATTGAGAATGTTTGATTTTCTAATAATTGCTTGAACGTTTTTGGTTGGTCTCAGAACTTGTGTCTCTTATGTGTCACACATTCTCAAATAAACTCCTCGGCCTTTTATAGTGATCTTTCAAAAATTTGCCCGTTGAAGAGATAGGCTTATTTTTGAAAGTCACTTGCGTCGTTGGCTTGTCTTGTTGCAGTCCTTGGAATTGCCATTTCCTCGTATGAATTGTTCTTTCACCTTTTCGAGTTCGACACGGTGTAGTGCTTCCCATTGGTTCATTCCTTTTGCATGCTTGGGATCGAGCACTGAGAAAGGTGATATGGAGATATTACTTGTTTAAGTAATTCTCTTGATTTCTGCAACGGATCTTTTCTGATTATCTCAACTTGACCGCATTTCTTTGCTTTCCCCAGGTGACTTAGAGTCGACTTCCAATCATTGGATGACTCTTGTCACTTCAACTGAGCCTTGGCTTTTCTCGAGTTGACTTGACCGATACTCCACTCACCGCATCTCGATTGCTTCTTCAAGAGAGTTCCGTCTACTCTTCTTTGCCATACTAGCCTATCTCGCAGTGAGTCTTCCTTCTAGTCTTGATTGTCTTCTTGCATGTTAGGGCGGCGGCCGACTTAACTCACTTGGCTAGCTCTATTTATTACAATGCATTTTACAACAAGAATTGGGGTGCCAACTTCCTATTCTAAGTTTTACATGGCATTCATCAAAATCTAAACAATAAATTTCCTAACACATGTCAAAAAGAAAAAGCGGATCAAGTCATCTTTCAAAGATAAGACAAGTCCTTATTCAACAAGGATCTTACATTTATTGCACATGGATCTATTTGGACCAGTTGAGCCAGCTAGCATAAGTGGAAAGAAATACACCCTAGTGGTGGTGGATGATTTCCCCAGATACACATGGACTATTTTTATGTGTAAGAAAAAGGAAACTTTGCAAAAGCTTCCTTAGTTGATAAAGATAGTTCAAAATGAGAAGAGTCAAACCATTATCAAGATAAGGTCTGATAGAGGAACTGAGTTTGTCAATGAGATTATAACTCAGTATTGCATAAAAAATGGTATTTCTCATGAGTTATCACCTGCAAGAACTCCACATTAGAATGGAGTAGTGAAAGAAGGAACATAACCTCAAGGAAGCCGCAATAACCATATTAACGGAGCTGCATTGCCTTTGAGATTTTGGGCTAAAGCCATTAACACTGCTTGCTACACTCAGAACAAGTGTATGATCAACATGCAACTATCCAAAACCCCCTATGAAACAGGAAGGAAGCCAAATGTGGGATATTTTCACATTTTTGGAAACAAGTGTAGTATTCATAACAATGGCAAGGATAATCTGAAAGCCTTTGATGTTAAAGCTGATAAAGGTATCTTTCTTGGATATTCAGCTGAAAGTAAAGCTTTCAGAGTGCTAAACAAAAGGATTAAGGTAACAAAAGAGTCTATCCATGTGATTTTTTTATGAACCCATTGTGAATGGAGAAGACATTGATGAGTTAGCTGAGAAAATGAATCAACCAACTACTCAAAAGAGTCCTTATACTGAGACTTATCCCAGAAGACTCGATCCTGATGAGGATGAGTTAGTTGAATCTCAAATACAGTTGGAAGGTTTGCAACTTAATGAAGATGATCAGGAAGAAGTTGTTCAAGACAACTTAGGTACAAGAAGAACTAATCCAGTAGACTTACTCCAACCAGATGTCAGATGGCTGAGAGACCATCCACCTGAGTTAGTGATTGGAAATGTAAGGAAAGGAGTAAGGACAAGATCTAGAACTCAACATGAAGCTATATTCACTTATTTCGCATCTCAACTTGAACCAAATGATGAGTCACAAGCATTGGATGACACACATTGTATTCTAGCTATGCAGAAAGAGCTAAATCGATTTGAAAGGAACAAAGTTTGGGAATTGGTTCAAATGCCTACTCACCAAAATGTTATCGGTACACGATGTGTATTCAGAAACAAGATGAATGAGGAAGGATCTGTATTGAGAAACAAAAAAAGATTGGTAGCCAAAGGGTACTTCCAAGAAGAAGGTATATATTTTGATGAAACCTTCGTACCTATTACAAGATTAAAAGCAATAAGTATGTTTCTTGCTTATCGCACACAAGAACTTCACGAGTGTATCAAATGGATGTAAAAAGTGCATTTTCGAATGGATTTTTTGAAGAAGAAGTCTATGTGGAACAATCTCCGGTTTTGAGCAGAAAACTATTGGAGATAAAGTCTACAAGCTCAAGAAAACATTGTATGGTTTGAAGCAAACACCAAGAGCATGGTATGATACATTGTCTCGTTTTCTTATAGAAAATGGATTCACCAAAGGCAAAGTTGTGAACACTCTCTTAATTCAAGATGGAAAGACTATTTTGCTTGTTAAATTTATGTGGATGACATCATCTTTGGATCCACAAACAAAGAGCTGTGTGATAAATTTTCAAACCTAATGCAAGGAAAGTTTGAGATGAGTATGATGGGATAATTAACTTTCTTCCTTGGTCTTTAAGTAAATCAAATGAAGGATGGAACCTTCATAAGTCAAACCAAGTATAACAGACATTCAATGAAGAAATTTGGTATGGAAGAAAAGTCATCTGTGAAGATTCCTATGAATACTTCTATCAAGATGGATATGGAAGCAGAAGGCAAGCCAGTGGATCAGTCAAGATATAGATCACTTATTGGATGATTTCTCTACTTGATCGCAAACATGACATGCACGGACATCGACATCACCTTTGCAGTAGGTATATGTGCAAGATTTTAGTCTGCTCCCAAAGAAAGTCATATGACAACAACTATGAAGGTTCTGAGATACTTGA
Organism: Rehmannia glutinosa; assembly: GCA_016081115.2. Classification (NCBI taxonomy): domain Eukaryota; kingdom Viridiplantae; phylum Streptophyta; class Magnoliopsida; order Lamiales; family Orobanchaceae; genus Rehmannia; species Rehmannia glutinosa. The sequence goes on along the minus strand of CM071934.1, from coordinate 44,850,827 downwards.
AGAGAAGCCAAGAAGTTGGATTATGGTATCCTAAAGAATGTGGGTTCAAGTTGATTGGATACTCAGATTCAGACTATGCTGGATGCAGAGTTGACAGGAAGAGTACATCTCGTACTTGTCAAATGCATCTGAGAGATTATGACCTTGAAGAAAAGAAATTCCAATTATGCGTGATAACACAAGTGCCATTACATTTACTCATTTACTGAGAATCTAGTATTGCACTCAACAACAAAGCACATTGATGTCAGATATTATTTCATAAGATATCATGTTGAAAAGAAAGACTTCACATTAAAATATGTCTCAATTGAGAAGCAGTTAGCTGATATATTAACAAATCCCTTATGTGAATTAAGATTTGAAGAATTGAAGAATGAGGGATTGATTGGGATATGTTAAACTGCTTAGAAGTCTCATTCAGCATATTTAAAAGTGGGAGAATTGCATTTTAGAAAAGTTTTTCTCGTTCAACAGAGTAAAATAACCTATTTTGATGTTCAGCAGAGTTGAGTCAATTGAACAGTTGAGTCCCTTCAGCGGACTAGAGAAATAGAGAACCAAAGTTTAGTCATAAATGATCAGCAGACACATTTATGAGCAAAGAGACAAAACCAAGTCATTTTCATTAAAGCGGGAATGTTTGGCGATGATGTCAACATCATTAAATGCGGTACAGTGAAAAGCCTATGATTGGTTATAAATGTTGCAAGCATTAAATGTGATGTGATTAATGCTTTATATGATTTAATCTGGATCGTTGATCGTATTTCGAATTCTTAAGATCCCAAAAATGTCTCGTCACATTTCATATATATCGGATTTCAATTTTCTCTCTCTTCTCACTTTACTCTCACGACATTCAAACTCTCTGAAGAAATCTCTCTGGAAAAACCCTTCGTATTTTCTCAAGTTCCTTCAAGAAATTCTCATGGAACCAAAGAAATATTCCCTAGATTTTTCAAAGCTCGCTGAAAAGGTGTACTCCGGTGCACTGATTGTTGTGGATGTACTTGTCAAGCAGTCGGCTGACAAGGAAAGGGCAAGAAAGATTGTTGGATATTTGGAGATATCTGGTCTGTTGAAGTTTCTCTCCATGAGCATGTCCTAGACCTTTTTAGAGGAGGTCGCAATGTTCAATGTGAACGCCTCCATTCATGATGATGGAATCCATTCGTCTGTGAATGGTAAGGATGTCAAGTTGGCTGCTAATGACTTGACTGAGCTATTATATCTTCCAAAAAATGGACTCACTGAGCTGAAGGATTACGAGTTTGACTTCATGAAGATTTTGAAAGAGATTACCAAGGATGAGGTAGCTGACAAGGTAAATCCATCAGCTACCAAGACTGTTATCAAGGAAGAGTATCATAAATTTATCGACGTGGTGGTAAACTTATGGACGTGGTGGTGAAGTGGGTCGACATTAAGTTTGGTTCGTATAATCAGCTGTCATAGACTATGCTGACTGTGATGGCAACTACTATAGAAGAATTAGACATAAACTGGAGCGATTTTATATTTAACAAGTTGTGTCAAAATGTCCAGAATGTGAAGCTGGAGAATGGGGAATTCAAGAATACCCTGGGCTATGGGATTGTCCTTGGGAATTTTGTGGAAAAGACAGGAGTGCCCCTATGCAAAGTAAAGTTATTCCATGTTAACAAGAGGCTATTTAAGGCAAACGTATCAGCTGCCCAGAAGAAGGCACATGCAAAGACGAAGGGTGATTTTGAGGGAGAAACAACTGAGAGTGTTCCAAAGGAAGAAACAACTACCCCAGCCCAAGACCCAACTCTTGCCCCAGTTCTTGTCGCCTCTATGGCAACTAAGAAAAGAAGAGCAGCTGCACCCGAGAAGGCAACTGTGAAAAGGTAGAAGACTCAGGCCAAAGCTGGCTTGAGAGATAAGGATGAAGAATCAGTTGCCAAAACTGCTGATAAGCCTACAACTGAGACTTCTGAAACTGCGTCAACCATTCGTGTTATCGCTGAGACATCTGATAAGGAGGAAGAAGAAGTCCCCTTGGAGAGGCGCTCCGAGAGAGGACTTGACTTGCAGTCTGATGCAGTTGCCCCCATTGAAAAGGCTGCAGAAGACACAACACCCAGTGTATGCCAACAGCTGAGCAAGTAGAAGAGGTGGTCGATGACACAACTGCACATGTTATTGAAAAGGCAGTTGTCGAGACAAATGTTGAAGTTGGTGAAGCTATCCTGCCTCAAGTTGATGAAGAGCGTGTTGCACAAGACCTTAATGCTTTGGATGAACCAGGATCCCTATTTATCCTGACATCAAAGACAGGCTGCATTTGTGGAGAAAATGGAAATTGGGCAGCAACGGAGTCCAGTTTCAGAGGCCTAAGATGATTGAAGAAGAGTGGCTTGTAAGTCTGTTGCAGGGAATGTTGAAGGCCTTTCAACTGTTGAGACTGCTGCAAAGGTAGATGAAGACCCTATGGCAGTTCAGACTGCCTGGGGAAATGTTGATATTTCTGGTGAAGTGCCAAAATTCCCAGAATCCGAGTCTACTGAGCCTATGGTGATCGATGCCCTTATTGAATCTGCAGCTGAGTATTTGGACACGGCTGAAGATTTTGAAGAATCGGCTGAAGTCGACAAAGAGGCCGATGTGACTTGGATGCAAGCTTGAAATACACCAGGATGAGGTTTGTGCTAGTATATGGGCCACCCCTACTAGCTCAATCTCTTGCCCATGATGATGCTCAGGTAGCTGAGGCAAAGGTAACTCAAAACGATGAATTAACTATCGCCAGTGAAGCTGTTAAGATAGTTGAGGCACAGTCAGCTCAGCATGATTCCACAACTGCTCCTGCCAATGAGGCTTCCACAGCTAAGGCAACGAGAGATTGCCAAGGAGAAGAGCGAAGTGTTCCTGAAGGAGTGGGAACTTCCTCTGATCTAAGTGGCATATTGGGGATATTGCATTTCCCCTTCATTGAAGAAATTCCTTATGAAACTGAGTCTACAGAGGAAGATGCACATTTCAATGTTCAAATTAACCCAGCTGATCTACACGTTCCAACAGATACACGCATCGTACCGTTTGGCCAAGATTTTGTGTCCTTATTCCCTGAAGATTCAAGTGAACAAGAAACTGACTTTCGACGTGCCTTCCAAGTTATGTGCAAATAAATGGAGGCCATGGAGAGAGATTTTGCTGACTTGAGTACCAGGATCGACTATCATTATGCCACAATCTCTAGTGATATTCATGGAGTTGTGTGGTGGATTTGAGAATGGGCACAATGAGACCAAGCTCCGGGAGAGAGCAAGTTGGCTACTTTAGACAAATTTGTTTTCCAAGTTAGTTTTTAAGGGTGACGGCTCCGCTTTTTCAGCAGAGACAGAGGGACAATATCGATCGAATGGAGATAAGTTATGTCACGGATATGGAGTTGTTGCAGATGACGATGAGGAAAAAAATGGAGCATATGAAGGCATCTTTGAAAGCTGAGATTTTGTCTATGAAAAATCAGTTGTATTCACTCGGCTCAACCAACAAGCGGCCAGACTCCGTCACTCATAAAAAGTTGATGCCTTCATAAATCACTCCACTTTCCTTAGATATCCTCGGAAGGTGATGGTGCAAGAAAAACTTGAAAAACCCCTACGAAGATAAGCTTAAAAAATGGGAAGAAAAGCTTGAACAACCTCTATGAAGATCATTTTAAAATCCAAAAGCACTACCTCAATCCATTCTCAGCTCTCTCAAGATCTATCAGCTAAAGAAAAAGCTGAAATCACAAAGCTAGACAGAAGTCAAGAGGATCGAGTTCAAAAGTTAAAAGTTCAATATGGAGGTCCACCAGCCAGCATGCTCCCAAGAGAAGAAGCTACTCCACCTACTGATCCGTTGGAAGAACGGTCGAATGAGGAGTTTGATACTCTTCTGTCAGAAGGATACTATGAAGGGATGGAGTTAGCTGATGCATGAGATTTATAGTGGATGAAGGGCTTAAGAGATATTGATGAGACTAGGAAGCAGTCGACTCAAGAGAAACCTTCTAAGAGTCAACATCTTTCCAAGAGTCATCCCATCAGTCAAACTCCCAGGGGAGGCAGCCATGCCAGGGAAAGAGGTTCTGAAAAAGCTAGAGGAAGAGATTCTAGGTCTGGTGGGAGAGGCAGAAGTTCTCTACCTAAAAGACTAAGTTGAATTATGTCCATCAACCCTCTAAAAAAGGATTCCATTTATTGGATGGGCTTTGATGAAGCTCGAACAGATAAGCTAATCGCAGAGCAGCTGAGCTAGCAAGAAAATATGAAGAAGATGCTCCGAGACAACAAAGGATAGAGGAGGAAGAAAAGAATAAAGCTGCAGAAGAGAGGAGGAAAAGGCGAGATAAACAAGATCGGAGAAGAAGAGAAGAAGAAGATCGCATGAGGCGAGAAGATGAAGAAAGGAAGAGAAGACATCAAAGGCGTTAGAAGTTAGCTGTCAAGAAATTTTGTATTATATTTTTATAAGTCCTTTGTAAATACAAACAGAGAATGTAAGTGTTGAATGATTCATTAATAAAATAATACATTATTTTCAGTTATTTTGATTTCAACACTTTATGATGTAATTAAGTTTTGGCATCATCAAAAAGGAGGAAATTGTTAGGAAATTTAATTATATAGATTTTGATGATGCATAGAAAACTTAGATTAGAAAGTTGGCATCCCATTTTCTACATGTATTTTAACTTTGTAATAGTTAGAAAGTTAGCTGAGTTATCAAACAACCAAGTTGAAGAAGCAGAAGACTTGCTGAAGAAGTGTAGAAAAGATTCAACTGTGTCGCAGCTGAGTAACCAAGAAGATCTTCAGTCAAGTAAAGCAACTGTGTCTTTCAGTAGACTTATAGCAGCGTCATCCAAGAATCGAGAAAAAGACTCAACTCAAAGGATAATGCAGCTGAAGGACTTAGAGAAAGCTGAAGAAGTCCGTTGCAAAGAAAAGTCAAGACTTATCCATTTTGGTAAAAGACAGACCTACAACCTTAAAAAGCTATCTTGTTGAAAGAGTACAAGTAGCAGGAACAAATGGAATGCCTGCAGAACCCTGGTGGATTTCAGACACCTGCAGGTAGTTAATGCAAAAGTTGGGTCAACATCAAAAGCTACAGAACAAAACAAGCCAACAGACAAGAAAGTGAAGTTTCAATTTGTCTATCTCTTCAACGGACAAATTTTAAACTCTCATTATAAAAGGCTGAGGAATTTTCAGAGAGAGGCACGGGAGAGAATACATACGCGTGACACAAGAGAAATCTGAGCACTCAAGCAAACATTTGCAATACTCTCTCTCTCAAGCTAAATTCTCAAATCCTTAAGCCTGAAATTTGAAATGACTTTATCCAACACATATCAGTGAAAGATACAAGCCATACTTCAAAGTTGAAGAGGAAATTTGTTTTCAAGAACAAAGGGGTTTATTCTTCCTCAAAGTGAAGGAAGTTCAGTAAGGTTCAAGTTAGAGCCTATTTGAAATCCGTCGGAGGACTACGTGATCAAGTCCAAATGATTTGAAAAACTAAAGTAGTGAGATAGTTGCCTTGCGAAGAGCTGAGTCCCAGGAGTGAAGCCAACTGTGTGATTAAGGTTTGCTCGGACCGTTGTAATTTTGTAACGAACCACTATAAATATTTGTGTCATTTACTTTCTGCAATTCATTTATTTGCTAATATATTTGCTCTGTTATCCAACTGATAATAACTAAGTTTAAAATAAGTGTTGATAAACAATCTCAAAAAGGGTGTTAAGATTTCCGTTGTTAAAAACCAAGAAAACTGAATTTCTAAAAAACTAACTTCACTCAGCTTAGTTACTCTATCAATAGATCTCTCGAGTCTGTTGAGTGGTTAACTATCCTGCTGAAGTTTGATCCAACTGTCTCGCAAGAGAATTTACTTTTTTCTTGTGAAAACTCTGATTTAGTTTTAAATCGAAAAATTGGTTAAGTTTATTCAACCCCCCTTCTAGACTTAACTGACACCCTTGGGACCTACAGAGAAAGATTTATGGTGGTTTTAATTAATCCAAAAAATCCTCCATAAATCTTCTGAAAATAAGGCAGTTACCAAATATTACACAAAACCGCCCAAAAATCATGTGTGTCATTTTAAAATATTGCCTATTGACTTATCTAACTAAGGAATAATATTATTAGAGTACCCTTATATTTAATTAAAAAATGAAAAATATCTGAAAAAATGGCGGATTACAAAATTACAATCTGAAAGGACCCTTAAAAATAGGGATTGGTTCAAATGAGACCAGTTTTCCAGGATGAGACAGTATGGACTTTAATTGATCATTGGTTTATTTTTTTAGTGGATCAAATTTTATCTAATATCTTAGGATAATGGAGTGATTATTGTTGGCATTAATGTTAATAACGTAAATATTTTTCCAATTTCTTTTAAAGGGTAATAATGTGTGAAGCCCTCGATTTTTCGAGCGTGTATTTATTTCACTTATCGTTTATGTACTATTTGGCTATTTTACCACGTCACTTTGACGGGTAAATATTAATAATAGATATATTCGCATTTAATTTTATTTTTATTTATTACTTGTGATCATGATCATTTATTAATTCTATTTCACATTAATGATCACTTGGTTGATCATTATTATCATTTGTGCATTTATTAGTCACCTTAGAATTTTAAGAGACTACTTATTTTAGAGACTTATACCTTATAGAATTAAGAATTTGATTTAGAATAAGTGATCATGAAACTTATAAGTGATCAAGGAAATCACTATTTATTTTGGAGATTGATATTATTCATCTATTATCATCAATTTTAGGACAAAAACAAATATATGGATACCATATTTTAACATAGTAGTGGACGGCCAACATGGGTATGTTTTTGTAAAAATACCACCCAACTCTTGTACACATATACCTTATATTATACATATTGTGTATAATTATACCACATTACAAGCCTTCTACACCTTATCTTATACCATAATTTTATATCATTAAAATCCCCCAACTTATTTTATCCTCCAACATTCCCCTCAATCCCCTCGATATTCCATTCTTCTATTTGACCCATACCTTTGACTCCCTCCTTGTCTCCCATGAAAGAACCAAGTTTCAAGTCTTGCAAAATTTTCCCTCCCTCCCCCCCTCTCATAGTGGACGGCCATATGGCCTATTACACAAAAAAATTCAAAAATTCACCAACAAATTCCTATCTTCAAGCAAATCCTCCTCTTTCTCTCTAAGTTTTCTCCTACTTCTCTCTAAACTTTCTTCTTCTTTTTCTTCCAAAACTTAACAAACTTTCAAGAATTCTTCTCCTAATTCTACCAAAAATTCGAACACCCCCATACTACAAGGTAAGAATTTTCTTCTCCAATTTATCTTGATATCACCTAGCTCATCCTCTCCACTTCTTAATTTAAGTTTGAATTTTGACTTTGAGGTATACTTAGAAGACCTTGAAGATATTAATAGCCTTGACATCATCTTGAAGAAGACCTCAAGTTGAGAGAAATTAGACTACAAGGTAAGAGTTGGATTTTTGGTACCTTTCCTTCTTCTTATTTCTTCAATTTTTGACTTCTTCATTCTTAAATTTGGAGGAGTAGGGGTTGACCTTAGGAGTATTTTTCAAGAGTGAGCTTAGACACCATTTTTGGAAGCTCTACTTAACACATTGCCTACTACACAAGGTAAGTGTAGTTTTTACCAATTTCTTCACCTCTTTCTTCTTCTTCTTAATCTTAACCTCATTTTTCTAACTTTAATTTTCTGGTATTTCTTGACTTAAGGTCTGTCCTAAGTGAGTTTCATTCAAAGTTGTGAAATTTATCCTTTTATTTTACAACTATCCAATTTTTAAGGTGGGTGGAAAACTCCTTTCAACTTCTAGGTGTTTTTCCTTAAATGCATGTAGTATTTTATTCTTGAGCACTTGAGATATATATATATATATATATATTATGTATTGCATGTTGATTTCATGTATCAAGTTGAGAAAATTCTCAAGTGTTGCTAAAAATGCTATTTATTGATATTTAGGTGCATGCATGTACATTTTAATGATGTATTTGATGATTTATTGTATGAAATGGACATGCATGTTTATGCTCCTTGTAATCCATGTTTGATATGACTTATAACCTAGACAAGTCGAGCATAATTGATTAAAATTGAATTCTTGGACTTAAAATGCAAAAATGGCAAATTGGTAGACTTAATTGCAAGAAAATAAAACTTAAGGGATCCCTCTATAATTTTCAAATTTTGGGACTGTACTCAGGTTCAAAAATGATATTTGGACATTTTTATAAAGTTTCAAAAGTTTTGAGATAAATAAAATCAACCCATAAAAGCCCAAGGACTAGATTGTAAAATTTTAGAAGTTTAAGGGCTAAATTGTAATTTTTGAAACTGTACTAGACTATAAATAACATATTTTAAGAGTATTCCAAAAATCCAAGTGTTTAAGGCTTGGAAAGTAATTTTATAAAAATTAAGGGACCAAATTGTAAAAGATTAAACTTGAGGACCCAAATAAAATTTCCAGGACTTATACAGTCCATGTACCTGGAAATACTAATATAACTATAACTTTATGATATTTTCAATCCAAGTTTCAAATTTCACAACAGTTGGACTCCTAAAAGCCTTAAAAGCAATTATTTTAAAATGGGACAAAAATGGGATTTTTTTAAAAGTTAAGGGACCTATACTTATTTATTTTTAAACTGTTTTTGTCCCAATATCCACTGACCTTAGTGATATTTTACAACTGGAATCACATTAAAATCCCTTCCGGTTTGTGATATCCAATTATTTTAAACTTAGGGCCCGAAATGATAATTTTAACAAATTTAGGGCCAATGTGAGAATTTTATAAAAACTCTACCTCAAGACTTTAAAAACCTGAATCTCTGAACAATTTAGAGAATTTAGGAACTGACCTCATAATTTTTCAAGGTCGGGACATTTAATTATTCAATTTTTAACTCCAAAAATATTGGTTTTTTACAAAAAGGGGCTAATTGTAAATTTTCTTTTTAACAAGGACCTAACTCAAATTATTTTCTTTTAAGAACAGGCCTGGACCCTCTGACTTTTAATAATTATTTATAATATTTTATTTTCTCAAAAATCCCTTGACTTATCGGATCGTCTTGCCGATTAATATGCGATCGCGGGGCGACTTCCTCGTCTTGCGGTTCCGAATCTATAACGGGACTTAAGTCCCACCTATTTCTTCAAGACATCGAAGATTACTTATCCTCTCAATAATTATCTTCATCCAAATTACTCCACCCATGCCAATAATTGCCACACGCGATTTTCGAAAACTTTTCCTGAACTGCTTCCCTGAATCAATATACTCGACTACGTGGTTGACATCCTGTACTTGTAATTATTTTCCTGCCTGAGTCAACTTGGTGTGTCGAGCTCACAGTCAGAATGGATACGTCGAGAGATGGAAGGTAGCTCTTGCTTATTCCACTCTCGGTCCCATCGTCCTAATCGCGCAACTGAGGGACGGAGTTTGTCCAAGGAAAGCGCGTCGTAGTACTTGAGGTATAATCATGATTATGACAATCCGGGCCTAGTTAGCTCTACTGTGGATTTGTCTTTGCCTATGGAGCGATAATGTGACAGGTCTTGAACCATCTTACTCGAGGAGTTACAAGGAAGAACGAAGGAATTGGCGATCCATCCACACGATTCGAGTTAATCGGACCACTTTTGGTTGGCGCTATAAATCCATACGCAACCGCTACTTGTATTGCATTGGTTGGCAATACAAATCCGTACGCAACCACTACTTGTATTGCATGGATTGGCGTTACATTCCGTACACAATCCTACATGTCTTGCTTGAATCACATAGTGCTTGTATGAACACGAACTGTTTCATCAAAACTGTATAAGTATACTATTTTGAGTATATAAATCACGATGCTTGTGAATCGTGTGTGTGAAACCATGCATCATAACTCACGCATTTTCATACGGCGAGTTTTCTTGCATTAACTATATATATCGCCACACTTGCACACGATCACCCCATCGACTGAGAATTTTTGTCTCATTCCCTCCTATTTTCTAACGGCTAGATGAGGAGTATGTTGAAGATGCCAAACCTGCCACGGACTGATTTTCCGTGCTCCGCCTGTTGGACTTACTTTATTTATTACTGATGTTGTTGGACTTGTTCTTTTACTTTCACTGATGTTGGACTTTCTTTTATTCCATTTTCCATTTTGGACTGTACTTAAGGGCGTATGACCCTTTGACACTTAAGCTTGTGATGTGATATGTACTTTATTTCTTAGTTCTGGACAGTAAGCTATAACTCGGATATTTCTGTTGGGTTGTAATTTTTACTGGTACTTGTAGTTCATTTCCGTTGCTTTAGACTCTGTTTCATTTGGGATCTCGTTATTATTTGTTTAGACTTTGGTTTATTCTGTTTAAGTTATTGATCGTCGTCGCGTCCCCTTCTGGGACGTGACATATTGTAATTCAAGTTTTAGTTTGAGGTAAAAAAATCTGGCCATATCTTTTTCCCATGATTTAGGATGTCAGTTTTGTTTTTTTCTAAAGAGCAAACCTTCTCAGTTCCATTCTGTGTAGGCCCTCTCTTCGCCGAGTTCAACATATTTTCTTTTACAAGCTTCGTTATTGAAGGAGAACAAGTTGGTCTTCTCTATTCTGCGAAAGTTCCTCCTATTTGGTCCTTTCAGATTCTTTTGTTTGAAAAAATCGAAGGTATGTCTCTATATTCTTCTATGATTTTGTTACTTTGTTATTGCCTTTTTTCCTTTATCAGTTCGCATATTTATTTCAATGGAGTCTGTATGGCGATTGTAATTTTTCTTTATTCGATTGCAATTTGTTTTGTGGATTTTGTTGTTCTCTTCACTCTTTATTTATAAGTTTATGGGTGTTGAAGGTATTCTTTTTTTTTTTCTGGGGATCGAGATGTTTATTTTTTCCTTATTGGTAATTTTTGGATTTTTATTTGAAGTTGTATGTATTTCTGTTGGTGGATTTTATGTTCTGTTTCTTTTTGGGGATTTTTATGTGCATTAAATATATATGATACATGGTATGGAGAACGTAGGGGTGGGCTAAGTTTGTAATTTTATATGAATATTAGACTCTGCATGTTTGTAGTTATTATATTGCATAGTTGCATTATATTCACTGCATAGTATGTCTTACTTCTCTGAGAATAACAAAGGTTTTTTCTTTTTGTAGTTAGTGTTAGGAAATTTATTGTTAGATTTTGATGATACTATGTAAAATTTAGAATAGGAAATTGGCACCCCATTTTCCTTGTATTTCTATTTGTAATAGAGAGGACTGCATGAGCTGAGGGAAGTCAGCTATGTTGAAGAATACAAGAGTCAACTGAAGACTGAAGAGAAGACCCAGTTGTGTGTCAGCTGAGTGTAGTCAAGATGGAATGCACAGACTCGACTGAAGAAGAATTCCAGCTGTGGGACAACTGAGTAAAGGATGATGAAGTGATAATCAAGTCAGTTAAGAGCCAAGTCTGCCAGTTGAACTGACAGTTGAGTCATTCCTAAAAGATTGGAGCAGACTCAAGTCAAAGGGGTAAAGGCAGCTGTCAAGTCAAGTCGACTGATATTAATCCGTTATACGAAAGTCAAGGACTTTACTCAATATAGTAATGCGTCCAAGCTGCCATGTCTAAAAGTGTTCATCCCAGAAGCGTGCAAATAGAATGAACCAATGGGAAGCATTAAGCTTGTGTCAGAACCTGAATTGCTGCAGACATCATTTAATACGAGGATATGTCAACATCACAAGCTGCAGATCAAGAAAAGACAAGCCAATGACCAAGAAGTGTTATTTGAAAACAACCTATCTCTTCAATGGGCAAATTTTCAAATAAGCACTATAAAAGGCTGAGGAAACAAGTGAGAGAAAGGGACCAAGCACAACGAATTCTAAGAGATTTTACAAGCAATCAAGCAAGCAAACCTGCAAATATTCTCTCAAGCTATCTAAGACATTCCTAAAGCCTAAAATCGAATGAACTCGATTTAACACATTCAGTGAAGGAAAGAATATTTCATCAAGTTGAAGAGGAAACAGTTTAGAGAACAAAAGGGGTACAACTGCAATTGTACAATGTAGTTTATAGAATAATGGCAAGTAAAGCTGTATTCCTCAGGGATTGAAGCTCGAAATACTTAGGCTATAATAACATCATATTCCAATTTTATTGAAGCGACCGAAAATTGTTAGGAAATTTATTGTTTAGATTTTGATGAATGCCATGTAAAACTTAGAATAGGAAGTTGGCACCCCATTCTTGTTGTAAAATGCATTGTAATAAATAGGGCTGATCAAGCTGAGTTAGGTCACCACGCCCAAACATGCAAGAAGACAAACCGGAGAACTAGAAGGAAGACTCATTGCGAGACAGTGAGTATGGCAAAGAAGAGTAGACAGGGAACTCTCTTGAAGAAGCAGTGAGATCGGTGAGTAGAGTATCAGTCAAGTCAACTCAAGAAGAGCAAGTCTCAAGATGAAGTGACGAGAAGAGTCATCCAATGATTGGAAGTGACTCTAAGTCACCTGGGGAAAACAAAGAAATGCGGTCAAGTCGAGATAATCGTAAAAGATCCGTTGTACGTAAATCAAGAGAATTACTTAAACAAGTAATATCTCCATATCACCTTTCTCGGAGTGCTCGGTCCCGGAAGCGTGCAAAAGGAATGAACCAATGGGAAGCACTACACCGTGTCGAGAACTACGAAAAGGTGAAAGAACAATTAATACGAGGAAATGGCAATTCCAAGGATCGCAACAAGACAAGCCAACGCATGCAAGTGACTTTAAAAAAAAACAAAATAAGCCTATCTCTTCAACGGGCAAATTTTTGAAAGATCACTATAAAAGGCCGAGGAGTTTATTTGAGAAGTATAGACACAATTCTGAGACTGAACCAAAAACGTTCAAGCAATTATTAGAAAATCGAAACATTCTCAATCCTCAAGCCTACACTACGAAGAACATCAATCCAACACTCACCTGTGAAGGAAAGATAACTTCAATCAGTTGAAGAGGAAAATAATGAAAAATCAAGGGGTCTACATTCCACGAAGGATTGTAGAAAGGTTCAAGGTCGAACCAAGTCTTAAGCTTTTGGAGGGCTTCGTGATCAAATCCAAAGAGCTTGAGCAAGTGAGTCAGTAGTAGCAAGGCAGCTGCCCTGTGAAGAAGAAGAAGAGTCGCACGAGAAGCTAGCTGAGTGATCAAGGCGTCTCAGCATCGAGTCCCAAAGGATCAAGTCATCAAAAAGTTGAGTATCAAAGGGTCGACAATCCAAGAATGGAAACGGTGATCAAAAGGTGAATATCTATCTTTGAATCAGTAGACAACTAGGTCACTATGCCATTGATTGCTCATATCCTGTAGTTAACAAATACGGGAATGAAGAAAGAAAGGAAGGTCTTGAGAGAAGACAAGAAAAGAAAAAGGCAATTGGTCGCAGAGATCTGGCTTGAAACAACCAAGTCAAGAGAGACGGTGATTCGAGAGCGGTGAAGCCGACTACTCAAGTGACTACGAAGAAGAAGCTCGACCGCTTGATGGCCAAGGAACAAGATCAACTCGACCAAGAAGATGAGATACACTCTAACTCATCAAACTCGGACTCTAGTGATAGTGATTGTGACACACACACTTCATCACCCACTGATCTTTATGATTCATTAGGCAAAATGATGAAAGATTTTGAACACATTAAATCCTCACACACACTATTAAATGAGGAAAATGACCTACTCAAGAGTCAAAACTCAAAGTTGACTAAGGAGCCGAGTACTCTAAGTCAAATAGTGATGAGAATGAAAGTTTAAAAATTTGAAAATGCTAAATTAATAAGCGAGAAATTGTTATAGAGAAGAGGAGAATGACCTCAAAAATGTTATTACCTCATTCACTAAGGCATCTAAATCATTGGATGATCTTATTATGAGTCAAAGAGAATGTGGAGACAAGACGGGCTTAGGATTTAATTCCTCGTGCTATGTCAAACCTCAAAAGTAATTTTGGAAAAAGGATCTACAAGCCATGAAGATTTAGAAAAATCCAAAACTCTAAATGTTGCACACACATTCACTCCAAAGCACAATAACAAGCAAACTGGCCTTGGTTATAAAGGAAAAGGAAAAAACCGGGTTGAGTCTTACTGAAAGGACAAAGTGAGAAGAGATTCACCGAGTTCCTCGGCAAACTCCAAACAGAATATACTCTGTAAAGAAGAAGCGAGCTACCAAAAACCCCAGAAAATCCATAAAAGAAATACATATGATGGGAATGGTAGAAAATATCCAAGCCAAGCCGATTGGAATAATGTAAACTATCGGCAAGATAGACATGGAATATAAGCCCAAATGGCAAAGGCCTAGAACTCAAGAAAGGCCATTCCAAAAGTATAAGAGCTTTCATCAAGACACACATATGCACCTAGGCACTACACTCAGAGACACCACAATTACCCAAAGAAGGCGATTGCTAAAAAAATTATACACAGCATACAGACAAAAGAGACGGATGTATGAACCTAGAATCCCCAAGCAATTTGCCAGGATTAATTATGATTATGGCACTGATAGATGGCAACCCCTTAGAGTAAAATCATTTGGCTATAAGTTGGTTGGATCATCTTACAACTCTAACCCTCAGGACCCAGACAAATATGGGTACCTAAAACTTAATTTCCTTGATTGCGGGTTCAAGGAGCAGTGAGTGCCAAGGAACCTGGTACATGGATAGCGGTATTGTTCGGACATATGACAGGAAACAAGAAAAATCTGTCAAAATTCAAGGAAGTTAAAGGAGCAAAAGTCATATTTGGTGGAAATGAAGCTCCAGGTGTAATAAGAGGCATTGGATCTATCAAAAGGAATGGATTAGAAATCTCAGATGTTGCATATGTTGAAGGACTCAACTTCAACTTGTTAAGCATCAGCCAACTCTGTGACAAGGGTTATAATGTTGGATTTAACATGGGTATATGCCAAATCAAGGATACTGAAACGAATGAAGTTGTATTGCAAGGATGCAGACAAAAGAACATGTATGTAGTAGATTGGTCAACCGCTACACACAACACTTGTCTATTAGCAAAGAGCACAGTTGAATCAAGTTGGCTGTGGCACAAAAAGCTGAGTCACCTAAATTTCAAAACGATTAACAAGCTTGCACGAAGTAATCTTGTGGAAGGACTTCCGACTCAGTATACAAGAAGGAGAGTGTATGTGATGCATGTCCAGAAAGGAAAACAAATCAAATCTTCATTCAAGGAAAAGACATGCCCATCTTCAACAAGAATATTGCATCTGCTACATATGGATCTATTTGGGCAGTTGAACCGGCTAGCATAAGTGGAAACAAATACACCTTGGTGGTAGTAGATGACTACTCAAGATATACATGGACAATATTCATGTACAAGAAAAAAGAAACTCTGAGAAACTACCACGGTGATGAAGAGGATTCAAAATGAGAAGAGTCAAACCATTATCAAAATAAGATCGAGAGGAACCGAGTTTGTCAATGGAATAATAACTCGATTGTATTGAAAATGGTATTGGTCATGAACTATCGGCCAGCAAGGACTCCACAATGAGAATGGAGTTGCGAGAAAAAGAAGAAAGAACTCTCAAGGAAGCAAAGGACCATGTTAGTCGAGGCGGGATTACCAAAAAGATTTTTCAAGCAATCAACAACACTTGCTACACTCAAAACAGATGTATGATAAAAGATACCGGTGACAAAGACTCCTATGAGATTTGGTGGAAGAAAACCAAATGTTGCATATTTGAGAATATTTGGATGTAAATGCTTCATCCACAACAATGGCAAGGACAATCTAAAAGCTTTCGATGCTAAAGCGATGAAGGTATCTTCTTGGGATACTCGGTGAAAGCAAAGCCTCTGAGTACTCAACAAAAGGACTATGGTTGCGGAAGAATCCATTCATGTGGTATTCGATGAGCCAAATGTAAATGGAGAAGACATTGAAGAGTCGGTGACAAAGTGAATCATCCAACCATCTGAGAAGAGTCCTATCTTTCAGTTCAAGCCGGAATTATAAACTCGAATAAGATGAGATAGTGAATCTCAAAAAAATTTTGGAAAATTTGCAGCTAAGTGATTACGAGAGAGTCGAACACAAAGAACAGTACCGCAAGACGATCGAATCCAGCTAACTTACTCCAACTCGATGTAAGATGGCCGAGAGACCATCCACGAGAACTTGTCATTGGAGATATAAGAGAAGGTGTCAAAACGAGATCGAGAACTCAACAAGAAGCTATGTTCACATGCTTTATCTCGCAAATAGAGCCCAAAGATGTGTTACAAGCATTGGACGACACACATTGGATTCAAGCTATGCAAGAAGAGTTGAATCGAGTTTGAAAGAAATAAAGTATGGGAATTAGTTCAAAGACCCACACATCAAAATGTTATTGGTACTAAATGGGTGTTCGAAACAAGATGAACGAGGAAGGTTACGTGGTAAGAAACAAAGCAAGACTAGTAGCCAAAGGATATTGCCAAGAAGAAGGAATAGATTTTGATGAAACATTTGCTCTCGTAGCAAGATTGGAAGCTATAAGGATGTTTCTTGCCTATGCGACTCACAAGAATTTCATTGTATATCAAATGGATGTAAAAAGTGCATTCCTAAATGGTTTATTGGAAGAAGAAGTGTATGTTGAACAACCTCCAGGATTTGAGCGAGAAGACTCTTGGAGATAAGGTATACAAACTCAAGAAAGCCTTGTATGGATTGAAACAGGCACCCAGAGCATGGTATGATACCTTGTCACAATTCCTAATCGTAAATGGATTCACAAAAGGAAAGGTAGATAGAACACTTTTTAATTCAAGACAAAAAAGTAGTATCTTGCTTGTTCAAATATATGTGGATGACATCATTTTTGGATCCACAAACAAAGAGTCGTGTGAAAAATTTTCAAACCTCATGCGAGTAAATTTGAAATGAGCATGATGGGAGAGCTAACATTCTTCCTTGGACTCCAAGTGAAACAATGAAGGATGGAACCTTCATAAGTCAAACAAAATACACCGGAGACTTAATGAAGAAATTTGGTATGGAGGAGAAGTCTTCGTGAAAATACCAATGAATACATCGATCAAAATGGACATGGATGCGGATGGCAAGCCTGTAGATCAAACAAGATCTGAGCACTTATTGGATCATTGCTCTATCTTACAAAGAAGCAGGCGGACATCACCTTTGTTGTAGGTGTATGTGCAAGATTTCAATCTGCTCCAAAAGAGAGCCATATGGACAGCTAAGAGAATATTGAGATACTTGAAAGGAAGCCAAGAAGTTGGCTTATGGTATCCAAAGGAAGGTGGATTCAAGCTAATCGGCTATTCAGACTCGACTATCTTTGGATGCGAGTTAATGAAAAAGCACTTGAGGCACATGTCAAATGCTAGAAACAGCTGATTTTCTGGTTTAGCAAGAAGCAAAATTCAATTGCCACCTCTGGTACAAACGAAGAATACATATTTTGCGGGCAAATTGTTGTGCCCAAGTCCTATGGATGAGACAAAGAGTGAGAGACTATGAAGTTGAAGAAAAAGAGATTCCAATCATGTGTGATAACACAAGTGCAATTGCAATCACTCCAAATCTGTGTTGCACTCAAGAACAAAGCATATCGATGTCGATATCACTTCATAAGAGATCATGTTGAAAAGAAGGACATCATCTTGGAATATATCTCAACCGATAAACAATGGCCGACATCTTCACAAAACCACTATGTGAGTCAAGATTTGAAGAACTCAAACATGAGTTAGGGTTAAATGAGTGGTGACACTCGAGGAAGAATCTAAGAAAAGAAATGGAACACAAAAAGGGAAAAGAGTGAACTCACAAATCGGCTAAGTAGATCGACTATATCGGAAAGAACTGACTATACCAAGTCATTTGTTAATGAGTGAATAAGAGAACGTGAGAAGAAGAGTTAAATCGGCCTAAAGGATAAGCCGAGTCACTTATGAGCAAAGTGACAAAAATGCGATCGTTTTACTAAGCGGGAATGTTTTAAGAATGACGTCAAAGATAATGATGATGTGTCTGGACATAAAAGCCGCACACTAAGCTTATGATTGGATATAAATCTTTGCCGCATTAAATACAAGACATTAAATGCTAAATAGGCGTGCAAAATCTAAACCGTTGATCTCGATCACATTTCAAAAACCACCCGCACGTCCTTTCATAAACCATACTTAAACCTTTTTCGTCCGTTTCTCTCACACACTATCAAAACCGTTCATTTTCTCTCTCTCGGAAGCAAAGGCAAAAATCTTCTCAAAACCCTATCTATCGTCAAATCAATCTCTAAATTTTCTTTGATAAAATCTGAAAAATGGCACCAACCTATGATTTTACCAAGTTAGGAAAGCAAATCCACACCGGGTCTCTTGTGGATTTCGACAAGCATGGTGAAACAGGGTCCGATGACACCCTAGTGAAGAAAATCGAGAAATTGGAAACGCCCTGGGTGAAATCGTTTACGATCTTTGGAATATCCGATGACCTATGTGGAGGAGGTCGCACGATAGTTCACGTGAATGCTTTGAGATTCACGATGAAGGGATAAAGTCATCTGCATACCGGAAAGCGGCTCACCATCTCTACCAAGGACTTGGGGCCGAACACCGCTCACTACCAACGGAAGGAGCATCGAAATTAACGGTTGATGTAAACCTGGCTGCTTTGCTTGGAAGGAAATAGCCAAGCCCGACTATCTTGATAAAATAGTTTACACAAAGAAACAAGAGGTCTTGAAGGAGGATTATCACAAGTTGTTGGACATAGTTGCCAAATGTATTGACATCAAATTTGGCGGCTTTGACCAACAATCATCAAAAACAAAGCCGATCGTGATGGCGGCGATCATTGAAGAAAGGAAAATAAATAAAGGCCGAGTTTGTCTACGCAGACTATGCCGAATGTAGGGAACAAATCCTTCAAGGAAGATGGCACATTTGGAGGATCCCTAGGATATGGCACGGTGATTGGCCGGATGATGGAGGTGAAAGGAGTCCCTCTTAGACATGGAAAGGCGTTCCATGTTAACAAGAGGATGTTCGAGATCAAACCTCTATGGCGCCTGAGAAGAGAGCCTACGCCAAGAGAGCGACACAAGTGAGGGGGAATCGGTGACCCTAAAGATGCATTGTTTCTCTCCACCAAAGAAGAAAGCCGCCCGCAGCTTGCTAAGAAGATTTGCTCCCAGCAAAGAAAGAAAGTCAAACTCCGCTCCCCGCTCCCGCAGCAGAGTCGCCCCGCCCCGCAGCCGTGTGTCTCCGCCCAGCAGCAGCGGTCGAGAAGGACTCTCAAATACCTTCTCCGATCGTCAAAAGAGGAGATCGATAAGCCAAGACGGCGGCCCTCCTCGAAAAAGACACCAAAGACGCCCCGCCGCCCAAGACTCGAGACGAAACTATCTCGAACCAGTAAATCCCCTCGGTACAAACTAGAAGACGAAGAAGAATCATCAAGCGCTTCGAGCTTGAAAAACCGGTGAGTCACCACTGTTGGAACAAATACTTAAAGCTTTGAAGCAATCGAGTCCCCAGATGTAATTGATAAAAGCGCCAAGTCTTTCAAGGCGATCAGCAGAGGCAACCCTGAAGAAATAGTCAAGTCCGCACTGGTGAGACACAAGAAGAAGCGATAGAGTGATAGTGATGTGATGATTCTATCTCCACCTTACCCGGATATCCAAAATCGTCGGCGTGAGTGGAGAAAATGGAAATTGAGTAAATCAAGGAACAGTTCCAACGGCCCGAGTTTATAGAAGAAGAAGAGGAATGTTAAATTTCCTTGGACTAACCACTGTGATCCCAAAGATTGGATGAAGACAATGCCGCAGACATCCTGCAGATCTTCAAGGACAAGGAGAAGGAAAAGACAGCAGAGGAAGGCGAGGCATGTGAGAAGGCCAAAGATCGCCCTATCTCCGGCACCACAGAACACACACATCCTCTCCTTGATGTCTTCTCCGATGTGATGAGGATCCGGAGAATGTTGTTGCCACGAGAAGAGTTGCAAATGCGGCGAGCATTACACGAATCCGTAATCCTTCACGAGCAAAGATTGATGGAGGGACCAGGAGAGTCCTCGTAACACACTGAAATTGATCCAATGGGAGTGGTTCCAAATCGCCATCTGTTGTTGTTCTGCCACCACTTCCCCACTCACTCGGAAGAAGAAGCGATAAGGGACTTGGCGATGAACCGGGATAGTGGGGACCCGATCGAGCCAACCCCTATTGAAGGTGTCTTACCACCGCCCCAACTACTGAACATTCAATAGCAAACAGCCGAGAGGTTGGAGACGAGTGACCCCATTCCAAGTCACTCGGTGGTGCGCCCGGAGGGGAAACTCCCTCCACTGCGGCAAGGTCGGAGGATCTTTGCGCAGATGACTTCACAACGAATCCAGGAGGCGAAATGGAAAAGGAACAGGACACTAAACGAACAGCAAGTTGTCATCAACGAAGCTCGACGGTTCAGATGTCGGTGAGGTGCCAACCGCTCGAAGGCTAATGACGCCGATGCGATCGAGGCACGAGGAAGGAATAGCCCTAGGAGTTAACACTCAGGGCAATGAAAGTGCAATCCATGGGGTTGAGACTCTAATGGATGCCACCACAGAAGACCCTAAGACGGTGACACCGTCGAAAGGGAAGCCTGAGCCTCGGCATGATCGAGACCGCCGGAGGTAATGAAGGCCACGGGAGGTTGAGACTTCCGGGGTAAAGCGGTGATGAAGAGAACATCCCTCCCGCAATCATTGATCCATCTTAAAAGGAGATAAGCGCGCTTCATGATTCCCAAGATAATCCGGATGTAACCTTTCTCGGGATCGGAAAGGCGACGAAGAAGCCGAGTCATCCCCTCAGAACCGATCCAAAAGACTCATTGCGGATGTTCCAAGCACGAGCAAGTCTCGATCCCAAGACTACTCGTCAAATCTTTCATTTTAATGATGAGCCACCCATGGAAATCTCATCATCGTCCGATGACGCTTCGACGAGGCCGAGGACCAGTCCACTCAATTGGAGAAACCAGTGAGACCAACGAAGGCTGTTGAGACAGGTGAGGCTCGGCAAGTTGGGTCCACTTCACAATGGACCCAAATAAAACAGAGTCCATGCGCGGAGTTCCCCAAGCTGCGGCGAGGTTCGACTCCAAAAGGAACTTCCCGCGCACCGCTCATCATTGAACAAATCCCGGTTGGCGGTGATGAATCCTTTATAGAATCTTTTCCTTTTTCCCGGAGGTACCCGACCTCCATGAAGAGTCGAGAACGAACGCGCAAGACGCTACTATAGACCAGCTCTGTCATTTCGTCAGTACCATCGTTCGGTGACTATGACTTTGATCTTTGCGTGGCCATCGATGCAACGGAAGAATCAACAGAAGTTCGCAAAGTGTTCAAGGCATTATTTGTTGAGATTGAACGAATGGAGAGGCACCAGGCCTCTATGGACGTGCGGATCGACAAAGAGATGCAAATCTTATCTGGCGACTTGCGAGGCATCACGGTGAGATCGAGGGAATGGAATGGTGGCAACAAAGAAGCAAACAATGCGTGTGGAACAAGTTAGATACTTCAGGACATTGTTCAACAAGTCTGCTTGGTATGGAGAGCCGAGAATGCCGATGCAAAAACGAAGTTGAGAGAACACATTGAGCACATGCATGAAGCTCACACCGCCGAGATAAGGCTGCTGCGTGAGCAAAATAAGAGCGATCTTCAAAGATCCGGAAGCAAATATGGACAGAAAATTTAGCCTTCTCATGGCTGAAATGAAGCTAATCTCGCAGAGTCCACCGCTACTCGATCCGATTTCAGATCGCATACTCCGCAGCAGACTCGAGACAAAACTCAACTATTAGCAGCTCGACTTCCGCTTGCAAGTCTGTTTCGGGCGTTCCTCTCTCCTTTGATGATGCCAAAAAGGGGAAGAGGAATACCTAAAAAGCGCGAGGAGGATCCGAAGTTGAGAAGGAGGGAGCAATTGCGCTGCGAAGGAAAGTCGGTGAGGAAGTGTTGAAACAAAAGAAATGAAAGCTTGTTGAGGGGGAAGGATCGACAGATGTGACCTTGATGATTGCACAAACCCCCAACAAGGTCTTGTCTGGTGACATTATCGGCCAAACTCCTGTGACTCTGCCACTCCAACACTCTGCTATATCTATGGTCGAAAAGAGAAAAACAATTGAAGCGGGGATGAAGGAAGTGGAAGGAAGAATGGATGCCCGAGTTATGAACATCTTGAAAGAACATGGAGGCATTCCAAAGAGAGAGACACTTATGCCATCTCGGATGTCGGGACGAGCCACGATCGGTTGATGAATTTAAAACGCTTGCATCCGAAGGATACTTTGCAAATATGTCTATGGCTCAAGCTTGGGACTTATCTTGGGAAAAGGGTCTCACGTTATGTGAAGAAGGCGACAGCGACGAGACTACCGTGATCACTCTGTTGGTCACTCCTGGTCACTCAAATTTGGAAAGAAAGAAGACCACCCCAAGACAATACACGCCCCGCAGGTAGAGGAAAAAGTAGTGGTGGAGGAAGAGGTTTCATACCTAGGCCTCTCCGCCCAAAAATATTGAGTACATAGATCCGTGCAAGAAAGGAGGGATCTCTTGGGCGGCCTTGACCAAATAGCAAATTTGCAAGTGGCTAAAAGTAATCCGAGTATGCGAAAAGAATAGAAGAAGAAAACAAGAGACAAACTCGGCTATGGGAGGAAAGACAAGAGAGATTAAGAAGAGATGAAGCCGCCGAAGAAAGGCATATGAAAAAAAGAAGAAGAAAGCGGTGACGATGAAAAAAAAGAGAAGAAGAGCGGGGAAGATGTTGAACAAGATGAAAGAAGGAGACAATGAAGAAGATGAAGTGTAGTGTCCACCCCTTCATGTATTTTATCATGTAAATACATACTATGTAAGTCTTACGTAATAAAGCTATAAATTCTTCATTTTTTTGTGTAGACAAATGTTTGCTCGATACACTTTGTAAACAGGTTGTGTAAAAGAACAAGAATGTCATGATCAATAAAAGGATTGATTCTACGCATACATTCTATGTAAATACACTATCGTATGTATCTTTGCTATTTGCATTTTTGAATGATTTAAGTTTTGGCATCATCAAAAAGGGGGAAATTGTTAGGAAATTTATTGTTTAGATTTTGATGAATGCCATGTAAAACTTAGAATAGGAAGTTGGCACCCCATTCTTGTTGTAAAATGCATTGTAATAAATAGGTGATCAAGCCGAGTTAGGTCGCCTACGCCCAAACATGCAAGAAGACAACCGGAGAACTAGAAGGAAGACTCATTGCGAGACAGTGAGTATGGGAAAAGAAGAGTAGACGGAACTCTATGAAGAAAATTGAGATGCGGTGAGTAGAGTAGATCCAAGTCAACTCAAGAAGAGCCAAGTCTCAAGATGAAGTGACGGAAGAGTCATCCAATGATTGGAAGTTGACTCTAAGTCACCTAGGGAAAACAAAGAAATGCGGTCAAGTCGAGATAATCAGTAAAAAGATCCGTTGACGTAAATCAAGAGAATTACTTAAACAAGTAATATCTCCATATCACCTTTCTCGGAGTGCTCGGTCCGAAGCGTGCAAAAGGAATGAACCAATGGGAAGCACTACACCGTGTCGTAACTCGAAAAGGTGAAAGAACAATTCATACGAGGAAATGGCAATTCCAAGGATCGCAACAAGACAAGCCAACGATCGCAAGTGACTTTCAAAAAAAAAAAAAATAAGCCTATCTCTTCAACGGGCAAATTTTTGAAAGATCACTATAAAAGGCTGAGGAGTTTATTTGAGAAGTAGAGACACAATTCTGAGACTGAACCAAAAACGTTCAAGCAATTATTAGAAAATCAAACATTCTCAATCCTCAAGCCTACACTACGAAGAACATCAATCCAACACTCACTGTGAAGGAAAGATAACTTCAATCGGTTGAAGAGGAAAATACTTGAAAAATCAAGGGGTCTACATTCCACGAAGGATTGTAGGAAGGTTCAAGGTCGAACCAAGTCTTAAGCTTTTGGAGGGCTTCGTTATCAAATCCAAAGAGCTTGAGCAAGTGAGTCAGAGTAGCAAAGCGTGCCTGTGAAGAAGCCGAGTCGCACGAGAAGCCGGTGAGTGATCAAGGCGTCTCAGATCGAGTCCCAAAGGATCAAGTCATTTGTGTGATCAAGACTTGTATCCGGACTGTTACCACTTTGTATACCGATCAATACCTAGTGGATTCTCCGGGAGTTGGAGAAGAGAGGAGTAGAAGAATTACCCCATCTTGAACCTCTATAAAAATTTCATTGTGTCATTTACATTTCAAAGACTTTAATTCCTGCATCTTAAGCTGTTTAAATCACGATAAATTTGCTATCCACTTGATAATTCATAAGTACTAAACCAAGCATTAAATCCTTGTTTAATCAAACTTAAGGGTGTTAAGTCTCCGCTGAAAACAAAACCACAGTTGAGTTAATTTAGACCAACAAAGTGAGTTATTCCATCAACGGCTTGAGTTAGTGTTGAGAGACTAACTCTACTAATTAACTAAATTGGTCTGTCCATCAAGGACACAATTGTGTAGTATTAACTCGAATTTTTAAAAGGACTAAATCGAAAATTTGGTAAGGTTTATTCAACCCCCCCTTCTAAACCTTACACTTACACCCTTGGGACCTACAAAAATCAAGTAATTTAATACTAAAAATCAAAAATAAGAAAAATAAAAAGAAATAAATTTGTGAACCCCATGAGTATTTTCAACATCATTAGGAGTAACCTTAGGCACATAATCTCAACATGCTTCTTCAATATTAAATGCGAATACAGTTTTAAAAACCAATTCATGCAATTATATGGGTTCAAATTCCTAATATCATTTACTCCCCTGGTCAGGTGGTGCGTAAACAGTTGATTAATAACAATTGTAGTCTGATCAGAACGTTACAATTCTTATTAACTCCAAAAAGATTTGTGAATTGCATGACTCCGCACAAACACGTCTGTCACACATGTTTCATGTCTGAATTCGATTTTCCATTTTTGTTAAAACTCATCGTCCAAAATTTTGTAATAACAAATCTGACATGCAATTTATTGGCCAAATAAAAAGCAATTATAAATAAGCACTCAAATTCATAAAATAGAAAGCATGAAGCAATTAAGAAAATAAGTAATCATATTTAATATAAATCCACAATTTTGATTATGCCTCTAAGATCCGAAAAATATGACAAACATTGATTACAAACTCATAGACAAATCCGAATCAATATTATGACATCATATAAGCACATACAAGAGTTCTTAGACATAGAAAGAAAACCCCTTCTTGTCAGGATGGATTCTCCTTCCAAGCCCTCGAAGCTCTTGTGCTCCATAGACGCGAAATCCTTGTGGTGTTCTTCGCGACCTAGCCTTTTGCTCTCAGAAGCTCTTCGATTCTTTGGTTCTTGTGTTATTTGATGTGTTTTTGTTGTACGAAGTGATGTATGGAATGATGATTTTTCGAGCAAGACTTGGTCCCCTTTTATAGATGCTTAGACAGATTACTTGTAGAGTTGGAACGGGAAGCAAACTCTAAAAAATGCGCTGAAACAGACTCCCACACGGTCAGGCCATGTGGGTCCACACGGGCGTGTGGCCTTGGTCGCACGGGCAGGTGGTCGCACGGGTAGGTGGTGCGGCTGATAACCTTGTCCACATGGCCGTGTGAGTTCACACGGTCCGACCATGTGGACCTGCTTCGTCCTCTGTTTTCTTCCTTTCTTCACACAACCGTATGATCTTCACACCACCAGTCCACACGGCCGTGTGAGTCTACATGGTCCGGCCATGTGACTTGCTTTTGTTCCCTTTTTCCTTCGTTTTGATCTTCTCTTTTCATTCGGCAATCTTATATGGGCATCCCAACGGACATTTCTTCATTTTAAGCCCGTTTCCTGTAAGAATTACAAGAATACGCAGTATCATGCCCTTTAAAGGAAACCAAGTAAAAACATAGTAAATATGCGTGCAAATGCATCGATTATATATCAATTTAAGCCCCAAAATGCACATATATTTTACACACATCAGTCTACTCTCCAAGTGGAAGGAGCTATAGAAAGGTTCAAGGTTGAACCAAAAGATTTGAGCTCGTTGGAAGGCCGTGTGATCAATTCCAAAGGTTCAAAGGGAGCTGAAGTAGCAAGACAACTATCTTGTGAAGAAGCTGAGTCCCAGGAGCAGCCAGCTGTGTGATCAAGGTTGACTCAGACTGAGAACTACTCTGTAACCAGATCTGTTACTTAGTGGATTCCTGCAGGAGTTGGAGAAGAGTGGAGTAGAGGAATTATCCCATCCTCGAACCACTATAAAATTTGTTTGTGTCGTTTTACTTGCAACACTTTACTTTCCTGCACATTTTTGATATCTATTATTAAGTTAATATTGCTAAGCCAGCTGATAATAACATTGCTAAAAACAAATGTTAAAAGCAAGTTTAAAACAACAAAGGTGAAAAGTCTTCCGCTGAACAAAACCAAATCAACTGTTAATCTAAGTCTTCCACTTATTTATTTGTAGATTTCAATGCATTTTTACGCAAGTTTTTATGCATAGTTAGATAAGTTTCAATGTATATTTAGGCCGTACTCATTGTATATGGTCTTTCTTGAAGGTTGCCTTCCTGAAATCTATTTTTAATTATCAGTGCATATTTAACGTATTTTGCATACATAGTTAGTTGAGTTTCAATGCATATTTAGAACGATTGTTATGCATATTTGGAATACATTTTAAAGTGAATGTTCTGATTATAATGCAGCGAGCTTTATGCATATTTGGAATACATTTGCATATATTGTGCTACATATTTATGAATATCCTACTGCATACTTAAACATGCAAAGTAGGTAATTATGTTATAATGCTTAGGTTGTTTAAATGCATCAATTCGGTGTGGATAGTTTGTATCTTAGTTTTTTACTACGTAGCTAGTATATGAGTATTGAATATTTAGTTTGTTATCTGTATGTTTATATATATATAATATTTACTTTTATTAGCTAACTTTTTCCCCCAATGAAAAGTCACTGTATTTGATATTGCGTAATTAGGTATTATTTGATGTTTATTTAAGTATGTTATACTGTATATTACTTCTTTTTAATGTATGGTGATGATTAGATTGTATGTTTTATATATATTTTAATTTTTTGATGTAGCTAAATATGGTTTATTTTAAAATACAGTATTTTTTTTATTAATTATTTTTTGTTTGAATGTGATATTTTTTTCTAAATTCAAGTCTTTCTGCAGTATTTGGTATCCATAGTATGCGACAAATGTGATGAGTCGTTCAAAAATCCCGTCTAGTTAGACTATCTATGCCCTAGAGAGACTCGATAAATAAGGTTGGTTGTGAAATATTCGCTATGCAGCATATAGAGACTTACATTGGCGGTGAATTGAAAGATTGGGACTGTGGGCTAGAGAGGAGTGATGCTACACAGATTGCTAATTTGCGTACCAAGTACTGCTCAACAATAATGCTTGACGATGACAATGAGTAAAGAGTGAAACGTTTGGAAGAAGATTGGAAATTTCGGAATGGGAAGAAGAAATCATAGCTTTTTAGGGAAAATATTTGATCTTTTGAAGTTGGACAGTTTTTTTTTGTTTTTATTTTATTCTTATTATTGGTGGTTGAATGTTATGGCGCATGGTGTAAAAAGTTGATGTCCGTAATATAATTTAAATATTATAATACCTTTCTTTTTTTCTTTTTATGTATGTGTACATATTTTTATTAACGTTGTAGTATTTTAATTATTGTGTATAGTAACTTTTGTAGGAATTGCATACTTTAAACTAATATATTGCATACTTAGATATAACATGTTTTATATAGATGATCGAATTCTCATATACCTATAATTTTTATATCGTACTGGTTTGCTTGCTTTTTTTTAAACAAGAATGATGCATTATACCAAATGCAATACCAAATCTCATATTTAGAACTAATTTATTGCATACTTATAATTAACATGCCGCATTTTTTCACACTTCCATTCTACATTTATGAAATTAATAGTTGTATATAGATAACGATGTCTTTGCAAATTTATTACGATCAGATTGCATTTATAATGAAATTTGCAAAATATTGAATAGTGTCATGTATATTATATAGCAAGATGGATATGTTTGCAAACATAAGACTTAGTTTCGGGGAAAAGATTACATTGAATTGGCGTAATCTGACATATATGCATTCCTATTTTGCAGGAGTTTGATTAAATTGGTGTTATTTAATAGATATGCATTCCTATTTTGTAGGAGGTTGATATGGTAGTTTTCATTGTTATTTTTGTTTTGTCTATTATACCCTTATATGAATAATTCTTAATTATTCATATTTTTATGATGTTTAAGTATGAGCCACCCATGGAAATATTGCAACGGTCCAGATCAGTCTCTACGATCTCACCGCAGGTACTGGTCTCATATATATATATATATATATATATGGCAAAAACTTATATGACACCGTCTCATGGGTCTAAATTCGTGACACGGAGACCATATCCAAATGAAATCTAATTTTCTCTTTTACTCTCTCTTTCTCTCGCGAAAAGACACACATATACCTACTGCCTACACCTTCCCTTCTCTCTCTAGAAACACCTGCTTGGTCACAGTTTCCCCTTTTTTGTTTTCGTATTCTTCTATTTTTTCCTTTTATCAAATCTCGTCAAAAAATAACTTGATGTCGAACCATTACTATAATCCATATCTTCACCACCGCCACCATGTCTGCCGAAAATCGCCAATGATTTGCAAAATGGAATAGGGGAATATTGAATAGTGGAATTTTGGGGTTTTGTTGGAGGAATGTGAAGGTGTTCGCATCAGGATAATGTAATTATTGCAACTTACAATGTAATTAAATGAAAAGAAATCTCGGTAGAACTTCTTTCCTTTGGTTTAACATTATGGTTTAGAAAATGGGATCTTATAATTGTGAGAGACCCATCTCAGTAATTTTTTGCAGAGGGTGGAGCTTGGTGGTGATGTACATAATATAGCATCTATTGTTTTATGGATCAGAATGAAAGCCATGTATCTTTTGATATTGAAAATGGTCAAACAATTAAGTAAATATATACATATAGCCGTAGTGCGCACCTTAAAACATATGGACACAAATAACTCAATTTTTGTTACTCTTATAAGTTAGTATCGCTCTTTTAAAATGATACTTTTATAATAAAAACAGATATTTTTAAAGAAAAATTAATACTTTTGTGAATAATACTAAATATATAATAGTTGCGAACAGGTGTACATAGGTGCTAATAAGTGGTTCTGGTGATAATAGAGAATTGTTAGTTTCTTCTTGAAAAGTATTAGTTTTACTCTCATAAGTATTAGTTTTTAAATAATACTTTTAAAGTAAAAACAGATACTTTTAAAGAAAAATTTGATACTTTTTATGATCTCCTTTTAGAATATTATTTTTTACTCGAAAAGTATTACTTTTTATTATAAAACTATTACTATTAGATTTTTTAAAACTATATACCATTTTCCTTTAGCACTATTACTTTTACTTGAAAGTAATACTTTTTACTTAAAAAATTCTTACTTAGCAATGCCTTGAAAAGTATTAATATTTCTTGAAAAGTATCATTTTTAACTTAAAAAGTATACTTTT
This sequence comes from Rehmannia glutinosa, assembly GCA_016081115.2. Lineage (NCBI taxonomy): Eukaryota > Viridiplantae > Streptophyta > Magnoliopsida > Lamiales > Orobanchaceae > Rehmannia > Rehmannia glutinosa. The sequence goes on along the minus strand of CM071934.1, from coordinate 44,820,971 downwards.
TATTGTAAAAGTATTACTTGCTGCATCTTTTAAAACTATATATTATTTTCCTTTAAAACTTCTACTTTTTACTTAGAATGTAATACTTTTTTATTTTAAAAGTATTACTTACTATATTTATTAAAATTATTTATTATTTCCTTTAAACTATATACTTTTTATTTTCCTTGAAAAACATTATTGTAATATTCGACATTAAATTTTGAATCTCGGAATTTTAGAGTAAATTTTTGGCAAATTCAAGGATCTAAATTGTTAATTTTATTATTTGGGATTTTATAGTTAGTTAAGACTTTATTATCTCTAGAATATAAATCCGAATAGAAGACCTAAAATTAAGTTACAGGGCTCCCTATTTATTTCAAGCCACATTAAAATATAATTGATCCTTATTTTAGTGTATTTTCGGCCCAAATCGTAAACACATTCAAAAAGCCCATCAACCCATCTTGACTATATATAGTTCATTTCTAAATTTAGAAATTTCCAAAAATAGAAAAACTTCCAAAAGAAGTAAACAATTTTCTCTCTCTCCTTCACCTTTTCCGGCCAGCTCCACCGGCGGCTCCGTCGCCGGCCACGGGCCTTCGGCAGTGGAAATCAATAAATTTTATACCGTTGAACTCATCTCATCACCCTCGTTCCAAATCCATTGTTGGATTTTTGATACAATGCTCCGATCACCGGCAAATCGAAGTAAAAATTCAAAATTTGAAACTTTTGACTTCAGATCTACGGAGGTTCGACCGTTAGATTTTCACAAACCTTACGGTTTTAGAAATTCCATTCCATGGAGTTTCTAACGCCACCTCCCAGGCTAAGATCGGAGATCTAGATCGCCGAAAAAGCTGCCGCGAAGTTTACGCAAAGGTCGACGCAAACCCGCGCGACCGGCCAACTTTGACCGCCGATTCCTAGAGATCTACCGTTCTAAAATTGATGGGTAATATACCATTTTATTCCTCTTTTCATGGACTTTAAAACCCATCAATCAATTTCATGATCGGAGTTCTATTTTGATATGATTTGAAGTCAGAAATTTGGCGTATTTTTACCTTTCTTTTTCTTTTTCCAGCCTATTTTCTCCTCTCTCTCCCTGTTTCTCTTTTTCCCTCTTCCTTCCCTTTCAGTCGCAGGTATATGTGCGTGTGTATGGGTGTGTGTGTGCGCAGGTGTGTGCGTGTGTGTGCATCTATTGTGTGTGAGTGTGTGGGTTAAGGGGTGGTTTGGTTTGAATTTTGGAAGTTGAGGGGAGACTAAACAGAATTAGATACATTCTTGGCCTCAAATGGAGTTTCCAAAATCTTTCATTTAAGTCCCCTAGAATTTCATATAGGTCCCCAAAAAATTAATTCTTTGGATATTACAAATTGACCTCATTTCAGCTTATATAAAATTATAAACTGCACCCCAACATTTTAAAAACTGATTTTCGGATTTTACAAATATGCCCTAGTTTTTAATTAAAAATTCCTTAAGCATAACCTCCTCGTTTTCGATTCAAAAGGGGCCAAACGAACTCCGATTGAGCCCAAATTCGAACCACAAGCTTATCACACCCTCCTTGTATGTAGGGTTATCTAAAATTTCAATATTACCCGTCCATCACCTAAATTCAATAAATGAGTTCCGAATGCCCTTTAATAGCCCGTTTCGCTCATAACTTCTTCAATTCACATCCAAATGCCCCCAAATTTTGGGGATATCTTTCCTAGTATATTTAAGTTACGATAAAATATTATAATTCCATTTTGAGCTCCTAAGGCGTATTATACTATTTTTTGTAGGAGACGAGATTGAGCCGACAACTAGGACTTGCATCTTGCACTATCATTCTACATGCCATTAAGGTGGGGTTACCTTTACACTTAACCATGTACTATTGCTATTCAATACAAGTTGACTGTTTAATTAATCATGATTAGTATATTTTGCATGAATTCCATGTTGCGGTTGCACCATACATGTTACATATTTATGTGTTGTGGTGACGATCACTTCACATTATGAACTCGTACATATTACAAAGTTACGGCTTGTCGGTACAAATGCCACGTATGATGCATCTCTGCTATTTGTAATTAATTACGCAGTTGCTTAAGTGTACCCCACTGAGTGTAGTGCAAAACACTCACCCCACTATTTAACATTTTCAGATACAGGGCAAAGTATATGTGACGACCTGGTCTCCACCATTTCTTAATAATTCCAAGATCCCCATTTTCGTTTATTTATGATGTAAGAAGTTAATTTTTATGTTAAATTAAATGTGGGCTTATTTACATTTTATAAAAGTAATTTGTCGAGTTGTGAGTCGAAATTTGTGTTGAAATTATTTTCGCTGCTTATTTATGATAAAGTTGCGTATGTGAGCGCGGAGTTTATGTTGATTATTGGTTGTTGGTGTTAAGATCTTAAATGAATATTAAATGTCGGTTTGGATAAACTTGATTCCTATTTTGTTATAAAAAAATTAATTTGGATTTCAACTCGTAAATTTTCTAAAATAGTAACGCCTAAAAGAAAAATAACTTTCAAATATATTTGCAAATCGGGGCGTTACAGATTGGTATTAGAGCAAGGTCTCGGACCTTGTTATTTATTGTTTGGTTTAAAACACAAAGTGGCAACATTTTTAGGTGTGATTCGACTTTTGTTATTTAGAGACTTTAGTATCAAAATTATTTAGCAGAACGTGTACAAAATAAAATTCCACTTTTCGGAGTTGTGTGCGTTTAAACTTGTTTCTTAATAGTTATGAACATGATACGAGGTTTTGCTTTTTTAGTGTCTTACAAGTCAAAAACTTTGTACAAAATGGGATTTCGAGTATCGAGACATATTGAGACAATAATATTATTTTTTTAAAAAAGGGTGATTTTTGGAGTAAACATGGCCCAAAGTCGACATGTTATACTAAGCCCTGAAAGACATGCATTGCATGAGTATGATTTCACATGCAAATTCACATGTTCTACAATCTCAAGCCATATTACATATACAACTTATGATGGAGACTACGTCTCCCATGTTATGCCATGATATGCAATATTTCATCATGAACATGTGATATGTAAAGCTATGTTTCAGATGAGGATTTCATCCTACATTTTTACGATAATCTCAAAATTGTTATGTACTTTACATATTCAAAATGCGATGAACGGACATAGTTGGGCCTTTGCAGACTCTCAGACTCTAATTCTGCTTGTTTGACATAATTTGTCCACGTCTGGCCAACATGTGAGACATAATTTTATCGACAAGGAGCGTATCTGCTTACACCATGATATTTTCAAATATGCTCGTGATTGTACAATTATTATTTCATGAAATATTTCACACCAAGTACATGGTTTACCTTTCATAAAAAGGATTTCACATGACATATGCATCATGATTTTACAAACTTCACTACATGCCATGACATTTTAGCTCTTGAGAACTAATGCTCTAAAATGTGATCACGATGAACTTTAGTCTAGTCTTTGGATTTTGTACTGTTACTTTGAGGACGTTATTATGTATGTATTGGATGAAGTATGGACCTTTCACCGCTAATGATGCCTTAGAAGAATTATCTTGATAATGTAACAATACTAGCCATCGTATGAATATTAGTTATAATGTACTATGATAAGATCTAATATTTTGATTTACTTACTCTTGTGCAACTTGAGTTTTGGAGATGTTATAATTAAAATTGATCAGTGTGTTGAATATGAATGACCGAGATGTTATTTTGAGATCTTGCTGGATCAGGAATTTGATCTATATATTGTTGGTATTACTAACAATTAAGGTAGTGATTTATATGTACGAGGTTATATGTATTTGAGATATACATGGGTTATTAGTTTAATGTGATGATTGACGGATGTTTGTACTCGAGTAGAGTAAGATTTGACGTTTGTATTTCTGTTTTGGGTATTGATCACGATATATGACTTTCCTGCTGATGTAAGGAAGTGACGTCAATCAGTCCCCCCATTCCAGATTCAAGCAAAAGACCTCTCTAATATCCGAGATTTAGATATTCCTTCTTCACAAGTATCACTAAAGAATGAACTAGTGATACTCCAGGAAGTCAACCATCCCCTCGAACTCCAAAAGTTCTAAAGGAGGACGGTGTTAATATTAATGAGACTTATGAAAAATGTGGATTGGTGTTATTTGGATTATGCGGATTTTCTGACATTACTTTGAGACTTGAGTAGTCTAAGATATCTGATCAATATATATGCAACATGCATAGTTTGAGAAGCTTATAATTTGTGGATATTTGAGATAAACATTGGGTTGATATATGATTATAATGGTGGTGTGGAAGTCTGGATAGTGACTACGAATTACTGTCAGAAATATTTGGATGATATATTATTTGATTTTTGATCTTATTTGTGATTTGGATGTTGGATTATTAACGGACTATTTTGTGTGATGTGATTTTGGGAGTAAGGATGTGACTGTAAGATCGGACATATACCATGAAAGTGAATGTACTCTTTGAGGGGCTTATCAGGACTAATAAACATATTAATCTGTGGAGAAAAAATATTGATGACGAGTGTATTGGTTATTGGTATATTTTAATGTATAAAAATCTTGATGTAATTTTGGGTTTACCTTTACCTAAAGAGAAATGAGCAGTAATTAAATGTGACGAACTAGTAGTAGTGTTCAAAAGCTTGATGGGAAAGAGATTGTCTCCGTAGGGCGAAAATTAGGCCAGTACCACAAGAAGTATGGTGTTTACTGTGAAAGTTATGAGAATTATGAGCAATGAGGATTTCTGACTTATTTGAATAAGATGATGAACACTAAGCCAATCGATATTACCATTGATGACGTATTTGTATTAGAAGATATAAGAATGTTTTACCCAGACGAAATGCCCAACATACCACCAAATAGACAAGTTGAATTTATAATAGGTCTCATATTTCAATAAGTTATTTAGACCAGTGCATCACCATGAACTACAAGGACTAGTTTGATTAGTGGAAAGACGCATGTGTACTTTTGAAGGTTGATCACATGGTGACGATTAAGGACATTGGCCTATCAAAAATAAATTTATTAAGCTAGTATATGCATCATATGTTTGTCGTGATGCTATTTAATTATTGAGCAAGCACCAACACTATCTATGGACCTGGTGAACGGAATGTGTCATTCTTACTTGGGTAAATTATAATGGTATGTGCATCCGATGTTTTATTTTATTTAATGATTGGGGAATGACACGAGGAAATATCTGATGATTTTATTGGAGGCACTCGATGGAAAGAAGTTTTGGGGTAGATTTAAGAAGTTTAAATTGGTTGAGGCTCGGGTTCTGGCTCTGGGGTCGGCTCCCTCCTTCTTCTCGTATTCCTCCTAGTTCCTCTTGCATCCCTAGAAGCCATGAATTCAATGGTTGAAGAGTAAACATCTGAAATTTGGGAATTCTTGAAGTACCCCCAAACTTGGTGTAGAACTTGGAGAAGTTGAGAATTTGAAGGTATTTGGTATTGGGTTTCTTGAGAAAGTGAAGGATTTATGTTTTTGGTTAGAGGTTGGAGGTGTATTTATAGAGATTTTGAGAGTGGTTTGAGTCTTAGGGGAGAGAATTTTCGTGGGTTAGGGTTTGTGTAGAAGAAAGTATGAGAAAAAGTGGGATTTTAGGGTAAAAATAGGGGAAATTCGCAAGCTGCCTGATTTTTATTTCTGGGGCCACACGGCCGTGTGGGATGACACGGTCTGGCCATGTGGCCCTGCAAATTGGTGCTGTTGCGTCTGTTTTGCCATCCTTTGACCACACGGTCGTGTGATGGTCACACAGTCCAGCCGTATGGTGCTGGGCAATTTGCCTTATCGCACGGCCAGGTCTTGTGATATAACACGCCCGTGTTGAGTTGGTTCCGTACTTTTTTTTGGGAGTTTGCCGTGACGTCTCCTACACAACAACTCAAGAAAACTAAACAAAACTAAAAATCAAGTTAATAAATAAAAATTATAACTAAAAATAAAAATTAATATTGAAGGCGATACAAAAAAAAGAAATATACGGAAAATATGAAATAAATTGGGTTGCCTCCCATACAACGCTAAGTTTAACATCTTCGGCAGACTTCAGATTTCTAATCACTATTGCTAAAATATGTCAGTTGAAACATGTGGACCCTTTATGCCATCCATCAGACGAATGGCGTTGCATTGCTCCTGTGGATTTAGCTCAGTATCGCTTGGGAATTTGCCTTCCTGGTGTTGGCCTCCCACAGCAGTTGCGATTTGGGCTACTTGTGTTTCCAGTGATTTCAGTCTTGCGTTTACGTTCGTGTTTAGCTGAGTGACCTGTTCTTCTATCCTGTCTATTTTGGCTTCATCATTGTTCAGTCTTGCCCTTGTTTCTCTGATAAATGAGGATAGCATCTCTTCAACAGATGCTTTCTTTTCATTGGACTCCGCTCTGCCTTGATTACCCACGTTATATCCCTGTGGTGGCTACAAAACATTTTTATTGTTAGCATAAGAGAAATTTTCATGGTTTTGCAACCCTGGATGATAGTAGTTGGGTATCTGATTATTTCTGTAATTATTGTTGAAGTTTCTTTGTTGGCCTACAAAGTTTGCTTCCTCTTCAACAACAACAGGATCTCTTGGAGTCACTTCGCATCGCCGATTTCATATTCAAAGACGGACACTTCGTGAGCATGGAGACTTTTTCAACCTGAACTTTTGCCACTCGTCGGACAATCGACCTTTCGGATGGCCATTGGTAACTGTTGTTCGCCATCTCCTCTAGTAACTCTAGTGCCTTCTCAGGATATTTCCCTAGTAGTGCACCTCCAGATGCAGCATCTATAATTGTTCTTGTGTTACCACTCAAACTATTATAGAAGTACTATGAACCTGTTGGTAGTCGGAATATCCGTGTTGAGGGCACTTCCTTAGCAATTCCCGGAATCTATCCCATGCTTCATATAGCGGCTCAGATCTAATTTCCTAAATCAAGGCGATTTGATTTTAAGCGCAACGTCTTTTTGGGGAAGTATTTGGCTAGAAAACCGACTTAGTTCTCGCCCAATTTGCGGTTGGTGGTGTTAAAAGTATAACCATCCCTTAGCCTTTATTATCGCAGAGAACGCGAAATGGCGGCATCGAATGATATCCTCATAAACACCATTCATCTTAATGAGATCGCAAATTTCTAGAAAGTGCACCAGATGCGCGTTTGGATCCTCGACGGCTCTACCCTCTAATAGGTTTTGTGACACCATCTGGATCAATGTCGGTTTTAGTTCAAAATTGTTTGCATTGATCGGCAGACGGGCCACACCCCCATAAGTTTGGCTTACCTCTGGCTGAAAGTAGTCCCTAACTGCCCTTCTCGTGGGCCTTTCCATAATTCCGTCCTGGACGCCGACCCCTGGTGGGCGTTCCTCATTGTTTCTGTTTTCCACTACATTCGGATTAATCCCATCCGCCATTGCTTTGGCTCTTTTCCTTAGTTGTTTGGTTGTCTTTCCGATTTCCAAATCAATGGGAATTGGCTGTGTGGATCTGAAACGCGTGATCATGCACTATCTGCACTAAACAAAAACAATGTTAAAATCGAACCAAAAGAAAAAATAAAAAAAAATCAAAAACAAAAAGGAAAAAAATATATTTACAAAAATGCTTCAATTAAGATTGAACTACTTATTACTATATCTAAGTAGAATCTAATCAGTCCCCAGCAACGGCGCCAAAAACTTGTTCGCCAATTTTTTTTTTGGTTCATACAACTGCAAGTGTACAGTGTAGTTTATAGAATGATGGCAAGCAAGGTCGTATTCCTCAGGGATTGAAGCTCAAAATACTTATGCTATAATTACATTGTATTCCAGTTTTATTGAAGCGACCGAAAATCAAGTAATTTAATAACTAAAAATTGAAAAATATAAGAAAAATAAAAAGAAATAAATTTGCGAACCCCACAAGTATTTTCAACATCATTAGGAGCAACCTTAGGTACATAATCTCAACATGCTTCTTCAATATTAAATGCGAATAAAGTTTTAAAAACCAATTAATGCAATTCTATGGGTTCAAATTCCTAATATCATTAACTCCCCTGGTCAGGTGGTGCGTAAATAGTTGATTAATAACAATTGTAGTCTGGTCAGGATATTAAAATTCTTATTAAGTCCAAGAAGATTTGTGAATTGAATGACTCCCCACAAACACGCCTGTCACACATGTTTCATGTCTGAATTCGATTTTCGTTTTTGTTAAAACTCATCGTCCGAAATTTTGCAATAAGAAATCCGATATGCAATTTATTGGTCAAATAAAAAGCAATTATAAATAAGCACTCGAATTCATAAAATAGAAAGTATGAAACAATTAAGAAAACAAGTAATCATATTTAATATAAATCCACAGTTTCGATTATGCCCCTAAGATCCGAAAAATATGCCAAACATTGATTACAAACTCATAGACAAATCCGATTCAATATTATGACATCATATAAGCACAGACAAGAGTTCTTAGACATAGAAATAAACCCCTTCTTGTCAGGATGGATTCCTCTTCCAAGCCCTCAAAGCTCTTGTGCTCCCTAGATGCGAAAGCCTTGTGGTGTTCTTCGCGACCTAGCCTTTTGCTCTCAGAAGCTCTTCGATTCTTTGGTTCCTGTGTTATTTGATGTGTTTTTGTTGTATGAAGTGATGTATGGAATGATTATTTTTCGAGCAAGACTTGGTCCACTTTTATAGATGCCTGGAGAGATCACTTGTAGAGTTGGAAAGGGAAGCAAACTCTAAAAAACGCGCTGAAACAAACTCCCTCACGGTCAGGCCGTGTGGGTCCACACGGGCGTGTGGCCTTGGGCTTAGCCCTTTGTCGCATGGGCAGGTGGTCGCACGGGTAGGTGGTGTGGCTGATAACCTTATCCACACGGCCGTGTGAGTTCACACGGTCTGACCGTGTGGACCTGTTTCGTCCTCTGTTTTCTTCCTTTCTTCACACAACCGTGTGATCTTCACACCACCAGTCCACACGGCCGTGTGAGTCTACACGGTTTGGCCGTGTGACTTGATTTTGTTCCCTTTTTCCTTTATTTTGATCTTCTTTTTGCATTCGGCAATCTTATCCGGGCATCCCAACTGGCATTTCTTCATTTTAAGCTCCGTTTCCTATAAGAATTACAAGAATACGCAGTATCATGCCCTTTAAAGAAAACCAAGTAAAAACATAGTAAATGTGTGTGCAAATGCATCAATTATATATCAATTTAAGCCCCAAAATGCACATATATTTTACACACATTAGTCTACTCTCCAAGTTGAAGGAGCTGTAGAAAGGTTCAAGGTCGAACCAAAAGATTTGAGCTCATTGGAAGGCCGTGTGATCAATTCCAAGGGTTCAAAGGGAGCTGAAGTAGCAAGGCAGGTGTCTTGTGAAGAAGCTGAGTTCCAGGAGTAGCCAACTGTGTGATCAAGGTTGACTCAGACTGAGAACTACTCCGTAACCAGATCTGTTACTTAGTGGATTCCTCCAGGAGTTGGAGAAGAGTGGAGAAGAGGAATTACCCCATCCTCGAACTACTATAAAATTTGCTTGTGTCGTTTTACTTACAACACTTTACTTTCCTGCACATTTTTTATATCTGTTGTTAAGTTAATATTGCTAACCCAGCTGATAATAACATTGCTAAAAACAAGTGTTAAAAGCAAGTTTAAAACAACAAGGGTGAAAAATCTTCCGCTGAACAAAACCAAATCAATTGTTAATCTAAGTGTTAGCTGATCACAACTAAGTTATACTATCAACAGCTCAGTCGAGTCTGTTGAGTGGGTAACTTTGCCGAAGTAAGCCAACCTAGTTGTCCCTCAAAGACTTAGCTGATTTGAGTAAACTCTAAAAATCATTTAAAATGACTAAAATCGAAAATTTGGTAAGGTTTATTCAACCCCCTCTCCTTCTAAACCTTACAACTCACCCCTTGGGACCTACAGTTAGGGTATGCCATAGCATATGTGTACATTTTTATGCATAATCAGTTGAGTTTCATTACATGTTTACTTATTTCATTCTGTATATGGTTTCTATTGAAGGTTATATTCCACTTATTTATTTGATAGATTTCAATGCATTTTTACGCATGGTTTTATGCATAGTTAGATAAGTTTCAATGTATATTTAGGCCATACTCACTGTATATGGTCTTTCTTGAAGTTTCCTTCCTGAAATCTATTTTTAATTATCAGTGCATATTTAACGTGTTTTGCATACATAGTTAGTTGAGTTTCAATGCATATTTAAGACGATTGTTATGCATGTTTGGAATACATTTTAAAGTGGATGTTCTGATTATAAATGCAGTGAGCGTTATGCATATTTGGAATACATTTACATATAGTGTGCTACATATTTATGAATATCCTACTGCATACTTAAACATGCAAAGTAGGTAATTATGTTATAGTGCTTAGGTTGTTTAAATGCATCCATTCGGTGTGAATAGTTTGTATCTTAGTTTTTTACTACGTAGCTAGTATATGAGTATTGAATATTTAGTTTGTTATCTATATATATATATAATATTTACTTTTATTAGCTAACTTTTCCCCCCAATGAAAAGTTATTGTATTTGATGTTGCGTAATTAGGTATTATTTGATGTATATTTAAATATCTTATACTGTATATTACTTCTTTTTAATGTATGGTGATGATTAGATTGTATGTTTTATATATTTTTTAATTTTTTGATGTAGCTAAATATGGTTTATTTTAAAATAGAGTATTTTTATTTATTTTTTTATTAATTATATTTTGTTTGAATGTGATATTTTTTCTAGATTCAAGTCTTTCTGCGGTATTTGGTATCCATAGTATGCGACAAATGTGATGAGTCGTTCAAAAATCCCGTCTAGTTAGACTATCTATGCACTGGAGAGACTCGATAAATAAGGTTGATTGTGAAATATTCGCTATGCAGCATATAGAGACTTACACGGTGAATTGAAAGATTGGGACTGTGGGCTAGAGAGGAGTGATGCTACACAGATTGTTAATTTGCGTACCAAGTACTGCTCAACAATAACGTTTGACGATGACAATGAGTAAAGAGTGAAACGTTTGGAAGAAATTTGGAAATTTTGGAATGGGAAGAAGGAATCGTAGCTTTTTAGGGAAAATATTTGATCTTTTGAAGTTTGACAGTTTTTTTTTGTTTTTATTTTTATTCTTATTATTGGTGGTTGAATGTTATGGCGTGTGGTGTGAAACGTTGATGTCTGTAATAGAATTTAAATATTATAATACTTTTCTTTTTTTCTTTTTATGTATGTGTACGTATTTTTATTAACGTTGTAGTATTTTAATTATTGTGTATAGTAACTTTTGTAGGAATTGCATACTTTAAACAAATATATTGCATACTTAGATATAACATGTTTTTATATAGATGATCGAATTCTAATATACCTATAATTTTTATATCGTACTGGTTTGCTTGCTTTTTTAAACAAAGAATGATGCACTATACCAAATACAGTACCAAATCGCATATTTAGAACTAATTTATTGCATACTTAGAATTAACATGCCGCATTTTTTCACATTTACATTCTACATTTATGAAATTAATAGTTGTATATAGATAACGATGTCTTTACATATTTATTACGATCAAATTGCATTTATAATGAAATTTGCAAAATATTGAATAGTGTCATGTATATTATGTAGCAAATGGGTATGTTTGCAAACATAAGACTTAGTTTCGGGGAAAAGATTACATTGAATTGGCATAATATGATATATAAGCATTCCTATTTTGTAGGAGTTTGATTAAATTGGTGTTATTTAATAGATATGCATTCCTATTTTGTAGGAGGTTGATATGGTAGTTTTTCATTGTTATTTTTGTTTTGTCTATTATACCCTTATATGAATAATTCTTAATTATTCATATTTTTATGATGTTTAAGTAAGAGCCACCCGTGGAAATATTGCAACGGTCCAGATCAGTCCCTACGGTCTCACCGCAGGTACTGGTCTCATATACATATATATATATGGCAAAAACTTATATGAGACCGTCTCACGGGTCTAAATTCGTGAGACGGAGCCCATATCCAAATGAAATCTAATTTTCTCTTTTACTCTCTCTTTCTCTCGCGAAAAGACACACATATACCTACTGCCTACACCTTCCCTTCTCTCTCTAGAAACACATGCTTGGTCACAGTTTCCCTTTTTTTGTTTTCGTATTCTTCCATTTTTTCCTTTTATCGATTAAATCTCGTCAAAAAAAATAACTTGATGTCGAACCATTACTATAATCCTTATCTTCACCACCACCACCATGTCTGCCAAAAATCGCCGATGAATTGCAAAATGGAATAGGGGAATATTGAATAGTGGAATTTTGGGGTTTTGTTGGAGGAATGTGAAGGTGTTCGCATCAGGATAATGTAATTATTGCAACTTGCAATGTAATTAAATGAAAAGAAATCTCGGTAGAACTTCTTTCCTTTGGTTTAACATTATGGTTTAGAAAATGGGATCTTATAATTGTGAGAGACCCATCTCAGTAACTTTTTGCAGAGGGTGGAGCTTGGTGGTGATGTACATAATATAGCATCTATTGTTTTATGGATCAGAATAAAAGCCATGTATCTTTTGATATTGAAAATGGTCAAACAATTAAGTAAATATATACATATAGCCGTAGTGCGCACCTTAAAACATATGGACACAAATAACTCAATTTTTGTTACTCTTATAAGTTAGTATCGCTCTTTTAAAGTGATACTTTTATAATAAAAACAGATACTTTTAAAGAAAAATTAATACTTTTGTGATTAATACTAAATATATAATAGTAGCGAACAAGTGTACATAGGTGCTAATAAGTGGTTTTGGTGATAATAGAGAATTGTTAGTTTCTTCTTGAAAAGTATTAGTTTTACTCATAAGTATTAGTTTTTAAATAATACTTTTAAAGTAAAAACAGATACTTTTAAAGAAAAATCTGATACCTCCTTTCAGAATATTATTTTATACTCGAAAAGTATTACTTTTTATTGTAAAAGTATTACTATTAGATTTTTTAAAAGTATATACCATTTTCCTTTAACACTATTATTTTTACTTAAAAAATTCTTACTTAGCAATGCCTTGAAAAGTATTAATATTTCTTGAAAAGTATCATTTTTAACTTAAAAAGTATACTTTTTATTGTAAAAGCATTACTTGCTGAGGAGAGAGAAAACTGAGGTTTTGTATATAAGGGACGTGAAAGGACGGTTTTTACTTTTTGAAATTTTTATCAAAATCAATGGCTAAGATTGGAGCTTCTAAACCGCATTTAATTCCCCGCATTAAATGCAGCAGCATTTATATCCAATCATATGGTTTACTGTGCAGCTTTTACTGTGACCGTCATTATTATGCTGACGTCGTCCTTAAAAACATTCCCGCTCATTTAAAAACAACTGCGTTTTTGTCACTTAGATCATAAATGATTCAGCTTATATCCAAAGTGACTTAATTCTGCTTCTCTCTCTTATGAAGTAACTCAGCTGTTAGCTAACTCGATACAACTGACTTCCCGACTAGGCTGTTTCACTTGGCTGAAATATGAAACTTTATCTTTTTCAAATTTCTCATCTTCTATCTCTACTGATTGAGTCTTCTGAGTATGCTAACTCAGCTCAATTAACCCTAAATCATTCTTGAGCTCTTCAAACCTTGATTCACATAGAGGCTTTGTGAATATATCAGCTAACTGTTTATCAGTTGAGATGTATTCCAAGGTGATGTCTTTCTTTTTAACATGATTTCTTATAAAATGATATCGGACATCAATGTGCTTTGTTCTTGAATGCAACACATGATTCTGAGTGATTGCAATAGTACTAGTGTTATCACAAATAATTGGAATCTCTTTTTCTTCAATATCATAATCTCTCAACTCCTGTCTCATCCATAAGACTTGGGCACAACAACTGCCCGCAGCTATGTCTTATGCTTCAGCTGTGGATGTGGTAATTGAATTTTGTTTCTTACTGAACCAAGAAACTAATCTATTTCCAAGTATTTGACATGTACCTGAAGTACTCTTCCTGTCAACTCTACATCCAACATAGTCTGAGTCTGCGTAACCAATCAGCTTGAATCCACCTTCCTTTGAATACCATAAGCCAACTTTCTGGCATCCCTTCAAATATCTTAGGATTCTCTTAGCTGCAGTCATGTGGCTCTCCTTTGGTGCAGATTGAAACCTTGCACATACACCTACTGCAAAGGTGATATCTGGCATGCTTGCTGTTAGATAGAGCAATGATCCAATGAGTGCTCTATATCGGTTTGGTCATGACTTTACCATCGCAACCATGTCCATCTTGATTGATGTATTCATTGGAATTTCTGAAGACTTCTCTTCCATACCAAATTTCTTCATTAAATCTCTGGTATATTTTGTTTGACTTATGAAGGTTCCATCCTTCATTTGCTTGACTTGAAGTCCTAGGAAGAAAGTCAGCTCTCCCATCATGCTCATCTCAAATTTACCTTGCATGAGGTTTGAGAACTTGTCACACAGCTCTTTATTTGTGGAACCAAAAATGATATCATCCACATATAATTGAACAAGCAGTATACTCTCTCCATCTTGAATTCTGAAGAGTGTTCTATCAACTTTGCCTTTGGTGAATTCATTGTCAGTTAGAAATTGAGACAATGTATCATACCATGCTCTTGGTGCTTGTTTCAATCCATATAATGCTTTCTTGAGCTTATAGACCTTATCTCCAATAGTTTTCTGCTCAAAACCTGGAGGTTGTTCAACATAGACTTCATCCTCTAATAGTCCATTTAGAAATTCACTCTTCACATCCATTGGATACACAGTGAAGTTCTTATGTGCAGCATAAGCAAGAAACATCCTTATTGCTTCCAATCTAGCAACAGGAGCAAAGGTTTCATCAAAATCTATACCATCTTCTTGGCAATACCCTTTGGCTACCAATCTTGCTTTGTTTCTTACAATAGATCCTTCCTCATTCATCTTGTTTCTGAAAGCCCATTTTGTGCCAATAATATTTTGATGGGTTGGCCTTTGCACTAATTCTCATACTTTGTTTCATTCAAACTGATTTAGCTCTTCTTGCATGGCTTGAATCCAATGTGTGTCATCTAATGCTTGAGACACATCTTTAGACTCTATCTGGGAAATAAAATAAGTGAACATAACTTCATGTTGTGCTCTGGATCTGGTTCTTATGACATCTCTAACATCTCCAATAACTAACTCTGGTGGATGATCTCTTAGCCATCTCACATCAGGTTGGAGTAAGTCTGCTGGATTCAGTCGTCTTGTCTTGAACAGCTCTTTGAGATTCAGCTATCTCATCTTAATCTGGGTTGAGTGCTCTTACTTCAGCTTCAACATAAGGACTCTTCTGCATAATTGGTTGATTCAGCTTATCAGCTAACTCTTCAATGTCTTCTCCACTCACATTAGGCTCATCAAAAACCACATGGATAGACTCTTCTGTAACCATAGTCCTCTTGTTCAGCACTCTATAGGATTTACTTTCAGCTGAGTATCCCAAAAAGATACCTTCATCAGCTTTATCATCAAAAGCCTTCAAATTATCTTTGCCATTGTTATGGATGAAACATTTACATCAAAATATCCTGAAGTATCCAACATTTGGCTTTCTCCCTATCCAAATCTCATAGGGAGTCTTGGTCAATTGCCTGTTGATCATGCATCTATTTTGAGTATATGGCTCCATTCCAAAATCTCTTAGGCAATCCAACTTTAGCTAACATGGTCCTTGCAGCTTCCTTGAGAGTTCTATTCCTTCTTTCAGCTATTCCATTCTGTTGTGGAGTTCTTGCAGCTGACAACTCATGAGCAATTCTATTTTCAACACAATACTGAGTTATTATCCCATTGACAAACTCAGTTCCTCTGTCGGATCTTATTTTTATAATGGTTTGGCTCTTTTCATTTTGAACTCTTTTCATCAGCTGAGGTAACTTCTGCAAAGTTTCCTTCTTTTTACACATGAAGATTGTCCATGTATATCTTGAATAATCATCCACCACCACTAAGGTGTATTTCTTTCCATTATTTTGATGGCTCAATGGACCAAATAAATCCATATGCAAATGGATGTAATATCCTTGTTGAGGAAGGACTTGGCTTATCCTTGAATGAAGACTTTATTTGCTTTCCCATCTGGCATGCATCACATACACTTTCTTTCTTGTACACTGAGTTTGGCAATCATTCTACAAGATGACTCTTTGCAAGCTTGTTGATTGTCTTGAAATTTAGATGACTCAGCTTCTTGTGCCACAACCAACTTAATTCAGCTGTGCTTTTTGCTAACAGACAAGTGCTTGGTGTAGCAGTAGACCAATCTACCACATACATATTCTTCTGTCTTGATCCTTGCAGCACTATCTCATTTGATTCAGCATCTTTGATCTGGCACACTCCCATGTTGAATCCAACATTGTAGCCTTTATCATAGAGTTGGCTGGTGCTTAACAGGTTGAAGTTGAGGCCTTCAACATAAGCAATATCTGTGATTTCCAATCCATTTTTCTTGATAGATCCCATGCCTTTGATCTCCCATGGAGCTTTATTTCCTCCAAATATGACTTTTGCACCTCTAATCTCCTTGAATCTTGACAGATTTTTCTTGTTTCCTATCATATGTCTGGAACAGCCACTATCCATGTACCAGGTTCCTTGGCACTCAGTTGTTCCTTGAACCTGCAAGCAAAGAAATCAATTTTGAGGTACCCATACTTGTCTGGGTCCTGAGGGGTTAATGATACAAGATGATCCAACCAGCCTATAGCCAAAAGATTTGACTCTAAGAGGTTGCCATCTATCAATGCCATAATCATAATGCACATTAGCAAATTGCTTGGGGATTTTAGGTTCATACAACTGTCTCTTTTGTCTGTATGCTTGTGTTTGTATTTTAGCAATTGCTTTCTTGGGGTAGTTGTGATATTTCTGACTGTAGTGATTGGGTGCGTATGTGTGCTGATAATAGCTCTTTTGCCTTTGGAATGACCTTTGCTGAGGTTTAGGTCTTTGCCACTTTGTCTTGTATTCCATAGGTCTTTGCTAATGTTTCACATTATTCCAATCAGCATAGTTTGGATAGTTTCTACCATTCCCATCATATGTATTTCTCTGATGAAATTTCTGGGGTTTTTGGTAGCTCTGTTAGCTTTTCACAGAGTATTTTCTGTTTGGAGTTTGCTGAGGAACTTGGCTGGATTTCTTCTCAGCTGTCCTCTCAGCATACTCAACTGGATGTGTACCTTTCCCTTTGTATCCAATGCCAGTTTGTTTGTGATTATGCTTTGGAGTGAATGTGGGTGCAACATTTGGTGTTTTGGGTTTTTGAGATGCTTCATTACTTGAAGATCTTTTTTCCAAAATCACTCTTGGAGTTTGACTATGCACAAAAGAATTAAATCCTATGCTTGTCTTATCTCCACATTGTTTTTAACTCATAATCAGATCATCCAGTAATTTGGATGCCTTTGTAAATGAGGCAATCACATTTTTAAGATCTTTCTCCCTCTTTTCTATAGCAGCTAACACTGTTGTGATCTTTGCATTTTCAGCCTTCAGCTTAGTGTTTTCATCAGCTATATGACTCAGATTACTCAGCTCTTTAGTCAGCTGTGAGTTTTGGCTTTTAAGCTGGGTGTTTTTCTCATTTGGAATAGTGTGTGAGGATTTTATGTGTTCAAAATCTTTGTTGGGACATTTGTTTATTAGATTTTGATGAATGCCATGTAAAACTTAGACTAGAAAGTTGACACCCCATTTTCCTTGTAATTTGCATTGTAATAGATAAATGCATTTAGCCGAGTCAAGTCAGCTATGCCTGGATATACAAGAAGTCAACTGAATGACTAAAATGAAGACTCCGCTGTGAGACAGCTGAGTATGGCAAGAAGAAGAAGTCAAGAACTCGACTGAAGAGGTCCATTGAATGTCTCAGGGCCATAACCTTCATTTCCCATTCAACTGGGAGGCTTCTTAAGATCTTCATACACATTTCCTTTTGTGTATATTCCTTCCCAAGACCTGAACGCTCATTTGTGATCTTAGTGAATCTGGCATCCAGCTGATCCAAGGTTTCACCTGCAAGCATTTTCAAGTTTTCAAATTTTTGAACAGCAACAGACAGTTTATTTTCTTTAATTTGTTCTGATCCTTCACAAATTAAAGTCAGCTTATTCCAGATTTCTTTTGCAGATTTGCAAGATTTGACTTTATTGAACATTGCTTTGTCCAGTGTCTTGTAGAGTATGTCCTTGGCCACATTGTCCAAGTTATATCTATTTCTATCCTCATTAGTCCACTCAGTCCTTGGTTTTTCAACCATGGTTGGTCTTGCTTCAGCAACAACTTCTTCTCCTTCAGCTGCAGCTGCTCTTATTGCAGTCGTGTTCACTTTGAGTATTTGCAATGGCCCATCCTCAATCACAAGCCACATTTCATCATGTAATGCAGATAGATGAGCCTGCATACGAATTTTCCAATCATCAAATTCTTCAACAGTGAACATAGGAATGCGTGTCAGATTTGCTTCCATGAAAATAAATTTGCTTAAAATGAAAGACTTTGAAAAGATATAGATCTAGTTTAGTAACCAGTGCGGAAGGCTCAATGAACCAACCACTCTGATACCACCTGTAGGTCCCAAGGGATGTGAAGTAAGGTTTAGAAGGGGAGTGGGGGGTTGAATAAACCTTACCAAAATTTTCAATTTAGTCCTTTTAAAATAATTCAACAGAGTTGACTCAAACAGTTGTGTCCTTGATGGACAGCTAAGTTACCCACTCAACAGACTCGATAGAACTGTTTTAGTATAACTCGGCTGCTCAAGCCTAATACTTAACTTGGTTGATTGTTTTTTAACAGCGGAAGACTTAAACCCTTTGATTAGATTTTAGCTTATTTTAAACACTTGATTTTTAGTACTTGGTTATTTATCAGTTAGATAGCAAATATAACACTTAACAACATATATAAAGTAAATGTGCAGGAAAGTAAGTTTGTTGAAAGTAAATGACACAAATATTTTATAAAGGTTCGAAGATGGGGTAATTCTTCTAATCCTCTCTTCTCCAACTCCTGGAGGAATCCACTAAGTAACAGATCAGTTTACAAAGTGGTGAACAGTCTGGAGACAGCTTTGATCACACAGTTGGCTTCTCGTGCGACTCAACTTCTTCACAGGGCGGCTACCTTGCTAGTTCAGCTCACTTCTCAAGTTCTTGGATTTGATCACAAAGTCCTCCAATAAACTTGATAATGGTTCAACCTGGAACCTTTCTACAATCCTAGCTTGGAAAGTAGACCTCTTTGTTTTCTTCAAAAGTTTCCTCTTCAACAGATTTGAAGTTGTCTTTCCTTCACAACTTGTGTTGGATCGATTTTCTTCGAGTTTCAGGCTTGAGGAATTGCTTGAATGCTTATGAGAATATTGCAGGTTAAATGTTTGAATATTGCTTTCTTTTTTGTGGTTCAGGTAACCTCTTCTCAATAACTTCCTCAGTCTTTTATAGTGCACATTTGCAATTTTGCCCGTTGAAGAGATAGGCTAATTTAAAATGACACTTGTGTTCGTTGGCTTGTCTTGTCCGATCCTTGATGTTGACCCTTCCAGATTTAAATGTCTTCGCAGCATTGCAGGTGCCTGACACAAGGTGCAGTGTTTCCCATTGGTTCATTCCTTTTGCACAATTCTGGGACTAACACTTTAGACCTGACAGCTTTGACATATTACTATATTGAGTAATATTCTTGACTTTAAATCAACGGATCTAAGTCAGTTGTCTTAACTAGACTGTTGTCTGTACCCCAGATGACTTGAGTCAGCTCTAGTCATTGGATAACTCAATTGTCACTTCAACTTGAGACTTGGATTCTTGAGTTGACTTGACTGACACTTCTTACAGTTGTTCCTCAGCTGACTCTCCTTCAGTCGAGTCCTTGACTTCCTTCATGGCATTACTCAGTTGACACACATCATAGTCTTCACATAGTCCGTAGTTGACTTCTTGTAATCCTTGGCATAGCTGACTTGACCCAGCTTTTCCAGCCCTATCTATTAGAATACAAATTACAAGGAAAATTGGGTGCCAACTTCCTAGTTTATGTTTTACATAGTATCATCAAAATCTACTCAATAAATTTCCTAACAACTAATAAGCAATTAGATATTGAAACCTAATATCTATTTAATCTAATGGCTGCAATTCATCAACCACAATAGTCTAACAAAATATTTACTACTAGAATTATTTACACTTTTCTTAGCTATTTAGATATTTTTCCCAAGACATTTCTAAAGAATTTCTAGAAATTGTGTTTCTTTGTTTCTAATATTTAACATACTCTCTTTTAACTTTGTACTCAAAAACATTTTTCAAGTCCAATATTATTTGGATCAAATCAAGTTATTTCCAACATGTTTATTATATATCAATAATTTACATAAATAAATATATATTTATATGCATAAAGATTATATAAGAATGATTTGTATATATAAACATATATAGTATTATTCCAATACTCGAACTGAATATAATGATATTTATATATGTATTCGCATAATATACAAATCCAAATAACTATTTTTATTTGAATTCATATTTTAATTTTGAGAATTCGTATACTAATATACGAATTTTTTAAATAGCTGTCAATGATCAAAATCAGATAATTCATCTCAAAGAACAGTTAATTAGATATTTTAGTTATAGTTTGTTTAAGTTAGTTACATTCTACACCATTGATTACATCTTAGAAATAGAAGGATGAGATTGATTATCTCTTTTTGATTGTATAAATAGATTAACATCCGTTTTGTATCAACAAGTTGAGTTTTATGGTTCAATAATAAAGTTTCTCCAATTCTCAAAGTATGTTGTTCCTCTCTAGCTTTCTTCTTCAGTTCTTGATATTAAATTCAACATGGTATCAGTTTAGGGTGATTTCTCATCACCACTCCATGTTTCTTTAACTCTTTCTTTATCAAGATTTTCTTGTTGTTGTTCTGTTGAAGTTCTTCAATGGCTTCAAATGAAGACACTATAAATTCTATTGGTAGGAGGATCTCTTCTAATCCTGTTGATGACTTTACATCTCCGTATTTCCTACATCCGAGCAATAATCTAAGAGTAGTGATTGTTTATGAACAATTTACTGGCGAAAATTATGTGTCTTGAGTTGATCAGTCTTAATGGCTCTCAATGTAAAGAATAAAACATGTTTTTGTTAGATAAATGTTTTTATCATGATTTTGATGATTTTGTTCAAATGAGTTTTTATACCAAAACAATGTCCCTAAATGTTGTCCCAACACTTCCGATCGATCTAAAATGTTTTTACTATTTTTTGAGTATTTCTTGAAGTTAATATTCGATTTAAAATTGGACAACACTTTTGTTTTCAGTTCGACCGGTCGCCCTATAGGGCAACCCGTACTGAGTTGAGTTTTGAAACAGAAAATGGGACGTAAGAAAAAAAGAAGCGGCGACGGTCGACCAGGTGGGCGACCGGTGTGGTCGGCCGTCGGCCGACCGGGCGATTGCACTGCAAGTTGGATTTTTGTTCCGAGACTTCTGTTAAAACGCGTCAAGCGGCAACCGTCCGCGACTAAGGCGGCGACCGGTCGCACCCCCTTCGACCAGGTCCCCAGTGTAAAAATTCGCAATTCAATTTCAATCTTATCTCTGCGTGACGGTCGAACCCTGTTTTGACAAAGAAACTATCCGTTGCATTTTTGCATGACTTTTCCCTATTTTGTGGGATTGATTTCTAACACTATATTGATGATTTTAAATGATTTCTTTTGCGAGCAAATCACTCCCCAAGGAGGAGCCAATGTCGGAAATCAAAGCCAAGACCTCTCCTATAAATAGAGGCTTCATTCAAGCAACAAGACACAACACTCTATACAAGCAAAGAGCAAACAAAGCAAACACTTTCATATATCTTGTTGTATTAAGCCTAAGCACTTTCACTTGCACAAATTTGAGGTCTAGGCTTTCAATTCTTGATTACACTTGTACTCATATTGTATCAATCATTATTGAGTTGTAATCTTGATTTTGGTCATCATTCAACACAAAACATCCTTGTGAGTATTCTTGTGGTAAGAATACACTTGGGTGATCTAGGTGATAGGTGTTTGAAGATTGTGGTAATCTTCAAAGGTGTTGTAAGAGGATTGTGGTAATCCTCAAGGTGTTGTAAGAGGATTGTGGTAATCCTCAATGTGGTGTAAGAGGGTTGTGGTAATCCTCAAGGTGTTGTATTAATTTTTGGTAAATTAATAAAATCTTTTTCTTTTGAAATCCATCCTGAGGATATCTTTGGGGTGGTAGAGGATTAGGCCCTAGGTGGGTTGAACCTCTTTAAATCGACAGTGTTGTTTTTATTTTTTCGCATTTACATTCTCGTCTTTGTTTGACTTTTCCGAAAAAAGAGGGCAAAATCTGAAAAACCGAGATAATCTATTCACCCCCTCTAGATTATCGTAGCCACTTGGACTAACAAGTGGTATCGAGCCAAACTATTTGGCTAGCTCGTTCGAGTAAAGAGGAAAGATCCATGGCTACAAATGATGCTCATCTCACCACCGGCGCCTCTACCAATAAGCCACCACTATTCGACGCCAACAACTACGCATTTTGGAAAGACCGTATGGAGTGCTTCCTACAAGGGTGCGGGTTTGACATTTGGAATGTGGTCATTGAAGGAGTTGATCAACCAACAAAGAAATCGAAGGATGGCACCTTGGCTCCTAAACCTTTCAAGGAGTTTGATGAAAATGACAAGAAGGCTTTTTCTCTAAACGGTAAGGCCTTAAATATTTTGCATTGTTCTCTCTCTTACCGCCACCGAGTACAATCGCATAAGAGGCATAAGGTCGGCACATGAGGTTTGGGAAAAATTGGAGACAATCTATGAAGGGACTAAGAAAGTCAAGCAAGCAAGAAAGACCATGCTTGTTAAAGACTTTGAAAACTTTAACATGTATGATGGCGAAAGCATCTCTAAAATGGTAGAAAGGCTTGACAATATTGTCAATCCTCTTGTGGCCCTCGGCAAAGTCATCTCGAAGAAGACAAAGTGACCAAGGTACTAAATGCACTTCCGGCTCATGGTCCGAAAAAGTAACGGCAATCACGGAGGCACAAAATCTTGAGACACTCAAGTTTGATGAGCTTATTGAAACCTACTCATCTATGAAGTCTATCTCAAGGAGAGGAAAAACTCCAAACCATCCACAAATCAATCGGGTATGCAAATTATTCCTAAAGGTCTTGCTTCTTCTTCTAATAATGCATACTATGATAATGATGATGATGATGAGGAGACGGCCGCACTTGTTCGAAAAATTTGCAAAATTTGTGAATAAAAATAAAGCAAGAAAACCAAGAGATAATGCTTGCTTTAAATGCACGGAAAAACCGGGCACTTCATTGCCGATTGCCCAAAGCTCGATGAAGAGGAGCAAAAGAAAAGGAAGCCTTTCACAAAAAAGAAGGCTCTAAATGCGGAAGTCAAAACATGGGATGAACTACTCGAAACAACCGATGAGGAAGGAGAAACCGAACACGGTCTCATGGCTATAGACGATGAAAACAATGAGGTAATAGGGGCTATAACAACCATGGAGGATTCGAAATGGCTCGTGGACAGCGGATGTTCACGCCATATGACCGGGAGGAGAGAGCTTTTTACCAACATCAAGCTCCAAGAAGAGGGTATGGTCATGTTAAAGCAATGGCAAAGGAAAAATTCTTGGAAATGGAGAAATTGGTAACTCTTCTTTTCTCTTTGTAATGTTCTTTTAGTAGAAGGGCTTAAGTTTAATTTGATAAGTGTTAGCCAACTTTGTGATTCAAATTATGATGTTTCTTTTAATAAAGAAAAATGCCTTATTCTTAAAAATGGTAATATTATTTGTGAAGCAAATAGAAAAGGCAATCTTTACAAAATTTGTACTAGTGATTTGGTTAGTCAAAATGTTTCTTGTCTTTGTCGCCAATAATGATTTAACGAGTTTATGGCATAGGCGACTCGGACATGTTGGATACAAGAATTTGAAAAATATTTACAAAACCAACATGTAAAAGGACTACCCAAATTGAATTTTGAAAATCTTGGCTTATGTGACACTTGTCAAAAGAACAAATTAGTTAAGAGTAGTTTTAAGCCCAAAAATGAAATTTCCACTACCAAACCCCTACAATTGCTTCACCTTGATTTGTATGGGGATATTGGTACTGGCTAGTCTAAGTGGAAAACATTACACTTTCGTTATTGTTGATGATTTTTCTAGATACACTTGGGGCTCTTTTTCTTGCAAATAAAAGCGATGCCGTTAATAAGTTTGTTAAGTTGTGTAGACGCATTGAGAATGAAAAGGAAGATACTATTAAAACTATTCAAGTGATCGAGGCGGAGAATTTGACGGTGAGTTTAGAATCTTTTGTGAAACCAAGGGATATACACACAATTTTTCGGCTCCAAGGACACCTCAACAAAATGGTGTAGCCGAAAGGAAGAATCGGACGCTACAAGAAATGAGTCGGTCCATGCTCAATGAATTTTCTCTTCCAAAATATTTTTGGGCGAAGCGTAAGTACCGCTTGCTATGTCATTAATCGAGTTTATATTCGTCTAAAATGAATAAAACTCCATATGAGCTTTGGAAAGGAAGAACTCCAAATATTAGTTATTTCAAAATATTTGGATGTAAGTGCTTTTTATTTTGAATACTAAGGATCAATTGGACAAACTTGATCCTAAGGCCGATGAAGTAATATTTATGGGGTATTCAACCAAGAGCAAAGCATATCGGGTTTACAACAAGACTAGCATGGTTGTTGAAGAATCTATTCATGTCAAATTTAATGAAGCCTCGGGTGTTGAAAGAATACCCAATGACGATAGTGATGAAAAGGATATTGTTGAACCTATTGTTCAAAGTGATGCTCATAATGATAAACCTTCTATTTCATATGATCAACCTTCAAGTTCAAATGTTCCTCAAGAAGATAGGGGTGATACTTGAATCTTCCCGTAGCATTGAAATTTAAGGAGATCACCCAAAAGATCTTATTATTGGTGATCCCCTTGATAAAGTAATGACTCGAAGGAATTTTGCCGAGAAAGCTCTTATATCTCAAAAAGAGCCTAAAAATGCTAAGGAAGCTATTGAGGATGAAGATTGGTTTTTGGAAATGCAAGAGGAGTTGAATCAATTTGAAAGAAATGATGTATGGGAATTAGTACCTTGTCCGCCATCTCAAACAATTATTGGTACAAAATGGGTATTCGGAACAAACTTGATGATCAAGGCAACATTGTTCGAAATAAGGCAAGGTTAGTAGCTCAAGGGTATTGTCAAGAAGAAGGTATTGACTATGATGAAACTTTTGCACCGTAAAGACGTTTAGAAGCTATTCGTATTTTACTTGCCTATTCTTGTTTTAAAAATTTCAAACTTTACCAAATGGATGTTAAATCCGCTTTCTTAAATGGTATTATTCAAGAAGAAGTCTATGTAAAACAACCTCAGGGGTTTGAAAATTTTTCTAGGCCTAATGATGTTTATAAACTTAAAAAGGCTTTGTATGGTTTAAAACAAGCACCCCGTGCATGGTATGATAGACTTAGCTCTTTTCTTTTGCAAAATGGTTTTACAAGAGGTAAAGTTGATACTACACTCTTTGTTTTTGAAAAAGGGCAAGATTGTTTACTTGTGCAAATTTATGTTGATGATATTATCTTTGGTGCTACTAATGAATCTTTGTGCAAGAAATTCTCCAAGTTAATGCAAGGTGAATTCGAGATGAGTATGATGGGGGAGCTAAACTTCTTCCTTGGACTTCAAATTAAGCAATGCCAAGAAGGTATTTATATTTCGCAATCAAAGTATACAAAAGAACTTTTGAAGAAGTTCGGCATTGAAGAAGGAAGAACCGTCTCGACTCTATGGAAACCAATGTCAAAATTGACAAAGATGAAAAAGGCAAGACGGTTGATGAATCCAAGTATCGAGGTATGATTGGTAGTTTACTTTATTTAACCGCTAGTAGACCGGACATTCTTCATGCCGTATGCCTATGTGCTCATTTTCAAAGCAATCCAAAAGAATCTCATATGAGTGCCGTTAAACGGATTTTTCGATATTTGAAAGGCACTATTCAATATGGTTTATTTTATCCAAAGAATGAAAATTTTTCTCTTAAAGGTTATAGTGATTCGGACTATGCGGGTAATATTGATGATCGGAAAAGTACTTAGGATCATGTCAATTTTAGGCGATTGCCTAGTTTCTTGGTTTTCAAAGAAGCAAAACTGTGTTTCTCTTTCAACGGCCGGCCAGAATATATTTCCGCCGCATTTTGTTGTACTCAACTTCTTTGGATGAAACAAACCTTAGCGGATTACAAATGCTCTTTTGAAAACGTACCTATCTTTTGTGATAATATATCCGCTATAAATATTGCTCAAAACCCGGTTCATCATAACCGTACTAAACATATTGAGATTCGACATCATTTTCTAAGGGATTGTGTTTCAAAACGAAAAATTGAGATATCGTTTGTGCCATCTCAAGATCAATTAGCGGACATTTTTACAAAACCGCTAACTTCCGAGACTTTTGCATCAATACGAGCTCGGTTAGGCATAATGCATATTGAATGAGGTCTACGTTTGCATTTTGCATGTTTTTAAAACTTAGGGGCGAAAAATCGGATTTTTGGTTGAAAATTCGGATTTTGAAAAATTTGACAGAACAGTGGGAAATTTGAAAAGGTTGAGGGCAACCGGTCGCCCTCAACGTCGACGGTCGCCCTCAACACACGGCGGTCGCCCTAGGCTAAATTTTGGTTTAAGTTCGCTCTTGTTTTGTTTGACATTTGATTTCAGTTTCATTTTTTTGCCATTTTTCGTCCCCTTTGCCAAATGCACACTATTGTCACTCAAAATTGATTTTCATGCATTCCATTCATATCTTGGACCTTATATAGCATGTTTATCATCATCATTGCTCATCTTTTCCGATCAAATGGTAAGAATTTTCCTTACTTTGCTCAATTGGGTTGAACCTCGAGTTTATGGCTTTCTTGTATATTTCTTGATAATTTTTTTGCTTATGATCTTGTTGAGATTAGTTATTATGTTGTATCGTATGATGTTTGATGTGGATTAGTGATGAAATTTTTTTGGCTTGGATCATTTACAAGGGCTATATACAACTCTTTTTATTTTTCACGCCTAATAATGTGTTCGATGAAATGTTTCTATGAAAATTTCAACTTCTACATGATTCTCTCGCTTCCAAAAGTCTTCTATACTCATTGAGATCATGTTTTGGGAAATGAAACGAGCGTATGAACTCTTCATGATACATTTCTCCCATTTTCCTTGGTTTTTAAGCTTAAATTGCTCAATGGTTGATAAACCATTTCTTTGGCGCACTTTGATATACTTCTATGATGTTTCTATCATCCTAACATTCTTTTGATGATTCCAAAGGGGGAGAAACAGAAATTGGCTCGTTAGCTCAAAGAAGCTAATAAAAGCTCATGATAGAAGCTACAAGCTATGGCTTATTAAGGCCATAAGTTGTGAAGAAAACTCGATCCAATGATTGTTTTATGAACTTATTTGCATGGATAATTAGTATTTGTGACAGGGGGAGCTTCTAAGCTCATGGAGTTGTTGTTTATTTTGTAAAAGCTTGTGGTTCTAGCTTATGCAATATTTCTTCTTAATGTGCTTGTTGATAGGGGGAGCTTCTAAGCTCATGGAGTTGTTGTTTATTTTGTAAAAGCTTGTGGTTCTAGCTTATGCAATATTTCTTCTTAATGTGCTTGTTGATAGGGGGAGCTTTTGAAAAATGTTTTTAAACGGATAGTTTACTCATAAACCGGAAAATTATTTTGTTTTTCGAAATCGTCCTCTTGAAAATTGTTTTGGTTTGTAATCATCAAAAAGGGGGAGTTTGTTAGATAAATGTTTTTATCATGATTTTGATGATTTTGTTCAAATGAGTTTTTATACCAAAACAATGTCCCTAAATGTTGTCCCAACACTTCCGATCGATCTAAAATGTTTTTACTATTTTTCGGAGTATTTCTTGAAGTTAATATTCGATTTAAAATTGGACAACACTTTTGTTTTCAGGCTCGACCGGTCGCCCTATAGGCAACCCGCACTGAGTTGAGTTTTGAAACAGAAAATGGGACGTAAGAAAAAAAGGGCAGGCGAGCGACGGTCGACCAGGTGGGCGACCGGTGTGGTCGTCGGCCGAGTCGGCCGTGGCGACTGCACTGCAAGTTGGATTTTTGTTCCGACTTCTCTGTTTCGTAAAAATGCTCGGCAACCGGTCCCATGACTAAGGCTTAAGGCGACCGGTCGCACCCCCTTCGACCGGTCCCTGTGTAAAAATTCTTGAGAATTCAATTTCAATCTTATCTCTCTGCGCGACCGGTCGAACCCTGTTTTGACAAAGAAACTATCCGTTGCATTTTCGAATGACTTTTCCCTATTTTGTGGGATTGATTTCTAACAGCTATATTGATGATTTTAAATGATTTCTTTTGCAGCAAATCACTCCCAAGGAGGAGCCAATGTCCGGAAATCAAAGCCAAGACCTCTCCTATAAATAGAGGCTTCATTCAAGCAACAAGACACAACACTCTATACAAGCAAAGAGCAAACAAAGCAAACACTTTCATATATCTTGTTGTATTAAGCCTAAGCACTTTCACTTGCACAAATTTGAGGTCTAGGCTTTCAATTCTTGATTACACTTGTACTCATATTGTATCAATCATTATTGAGTTGTAATCTTGATTTTGGTCATCATTCAACACAAGACATCCTTGTGAGTATTCTTGTGGTAAGAATACACTTGGGTGATCTAGGTGATAGGTGTTTGAAGATTGTGGTAATCTTCAAAGGTGTTGTAAGAGGATTGTGGTAATCCTCAAGGTGTTGTAAGAGGATTGTGGTAATCCTCAAGGTGGTGTAAGAGGGTTGTGGTAATCCTCAAGGTGTTGTATTAATTTTTGGTAAATTAATAAAATCTTTTTTTCTTTCGAAATCCATCCCGGATATACTAGGGTGGTAGAGGATTAGGCCCTAGGTGGGTTGAACCTCTTTAAATCGACGAGTGTTGTTTTATTTTCGCATTTACATTCTCGTCTTTGTTTGACTTTTCCGAAAAAGAGGGCAAAATCTGAAAAACCGAGATAATCTATTCACCCCCCCCCCTCTAGATTATCGTAGCCACTTGGACTAACAGTTTTATCGATGGATCAATTCATGTTCCTCCTAGTTCTTCTTTTATATTATTTTCCTGCTGCCAGCGTGCAAATAATCTAGTGTTATCTTGGATACTCAATTCTATATCTAAGATATTCGTCAAAGCCTCTTATATTTTAACACAACTCAAGAAGTGTGGGAGGAACTTAAAATTCGTTATGTGCGAATTGATGGTCCGAGCATATCTCAAGGATCAAATTCTGTCACATCCTACTATAACCAATTCAAGACCATCTGGGATGAATACATAAGTTTTAGGCCTGTTGCGAAGTGTTCTTGTGGACAGTGCACTTGTAATGTTTCATCTCTTATGTCTATTATTCAACAATCTGACTTTGTGATAAAATTTCTAGTGGGGCTGCATGAGTCATATGCACAAATTCATAGTCAACTTCTCTTGGTTTCACCTTTGCCTTCTTTAGCTAAAGTCTATTCCCTGCTGCTACAAGAGGAATCACAGAGAGGATTTAATAACTCTTTTATTAATGGTAATCATATAGAGTCTATGGCTATCCACCAGGATGGAAAGGGCCTAAAGATCCAAGAATTGCAAAGGACATTGTTAATGCTAATGTTGTGGTTTCTTCTCCTGCACAACCTGATTCTAATGTACCTGAGCATCCCATATTTTCACACGACATGGTGGAACAATTTCTAGGTTATGCTCAAAGTCTATCTTTACTCAAGAATGCTCAAGAAGCTCCTCATTCTGCAGCTGCTTCAATCTCAGGTAATATTGTTGCTTGTCATAATGCTGTAACATCTGATATTAAATGGATTTTAGATACAGGGGCTACAGATCATATGGTGTGTAATAAATCATTTTATACTCACACTCCCAACCCTATTTCTATTCATATTCATCTGCCTAATGGTAGTACAGAATGGCAACTCACATTGGGGATATTAAAATTTCCGATACTCTAGTTTTACATAAAACTCTATGTGAACCTGCATTCAATTTTCATTTGGTATATGTCTCTAAGTTGGCAAATTATTTAAATTGTGTTGTACATTTCTTGCCCTCACATTGCATATTGCAGGATTTGAAAAACAAGATGATGATTGGTTCTGCTAGACAACAAAGTGGCCTTTATCATCTTTAGTTTCCCTCTGTTGCTGCTTCTATACAGATAGATATTGCCTTATGGCATGCTAGGCTGGACATATATCAGCTAAAAGATTGTCTATATTACCTAAATTTTTTGTTTCTAAAGACAAGTTTGAAACGTGTGGTGTATGCCATTTAGCAAAACAAAAGAAATTACCTTTTCTTGAAAGATCTACTGTTTCAGAATCTATTTTTGATATTGTTCATTGTGATGTTTGGGGCCTTTTTTCAATTGTATCTCATAATGGTTTTAAATAATTTCTTACTTTAGTAGATGATCATTCTAGATGTACATGGATATATCTTCTAAAATAAAAGTCTGATACTTCTTAATGTCAAGAAGTTTTTTATCATATGGTTCATAATCAGTTTGAGAAAAAGATCAAAATCATCAGTTCTGATAGTGGCACTCAGTTCCTATTGCCAAATGTTTATAGTTTTGAAGTTATTATTCATCAAACTAGTTGTGTGGAGAATCCACAACAAAATGGTTTAGCAGAAAGGAAGCATCGACACTTGTTACAAGTTCTTGAGTATTGATGTTTCATTCAAGGTTCCTTTAACTTTTTGGGATGATTGTATACTAACTCTTTGCTCATTTGATTAACAGGATACCTACTCCAATTTTATGTAATTTGTCTCCTTTTGAAAAGCTTTTGGCAAGAAGCCTAACTATGACCATCTTAGAGTGTTTGGTTGTCTTGCATATGCCTCCACTATTCAAAGACAAAGGACCAAATTCTAACCTCGAGCATCAAAGTGTGTTTTCTTAGGATATCCTATTGGTAGTGAAGGTTACAAATTGTTTGATTTACAAACAAAACAAACTTTTATTTCTAGAAATGTGGAGTTTTGTGAACATGTTTTTCCTTTTCAATGAGCTTATGTTGAAACTTACAATTTAACTCCAATGTTTAAAGATATTAGATCGGTTATATATTTCCTATACATTAATAATCCTCATATTGTTACTCATAATCGATACTTGATATCATGATACGAAGGACATTCCCCTTAATCCTAGTCCTCAAAGATCATCCAACTCCCACTCAACAGCTACTCGGGATAATCATCGCCTAATAATCCTAAAAGGTCCGGCGAGAAATAGAGCTATTCCTCACTATTTGCAGGTTTATGATTGTGCACTCCCACGATCCATTAGCAAGAGTTCTTCCAATGCAGCTTCCTCTTTGGAGACTAACTATCATATTTCAAATTCTATATCTACTGATAAGCTTTCTAACAATCATAAAGCTTTTATT
This sequence comes from Rehmannia glutinosa, assembly GCA_016081115.2. NCBI lineage: Eukaryota > Viridiplantae > Streptophyta > Magnoliopsida > Lamiales > Orobanchaceae > Rehmannia > Rehmannia glutinosa. Next base: position 44,789,201 of record CM071934.1, on the reverse strand, counting down.
GTTGCTATTTCTCATATTATAGAACCTAAAACATTTGCTCAAGCCAACAAGGTACAAGAATGGAGGGATGCTATGTTAGCAGAAACTCAAGCTCTTGAAAAGAACAATACATGGACTTTAACTGAACTTCCTCCAAATAAGTACTGCATAGGATGCAAATGGGTGTACAAAGTCAAGTACAAATCTGGTGGCTCTTTGGAAAGATACAAAGCAAGGCTTGTAGCAAAAGGGAACACACAAGAACAAGGTTTTGACTATTTTGAAACTTTTTCTCCTGTAACTAAGATTACAACAGTTAGATTGATCTTGGCACTAGCAGCAATGAAAGGATGGTTTTTATATCAATTAGATGTTAACAATGCTTTCTTACATGGTGATTTATATGAATAGGTATATATGAAACCCCCTCCTGGATACTGTGCTCCCACAGACAACAGAGTATGTAAGTTAAATAAAAGTTGATATGGCCTAAAACAAGCATCCATGCAATGGTTTCAGAAGCTTCAATCATGTTTGTTATCTTATGGTTTTATACAATCTAGATCTGATCATTCATTATTTGTAGAGTTTAGTTCTAATTCAATTACTATTTTATGTGTCTATGTAGATGATGTGATCCTAGCTGGGAACAATCTTAAAAAGATACAAGACATAAAGGCACATCTGCACTCAAAGTTCACCATCAAGGATCTTGGCATTCTCAAATATATTTTGGGAATAGAAGTTGCAAGATCTGAAAAGGGCATAAGTGTCTTTCAAAGAAAATATGCCTTAGATGTTCTAACAGAGACTGGGTATCTTGATTCCAAGCCCAACTCCACTCCTATGGATTCTAAACTTGATTTGCATAATAAAGATGCACTTGTATTAGAAGACTCTTCAGTCTATAGAAGATTAATTGGCAGATTACTTTATCTAACAATAACAAGGCCAGAGTTGGCCTATAATATTCAGTGTTTAAGTCAATTTATGGCTAATCCAACTACATTTCATCTTGCAGCTGCACACAAAATTTTGAGATACATCAAATCTTCTCCAGGCAAAGGTATATTCTATCCTGCTGATTCTACACCAACTCTCAAAGGTTTCTCTGATGTAGATTGGGCTAAGTGCATTGAAACAAGAAGAAGTGTGAGTGGCTATGCTATTTCCATTGGTGATTCACTCATCTATTAGAAGGCAAAGAAACAACCAACCCTAAGTAGATCATCTGCAGAAGCAGAATACAGGGCAATTGCTCTTATTACATGTGAACTACAATGGATATCATACCTACTTGGGATCTACAACTTCCACAAATGCAACCATCAATTGTATATATTAATGAGAGGTCGCATATTGCATTTCACAAAATGCTTGCCGTCATGAACGAACGAAACACATTCAACTAGACTGCCACTTTGTGAGAGAGAAGATTCAGCAAGGCCTCATTAAAGTGGTTCATATCCCTGCAAGTCAACAACTAGCTGATCTTATGACAAAGCCCTTGCCTCCTCAAATATTTCAAGAAATCATCCTCAAGCTTGGCATGATTGATATCCATGTTCTGCTTGTGGGGGGTGTCAAGGATCAAAATCAGATAATTCATCTCAAAGAACAGTTAATTAGGTATTTTAGTTATAGTTTGTTTAAGTTAGTTACATTGTAAACCATTGATTATCTCTTCCTGATTGTATAAATAGATTAACATCCGTTTTGTATCAGTAAGTTGAGTTTTATGATTCAATAATAAAGTTTCTCCAATTCTCAAAGTTTGTTGTTCTTCTCTAGCTTTCTTCTTCAGTTCTTGATATTAAATTCAACAATAGCTATCATATAAAAAAGATTCGATTCTTTTACACCATTCAGAGATAACCTGTCAAAAGTTTGACATGGTGTGGTGTCATATCACATATGATATGTTGATCCATATATGCTTACGAGACTATTTAACAAATCTTGACAGCTAATCATGTCCACTTCTTAATTTAATGTAGTCAGAAATATCTAGTCTAAATTTTATGTTAGATTCACAATGACAACATTCAAATGAATTATGTGACATATCGATAAGTTTTAAAATTGTATTACTCTGCCCACCTCAAAATTCTTTCTTTCCATTTTTCACTAAATGTTCCTCAAAAAGCTATCTATCATTTTAATCCATCCCCCCTCTCCCCCAACAAAAAAGGTTGATGTTACTATACTAAACTTTCGTTTACTATGTTGAAGTTTGAAATTTACATCTCTTATCCGATATTATTAGATTAAATTAATCCGATAATTTTAGGAAAAACATATGTTTTTTAGTATAATGGGATAGTAGAGGAGAGAACACATGCGAACTTGAGGGATCTTGGGTCAATCGCTGATAGCACAAGCTTCTACCATTGAAATTCGGGTCAATCGCCCTTACAACACAAGATTCTGCCACTGGAGCACAATTTTTATCCAAGATAAAACAAATATATATATATATATATATATATATATAAACAAACCTATTTCCAAATTTATTTTGCCATCTTTTTGCACTTGCTAAAAACGGAATTAGATGTTTTTTTTAATGAAAATCGAAAAAGAAAAATGGACATATATGTCCAATATTTTTAATTTAGGTATGTCTAATAGTATTAAATAATATACACGTGAATTTGGAAAGATTTAAGATAAAATAGCTTGTTGACGTTGTAATTTATCATTAATTTTGTCCATTTTAATTTTGGTATGTAATAACAATCTAATTTATGTATGACTAATCAATCTTAAATATTATATTAAACACATTCAAAAGGATCTAAATGAACATATAAAAACGAGTATGCATTACTGGCTCGATCTTTGTAATTGTACTATACAATTTTATCTCTTTGATTTTCAAACTGTCAATTTAATAAGATTTTTTTTTAAATAATATATGATGAAAAAGGATATAATGTTATTTCAGAACTCGAAGTGTGCTGGAATTTAAAATATATTAATAAGTCATTATATTTAGAAATTATATATTTTGATTGTATTGTAATATCTATATATAATGAGTGAGTATATCTTAACGTGTCCAATATTTATGTTATATTCAAATATATATATATATATATATATATATAGGGATAGGATCTCATGTGGAAGCCTCTTACCATGTGGCAGTGTGGACAGATCCCATCCATCCATCGTATTCAATCAATGGTTCAGATTATGCCTAAAAATACACCATTTTTCATTTATTTTATGTGTAAAAAGGGCAAATCGGTAACTATTAAAATGGTGTAAAAATAATATCATAATTACTTTCCTAAAATCAAGGGATATATTCAATATCAGATTTCCATAACAGATACGCCTAATAATGAGGAAAAAAACGATTCTCGCTCTTCATTGACGCAATATTTTGGTGTATAAATATTTATAATATTGTGCTCTGTACGCATTATTTCGTGTATAGATATGCATATTTTGGTGCTAATCGGTAACTATCAAAATGGTGTAAAAATAATACCATATTTACTTTCCTAAAATCAAGGGATATATTCAATATCAGATTTCCATAACAGATACGCCTAATAATGAGGAAAAAATGGATTCTCACTCTTCATTGACGCAATATTTTGGTGTACAAATGTTTATAATATTGTGCTCTGTATGCATTATTTCGTGTATAGATATGCATATTTTGGTGCTAATATAACATGAAATATGGCGTGTTTGGATGTTTTTTCAGACTAAACACTGGTATTTAAGTTGGTATAAAAATATTGACAATATTGTATATTGGAAGCATATTTTGGAGTATACATATGCAGACTTTGGTGCTTTATAACCATAAAAATATGGTATAAAAATAATTTCATTACGGTATCCTGAAATTATATTTTGGTATATACTTGTCCAATATTTGGTGATAATATAAGTATTGATAGTGCATTGTTAGTGTGTTTAATTGAGAATATTGCATACTAATGTTAGATGTTTATATTTTGAAAATATTTTGTGTATACATTTTAATTTGGTGTACAATATAAAATGTATATTTTGAAAATTATTTTGTGTATACTAAAATTGTGATTTGGTGTACAAATTGTGGTCTTTGAATTTTTTTCAACATCTAAACTAATGTGTATATCTAATTAAATAGCAAAAGTATGCAACATCTAAACTTGATTGTATGTATACGAAACTAATACTATTTAAACATCAATTGTATATGCATTAAATAAAAATTACCACGCATAAAAACACCGAAATCTATTTATTTATATACGAAATGTAGAAAAACATATATCATTCTAGTGGTAATTTACACCAAAAACATCACCCCAATTAAAAAGAGGGACACACCGTCACCATATTCATTATCTAAATGTACATTGTTTTTTTATAATTTTATGCCAAAAAAATTATAATAAATCTAACCCATTACAGTCAAGGATATGATTCCACATAACCAATTAAAAAGGGGGGTCTGTAAAAAACGAGTAACAAAAACCTAGGAAATTCAAAATAATAAAAAAAATGGCCTACACCTAGGGCAACAAATTGAAAAATACCCATAAATAATCATCTTGAATAGCAGATAAAATCGACTAAGAAATTGGGGAAAAACCCTTTCCACAGGAATCTATAAACCAAGAATTGAAAAATTGAAAACAGGGACTTACCTTCAATAGTGTTGATGATGCGTTCTTGGGGATTTGATGTCCAGAGAGATCGGCCCGAACAAAATAGTGTCTGGTGGCTCGATTTTTACAGAGAAATAACCAGTTGCAGACGTGTGCGAGTGGTGGAAGAGAAATAATGAAGACTCTGAGAAGAAGAGATCTTTTTGATTTTTGGTGAAAATAGACTAGCAAAAAAATGGGAGTGTGGATTAATTGAAATCCCAAAAAAGGGGGAATTGTGAGAGGTTACCAAAATCGTTTGTTATCTTTTGTTTACAATTTGCCTATTTTGCCCTTAAATGGGCTGATTTCAATTAAAAAAAATCGAAAAAAATCTGGCCTTTGGATTAAACATGGTAACGGCTTAGATTTGTTCACACTGCCACATGGTAAGGTCCTTGTCACATATGATCCTATACCTATATATATATATATATGTGTGTGTGTGTATCTATATAAAGAAATAATTTCACACCACCGTCAATACAACTTATCATTGTTGATGATGCAATATTTTGTGGAACTGATCACCATCATGACGGGCTATTGAGTACAGGTTGATATGAATACAAGTATCTAATTATTAGATGTGTCAAAAATGCTCTCAATGGGTAAATTTTGTAATATTGGAGACCCCAAATGACTGGACCTATGTTGCTCAAAAATTTGGTTAACCTGATCATTTCATGTGTATTTTTCATTGGTGGGTCTAAAAAATAGTTTCCCAATGGAATTTTTGCCCGGGTTAACCCGATTTTTCTCCTTGGCCCAACGGATCAGTACCTGCTGGCTTGGGCCAGCTCATTTGACAGTTTTACTGGTTACTAGAATATCACATGCATTGCACGGAGGCCTTATCTAGTGTTAGATAATACCAAAAGATGAAAACTGAATTAAAAAACAAAAACGGAAAAAACAAATATGTTAATTTATTTATTTATTATTTGTTTTAGAAAAACAAATTAAGTGAAAATAGTGTGGTGTTGGCAATGGCAGGCAAAGCTTGCGCATGCCACCGAAAACAGAGATTGGCGCGCACTGACAGTTAAATATGAAAACCTACTCGTAATTAAAACGATGCACGGCGAAACAAGAACGGTATATTTTGTGACAGCCATGAAAACACCGCTTAATATGGTCCCCATTCCCCATTCCTCCTCCATTTTCGCTCCCATTGAACCAACCCATTATTTATTTTTTATTTTATTTTCTTTATTTTTCATATTATTATTATCTTTATTCATTTCTACATTTTCGCCTTAACTTTTATCTTTTAGATAGTTTTTGTTTACTTCAAACTTTTGCACGGGGATGTGATATTTGATCTTGAATTTCTCGATTGCGTTGTGGGGATGTCGTTTTCTTTCTGAGATTTTATGGAAATTTTGTTTTTGCTAGATTAAGGGTTGTTTGCATTTGAAAGGGAATAATGCGATCAATTGATCAACTGTAAAGGGTGTAAATTTTGAATCATATGCAGGAGGGAAAGATGTATTTCGCGAGGCTAGATGATTCCCCGATGTTTCGCCAACAGGTTAATTATTTCTCTGCTCCCTTTCAAAATCTGAAGATCTGCCTAGTTGAATGCAGTAGAAATAATCAAGTTTACAATCTGCAATATGTGCACATCATATGAAAAGTAGGGTTTATTTCAATAAATTTCACTTTTTCCATGTTTGGGGATTTTGTCTGCCATTGGAAAGCTTTCGCCCAGAACATTTTGATTGCAGTTGTAATTAGAGGATAGAGTCATAATGAAAGAATATTAACAGTTTTAATTAGAATGATGTCAAATAGTAATTTCCTGTAGTCTGGTTGATGTATTCTTGGGTTTAAATGGGCAAGAAGCAATTTTCATGATAAAGTTTTTGTATGGGAAGTAATGAATCCATATATAAACTTCAATGAATGGCCGAAGAGGGTTCTTTTATGGTTTGTCTCTGACATAAGCTTAATAACTGAAGTTAAAATCTTCTCTTGAGGTACAGGTAATAATGTTGAGTTTTTACTTAAATATCTGGTGAAGTATAAACATCTTTACTATTTTCCCATTTCGTTTTGTCATTTTACGACCGCCATGAAGTTTGTTGATGTAAATTTACTAACAAGAGGTTATGGACTCGTGAAAGTTGTCAGTAAGAGGGTCGAACATACTAATCCTACAGCGGCATAGTCATGTTGAGATAGTGTCCATTATAAATTGAAATTATGACATCACTATAATTGAATGAACAGGAACTAACTGTTAGTTCTCCTTTGTATGTGAAAAACTAGCAAGTATATACCTTTTTCCATATTTATCATGGAAAGTGTAAATTGGGGATGGTCGATGCCCATCTGCAATAAGCGTCTGATTAACTGCTGTGCAGTGTTTTGAGGCTACTTTTGAAAATCTAACTAATTATGCAAGATAGATGCAATAAATATAGATTCATAAACACTGCCTTATATTATTAATTAGATGAAGCACATCTGGTTCAAATATTATGATGCATTTTCTGTGAGAGAAATGCTGTCTAAATACATAGGAATGACAGTTGTCGTCAATCCTGACATGAGATGAATTGTTGCAGGCGAACCATAATGAAAAACAGTTTTGGCTTTTCTAATTTACCATGCTTAGTTGTGTGCTATTAGCTACATTTACTACGAAAAGAGTTAATGAGAAATAGAGAGGATAATTACATGACACCCCTTCAACTATGGTGAGAATACATAAAAACTCCTATGTAAATACTGACACCCCTATCATATTGGCAGGAAGTTGCTGGAAAGACCCAAAAGATAGATTCTCCCCTCCATTAAATAGCTAAAAATAAAAAACCAAAAAATAAATGGCGAAATATAAACTGATTGTGCTAACCTTTTATCCCTCTATCTAAAATGTTCAAATTCAAAAAGTTCATCACCTTCTCTCTCTCCTCTAACATATATTTCTTCTCTCTTATATCAATCTTTTACATTTACACACACACACACACACTCACATATGTGGGCTTGGTGTGGTGGGGCATGGTGGATGGTGGACGTGGGCAGTGGGGTTGGCATGGGTAGGTGATAGGGAGTTTCATGAGAGGTTGTGGATGAGGGGATAGGATTAAAGAAGACGGTGGCGTGGTGTGGGATTGGAGAGAGTAGGATTTCTTAGGTGGTAGATGACTCACGAGCCCATGGGAGGGTGGGCTAGGGGGTGGGCTTGGGGGGTTGGAGAAAGACCACAAAAAATAGTAAAAAGTTTTATGTTTCTTGTCTTTCCAATTCAATATCTTTACTGGATTATTTATGTCTTAATTATGGTTAAGTTTTGTTTTAACAAAAAGCAAAGTAGTAGATAATTAGTTAAATTTCTTTAAAATATGATATTCTTTAGTCAAATAGTTATTAAATTTGTAAAAAAAATTAATAGTTAATTATTTGATAAGATAAAAATTTATGTATTTTTTGATTGGTTAAAGGTAAAGTTGTTCACGATATAAAGAAAAAGGGAAAGAAAGACAATTAAATAAATACAAAGTGATATTAAAAATTAAAAAATGAGAGATCTGAAAAATGAAAGAAGACTAGCTGCATGATGTTATATTACCTAAACATTCTTCAGGATCTTTAGTTATGAGATTAGACCTATAGTTCATGTTTTGGTCATGAGTACAGTGGAAGGGCTTTTTTCTCTGAAAGATTAGTGAAAACGAAATCATCCTTAGGGATAAACTTGGAAAGTGAATGCCTTTTCTAAATCTATAATGAAATCATCACTCACATAATCAGGTAAGCAGTATGTGGAGTTCTGTATTCTCGCCATATTTGAGGGAGTGTCTAGAAAATACCTACTATGCATACACATTGTTATTAATAGCTCCTTGGGACCCTTATGTTTGTCACTGAAAATTCCAAGATCAATAAACGCGCATCACATTCATAATTCATGTAAACTTGATTAACACTCACCATCTTGGTTGAAAAAGCAGATCCAATTGATGGAAGAAAGTGCCGAGATATTAAGGGACAGAAGTCTTAAGTTTCATAAAGGATGTCGAAAGTACATGTAAGTCTTATGCCATTCCTTTCGTACTGCATCACATGTTCTTCTTTGACTAGTTAGATATCGAATTTATTTGATAAAATGTATAATGATTTTCTATTTCTTAATTTTTTACTTTTTTTAGTGTTTGATATCTTATAGTGGGTGTTGAATTTTCCATGTGCCAAGTGCCACGACTTTCTATTGCATTGAATAATTTTTATTGAAATCCTGCAAATATAGCGAATTGTAGAAGGTACTCGGGGATCATTGGCTTGTCAGCAAGAGAATTCAATCTCATATTCCATCAGGCATAGCTGTCAAGCAGATGACTATCGGATCTTAATTCTATCAGGAAGTTGAATAAATAGAAGTCGGGTCATTTTCGCATCTTGATTTTTCTTCTTTTATTTGCTTGAGGCTGATGGTAGGTATGTCCTGCTGCTGTGTAACATCTTTTTATGCGAGGCGTGGTACTGAGGGTGCATACATCCAGAGGCCTCACAAGCACAAGTTTAAAGGTTTTAGATGTAAACAGGTCCTCTGATAAAATGTCCATGTTATTTATGCTGATGGCTTATTAGGAGAATTTTGTACCTTCACCTCTTTGCCACTTTTTTCTTTTTTGGGGGTTCCACATTATTTACCTGCAGTCTGCCTACTTTGCTTCAAGTATATTGGTCTAGTGTTCCTAATTTCTTACTTAGCAAGTGCTTGTGCGCTAAGCAACTCATTTATGGTTCGTTGTCTGTCTCACTGATAGAATATAAATATACTGCGAGATAACATACCAAGTGTTGCTTAATCATGAGTGCTGCAGACTAACAAGAGACGGTTTACTTGTTCCTCAACTTTGTTTCTTACATTTCTTTCCAAAGAGTACTGTGATATGACGAATGTTTTTTCTATTACATGTTCTCGGGAATTCCAAACTGTTGTTTATAAGTTAAAGATGATAAAATTAATAGCAGCTGCTTGCCATTACTCTCTTCTTATTTGGTTTGGATTCACAGAGATGGGCTTGGAGAAGCATATGATAGAGATATTGCTTTCGCAAGTGCGCTCGAAACTTTTGCAGGAGGACATCATGATCCTATATCTGTAGCATTTGGAGGTATAAATGATTATCTAGAGAAATGTTTATTTTTTTTCCATTTCAATGTGGGGGGCCTGGCCAGTAAAGTTTATCTCCTCCCCTCCAAGTAGAGTTGTAAAGTCTTGAACATAGGTGTGTGTATAAGAAACATACTCGCAATAGCGCAGAACATGTTCGAAGTTTGCCCAGAGCTTCGCTAATTAATTGGCTTGAAGGATAGTTTTCTTCATGGAACTTTAGTTCTTTCTCTTAGAATGTATATGCCTTGGCACCGTTTAATATCTGACATATGTGCACTTAATAAACCTAGGTTTTTATGTTTGAGTTGCCAACATGATCTTTCAGAATGCTCTGCCTCTTCAATTTTGCCAAACTTTTGACTTGATTTCAGGTTCAGGGTAGAAACTTGCTCAGACAGAATTCTAAGCCAAAAACACTGCTGAAGCACAGCAAACAGTGAGCTCTTGTGGGAGTAAAATCTCCCATTTTTCTGAAAACACTGACACTCTTGCCCTAAAATGATACAAAACTTCTGTGAGCCAAAATTTGATTACATGTATTATAAGGAAAAATTCCTTTAAGACGGTGTAAGTCGTCTAGATGAAGGGAGGGAGTTCGATTTCTGAGCTTGACTCAGATTTTGATTGGGCTCTATGGCTTTGAAACAGGCACCTGTAGATTTAGTTATATATTGAATAAGAGCAGTCCTGTCTATTTCTTATTAGCTAGATACTGATATCACGGAAATTAATTAGACCTGACTGTTCGAAGATTTCTACAAGCATGACCTGCCAAAAAAGTTACCTGGACCAGAAAAGCAAAATAAAATGTTGTTATCCTAATTTTTTTTTTCATTTAAGTTTAGTTTTTTTTGTTGAAGATGCTGATTAATTCTACTTCTGTTTCTAGGCCCTGATATGGCAAAATTCGCAATCGCACTGAGAGAAATTGGAACTTACAAGGAAATTCTTCGGGCACAGGTGGAAACTTTTCTCTCTGTTGTTATTATTGCTTATACTTTTCTTCCAATAACGTGCAATAGGTTGACCTGTTAAATTTTTTTGACTCCACGACTATTTTTAAAAATACCTTACGAGTGTTTGTAATTGAAATATTTAGGTTGTGTTTGGATCAAGGAATTTGGAAACTAAATATTTCAAATTCATAATACAAAATTCGTTAAACTTGTTTGTTCAGCTTCAAGTTACAATGGATTCAAATCTTTCAGCACCCATTTTGAGTTACTTTTCAATCATTTATGGTGGATTTCATATATATCTACTATTGGAGTCATCCCTAATCCTTAACTCAAATCCCTTTTTCAAACCCAAATCCTTTAAACATAGTACAACATTAAAAAATTGCAAATTATTCTATCCTTGCTTGGTTTCTGGAAAATGGTTGAGCATGAATAGAGAATTTTGAGTTGTTGACAATTTATTAAGAAGACAGTGTCACTGGTATTGATGAAAAGGAAATGCCAACTGTGAGTGACCTTGTTATCATAAAAAACTTAAAAAGACGCACATTTTCTCTCTGAAGTAGCACCTGCACTTGTTGATCCACAGATAATTTTCATAATTATATTCTCTCTTTTTATCTGTCCTTTTTGCTTGTTCTTTTTGATGAAAATATGGAATTTCTATAGTCGGGCTGCAGATTTATGACTTCACAGATTCTTCTAGCAATTTGTTTCTAATCTTAACCAACTTCAATTCAAAATTTGGTATTCCCATCCCTGCTAGTGATGCATTAGCAATGAAGTTTGGTGAATGATAAAAATCCTTCTGACACTATGAAGTTGAAGCTATTGTGATCAATATTTTATACTGTCGCCTATACATCAGTGCTTGTAGGAAGATCTATGCTGTCAGTCCTTTTTCATTTTAGTGCTCAGTCTTTCCCCTTTTATTATCTCGATTGTTATCCTCGCCAACTTTAGTCTCAAGTTTCAACTGAATGCAGTTCTTGATATAATGAACAGGCCTTTTCTTCTTTCAAATGATAACTAACCAATACATTGAGTGTCTTCATTCTGTGTGTTATGCAGCTACACTTGTTACTTTGCTTCTTTGCATACTGATTAATAGTACCTTCATGTCTTACGTGAAAATCACAAAGCACTGCACTGTACTCATTTCTGGGACCATCAGACTGCATTTATGTATTTAAAACCCCTGCTTTGTCTGCATTAATCTTTCAGTAAATCACTTGTATCTTCAGCAATCTAGTTGGGCCTCATATAATCATTGTTGCTTTATCACAGGGTTTCTGTTTGTTTTTCTTCTTAAACTATCTGGATATGATTTGAACTCTTTTAACATGAAAGTTTATATCCTTAGTGGTACTAACATTCTTCACTTGTATCCCCTAGGTAGAGCACATGCTGAATGACAAACTTGTAGAATTTGCTAATGTGGATCTTCAAGACGTCAAGGTACTTCCCATGAATGTCTGTTCCATGTGTTTAGTTTCGGTGCTATCAAATTTTACTATACAGACCGTGGTTTTAGTTTCAGCATCGATGATTAGAGAACTTTCTAGTGAGAAGTGGCGTTTTCAGTTTAATGCACAAGCTATATTATAGGATTACCATTTTTCCAAATTGAAATTCTCTTTCAAATTTAGAATGTTTTTCAAGTTATATTCTACTTACCATTCTAAATCAAAGTCTTATTTCAAATTTGAATTTTGATTTAAGTTATTCCAGGGCTTTAATGATATAAATAAACTGTGTGAATGGAAAAAATGATAAACCACTTCAATTCTATGTTTTAGTGATTGGAATTCTTCAAGTTGTAATATACATGCGATCTCCTGCCCACATGAAATAAGATGGGAAAAGTGAACAATCTTTAAGCATGGTTACATAATCTTGCACCATTGGTGATATCCCTTTCTGGTAGTGTTGAAGCCTAATCTCATGTTGCATTCCATGGTTGCGCAATTTCCATGTCCAACAAGCTCATTGGGTTTATGTTGTGACAAAAGTACTGGAGCTGGTTTGAGTCAAATATAAAAACGACAAGTATTATGTGTATGGGAGCCAACTCACGAGCCTTGATGTACGGTGCCACCTCTTAAATACGTACGAACAACATTTAGAACCTTACTAACCAATTTTGAGCTATGGCACAACTGGATCTTTCCGCAACCATTAAATATAACTTTTACACATGTGGCTTACAACCTGGTTTTAGTTACAATTGGTAGGTTTGGAGACACTTCTCGCATCTAACTGACCCGCAGGCTTGAAGAGTGTCAAATCATAGTAGAAAACAATAAAGGAACTATTGGCGTGATGAGGACATTGCCTGTCCAACGGGGGTTGATGGTAGCGTCGCATATGGGTCGAGAGCAAGTTTTAACTAGTTTTAGGTGGATACCATGAGCTTTTCTAGAAACTAAAGTATTTCTGAGAAGTGACAAGTGTCAGATGCTAATGAGGAGGTAGTTGCTAGACTTCTTTAGCAATCGCATATGAGCGCAAAGTATATGCTAGAGGAGCCTATTGCATTAGAAGTTTCCTTGTAGAAACCTCCTCTATAGAGCTGAAAAGTGACAATTGTACCCAAGCTGAAAATTTATGGTGTGAGTGTCAATATATGAAATGGTAGCTCTGGAGTAAACTTGTGAAAGCAACAAAATAGAGGTCCAGAAATGACTTTGAGTGGTTAAGCAAGAAAAGTATACTTCACCGGGACAAACTTGAATTTTCTTCTTGTAGAGGTGCATAACTTTTTGCATTGGAAACATTTCACTGGGAACAGATTCAATTTTTCTTCTGGGAGAGGGGCACAATCTTTTAACTTGGAAATATTTTTATTTTGTACGGATTTGAATTTTCATCTTGGAGGCGTTCTTTGAAGTTGGAAACACCCAAGTAAGGTGGAAAAAAACAAAAAAGAGTTCTTCGTCAGTTGCAACATAAGCTACCAGTGAAAGAGTACAAGGATTGAAGCTTCTCGTGTCCATTTTGAAATTGGGGATGAACCTTGGTCATAGTCTGATGAAACGTTTTGGCCCTTTACATATATTAATCTTAATTTATATAGAAGCCTCTTTTGTTTAGAATCAACCATTGTACAAACTTTAATGAGCAACTGCTAAATTTTTAATCACAATCTGTAGCTAAGGTTTGGTAAGAACAGGATGAAAGCATGCTAAGAGTTTAAGTGGATAGTAAAGGTATGGAGGAATAACATAAATAGAAACAATATTAAGTAGATAAATTTGTTTACTTTTTCATGAACACTTGTTGATGATTAAGGCACGAATATTTTTCGGTGTTGTGACTAGCAATAAAAGCAATCTGTACTAGTTCACTTCATAAATGTGACAAAAAGGATTCTCCTATTTACGGAGTTGTTGATAAACCCAGTTGTTGCATCCATATGAACCTAAAGGAAACTGAAAAGCACTTTTTTTTTTAAGTACCTGGATTCTCCTATTTACGGGGTTGTTGATAAACCCAGTTGTTGCATCCATATGAACCTAAAGGAAACTGAAAAGCACTTTTTTTTTAAGTACCTGGTAAAATTTTGCATGTTGTTACCAGCCTTTCCTTTGTTAGAGCAGATCATGGTTAACACATTTATGAAATAAAATGAAAAAAGTGTAGTAAACTGAAGGTTAGAAAATGAGGCATTCCTGTTAATCGGTTTATCATTTGCTTCATGTGATTTTTAGTTTTGAGGGAAGGCATCGGATACATACTTAAGAAAGTTCTTTCATGTGTCCAGTTTCACCCTTTTTTGCTTTCTTCCCACTTCTATTTTAACTGTAAGGATTTTGTATCTAAAACATCATTAAAATTGTGACAACATGCAGGAAGCCCACAAGCGCTTTGACAAGGCCACTGTTATTTATGACCAGGTGTGGATGATATATCCTTAATTCAGCAGTAACATAAGGCTTCATATTGACTTTTGTGGTTTGAGTCTGATGCTTCTTTTGTCTTCCTATGATTTTCTAACTTGAACATTGTTTAGCCTCATTCAGACAGTTCGGGTGGCCTAACTGATGCTACCAAATAGTCATAAATCTCAATGATCTAGATTTCTTATATCATATGAACAACTCGGATATATATTAAAGACACTGTTAAAGAATGAAATGAGCAAATTATTAACAGAACCTCATATGCACTGATGTCATAGTTAAGTTATTTGTAAATCCATGGATTGCTGAAATTGAGGTCTAAACAGAGAGCTACTAGCCTTTGTACGAGATGCTCACATGCATATCTTCCCTTACAGTAAATAATTGCATACGTGCAAGTATGCTTCTTGAATAGTTTTCTTACCTTTTCTTTCAATGAAGCCTTTCTTCACATCATAGGACTGCAGGAAATACCAGTATATACCGTTTATTTGCACTCCTCCTTTAAACCTTTGAACTATGAGAGCCAAACTTTCCAATAATTCACATCTATAAAATAAATCATTTATCTATATTAAACCCTATAACTATGAGTAACGAGAACGTTCCTAGTATATTCTGGAGGAGCTGTTCTTCCAAATTCAGAAAATATGCTGGACTAATTAAAATTTACGTTCCAGGTTCGTGAAAAGTTTCTATCATTGAGAAAAAGTACGAGGATGGACATAGCTAGCGCCCTAGAGGAGGTATATAATCGCTTTTACTTCATCAATTGAATATATCTCTCTCAGGTGGCTGTAACTGTTCAGATAGTTGTCTTGGGTAACCATCAATTGTTAAATTCTAATTTGGTAGAGAGACGTTCCAGGAACTTCACAATGCAAGATCAACTTTTGAGCAAACACGCTTTAATCTGGTTTGTTGATCTCTTTCTAGTTATCTTCTTAATTTTATTGAAGTATTAAATGGATATGGCCAGATGTTGAATACTTTGAGACATGTTTGATGACTAGGTTGGTGCCCTCTCTGCTGTTGAGGCAAAGAAGAGGTTTGAGTTTTTAGAGGCTGTTGGCAACACAATGCAGGCTCATCTTCGTTATTTCAAACAGGTTTGTTGAATGATGAAAATCTCATATCATTTATCGTGCTTTATATTGTTGCTTATATGATGATTTTGAAGTTCCTCATGATGCCAGGGATACGAGCTTTTGCATCAAATGGAACCATATATTAACCAGGTTCTCTGTTTTCGTATTACTTTTAGTTGCACCATAGTTTGTCAAAATATCCCTCTACTTGTTTGATTTAAGTCAAAATGAATAAACAAATAAGAATTGTTTTCACTATTCTAAACCCTTATTCTGTTGCTTTTGTGATCTACTGCAGGTCTTGGCTTACGCGCAACAGGCAAGGCAACATTCCAACTATGAGCAGTCTGCTCTTAATGAACGGATGCAAGAGTATATAAGGCAGGTTGAACAAGATAGTCGACGGTCTTTCAGTGGATCTCATGGTTCTCCAAATGGAGGAGATGCCAAACAACCTTTTCCCAGAAGTTCTCACAAATTGATAGAGGCAGTGATGCATTCTGGTGCTGAGGGAAAGGTACACGTTATGACAGTAACCTATGTTCATACTCTGAGGCACAATGACTAACACTTCAATAGTTTAGGTACAAACCATAAAACAAGGATATCTTTCTAAACGCTCCTCCAATCTGAGAGGTGACTGGAAAAGAAGATTTTTTGTTCTTGACAGTCGGGAATGCTTTACTATTATCGCAAGCAATGGAGCAGGCCAACAGTAAGTCGTGGAACAAGATACAAATTGGATGCTACATTTACTACTGTAGGCTAAATGCCATTTGTCATATGAAATCCTATTTTGCTAACTAAATCATTGGGCCCTCAGTTCCAAGGAACTAGCAGTCAGATTCCCATGCATAGAAGTTCTCCCTCCGAACCAGGTTCTGGGCTGTTAAGTCGATGGCTTTCATCTCATTACCATGGTGGCGTACATGATGAAAAATCTGTTGCACGTCACACAGTGAACCTGCTTACATCAACGATAAAAGTTGATGCAGAGCAATCAGATCTGAGATTTTGTTTCAGAATTATTTCACCTACAAAAACTACACTTTACAGGTAAAGTTTTCTGCACCTAATATTGAGTATTGGCTTTTTCTAATAAACTTGGTCTGGAGATGGATTATTTTTCTGTCATACTTCTGGCATTTTTCTGTCATACTTCTGGCAGCAGTACAATCTCTATGGACATAATGCCTGGTAGAATTTAAAATTTCTTGCTGACGCAGGCAGAAAGTGCAGCAGACCAAATGGACTGGATTGAAAAAATAACAGGAGTTATTACTTCTTTGCTGAGTTCACAATCACCTGAAAGGGTAAACATAAGTTAAAAGCTGGATTAATTGATTAATTTTCTTTTTCTTTATTCCACTTTTCTTGTCATGTTTCATGGTCTTGATTCATTTGTATGTCAGCAGTTCTGCTTTAGTCCGGTTAGTGAAAGTAGTTCCATTGGAAGTCCAGATCACGATTTAAGGACCATCCATGAATATACATCAGAAAAGGATCATTCAACAAGAAATATGATGCGAGCAACCAGAAGTTCCTTACAGCTTCAATGCAGCTTAAAACATGAGAAGCCAATTGATGCACTGAAGAAGTTGCCTGGGAATGATAAATGTGCCGACTGTGGTGCACCTGAACCAGATTGGGCTTCCTTGAACCTTGGCATTCTTATATGTATCGAATGCTCTGGCATTCATCGTAATCTTGGTGTGCATATATCCAAGGCAAGTAGATATTAGTTTCCTAATTGCACCTAATCTTATTCGTATGTATATATTTAGTTTCATTTTCCCCCTCCATTCACTCAAAAATATTTGATTTTCTTTTACTTTATGTTTATATCATTGGGGTAGGGCGAGGATTTAGGGTCGGGTGGGGTCAAGGTTGGATGTTGGGGTTGTAGTCCTCTCTTGAAGCCATTAATCACATTAACATTGGAATAAAAAAGAAAGGTAAAATATTAAAAATCAAAGAAACCCCTATATTAACTCTTCATGGATCAGTGGATGAATGCCAAATAGCCAAACCACTTATTATCTTCATGGTCTTCTTTTTACTTCATGTCATTCTTATAATTCAAAATTTCAGAGGTACCAAAGTAGGTCTTAGCGTGCTTCGTTCTTTTGTTATGTAGTTATCGTGGTGCCATGAGCATTTCATATTGTAATAATGTATTGCACAATGTATCATTTTGTACATTCTTTTATTGCTATGAATAAAATTAGTTTTTGTGTTCTTCTTTCTCTCTTTCCTTTGGGAAGTCGTTCCAGGCAAGAAAGCCATGAGGAAAACAAGTCAATCAAAGGGAAAGAGCAATTCCCTCCGACCGGAAGGGGAAAGATTGAATCTTACTAATTGGACTCAATACAAAGCAAAGTAGATATAAAAGATCACATTTTCAGTTCTTTTTTGTATTTCAAAATTAACAACAATGTAACAACTTTTGAATTGCATGGAAAAGGCATCCCATTCCAATATTTCTTAAGGACCATTTTGATTTAAGTTAAAAGCAGTATCTGTAGAGTTGAATGCTTATATATTTGGAAGTATCTATAAAATATTTTTACAAGTGTGTGATGTTCTGATCTCACAGCTTCCGTCTTAATTCAAATGCAGGTAAGATCCTTAACACTGGATGTGAAAGTGTGGGAACCTTCTGTCATTACTTTGTTTCAGGCACTGGGTAATGTCTTTGTCAACTCAATATGGGAAGGGTTGTTGCGAGCAAGTAGAACTGTTCAGGCAGATGAAATACCAATACGGTAAAGATTGCAAGATTAGTGTACTGTACTTGAATACTTGATAATTTATGAATGATTAGTGTAACTTTTTTGCTGTAGGTCTTTTGAATCTGATAAATACAAACAATTTTTTACCAAACCACATCACAGTGATCATATATCAGTGAAGGAGAAGTTCATTCAGGCAAAGGTATTGCTCCAAATAAATGATTTTTAGTCTATTTTGCCACATTGTTTTCTACTCTTTTTGAAATTTGGAATATTGATGAACGAG
The DNA here is from genome assembly GCA_016081115.2 of Rehmannia glutinosa. Taxonomy (NCBI): domain Eukaryota; kingdom Viridiplantae; phylum Streptophyta; class Magnoliopsida; order Lamiales; family Orobanchaceae; genus Rehmannia; species Rehmannia glutinosa. The sequence goes on along the minus strand of CM071934.1, from coordinate 44,770,463 downwards.
TGATAAGCGATAGGTGTTACAAACAGTAGTGTATATATCTTTATCTTCTTTTCATCATGTGTACTTATTCACACATTATCTTGACAGCAGTGTGCTCCGTTGATGACTGTAATTTGTCAAAGTCTTTTAAATTTCAGTTCCTATTAGTACTATGGGCTTATAATTCAGAAAAAAGGTGACGTTGGCATACTTGGGCAATCGAGCTTTCTTTGGTATTATTTCGTACAATTTGGGAGAATGTATTTCCGGCAGTAGGGTTTAAGATGTGGGAGAATGAGAACGTGTTTAGATGCTTTGTTGGGGAAAAAGATTTGATGAATATTGAGCGACATTTTCAACTGTATATGGTTTGTCAATATTGTTTGTTTGTACTTAGAGGAAGACATTCAATTCTAGACGTGTTGTCAATATTGTTTTAGGAGAATGGAATCATGTTTCCCAAAACAGCATCGCCAAATATAGGAAGATAACCTTATTTGAGTTATTTTTCCTAAATAACCTCAGTCCTAATTGGGTTTAATTTGATTTTCCTTGTTTTCCTAATTTGGTGAGATCTCGTCTTTTGACCATATATTTTTGGGGATCCTGAGTGAATGACTACTTTGCATTTGGTTACTTAAGAATGTTAAATGCGAAAAAACTCATGATTTAACTCTAGCATGAATCTTGTGTATACACAGACCAGATATTAAACTTAATGTGTATTGACATAAAACCATCACAGTTTCCGACTGTAATTAACATAATAGAGAATGAACTGGGCTCCTATCATTTGGATAAGACACCTATATATGAATTATTTCCAATTCATTATCACTTTTAGTTAGCAGGCCCCAATTTGAAAGAACTCTCTTTAATAAATCCAACAAAGAAACGAAAGCACAAATATTTGCTTCTTATCTTCTTAGAGTTTTATGGAGGTCTTTCAGATGTCTGGAAGATATGCTGAGTTTTGTGATGAAGTCGTCCTTTTACTCTTTAGCTACCTTGTGGTCATATTTGATTTTAGCTTCTAACATATGCAACTTAAACTTAGTGCTCTTTTGACTGCAGTATGCAGAAAAACGTTTTGTTCACAAGCTAAAGGATAGTCAGCATCTTCTTTCAGTTGCTGAACAGTTGTGGGAAAGTGTCCGATTAAATGACAAGAAAGCCGTGTACCGCCTTATTGTCATGTGGGAAGCAGATGTCAATGCAGTTCGTGGTCAAGCATCACCTATTGCATCTTTGACTTTAGCCAATGTAATGAGATTGCATGAGCAAGCAGATTCTGATCAGAATTTTCATGGTCCAGATGATGGTACTTCAAAATCCTTGGAGCCAATAGGAGAAAATGAAAACCCATTTGTTGATGAGCTTTTTGATGGCTGTTCCTTACTTCACCTTGCCTGTCAAACTGCTGATATTGGCATGGTAGAGCTTCTCCTTCAGCACGGGGCAAACGTTAACACTTGCGATTCAAGGGGCCATACGCCACTGCATCATAGCATTATAAGGGGAAGAATCGGAATCGCGAAACTGTTACTCATAAGGTAATGATTGCCTTCAAGATTGCTTCTGTATCCTTATCTGTTGCTTCGGCATCGACATTGTGCTGTACCGTGTCTTGATGGCAAAAATGTTATTGCTTCGTATTTTTCCAATTTTATGTAGTCAATTTTTTCAGAATGACCATAAAAATTGGTGTATTACAATTTACAAGAAAATTCAGTTATCTTATAAAATTACTATAAAAAAAATAAATAAACTGATTTATTACATATATCCACCTGAGGTTTTCCCTCAATATGGTGCATTTTGTATAATAGAAACAAATGTCAAGGAGGTATTTGTAATTTTGAAAGATAATTGGGTTTTTTTGAAATTAGGTTAAACATCAAGGATAGTTTTTGTATTATCCCTCAGATTTATTCTGACATCCATAATTCCAATATTGGCTACTGCCTGGTTATGCTTCAGCATATAGAGTATGGACAATAGCACAGTCCTTGTTCATAGATAACTAGTATTCTGACACGGTCCTTTCTTATAGATGGTATTCTAAGAGTGATGTAAGTTATTATCATTATTAAAGGTCGACTAGTGATATAACAAGGGCCTCTCCTTATGGCTAGATGTTGCTGGAATATATAACCTTTGTGTAGTATTCGTAGAGTTAAAATTAAATAAAAACTTGTTTTAAGATTGTTTTTCAGGTCATTGTTTCAGTGTTGTCTCTTCTTAGCAAGATACTCTTATTCATGCTAGTACATCTGTTGCAAAAGAAAGCTTTTAAGAAATTCTGATTAGAAGGTTTTACAACTTAGAAAGCTGGACTTCTTTTTTGGTCATAGTAGGAGCTTGTTTAGTATCAGGATCATATAACTATATAATAACAGCATCATTGATCAGTTGTGAAACTAATGGTACGACCATACGATATTTTATACAGTATAACTTCATTCCTGGGATTTATCTGTCTCATCAGTAGCTACGAGAATTTTATTTTCACTATTTGGTTTCTGCTCTAATTGTCATAATATATACAGGGAGCCAATCCAGAAGCTGTTGACAAGGAAGGTAGAACTCCTTTACAGCTCCTTGCAGAATCGTCCATTGATGACGTTGAGCTCCTTGCCCTCTTGAAACATGCTTCTAATAGATAGCATTATTTGCAGATATGAGTTACATATAGCAAATAAATTCCAAAGAGGCAGAGTTTTAATTTAATCTGGGATGGGCTAATTAGATTGGTTCATGATGCCACTGGCCTTTCCAGCAAAAGGAAATAAATAATTATCTCATCATCCCCATTTTTATAAGTTGAGGAACTTAATTATTTGTTTCCTGGAGGAGAGACGGTGATTAGTCCGCTTGCTTATCATGCTTGTTCTACTATAGACCTTGAAGATTACTGTTTTTATGATCAGGAGACCGAGGCCACATTTATTAATCTGTCGTATTTAAATTCCTGTTGCAGATATTTTAGAGTAGGCAATACTATGGTGTATATAAACTGCTAAGTTATTTGAAGACAGTGTTTCAAATGTTAGCTTGCAATTTTGGGGATAAAAACAATTGTAGAATGAGGAAGTAAATATAAATGACAGTAATATCTTCTTCTTACTTGTCTGGGATTTTGTACTGGCAATTCTGTAAAGAAGTGTTTGGATTGCTTTATTTTTGTATTGGGCTAGAAATCTTGCTTGTGGTATTATTTAATATTGATTACAAACTTACATACTTCAGAAGTCATCTGCAGATATATAAGCAGCTTAGGGAGTGTTAGCAAACTCTTAAAAAAATGATTCGAAAAGCAAAGTCCTATGGTGGGCTAGACTTGTATTTATCCTCCCAGATGGAGGTTGTTTTTTCTTAGACTGAGGTACAAAGGCACTGTTGAAATCTTCGATAGCCAAAATCAAGCAGGTTGATCGAATGTTTTACTGCGCTCTCTTTTTTAAGCCTCTCCTCTAATGCATCTTTTCTCCACAATATGTTCTACATTGGAGACAATCTGCTATTAAATACAGCACTTGTAGTATCCATTTGACAATCTTAACAAATTCCTAAAATTTTGTTATGTTGATTAAAAAGAAAAAGATAAAAACATTTTTGAGTTTGTCTTATTAATTCCACTTCATATTCTGTTAAACCTGAACAATGCTAGCATTTTAAACTTGAACTATAAGTCACAGACAACAAGATACATAAAAAATCAGCAAATTATTCTCCCATGTTCTTATCTGATTTACACATTACATTTCTTGAAATTGACAGCATCATTCATACTCACTCCGACTCTGCATTATTTATTTATTTATTTATTTTTGTGAGGATTTACAACTGTTGATATAGTGGTGGAGACAAACGCAGAGTAACCAACATCTCCACTGGATTTTCCCTCACCATAGCAACACCAACTCCTTCATTCATATCCACCGTTGGATCAAAATCGAAACCCTGAATCAATCTAGCAAGCGTAAAGCTAATTACATGCATGGCAAATGTGATTCCAGGGCATAATCTCTTTCCACACCCAAATGGGATGAACTCAAACTGCTGTCCCCTAACATCCAGTTTGCATGCATGATGGCCTGTCAAGAATCTCTCTGGCATAAACTTTTCCGGCTCCGGCCAAAATTGTGGGTCCCGGTGGAGCTTCCATAGGTTTACAAACAGTTGTGTGCCCTTGGGAATGATATAGCCGTCGAGCCGACAGTTCTCCGATGCCTCGTGTGGAATGGACAAGGGCAGAGGGGGATATAGGCGTAATGTTTCTTTGATGATGGCTTGGAGATAGGGTAAGTTGTTGATATCAGATTGTTGTACCCATCTTTGGTTGCCTACTTTGATGTCTATCTCTTGTTGAGCTTGTTGGATTATTTCTTTTTGGTGTATCAGTACTGATAGTGATCTTGTTAGGTACACAGATATTGTGTCGAAAGCGCCTAGGATCATATTCTGCATGCATATCATGAATCAGAGTTAGGAGAACACTAACCTAAAACTTGTAGGGGTTAAATTAAAAAATTACCCATGAGATTTAGTCTTTCAAAATTACAAATATCCCTTAAACCCTTTAATAAACATGTACCCCATTTATGGAGGATGTAACTTGTAAAATAGAAACAAATATCAAGGGGTATTTGTAATTTTGAAAAATAGCTGACGTTTTTGTCATTAAATTGAATTTTGTAATTAATCCAAAATTGTATTTCAATGGTGTTTATGGTTTATATAGCTAAGAAAGATGTTAGTACTATCAAGAAAGTGAATGGTTTTTTGAAGGATAGTAGTTTACCACCACTAATGTCTTGATAAGAGTTAGCCTTGGTGCATTAAACGTGATTTTGTCATCAATTGTGGAGAGCATCACATCTATGAACCCTTGATCCTCTGCCTCTTTATCTTTCACAAGTCTTCTCTTAATGTATTCGTCGATCCATTCCTGGATTATGCCTTCCAGTTCTTTCGATCACGCGTTTCATGCTCTTGATGTGCCCTTGAATATCCATCCATCTCAACAAAGGAATTGGAATCACATCAGACACCACAAATTCCCCTGATAAGTAACTAATTTCTCTGATAAGTCTTGTAAAACTTTCTACTTCCCTTGCTTTAGCACCATCTGCACAAGCATTTTCATATCTTTTTCCAACAATCATCTTCACAACTATGTTCAAAGTCATTTCTTCGATCCAACAGCTTATAACCACTTTGGATGGCCTAACGCATTTCGCCTCACAATACAATCTTCTGATGCTTGAACTGATCTCAGATTCTTGAAGTTTCTTGATTTCCTTAACCCTTGACGACGAAAACACTTCCAATGAAATAAGCTTTCTCATTTCGCTCCAATAAGGACCATCTCTCAAACCAAATGATGCATGATTATAAACAAGAAGCTCTCCGGCACTAGATTTTGGCCGATTGGATAAGAACTTGTCATTGATCGTAAAACATTCCATGACGGCTTCACGGCTGCTAACTATCACTGCACGTTGCATTCCAAGCCGGAGAGTGAAAATGGGACCATATATATCAGCAAGTGTACCTAGAGTGTGAGCTATGTTGTTTTGGCCACTTAGAAGAAAATGAAGGTGGCCTATAATAGGCCAAGCACCTAATGGTTGTGGGGGAGAAGAGATATTAACATCCGTTCTATTGTGAGGAGCTTTTCTCCGTAGATTGTTGAGCATGGCCAACAAGAGTAGTGTACAAAATACTGCTCCAATATGGACTAAAAGGAAGTCCATTTTGAAGATAGGAGAAGGGATGGACGAGATGATTTGGTTTAAGACGAAGAACATGTAGACTTTGTGCAAGTTTCGAGATTTATGGTTTGGCGGTCGATTTTCCTTGATGAAGGTGGGAAGAAGTAGACTGTTTGCAGTCCGGATCTCCTATATTTTAAAGTGTTATACTGGTGTTTAAATATATTAGGTGAACGTCACGTGTACAAAAAGAATTGCTCCAATATAGACTGGAAGGAAGTCCATTTTGAAGATAAACAAAGAGATGGACGAGATGGTTTTCATATAAAATAATGACATTATCTTATACACGCGTGACATTTATTTGGTGAACTGGAACACCAAAGAATAGGAGATGTCGATGCTACAAATCTCCTTCAAAGTGCTTATTGTTTTATAATTGAACAAAAGCGAGGAATGTTTTTAATTCGAGTTTATGAGACTGTTTGTACACACAGTATAGGGATGCATTGTTGGAGTTTTGATTCGAATTGGAGCTACCTACCTAATTTTCAAAATTGGTTGGTCTGGATTTTGGAACCACTCAAGGTATAAATGCAGACATGGTGAGTTATAGGAAAAGGTGATGTTGAAGAGGAAATTGAGTGAATAACCAAGAATAGAAAATGTCATTTAATGCAGGCAGAAATTTTACATTTCAGCTTAAAATAATTAATGATCACTGTCCAAGTAAATTTCCACCCCATTCTGAAAGAATTCTTTCAACAACAAAATTAATGCCTATTTATTTTCACCTTAATCTGTATTCTTGGACTTTATTCTAAATTGTCAATTTATAAGTTTTTCAATTAATTTTCTAAGAGAAATCCCATTGGTCAGTTCTATTTTTTTCCACCCCATTGGTCAATTTACGATTAATGATCACCTGTTAATGAAGTAAAGAATCAGTGAAAAAAGTATTTTATTCTTAGGGAGTATTTCGAGTGCTGAAAAAATCACAAAAATCCATGAAAAGAAAAAGATTCCTCTTGATCCAAAATTTGTCTATTTACAATAAATTCTAGGAATAATTGGTTTCCCATCACCATTCACCATATGTAGGATTGACTCTTTGGTAAAGAATAACTCATTCAAAAAAAAAAAAAAAAAAAAGGACCAACATCAGAAAAGCAACCTGCAACTGTCTTGGTTTCTTCTATTATGTTCACACGTCTGCACAATTGTGGTTACTTCAAAGTGTAGTTCCTTGGACGGCATTCATCATAAAGTACCAACACAAATACAATTGGACCCTTTTTTTACCTCACCTGAAAAAATAAAAAAACTTATATTTAGTGAAGGAATGACAAATTAAAGGTGAATGAACAGATGCATTATGAATTTGACCAATTATTGTAAAGCAAATGAACAAGAAGTTTTTACGGTGTTCTAACCGTGCATAAGTTGTCACTACAAACAGATAACATGTGTAACAAAACAGACATTGCGTATTCATGCCCCACAATTAGTACAACCAATACACAATAGCAACACAATTAATTTGTCACTACCAACTTTTTCTTGATTCGTGTCATTATTAACGTTAAAATAGGAGTGAAACTAGTGATCTTTTGTGAAGTAAATTATACAAAGTTGGTGAGGAAGTTTTGACTTACAATAAAGATGCAAGTCGTTGAGTGTGTAGACCGATAATCTTGTTGGTGCTTTTGTTTCATGAGAGAGAGAAGTGATAGAAAACCTCGAACCTTGGCTTCTCCCTCTGTCTGCTTCAGTAATACTAATTATTAAGATTTTCGGCTAAAAGTATATTATATCCGAGTTGCTTTCAATCAAACCCGAGCATCCTGGTGAACAATCCAAACTTGATCTTCAAAGAACCTATAATTGGCAAAGACACAATATAGCCAGATTGAAATTTAGATTGAACTGGTCGCAATACAATGATTTAGCATGTTGGTGGTTATATTTATACCAAATAGCCACTTGATTCTGAACGCAGGAGTGAGCTTCTTGGATCACTAACAAGGATAGCAAATCCCACTGCCACACAGAACAAGAAACAACCAGCAAGTAGACACTTACAATATTAAATGACACTTTTTTGTCATGAATTAGAAACTAATTAGAAAATGCATTGAAAAACATAACGATAAATTACAAAAATTACCTCTGAGGTTTTGTTTATTACAAAACAAAATCCATTTATCTTTCAGAATTACAAATACCCCCTTGAAGTTCATTTTTGTTTTACAAAAACCCCTTAAGTAGGTGAGGCTTTGTTTGATTACAAAAAAAGCCAATTATCTTTTAAAATTACAAATAGCCCCCTTAAACTTCGTTCTTGTTTTACAAAAACCCCTTAAGTAGGTGAAATTTGTAAAAATAAAAACAAATGTCAGGGAGAAATTTGTAAGTTTGAGAGATAACCGGGTTTTTTTTAATTAGACTAAACGACAAGAGCAGCTTTTGTAATTAACCCCCAAAAATAAAGAATGTTAAATTTGTGTAAATGTTGACTGCTATTATCAATTTTATACATTAATAAATGATTTACTTCAAAAAAACACGAGAAAGTCAAATCAGGTAAGAAATTCACAAGCAGAATTTAGGAATGCAAGCATTTCTTCAACACGATATGAAAGTCGAAAAGCTAAAAAAGAGTCCATACCAATTTGGTGAGGGCACTGCAAGTTGCTTCACGAAGCCACCAAAATAAAACAGTCGCAAATCTTGTCGTCTTAATCGGCAAGTATTAAACCTGACAAGCAACTTCAGGCGCTGCTTCCTTACAACAGTCACTTCTGCTCTCAAAATCCCCTCGTTGATATTGGCTGATCAACTCATTTAAACTCAGGGACGGGAATCCAGCCAAATCTCACCATAAAATCAACAACTTTATCTAATTCATCTTTATATCCTACTCTTTTCAAACCATAGGCCAACGTACCACAAGTAGAAACACTAGGTTTATATCCCTGGTCTCTCATTTTATCAAGCAACGCCAATACCTCCGAAATATCTCCATTTCCACACCATGCCCCAACGAGTATTTCACTAACTTTTCCTCTCAATACACCCTTGTCCATAAGTTCATTCCAGGTCTTAATTGCTTTTTCCAAATTCCCATCTTCATGGTATCGTCAATTATCAGTCTATATACTACTTCTTCAGGCTCAATACCCTTTTCCACCAAGTCCTCAAATAAAGCAAACATCTTGGCTCTGTCCCCTACTTTGCTATAACCTTGTAAAAGGGAAGTGTATGTTACATTTGTCGGCATAATATTTTTCTTTTGCATCTCTAAAAGGAGCTTTTCTGCTTCTTCCATTTTACCCAATTTGCTATAGTGATTGATTAGAATCGTGAAGGTCACATGATTAGGGATGATTTGTTTATCCACCATGTCTTCGACCAACTCAACTGCTTTCCTCAACAATCCGGACTTGCAAAACCCGTCTATCATTGTGTTAAATGTAAGTGTAGATGCAATACCCCTCTCTACCATCAATTGGAATAGGGATAAAGCCTTCTCCATGTCTCCGTGCTTGCAACATCCATTGATAAGAGCATTGTACACAAAACCATCAGGTGCAACCCCTCTTAACGACATTTCATCCAACAAACGAAATGCTTCGTCCAAATTTTCCGACTTGCAGAGCCCATCCATCATAGTGGCATATGTAACTTTATTTGGTACTAAATTTTTGCCAGATAGTCCAGCAAATAGTTCCTTGGCTCTCTCTATCTCACCTGATCTCAACAGTCCACCAATCAAGGTATTATAAGTGACAATGTTTTGTTTGACACCCTTCCGAAACATTTCATCATGAAGCCTGAAAGCCTCTAGCATATTACCTTGCTTACAAAAACCAGAAATGAGCGACGTGTAAGTGTAAACATCGGGCACCAACCCCATCTCGCAGAAGTTGGAGAAAATTTTCATTGCTTCTAGCAATTTCCCATTCTTTGAGAGGCCAATTATAAGAACACTGTAAATGTGCACGTCTGGAAGTAGATGCTGTTCTAGCATGCGGTTGAATATAGAAAAGGCCTGCGTAATGCTCCCATTTTTGCAGAGGCCATCGATGATAGATGTATAATTGTAAATATCGGGAGCTATACCTTGATCAAGCATTTCCATGAAATAACTTTCCGCAATCTCCGTCTTACCTATCTCAGTATATCCAGAAACCAGTGCCCCAAATGTGTAGGCATTTGCTCTTAATCCTCTCTTCCGCATTTCAACGAGACAAGTTCTTGCCTCTTCCATCCTTCCTGCCTTGCTAAGACCAATAATTATAGAATTATAGCAGTAAACATCAGGCAAAACGCCTTTCTGCCACATACCATCCAAAATTCTCATTGCCTCTTCATATTTACCTTCTTTCACATAACCATTTATAATGGTCGTGTAGATAACAACACTCGGTTTGATACCACCTGCAGTCATATTCTCCAACAACAGATTGGCTTGTTCGAGATCTCCTGTACGGCTTAACTCATTAATTATAGCACTAAACGTGTACGCCGAAGGTGCCAAGTTTCTTTCATTCATCCAAACCAGCACTTCAGAAACCTTGTCCATATTATGCGCTCGACTATACCCCTCAATCAAATAATTGTATGTCTGGGTTTCTGGGTTTATTCCAATTTTAATCATCTCTTGTATTAGATTTACTGCCTTCTCCATGTCACCAGCTTTGCAGAGACCATGTACAATAGCATTATAGGTCACCAAATTCAACTTAATTCCACGTGCAACCATTGCATCTTTGATTTGAAAGGCCTCGTCCACAGCTCCCTCTTTCATGAACCCATTAATCAAGGCAGTATAGGCAATATGATCAGGTTTTAAGCCTCTTTCACACATCTCATCCAAAATCAACTTCGCCTCAGAAGATCTCTTATGCTGGCAAAACCCATTGATAAATATTGTATAAGTGTAGTTATCAGGAGCCAACCCCTTCTCAGCCATTGTCATCTTCAGCTCTAAGGCCTCATTAAAGGCTCCACTCCCACACAACCCTCGTATGACAATGTTATAAGCAATCAAGTTTGGATCACAACCTTTATTTTCCATTTCAAAAAGAACCCTTTTAGCCTCCCTAGCATTCCCCACTTTGCAATGAGCTGTAATAACATTAACATAAGTATAAACATCGAAATCGATTTTCTTTTCCAACATTTCTCCATGCACCTTCCAAAACAACTCCATTCTGTTACACCTTAACAAATCCTTCAACAAAGAATTACAACACAACAAACTGATCCTAAAATCACCACCCTTAACACCCAAAAACACTGCAACAGCCTCATTCCACATTGTCTTTTTCCTATACACATCAATCAATAGCTCAAACACCACCGGTCTCGATCTAAACCTCGGGCATCCATTATAAAGATACAAAATTGAGTCCAAAACATCAGAAACCGAAACACGGGCCTCAATCATTTTGCTCAACACATTTATGGCAGGCGCATAGAGATTAGAACTGCACAAAACCAATGCAATAATCGAAAAGGAATGCAGAATTTGAGTTGTACCCAAATGCTGATTTGACCAGTCGAAGAAATCAAGAAGGCGCCTGGGGTGAATGGAAAATTGGGTTTTTGAAGAACTGAATGGACCACATTAGGGTTTAGTCTTTGTGGGATATGTGACGACTCTAACAGATATTGCCAGCTATTGTGTTTCAAAATCTTGGTGATTTCTTCAGCTGTGGCTTCACTTTCTGGAGAGCTATGAGAATATTGCCGCGATTTAATTGAGACACAAAGGAGCCTATTTTTCTTGATTATGCATTGTCGACACAAGATCAAACTGCAGTATCTGGGCGACAACAATTTCACCATTTTGTGCCCTTTTTCTGTATATTATGTGTAGGTTTGTGCGTAAATATCCATATACAGAGTACTGGAGGCTTAGTGCATCAGCAACTCTGGTTTGTTTTTCAATTTTTTGCCGCAGTGTGCGAGAGGAGATGAAACGTATATTGGGCCAATTGTGAATCCATTGGACTAAAGTTTTTTGTTTGGGCTAAAATTGGAATGGTGATGGGCTTTATTTTGAAATCTATTTTGGAGTATATTTTTGCAGCCCATGGTAGGGATGATAATAAATTCTTAAAAATTGCCAACACTGGTCAAATTTATGTTTAATCTGTGACGAAAATGTGATTAATAAAACAAAATTGCAACACAATAAGAGGTCTGATGGGCTCTGTGGAATTTATCCAAAACTGCACCTGTCAGTGCTCATAAGGCAAAAACTGTTGTTAGACAGTTTAATGGGTCAAAATCTATTAGACGGGTTCTATATCCAAGCCTAATGGCATCTTTTAAATGTTATGTGGTGGCATTTTTGTAATATTCCTGAGATGATGACATTTTTGTAACATAGATGGTGTCATAGTATCATAGGGTCGATGGCATTTTTGTAATATTAGGTCTTGACATAGTATCACTAGAGCCCTGAAAAATATAATTAGTTTTTCCTCTGAAAAGTTTTAGCAGTCTTTCGAAAAAGCATTAGTATTATTGAAGAGAATTTTAGTTGTTCTCATGAAAATAGTAGTTTTTTTTTTCTTTTAGTATTAGTAGTCTCCCTAAAATATATTAATAGTCCCTTGAAAAATATTAGTTATTCCCCTAAAAAGTATTATAGTTCATTTAAAAGTATTAGTTTTTTCCCTCAAAAACATTAGTAGTTCCTCTGAAACTTATTTAGTAGTCCCCCTAAATAGTATTAGTTTTTTCCTTGAAAGTATTAGTAACCCCTGAAAACTATTAGTAGTCCCCCTAAAATACTTCTGAGTCGATTCAATCAAATCAACAAACACTTTAATGACATGGATGAATGCATTTTTCCAAAAATAATGGTTGAATCAGTTTACACTAAATTCAAAACAAGATAACAGACGACCGACCAAAAACCAAATATCCAATAAATAAAAATAATAACTTCTGTTAATATATTTAATTTGATTCATCATGAAACCACCCCACTGATAAGATAAACAACACCAAACCATTGGCTTGCGGCATGCACCAATAAAGCAAATACTATTGAGAGATAGACTGATATATAAAGAGAGCAGGATAGATAGAGAGGCGAAGGCGTCAGTCTGGTGATGGTAATGGCTCGCATCAACGGGTGGAGGCTAGCAAAAAGAGAGGGATGATGCTGGAGGCTGGATCGAGAGAGCATCTTACTTTTTTTCTCTTTTTTTTTTTCTCTTGGTTATTGGGGATCCGTCTAATAGACTTAAGATCCATTAGACCGCAATCGACGGAGAGACTCTTTCAATTTATAAACATAAATTAGTTAAAAAGAAAATATGTCATATTAGTTGAGATTAATTTGGGCGTTAATTTATTTTTTCTGCATAGTTTCCAATGTATAACATCCTGATAGAAATGACGTGTAAGGTTGTGATTGGAGGTCAAAAAAATTTACAAAAATTTCCCTCAAAAAATATTTTTGACCCAAAATGTGAATGGTTGTAAAAGATTTCAAAAAATACTTTATTCACCCATTCTTATTTTCTTATCAACCATATCAATTTATTATTTTACTAAAAAAAGTCTCTATCAACTATCATCATTACACAATTACATCACAAAATACTATTCACGCTCTCTTAATTTTCAAATCATCAATCATATCCAACTATTTTACTAAAAAGGTCATCACATCAACTATCATCATCGCATTTTCATTTTACATTCAATCACACTCTCAAAAAACTTCACAACTTTTCACCGCTATTCAATATGAAAGTTCATCCAATCGCAGCCTAAATATTCAATCTTCTATTTGGGACACTTTTTTATCAACTTGTCATGTGCCCATGCATGCCTTAATGTCTAGGCAATGTATGGTTATGTTTTATGGTATATTTAGGTTTTTAGTATTGGAAAATGAAATTATAATAATTTATTGATTTTCTTGTGAAAATTGAGAATATTTTGGATTAATAAATTAAAATGAAACTTCATTTAAATTTAAAAATGAGAATATATTTGTTTCAGAGAGTATTTGAATACGAAAGTATGTGATAAAAATGAAATTGTGTGTGTTTGTGTTTTATTTGGTATGTATTTTTAAAATTTTATATATATAAAAATTTGAAAAGTTGATATTGATGAATCCGCTTTTAAAATTTTAATTTGTACATAAAATGTTATATTTATAAGATTTATAGACGGTGGGTCTCATTAAATTGATTATGTTTGAAATTAGTAATATACTAAATAGATATAAGGGTATTGTGGTACCACTAGGTTGATTTGGATGACAATATGCTAATACTAATTGAGAAATAACATATTAGGATATGTATAGGGTTGAGAATTTGAGTTATAAGTTTGAAATGTTAATTTATTTGAAAATGAGAAGAGGAATATGTGATTTTCGAAAAACCTTTTTTTTATAACCAACATGATTTCATTTTTGTAAATAGTTGGAAATAAAAATGGGTGGTTGGAAGCATAACCATACATCACCCTAGTTTTTTTTCTTCCTACAAAATTAACAAATTCAAACATGAATTTGTTTTGTCGAATAATATAAAAAATAAATTCAGATTTTTTTTAACATTTTTTTCTTTTTGATACAAATAAATTGTGCAATATTGCAATTAAAAAAAATGGTTAGATTAATTGAATCTACAACCAATTGAACATCCATTTCTAAATAGAGAGAACGTACAGGAACATATGGGCTTTTGAGAGTGTATTAACAAATTTTGACCCGCTTTGCATTCATGAAATGGATAATGGCAAAGGGCCCATTTTCTAGTGGTTACTGTAAAACATAGAAACCAATGGCCCATAAATACTGTGGAATGACAACAACATTTGTCGATGATGTCTAAGTCAAGTAATAAAGTTTTCTAAAAAATGAAAAAAAAAAAAAAGAGTAATAAAGTTGAGGCCTCAAAAAATCACAACGTTTTTGGGTTTAAATTCTATCAATATATGGGTTTCTTATCTACTTTTATAATAGTTGTTAATTATATTGATTGGTAATTATTAAATTTGTAATGTTAGTTATCAATATTGTTCTAATTGTTGATGATGGATATTGAGGGGATCAAATCGATTTTTGTTCTACTACTTGTTTCACTTCCTATTTTATTACATTAGATAATTGACATGTGTAATTACATCTACAAAATCAACAACACGTGTTTATCATGTTAATACATATCGATCATTCAACGAGTCGAATAGAAAATGGAATACACAAAGTGAAACATGAAATCTCTTCTTGATATTCAATATGTAATGATAATGTAAATCATTTATTGCAAAGAAAAAGGAGGAGAGAAAAGGAAAAAGAAATGACAACAACATCCACTATTTTTCATCTTTGAAAGGCAAAAGATAGTAGTTGAGAAATCATATATCCACAGACATTGTTCAATTGGATGAAGTTCTCTTTACTTCTTATGGACCAACAACCATATATCATCCTAGATTACCATATTATATGGTACTATTTTGTACCCAAAAAAAAGAAGAACCAGTTATAATTTTGTGATTTTAATAATAACATAACCATTTGAGCAAATGGGGCAAATTACCCACTTGGGATAGGTGATTGAGTTTTTGACATGTAGGATAAAAACATAGTTTTCTACCCACTTTTGGTGTTCTTTTACCACAATACCCTTGAGGCTTTAAATTTAAAAGCCTTTAATATGTATTTCTCTCTCTTGAAATTAAATACTCCCAATACATAACATACGTGAACTGTGAACACACCCTTCTTTTTGCTCTTCATTTTTTCTCTCTTCTTCTTCTTCTTCACAAAATATCAAGAAGTTATTTTTGTGGGCTTTCATCAACAAAATCGCACCAAAAAATCGATTAACAAGGTAATGTTCTTCTCCTCCTAATTAGTTAACCTTGTTTAAATCGTTCAAGACCAATATATTTGCAAAATATGTGAAGTGTTTTGTGAAAGGAAAAATTTTACGCATTTATGAAAACAATGCACGATATCGTGTCATAGAGTTGTACGATATCGTGCCCCGATATATTAGACGATATATATATCGTGCCCCTTTATTTACCACGATATATCGTCTTTGTATATTGGAAATGCGATATCGTGCCCCGTATATTAGACACTATATCGCCTAATATATAGGGCACGATATATCGTGTCAATATACTGGGGCACGATATATCGTGCCTCTAAAAAAAGGGCAGGGCACGATATATCGTGCCTCAACGAAAAAAAGGACACGATATATCGTGCCTTGATAAAAAAAACAGCGCCTTTTATGTGTTCTTGCATTTATCAATATTTTTCTTTGTATATAGATGAACTCTCACTATCTTGTTGTTCGATTTGGTGGTCATTGGGAAGGTTTAGAATATAAAAGTGGTGAAAAAGAAGTTGTACGTATTAAACCGGGCAAAATGAATTATAGTGAAATATTGGAGGAGGTTTATGGTGTTGTTGATGTTGATAGGGGCGTATACGATTGTATAATGCATTCTATTGTAGATATTTCGAAACAAACTTGGGAAGTTAAAGTTGAAAAACGATGATGACATTGAAGCTGCGTTTGGGAACAGGAGTTACCAGTTGTTTTTGTAACATCGAAAAGAAAAACAATGGGTGAGACTAGTTCGCATAATGTATTGGGAGGTCCGTTTGAGCATAATCGAGTTGAGAACGTTGAAGGTCAACAAGGTGTTGGTGGAAGTTTTATGCAACTAATGGCTAGTCGAATGATTTGTCGGTGATCATTGGGCCTAATTACAACTACATGCAACTTCTTGGTTTTCAACAATACGTTTACCGCAAATCAATCCATATAGTCATGCGGAAGGCCTAGTGGAGCACCTTTTATGCATATGAACAATGTTCCAATTATTGATCATCGCGTCCACTAGCACCTACGGTTAATGTTCCAAATATCAATTGTCAGGGACTAGTATAAGGCCAAGCAATGAAGATGGCTATTATCCCGATATGGGTTGTGATAATCTGATGTTAATTGTGATAATATCGATCTTTGATGTTGGTTGTGATAATAATGACATTAATTATGGTGCAAACTACGGTCAAATGATTTTGGTGAGAACTACACCGATGGTGATGTTGGTGCGGCGTTGAAGCTAATAATCAATTTGAAAATGACCGAACGTCTTTGAATTTGAGGAATTTTGTGAGTGGAGATGTAGGCGGGAGAAGTATATTTCGAGAAAACCAAAACCAAGATGCGTGCAGGAATACGAGGTGTTAACTTACATCCAGGATATCCATAGAGACAATATGGGACGAAACAATAGTGCCCACAGGACAAAGTTGGGTGATTCTGGTACACTCTCGCACCTTTCGGTTCTCCCGAGGAACCTTCTAGGTTGGAAGCATCACGGTGGGACATTGCGCCAAGGAGCAACATACATGAACAAAACTGAATTGGATATCGCACTAGGCATGTATCACCTTGAAATCAAGTCGAGTATCGAGTTGAACGCTCGGATAAGACTCGTTTTCATGCAATATGCAAGTATGAACGATGCCCTTTTCGAATGTGTGCATATGGAAAGGATGGTATTTGGAGAGTAGGGAAGTTTGACAAACACCATGGATGTGGGTTAAATTTGAATGACAATGCATCTAGGCGGGTGCATTCTAAAGTAGTAGGTGCGTATTTTGCATCTAGATTACTAGTGGAATATTCTGCGCTCGTGCAAGAGATATGATAGCGGAGTTGGAATCGCGACATGGGCTTAAAATGAGTTATAATGTTGCGTTGAGTGCAAAACATCATGCCTTTGGGTTGATATATGGAGATAGCAACAAGTCATTCAATCTAATTAAGCATACTTACACATGTTGAATTTAACGAATCCCGGATCGTAGCTAGATGGAAGTCGGATAATTTTAATAGATTTGATACGTGTTTTTGCTTTGCATGCATCAATCACTGGATTCGAGAACAATGCCCGACCAGTTATTGTGATTGATGGAACACACCTTAAAGGCAAAATCGAGGAATATTGTTTGTGGCGGAATAACAAAAGATGGTAATGACAGATTTTCCCACTTCTTTGTTGGAATCGGGGATGTTGAAAACGATGATTCTTGGACATGGTTTTGAGACAATTGAGAGATGCTTATAATTGCCCTCGTGATCTACCGATTGTTTCGATCAACACAAGAGTATCGATAATGCCATAAAAGATATACCCGGAAGCATCACATGGGCTTTGCACTTATCATGTGGGCGGGTGAAGTTTTACCAGTTCGATCCGAGTGAATGGGTTCTACCACAAGAGGTGCGAGACTTAGTATGCAACCCTCCAAATAACCCGAGACAAGTAGGTCGTCTAGACAAAGTAGAGTTCATTTCATTTGTTGAATCATCAAGTAATCGTTCACGTAAGAGTCAAATTTGTTCAAGGTGTGGGGAGTCTTGGCCACAATTGCGTCAAATGCACTATGTCATTCTGCTCGATGAGCACGAAAGTGCCTCGGTGACACGGCCGGTCCTTCGAGACAAGTGCGTAATAAGAAGAAATGTGGAATATGTCGGCGATGATCATACCCGTAGAAAATGTCCGAGACGTCCAGGATGATGAAAATTAGGCAAAAGTTTATTTCAAATGTAACACTATTTTCTAGAAAAACACACTTAGAAGAAATCAAACTTCGATGAGTCTAAATGTGTTAATCATGTCGTAGTGCCCTTTTTCGTATGCGATATGGCACGATATTTCGTGCCAACTATCAAGCACGCGATATCGTGACTTATATAGTTGGTGCGATATCGTGCCCTATTATAGTTGGTGCGTAATAGCGTGTCTTATGTTTGGCACGATATATCGTGCCTAATTATATAAGGGCACGATATATCGTGCCAAATTATATAAGGGCACGATATATATCGTACTAAATATATATCGTGTCCCAATTGCTCTTATGAATATGTTTGTAGTTTTTTGGATTTCTTATCTACGCTAATTGTAATTCTCTTAATTTAAAGTAAACAAAATCTCTTTTTTTAAACAAATTAAGAAAAATCATGCAAAATGAATATTTAATTAAATAACTCAAAATATTTAGAAGATATACAACAATATGTACTACAACTCCCAAGTACTACTATCGATCTTGTCTTGGTAAACTTGTCGTGCCATATTTTGCCTTATCTCGGAATCGATCGCTCCACATACTTCCTATTAATCTTACGTGATACAACTAATGATGGAATGTATGGCAAATACACCACAACTAGTGGGTCGATTCGCAAAAAACAATCTTTTATTTTATGGATAAGTTCCCACTCGCGGCGGACAAGCTCCTTACCTAAGGCGGCGTAGAAGCCGGCGCGAATAAGTACACATGGGAGCATGCGACGGGGGGACATGTGTCGGCACGCCGATTGGCAAAACTATCATCGTGTATCGGGCACGCATCTTGAGTCGTACATATGTATTGTGGCTCGTACGTAGATCCATGCGCACACGACAAAATGGCCCGACAAATTCACGATCATGTACACGGGTGAAAACAAAACAGTAAATAATCTGAATGAAAAAAATGAATAAACTAGCTAAAAATAATTACCCCGTCACCAGGATTACCCCATCCTGGAGTTCCGTCCGACAACCCCGACCAACTCATCCGCTCATGTCCGGAGAAATCTCCTCCATGGTCGGGTGGGTCATATCTTGTGTCGGCGAGGATCCGTACCATGCATACGACTCCATATGTGCCGTATGGAATCCTACACATTGAAAAATGTTTATAGGTTAACAAGTATGATTTATTAATTTTCTGATAAAATGCGAGACACATAATAAATAAACTAACCGAAAATGTCGTAGATACAATCCAATAAGTTCCCACTTGTTTCTCATGAGGCACAACCCCAAGAAATCGGGGATCGGATTGTAGTATGGACAGGTATGCATTTATATCTTTGTCTGAGAAATGAAAGAAATCGATATTAATCGATAAAATATTCATCAACTAAATAATGCATCATTTTCCAACTCTATCTTTGGATCCGCCATTTCCTTAAAAAATGATGGCCCAACAAGGTACATAAGCCCCACGTTCCTCCCGCAATTGGACCTCAAATATTAAGACAGTGGAATATAAGATGTAAATACTAAGACGATAAGACAAATGCAAAAATATTTACTTACTCTTCATTAGACTTTAAGAAGCGGGTAAACTCCTTCTCGGACGGGTGGCTTGCGAGACAGGATCCTGAATGGGCTGCGAATATGCCGCGATGGTCGCCTTTATCCCGAACCTGGATCAAGGAAGTAGGCGGTGAGGGCAAATACGGGAGAGGCGCTCGTGGACCGGATACCACGAGTGTCGGAGAGAGGAGCTCGAATAGGAGATGACAATGGCCTCGAAATCGGGATCGACACTCGTGGTCGCGGAGAATGTGATAACACGGGCATAATAGGAGTCGACAATGGCGGAAGAGAAGTCGACAATGCGGGGGAGGAGGAGGAAGATACGTCACTACCAGGAGGAGGGGAGAGTCGACATGGCGGGAGGATGGGGAGGAGTTGACATGGGCTGGAGGAGGAAGAGACGTGACTAACGGAGGGGGGGAGGAGTCGACATGGGTGGAGGAGGAGAGTCGACATGGCGGGAGGAGGAGGAAGAAGAGTCGTCACTACCGGAGGAGGAGGAGGAGTCGACATGGCGGGAGGAGGAGGAAGAATCGTCACTGGCGACGGAAGAGTCGATCTGCTGAGGAGGAGGAGTCGAGCATTGCCGAGAAGGAGGAGTCGAGCATCTTTGCCGGAGGAGGTGTCTGGCTGCGATGGTAGCTCGGATATCTCTAACTACCATGCACGAAGTCATCGTACTAATCAAGGTATGGGAATAGACGCCTAATCTCCTCCCGAATAAGGTCAGGAACTCGACCTATCTCCTGATCCAGGCGTCTGTCAGCGAGAACCCTCCTCCGAGATGACGATCTCTAACCGAGAAACGACATCATCGACTCGTGTCTCCCATCGAGCGAACCGCTCCTCTATAAGTCTCTCGAATCAAGTCTGTCTGCGCATAACACCCCGAATCGGTGTCGGATATCGTACGCCAACTCACGGATGGATCAACACGAGTATCCTGGCGGATTGGTGGTGGATCATCGCGCGCGCATAGTCGCCGAGATGGATCAACACGAGTATCCTGGACGGATCGATGCGTCATCGTCCCGACCATCTAAAGGATCATCGGCCGATGGGATGATGGACCATCTGTCCTAGGCCGCTTCTCCGGCCTCGGATCGTAGGAGTAGCGGTGTCGGCCTCAAACGGGTCTACCTCTCCCCTCCCCGCCCCGCCTGCCATGTCTGCCCCCAAGCGGCCACTACCTCTGTCCCCCGCGCGATAGGGGTGGGTCATTTGTCGAATCGACACTCCCTCTCTACCAATAGGGGTCAATTTGTCGAATCTGTACTCGTACCTCTGCCTCCTCTGTTCTGCTTAAAAACCGGTTCTCCCTCGGGATGAGCGAGGAGGACCTAACAAAATAACTGGATCATCGACTCCTCTATATATATCTGCTTTGGAGCTCCTCCTCGGTCGGATCAATATCTCATGACACACTAAAAGCTGTAAATAATATAAATAAATAAATTAATAAAAAAATAAATTAATTATTAAATAAATAAATAAGTAAACACCGTTAATACATACCGTGTCAAAGAAAAAATCATGTCATGTCAATAGCGGTCTTGAAAACCTCCAACGAAGGCACCTAGGCATTTGGGTGTCGATACTCGAGTCGCCCGAGGCATTACCCAGCGAGGTATCGCCTCAAATGCCCAAATCTGTGAGAACATTAATAAGTATGAAAAAATAAGATTTTTAAATATTTAAAAAACTAATTACAAATAAATAAAATAAAAAATATACGTACCCGACCAAGACATAAGTGGCCCCATAAAAATGATAAGAAGGTGGAGATGTCAGGTGGAACGCCTTAATATATCGGCCAAGTGGCGAACATCATGCAGTGCGAATATAATGCATCAATATCACGAAAGGAGTATTTCCCCCAAGGGAACGCCTCCCATCTTGTGCATCGTCCTCGATCAAAAACCCCGCCCAACGGTCGGCTGCGTGCAGCCGGCCATCGAAAACTGATTATCATGTAAAAGGCAAATAACACCTTTGCCACCTTCATGGCATCGTCTGGTGAGTCACGGAAGGTGCAAGAGTAAATAAATCGCGTAAATGCGTGGCGGTAACCCGATCGCCCCTAGGCCAACGATACTATATTTACGAGTCTCGGGTACCTCAAAATCACCGTTAGCGTCAAATGTGGACCACGAAAATCGCAATCCCGATATCATAGCAAAATCACGCCGAGAGAATCGATGATACGCTCTCCGACATGGAACCAACACTCCGATCCAGGAGCATCCGAGCACATGCGCCTCCATCGCAACTAATGCATGCGGTCTTCGCATTACAACCGGCTCCATCATACCCAAAATCCATAAAATATCCGAAAGCCGATGTCTAAATCGACTATATAAATCATCAGCGATCTCAAAGAACTCATCTCTCGATGTCTCGAATAATATTCGATCGAACGTATCCCACGATGTGGGCCCTCTCTCGATGATATGAGGTCTCTTCCATTGTGGACCGACTACAACAATTAATAAATTTCAATTTATTAAGATGAATTGTTGAAAAATTGCGAATGTAGTGAAAAAAAAAGCATGTGGGACAATATGGATATGGATATCTGACGCACGATGCAAAGAATACATGGAAAGAATACAAAAAAACCCTAGGGCACGATATCGTGCAAAATTTATAACTAGTTCAATTTGCGATGTGGCGATATCGCACCCAATTATAACAGGCACGATATCGTGCCCGTTGGTGGCGATATCGCCTAATTATAATAGGATGCGATATGCGTCTGCTATACGCGATGCACGATATCATACCGATTATAATAGGACACGATATCGTGCCGCTTCATCTTCTACATCAAATCGCGGTAATGCGCTCTCTTACACACACCAACATCCAACAATAACCCAACACACGATTTATCAAACTTATTCACAAATTTATCCAACAATAACTTGATTGATAAACCCTAAACACCAAAATCGAACACTAAAAATCCTAAATCAATTAACTTTAACATAAATAGAGTTTAAAACTTAAAATCGAACAATAAAAATCCTAAATCAATGAATCCTAAATGACGATTGATATGCTTTGTTGGGAAGGGACGGAGATGATGGTGCGGAGGATGGTGCGGGCGGAGGTGGAGGCGATGGAGGCGGCGGCGCGGAGCGGAGCGGAGGGGAGGTGGGAGGCGGTCGGCGTCGGCGGCACGATTGAATCCGTGTTCTTCTCTTCTCGCACGATATTGGGCACGAAACGGGATGGTATCTTTCTTCTTCTTGAGTCTTGGCCGGTGTGGGCACGAAATGGGTGTTTTGGGTATTTCTTCTTCTTCTTGAAGAGGATGGGGCACGGAATGGGTTTGTATGTTTTTCCTTTGACTTTTTATTTGTATTTGACACGAAATGGGTGGGTACTACTTTTACTTTTGTTGTTTTATCTTTTTCACTTTTTGCTTTCTCATTTGTTTTTATACGGTTCCTATACAATATATTTATGTCTTAGATTTCAAAATTCAAAAACACCAACTTAAAGGAGGGGTATTTTGGCCAATTTGGAGTAGAAAAGAAGTTTGTTATCCTAGTGGGTAGAAAAGAGCACCCACTATCCATAGTGGGTACTTTAAAAATTTCCCCTAACAATTTTGATTATGCTTTGAAACTTTATATTAAAATAATATAATATTTATATCCATGGTTCCTTAAAAATAATGAAACAAAGTAATAAATTAATTTATTGGATCAACCACAAAAGACAATGGTGAAGGCATAATATGATTCAAGAGAAGCATGAGAAAGCTCCCCAAAGTAGCTCCCATAAGCAGATGAGCTGAGACAGAATAAAGAGCCCAACTTGCCCAAGCCCACAGAATAATGATTAGTGCACAACCCAAAATGGGCCTTAAAATTGACAAGAGGATATAATATATATACATATATATATATATATATATAGAGAGAGAGAGAGAGAGAGAGAGAGAGTGGCAAGCAGTGCATAGTTCATTTTACACACCTGGTTTACATCCCTTGGTTATTTTCATTATGATTTTTGTGAGGACAACGGCCCCTCTTAGCTAGCATAAAATCTTTAATAAAATAGGCCAAGTGCAACTCATGTACAAATGTTCACATGTTTTGGTCCCCATGCCATTTTGGTATATAAATTATTCAAGGTGTGTAGATATATATAAAGGGGCAACCCGATGTACAAAACTCCCACTATGCGGAGGGTCCGGGGAGGAATCAGTCCACTACTGGACCTATGTATATATCCTTCCACTGTATTTCTGCAAGAGACTGTTTCCACGACTCGAACACGTGACCTCTAGGTCACATGGCAACAATTTTGTTGTTGCTCCAAGGTGTGTGCATGTATATATGATCATGAAATTATATATATCATGGCAATGTGCATATTGCAATTGAGTTAGGATTAAGAATGAAACGAATGTCACACTCAGAAATGCACCAAATTCGATGATTTCCTTTTTCTCATTGCGAAGAGCGCACTTCATACTTCAATATTTTGTTTTCTAATTGTTTGTGAAATTATATAGAGTATAGAGTAACTAATTAAGATACCAGCAAGAGACGTTTAAGCGATCAACCAATCAATTGATCAGACGTACCAAAACAATGAATACTAGAATAACAAATGTACAAAAAATCATTAAATATATATTCGTTGGCCCCCAATTAAGCCCAATATCATCAAACAAAGCATACTTTCAAGATTTGATTATTTGTCACCTACAAAAATTGCATCCCGACCATGTTTATAACATGTGTGGCTTGAGCTCCATTTTGGACACCTCAATTCTTTTCTTAATTTTTCTTTTGGTTACATATAAGTCCCCAAGCATGAAATTAATATGCCAATTAACCCCATAATACAGCAAATAAAAGCTTGTAGTATTCTACAGCTTCTTTTTCTATGGTCCCCTCTTTTTAAATGATAAGTTGTACTATATAGGGTTTGTTGTCACACATACATTTACTTAGAGATTGTACCATGTACTATTTGGGGACACTTTTTCCTACACATATTAGCTATTCATTGGAATTAATTGATTGATTAGATATTAGGGTACAATGAATTGTTTGTGTGCTTGTTTTGAAAGTTTAATGTGGAAATTGGGTGCATGGTGACTCAAGATGGGACTTGAGCATACCTGCAGGATGCACCCATGTGGATATTGTCTCTCTCAGAATATTACATGCAGTATCTACTCTTTTCTTCCCTCTTTTTACTAATGGACGTTGGGTAATTTTCTGTCACATAAATGGAGGGTACTTTCTTTTTCTTTTTTAAGGGAACGCTCAGTGCACTGCATATCGATTAATAATTATAGTATTTATATATTAAATTTGTTACATACAAATTATTATATATAATTAAAAAAACAGATATGTCACAAGAAACTATTATATAATCATTCTAAACAGTAAATACCCATGCCAGTGGAATTCGGGCTCAAGCTCGATTTGTGACAGAAAATTATTGTTATCGAGAGTGTAAGACTTTTTTCTTTTTGTAATTATTTTGGGAATTTATTCACGAGGAAAAATGGCTAGTCCTCTAACTCTAATATAAACTCGTCTGCATTTCTATTTTCAAACCTGTTCCGCAGAACTTGTCCCTTTTTTATTTTTTGATTTCTAACTCTTTCTTACATATAGATTTAAGTTGTTTTGTTTTATTTCCTCAAAAAAAGAAGTTGTTTTATTTTATTAAAAATTATTTTATACAAATTTTTAGAGGTATTATTGTTAAAAAAATCATCCCTTAATATTTTTTAATTTATGGAGTGAGTCTAAAAGGTCCAGTAAGTTTGATCTCTTGTGACGTTGCTAAAATCGGCAGATCACTCCAAGTCAATAATTCTAAATAATGGTCTAACTTCTTCTCCAAGCCGGAAGTTCTTCAAGCTGGAAACTTGTCTGCAACAATTCAGCAAACGTTAGATGGTCATGAGGTTATACTAGGGAGGGTCCTCCGACACTCAAGTCAATACTTGACGTAGGAAAATTCCAGAACAATGGACAGTAATTAAGAGTGAATAATTCAGATTACTTACAAATAATGAGCAAGAACCTTTTTATACTTGGGTTAATGGGCCGCATAGGCCTCGTAGGAGAAAACGGGCGCATGGTCCGGATAATTATATATGTGATCCAATAACGATTAATAATATTGGTTAAATTAGTTTAGTAATCTTGGAATTAAATAACATGTAAATAATTAAAATTAGAAAATATTGGCAAAATCCAATTTTGTGCCTAAGGGAGTGATTGTTTGATCATTCATTTCTTTCTTTTTCAACTTGGCAAAAACTTGCGTGAGACGGTCTCACGGATTTAGATCCGTGAGACGGAGCCCTTACACAAAGTTTTAAAGGTTTTTTTTTCCAGATTTTATTTTTCTTAGGGTTTATATTTGTTTTTTTAGGGTTTATTTTGTTTCTTGGGTTTATTTTTAATTGATTTGGGTTTTAGGATTTTTAATTTTTTTTAGGGTTTATTTTTTATTTTTTGGGTTTATTTTTGTTTTTCGGGTTTATTCTTCATGGTTCATGTTTTTAGGGTTTATTTTTGTTTCTTCATGGTTCATTATTACTTTTAAATTTATTTTCATGGTTCATGTTCTCAAGACGGAGCCCTTAGGAGGTCCGTCTCACGGATTTAGATCCGTGAGACCGTCTCACAAGAGACTTGCTTTTTCAACTTTTGGAAAGAATTGTGTGGAAAAAATTATTTTTAAAATTGAAAATGATTTTTAGAATGTATCTGGATATAAGATGAAGATGTGATGATGATTGATGCTAGTTTATATGATAATATTTTTGGTGTAATAGTGATTAGAAGTGATTAGTGACTTGTAAGATAAGAGAGAGTAAATAGAGTATTTGTGATATGATTGTATAATGCTGGTAGTTGATTTGATATTTTTATGTTAAAATAATAAATAGATGTGATGATGATTGGAAAAATGAAAATGGATGAATACTGAATAGTGAATTATTTAATTATTTTCACAAACAAACACTAGTCCATTGAAAAATTTGTCCAAAAAATGAAAGGGAGGAAAATATTCTCACAAGCAAGCACCCTTTAACATCTTGGATTCCTTTCTAAAAAAAAAAAAAAACATCTTGGATTCAAATTTGAATTTTATCCATGCATGTAATTTGAAATTTAGCCTACTTCATTGTCATTAAAAATCTGCAACACCTATGACTAGAGAAGAATTAAATCCCATATTCCTAGGATCATCGCATGTTTCGACTAGAAACTATAGATATTATGCTTAAAACATATCAAAAATCAATTAAAATATAAATAAGTATTATATTTTAGACAAATTGGTAACATCGTGACATATTCGCGTTAGTTGTTTTTGTGTTCATGTTCAGGTTTTTCCCAATAACTTTAGGTCATATTCGTGTCGGATTATCGTATCTTGTCAGAGATTGCTATCCCTAGTTAAACTAAATGAACACTACCAAAATCAAAATGAGTTACGTACTTTTTGAAATGTAATAAAAAATAGAGGTACTTATATATGTCGTCAAACCTATTTAATACTTTATCCGTCTCACTAAGATAGACAAGTAGAGTATTTTATACATATTAAGAAAATATAATAAATATAATTGAGATTATAATATTTTTCCATATTTTTTGTACATTGCCTTGTATTAAACGGGAGTATATCATTGTTGATCTCAAGCAAAATGAATTAAATGGGGAAAGTTTAGTCTATATATATATATATATATTGGTGTGTAATTATTAATTAATACTTTCTATTGGGTGCAATTAAGTTGCATCCATATTTGTGATAATAAGGAGTCCTATTTAGATGAGGTTTATCTAGAAACCTCTCCCATTAGGACTCTAATCGACATATGGGATTTGAGATATATATTGATATTTCTCCTAAGGGCCCCGTCTTGAGAACATGAACCAAAATAAATTTAAAAATAATAAGAATATGAAGAAACAAAAATTCCTAAAAACATGAACCATGAAGAATAATCTCAAAAATCTCCAAAAATAAAAAATTTCCTCTCAATTAAAATAGAAACAAAATTTTAAAAAAATATCTAAGAAAAATAAAATCAAAAAAAACCAAAGTCTCAGGGTTAAAGGTGTGCAGTTTTTCTAAGTAAATAATTCTAGTAATTATTTACACCAACGAAAAATAACTCTTCGTGATCTTGTTCGTGTTTCAACCTAGTAATTATCTATGGGGATTTGTTGGTTCAACCAATCTATGGGGTTTGTTTGTTGCTCGCGATTCAATCAAGAGGAGGCTTGTAGATGGCTTAATCATGGATCAAACGGAGGCTTGTAGGCGAGCTTAATCCTGGCTATGTGGATCTTGATTCATTTGCAAATAGGTATATTCGATCCACCCTATATGTGCAAATATGTGATTTATGTTTTCGACCCATATTTGCTAACAATGATGGTATCAGAGCCGATACCGATCTCGCGTATGTGATGTGCTTGAGTTTGATGATTCATGTGATTTTATTTTTTATTTTAAAAATTCGAATCTGATTTTTCCGTTTTTATATATGCAATATTGGTGTCAAATTGTAGATCTCGGAAAGACGATTAATTTGATATCGTATGCGTGAAAAACGGATTTGAAACGAATAAGTTATGGCGACTTAAAGTTTTTGAGATAAAAGCATAAAAAATTGCCTCGATATGCGTGTACATATGTTTGAATATATAAAAACCTATGTTGCCATTGATTTGAATGGGCTGATTGCGTGCAACGTTTGAGGAGTTTTTATTCAGTATGTTTATCGCCTACGCTGAGCGTTCCATGTGGCAAGCGTTGATTGGATATGCTGTTAATTGACGCCATGTGGCTGCCATGCGTCGCCTACATGGTATGGTGATGTGGCGATTTAGACGCCACACGGATGGTGACTTGGACTGCCATGCGGGCAGATGTTGTGGCACCAAGTAGTAGCCTAATTAGTGTATATCCTCTTTGATAAAAAAAAAAAAATTGTTGGAATGTGGTTTAGCAAAGATTTGAACACTAGACCTTTTAATTTATCTTATGCATGTCCACCACTAGGCCAAGATGATTTCTTATTATTATCCCAGCTTGTTTTTTATTTATATAGAAACTGGATAACAAGTAAATTTTTTTGCGCGTTGGGACGTTTGCAAAATTATTTTTGTGCTTTATTTATTTGTTGTAGTGTTAATGCATGTAAAAATATTTTGCGCAATTTAGTGCTTGCAAAAATTATTTTTGTTTTATTTATTTGTTGAATAAGTGTTAATGCAAATGATAAAAATTTTTGTTTTTATTTATTTGTTACAAAAGTGTTATTTTTTTTGCATGTAAAAATATTTTGCGCAATTTAGTGCTTGAAAAATTATTTTTGCGCATGAGAATGCTTGCAAAATTATTATTGTGCAATATGATGCATGAATAATTATTTATTGCATATACGTAGCAATGATATTTTTTTTCGCATTAGTTGCATGAAAGAAAAATTATTTTTGCGCATTAAGATGCTTACAACAAATTAATTTTTTTTTTGTGCATTGTGATGCATGGAAAAATTATTTTTGTACATTGGTGCATGTATTTTTTTCCGCATAAGGTGCGTAAAAAAATTATATTTTTTGCGCATTGAGGTGCAAGCAAAAATATTCTATGTGATTTTTATTTTTTGAGTTGCGTGCTTTATTAATTTCTTATGTGATGCAATTTTTTTTGTGCTGCAATTTATTTTGCTGATGTGATATGGATTATCATGTGTTGGGAATGAATGGACATTGACATACGGGTGCTCATGTATTTGAGTTTTTATTATTTTATATTAATATTATTTGTGGGAGTTAATTTTTAACAATGGTGGTAATTCGATATCCTCATTTATTTCTTTTACTTTTTCTAGATTGATGTAGTAGGCCTTGAAAATATGTATTTTTTTTATTTTTCCGAGGCATGTATTTATTTAGCCAATTTTTGGAGGCTATGTAACATCAATTTTACGAGGATATTTTTTGTTTTACTACCATAGGTCTAAATTATCTCCACATGATGCATCATATGTCAATGTCGCCCATGGGGGCTATATCATTTTTCGTACTTACTTATATCGCATGGATGCATGCATGATGTATTTATGGACTTTGATAATTTTATTCATGGATCAGTAATTTTTATTGTGATCTTCAATTCGGTGGGAGATGATTACTAGTCTTGGCGGCAAATTTTCGATCTCATTGAATTGAAGAAAATAATAAATATTACTTTGGTCCAGAATAAAAATTTTAGATCGATGACCTAATTGTTTACGCAAATTATTGAAATGTGTTTTTAGACCTAACTCACCAACTTTGTTTAACTAATTTAACATGAAAATAGACAAAGTATTCAGTTATTCGCGACTTAGACGCGAGATAATATTTTGTGGATTAAAGAAAGTATTTGCGCTTTATTTGTTTAAGCCGCAAATATAAGAACTTAATTGCCCGAAATAATCACAGTAGAGATGCCGATGATATACTTATGGATCAAGAATTAATTTTGCGCTTTAATTTGTTTAAGCTGCAAATTTAATAAAAGAGTTTAACCTCTATTTTTGGAATATGACCTTATTCCCAAGTAAAAACTCTAGCTATCCAAATTCGCTATTTGAGTTGAATTAAGGATGTTAGTTACTTGTGTGTATTATTAATGAAAATCGCTTATCTAGAGGCTGATTTTAAAAAGTTGAGAAATACACAAGTGAGTGCACTTGTCGCTTGTGCTGACCGATATAAACCAACTCGGGTGAATATTGGAACAAGCATAGTGTAGCTTGACAAGAGCAAAAGATAAAACTAGAACTATAGATTGATCCATAAAGTGACAATCAGTCGTGTCACCTTATTGAATGAGGCAATTAAGTATCAACAATTATTAAGTGCACTTATGAGATTGGTAACTTCGCTCGTAATTGTACTGAGATGAAGTTTGACTAATTATGTGCTCTCTTATTTTTTCGCTAATATTTCCAAATCTCTCCATGGGTGGATTGTAGATATTGGTTGACTTAGCATGTGGTTTTGAGATTGAGCAAATGTACACATGATTATCGGGTTGTGCGGCTATAGGCGCACAAGAGGAGGCTAAAAAGAGTCACCTCAAGCTCAACAGTTGGTGTGAGCAACTTGATGTGTCGATATAGTCTTACTCGGATAAATGCACTTGTAAGATATTTGTTGAATGAGAAGACTTGTCTATCTTTTTTTTTGTGATGCTTGGTTTTAGATAGTATTTCTTTTAGATCTTCTAAAGATATTGTGGAATGTGAGGTTAGGAGGACGATCGTATTAGCTCGAGGAGGCTTTTTATTGTCTAACTCGCTAAGGTCAATCTCCTCTCGCATAATTATTTTTCCAGTAGGGATAAGCTTGCCGGAAGAATGTAAGATGACTACTTTTCCTATAAAGCTAAGTCCACTAAATTGAGTGCAGACTTATGAGTGGGAGGCACAAATTAACGCATTATATTTTCTTTCATTGCTATTTACGCTATAAGTTAGTACATTCTCACTCTCATCGATTAGAAGCGCCAAATTGCTTTGAGCGATTCTTAATGAGATGGAGATGTGCTAATAGGGAACGCAAAAAATAGTGTGTCTAATTAGTTTGGACATACGATTGAAGGAAATAAAGTTGCAAGTTTGAATGATGATTCTAAATACTTTGCGCCTATATGAGCTCGTGAAGAAGGGACAATCACTTCAAAATTGTTAGATTTATGATGGCGCAAATTGATTTATGTGTTTTGTTGCTGCCTACATCATAAAATATGTGTCTCCAAGTGATTCTTCAACCCTATATGAGCTTTAGTTTGGTAACAAGCCCAAATTGCGGGTTTGTGCCTATGTAAGTTCGAGAATATGTGTTCTCAAGTGGAGAATCAAGTCGCACGATTTAGGTTTCCCTTCAAAGGGATTTCTTGAGCGCATGTGAAGTCATAAGAAATCTTGAAACTATGCGAGTTGCAAGATGCTTAGGAGGCGCTCGTTTCTCTAGCGAGGATGTTGTATTTTGTACTCCTCTAGTAATCGCTGGGATAGTGGGAGCGACACTAAGCCAGTGGGGGCTAGTGTCCCACACGCAAAGGATTCTCAAATTTCACGAGTAAAAGGAGTGAATATGAAATATTCCCCATCATCTATATGAGATTGAGTGGGTATCCTTCACAATTACTTTTGTGGGTGTTGATGAGTCGATAGAACATGTGACTTCACTCGATGCCCTAAGTAGATAGTAGTTGCGAAGGAAAAGATGAGTCGAATGACTAAGAATAAAGTCTAAGAGCTAGTTAATCTTCTGTCTAGATGCAAAACCATTTGAAACATGTGGTTTCGGAAGGTCAAGTGCAATATAGATGGGTTAATTAACATGTGTGTAGCTCGACTAAGAGCAAAAAGTTTACGCCTATTAGAATAGCGTAAATTTTCTGAGATGTTCTCCCTAAGTGGTGAGATTGTCTCAGTTCGCCTGATATGTTATCTATTATTGCCACTTTCGTCTAGGTTTGTCCTGGATGATTGACGTTGACATAATTCAGTGAAAGTTGAATAGGGAGATCTATGTGGATCACCAGATGAATTCAAGAAGTGGAGTAAGAGCGCATTGATTGCTGATCAAGAAGCTCCATCTGTGACTTGAGTCATCATTGATTTCATCGAGCTATCATTTTGATAGGCCTACGATGGTCAATTAATTCACTGAACATATGTCAAGAGTTGTATCTCACTGTATATGGCAAAAAAAAGTGATGATTGAAACGAACATGGAGTTATCGCCACTCAGTGTGGGTTGTCTTTACACTCCATAGTCAAAGATCATATTCTTAGTCAAGAAACGATATCTTCGGAAGATGAAAAGAAATGCTAGCTGATTTATGTAAGCACTGTTGAATGTTTGATGTGCGCTATGTGCGTACTCAGTAAGTCATGTACTTAGCAGTGTGATTGGTGAGTGAATATCGGAGTGATCCATGCGCTATTGTGATGCCGACATGTGGATACTTAGATATCTTAAAAGATTGGTCTATGATTTTCTAGAGGCAAATTTGGCATCATGAAATGATGCGCATTGCGCGCACATTCATGATGTATTTTGTTGTCTTGTGATAGTAAAACTGCTTTGGTGTATGGTTTGGGCGCCAAACATGGATGGTAGACCAAACATATTTACTCGAGGCTTTACTTCACTTAAGAGTTTTTGCGCATAATTAATATTGTTCTCAGGCATACTTACGAGCGGTGTGGGCGCTCATCCCTTTTACGAGCCTTTGTTTGGAGATGTGCTCCAAAGGCATGTGAGTCATTAGGGATTAAGTAGAATTGATTGTGTGGCCTTTGAGAACATATTGTGATTAATGAGAGATGTTGGATTCTCATTATGTGTTTGGTATTGAACTTGTGAGTTGTCACCAGGCTTTGATTGGCCCTCTCACACGGGCAATCGCCCTGGCGCTAAGAGAGCGAGCAGGATGAGACTTAAAAGATTGTGTCGCATAAAGAGGTTTGCGAATGATCGCCCCGCACTAGAAAGTGAGGAAGGTAATTAAGTATAATTAACAGTCGCCTTAACTAGAGGTTAAGATGAGATCCGAGTTGATCGATTATGAAGTATGTCCAAACTTCATAAAAGCCTGTTTGTAGCCAAATGTGCGAGCTATCGTATGACACTTTGGGAGTGACTACGAGTAGTACGTAGGTCGGGCGCTTGAATAGCGATCGGACTAAGATTGTATGATGTCTAGAGCGTGACATGCCTAAATTGAGTGGGAGCTCCATCATAGCATGTATTCATACTACATGTGCTTTGAGGCGACCGTCTATGGGAAAGTTTGGATGGGTCCCCGCTTCACACCGAGTGAGCCCCCGTATTATTTTCTTGTACCACTTTGGGACTTTGGACCATGTCATGAGGTGTAAGCTTGATGACGCTACTTTAGCATGTATCTAATGGCCATGTGTAATTGGTGCGTTTCGGAGCATGTCTAGGAAAGTCACAAGACCAAGCTAATTGGCATGTGGGGCCAAATGAAGAATTAAGTTGGTAACGCACTTATGTTCTATGATTCATAGCCCGGGCGACTTTGTCAAAATGTGTTTGACTAGTCATGAATATAGAAACATATTTGAGTGAGTCGAGCATGCTCTATTTATTTCATTGAGGGATCTAGAGATGCTTGACTGGGTGCGACCACTTGGTTTGG
This sequence comes from Rehmannia glutinosa, assembly GCA_016081115.2. Taxonomy (NCBI): domain Eukaryota; kingdom Viridiplantae; phylum Streptophyta; class Magnoliopsida; order Lamiales; family Orobanchaceae; genus Rehmannia; species Rehmannia glutinosa. The sequence continues at coordinate 44,736,345 of CM071934.1, read as the reverse complement.
GGTGCATAGCGAGTTATTGAGTTGTGGGGTTATGTTAGTTTGGTGATAACTTAATATAACTCTCCTCACCTTTGCTTTCTCGCTTGGTCGTACGCCTTATTCCCTGTATGAAAGAAGAGACGTGAGATGAGAACTATGAGGATGTGATTCGAATGAGTCGAGTCAAATATGTATGAGTGGGAGATATTGGGTGCAATTAAGTTGCATCCATATTTGAGATAATAAGGAGTCCTATTTAGATGAGGTTTATCTAGAAACCTCTCTCATTAGGTGTGACGCCCGGGGCCGAAGAGGGCAGGGAATGATCGTCGGTGCAAGAAGGCACGGACAAGGAGCGGCTCCTGGTAGGCTTCTAGCCGGAGGGGAACATGAATGAACTGATCCCACACCCGAATAAGAGGAGATTCTGAGACTGTGTAGGTATGTGACTATACAGTTGAGGAGAGCTTAAAAGATTTGATAGGTACTACTCATACCAACAAGATGCATCTTCTTTTCTGGTGCTCAACATGTAAAAACTCCGAAGTTAAGCGTGCTTGGCCCGGAGTAATTTCATGATGGGTGACCCCGGGAAGTAGCTCTCAGGGTGCGCGTGAGTGAGACAAAGCTACTGGAAAGACTCGTGTTGGTTTGTGGGGACGATCGTCAATCCGGAAGGCGGGCCGTTACGAGATGGTATCGAGCGGGACCTCTCCTAAGTACGGTGTGGTTCGGGACGAACCAAGCGGAAGTCAGTGGGCATGTGACGCCCGGGCCGAAGAGGCGAGGAGTGATCGCCGGTGCTGAAGGCACGGACAAGGAGCGGCTCTGGTAGCTTCTAGCAGAGGGGAACATGAATGAACCGATCCCACACCCGAATAAAGAGGAGATTCTCGAGATCGTGTAGGTATGGGACTATACTGGTTGAGGAGAGCTTAAAAGATTTGATAGGTACTACTCATACCAACAAGATACATCTTCTTTTCTGGTGCTCAACATGTAAAAACTCCGAAGTTAAGCGTGTTTGGCCCGGAGTAATTTCATGATGGGTGACCCCCTGGGAAGCAGCTCTCAGGGTGCGTGTGAGTGAGGACAAAGCGCGCTGGAAAGACTCGTGTTGGTTTGTGGGAACAGTCGTCAATCTGGAAGGCGGGCCGTTACATTAGGACTCTAACTGACATATGGGATTGAGATATATATTGATATCTCTCCCTACAATATCAGTCCAATTGAGAATATCGTTCCTACACAAAAAGAATAATCTCTCTCCTAAAATTTCTCTCTACGATTTTCTTCTTGGAGTATCACCAAAGTCTCCAAGGGTTTAAGGTGTGCATATCTAAGTAAATAATTCTAGTAATTATTTACACCAACGAGAAAGGCGGTTCGTGATCTTGTTCGTGTTTCAACCAATCTATGGGGTTTGTTCGTTGCTCGCGATTCAATCAAGAGGAGGCTTGTAGATGGCTTAATCATGGATCAAACGGAGGCTTGTAGACGGGCTTAATCCTGGCTATGTGGATCGACAGTTCCACTGCAAATAGGTATACTCGATCCACCCTATATGTGCAAATATGTGATTTATGTTTTCGACCCATATTTGCTAACACTTTCAATAAAAAATCAAACTTATAATTTAGGACAAACGAAAAAGGAAAAATGGGTTATCTTAGTGCGAGACAAAATTGAATCGATGTTCTTATTACATAATATAAACGTCATCAGTGATTATATGCATGAGTACACCAACCAGCAACAAGTATGTGTGCACATAGTCTTCCAATAAATCATTTTATTTTTACTACAATAATTACTGTTGTCATCATTTGCGAACAATCATATTTTCAAGAAAATTTAATTACTTCCTAAAACTTGCACAATCACACATTTATTTACACGAGGACTCCAACATAATTGACAAGTAATATGAATTGACTAACATTTCATGTAAACCAAAATTAACTCATTAATCATCATAATTAACACAAGGGCGGTGCCGGTTTGCATCTATACCTACCGATAACTTCACTATGTAAAAATAAATAAAAGGTCGGTGAAAAATTAGTTAAGTAATATATTTGTTTAATTGATGATTAGCTCATATGTAACATGTTCCTTTTGACACAGCAGAGGACCAACCACAGGTTTAGCATTTTTAGGACTTAATTTATAATTATGTCTACTTATACTTTCATTGGACGCCCATAATTATTAACAATTTTTTCAGGTTTTATGGGAAAAAATAATATATTTTATTGTGTGGTGTGCTACCAGTACTAGCTGAACTCCTTCGCGTAATCAACATAGGTTCAACTCGAGTTTGAAACACATAATTATCAGATGAGTTACCGCTTCCACATAATTGGACTAAACCACCAACTTAGTTGCTAAAATATCATGTTCTGAACCGATACATAGAGTTTTTTATGTTTTACTTTAATTCTTTTACATGCCTCACTTATTTGTGGCACAGTACAATTTTATTGTTCAGTATTTGCCGTTTTTTTTTTAATTTTATGATTTTTTTCCCGACTTAGATATGTAATACAAGGATATTATTATATTTTTATTGTGGTAGACTAGCTGATCGGTCTTGTGATCCGTATTCCTTCTTTATTTTTACTTATTTCGATGTGCGCCTTTACTTAAGAAAAAAATAAAATGTTTTATTTTCTAACAATCGGTGAAACAGGAAGGCACGAAGAAGTCATGGGTTGGCCACCGTGAACCCATATCATACCAAAACTTTTCGACACGTAAACGTGGGCAATTATATTATAATGTTTTGGATGCAATTTTTTTTAAATACTATGTACTTTAAATTATCTTGTAAGAGGATAGTGGTGTAGAATATCTGGTCTAATTTTGTGGAGTACAAGAATTAATTTCCAAACATGTATTTGTCAACTTTGAATAGGTATGGCTCCTCAACCACTGGTTCTTAATTAAATGAGTAAAATATGCATGTACAAAAAGTATAACATGTGGAAAATGTGACACTTGGTTAGTTTTATTATTTATTGTATTTATTTATATTTTTAAATTGTACTATGTTATATATGGGCTATACTGGTAGACAACTTTTCATGTCAAAATTTGACTAATTTTAAATATATGTGTGAATTTTGACTAATCCTACAAATATATATGTATATGAATACATATATAGGATTTAGTTCAAATGGACAACCCTCCCTAAGGTGAGACAGTGTTGACTCATCTTACCCATTGATCTTAAAAAATGAAGGGATGTGATTAATTCAGTTTTTAATTATTTCCTAATTTTCACGATTTTAAGGGTAAGATTGTAATTTTGTAATTCAAATTAGTATTCCCGGCGATTTTATGGGTGAAATTGATATCTATAGGATTTTGTGGCGGAATTTAAGGAACATGTTTTCTTTCCAAATATTTTTATTTTACAAAGATAGTTAGGGTTCTTCTCTTGCATAATTAGACATCAAATAATGCATATTTAATTATTTTGTTGGCACTTTTTTTACGAAAACAAGACATAATTGAATATAACGTCTTTCGCATATGTAGTTATACTACACTGCATAAATAGGTTCAATATAATGTATATTTAGTTATGAAAATGGGATGTTGCTTTTGAAAATTATAAAAATGGGATGTTACATAATGCACTGCATAATTAGTTATTCCACAATGCATAGATAGTTTCTAGATAATACATAGTTAGTTGATTTTGTTGCATAGTTTATGACGTCTCGCATAGTTGGATATATTGTACTACATATTAGTTTTTTTTTTGCATAGATAGTTTTCAGATAATGCATATTTAGTTGAGTTTTGTTGCATATTTAGTTTTCGAACTCACTGTTCGTTATTTCTCTGTAATATTGCACCGATTTTTCTTGTGTTTTCTCTGTAATTTTCATGAACTGTAATTTTCGAGTTCTTCACAGTTTTCTTTATTTGCGTTAATGGAGGAATGAGAGAGAGAGGGGGAGAGAGAGAGAGAGAGAGAGAGAGAGAGAGAGAGAGAGAGAGAGAGAGAGAGAAAGAGAGACGTGAGATTGGGGAAATTGGGAGATGTATGAGAGATAAAGAGATTTGATTCCATTTTTGTAACTAACTTGTTATGTTATTTTACCCTACTACCCTTATATTGATTAAATTAATATTTTAATATATTTTTTATCCATTAAATCATACCCATTGATTAATAGTGGGGGATGGTTGAGATTAGTCCATTGTGTCTCACCTAAAGACATGATCTCGCTTGATCCTCCCCCTATATATATATATATACACACACTACGAAAAAAGAAAGTACAATGAAAATAATACAAATTAAAGAGAAATCGGTTGAATGTCAACTCTAACTCAGTTTTCTTTAATAAGTTGGGAATACTGGTTGGAGGGGAGGAAATAAATTTCAAAGAAATTGAAAGATACAAGGTTCGAACCGGTTAACACCCTTACAAAAGGGCGATACCACTTGAGCGGCAAGCTCGTGGTGTGAACTCTAACTCGATTTGATAGGGCTCAAATTTAATTACGACGTAAACTGATTCATACTATTATTTATATGATTGATTCACATTTCACTTGTTATTACATTTAATTACTCTGGTCGTGTGATTATTTGAATTTGATTATATGAACCCAAAACTTTTTTCTTATTATCTTGCATCTCTAAATTATAGATTTATGCCAACGAGGTCTTGGCTTCTTGTTTCTCAATCTTTGGAGAATGCGGCGTTGGAGGTTCCAATTATAATAAAAGTGATAATTACAATTTAAAAAGGAAAAACCTGATGTCTTAAGTAGTTACAAAAACATCTAAAGAAGTTTTAAAATTACAAAAATCCCCTTTAGATTTAAATTCTGTTTTACATTTTTCCTCAACCATTAGTTGACCTCATAAAATTTGTTGACATCATTAAATATTTTGCAGTTACATCTCTCAGTTTTTAAAATATCACAATAGTCTAAACTTTTCGTTTGGTTGTTTGTAATGTTATTTAGAAATGTTCCGGGATGTAATTGTAAAATAATTGATGATATCAACAACTTAAAATCGATTCAACTAACGGTTTGAGATGAAAGTGTAAGACGGAATCAAACCTCAGTCTTGAAACTTTGAAATTATCTAAATATCTGTAACTACCCAAATGTCAGGGTGTCTTTTTGATTTTTTGTTAACTATCCCTTAATTCAAGGTGATAGGTAGTTTTGACCTGTAAAAGTATGATAAGTTACTTAAGTCATCCTCCTTCATTGGGTTCCCAATCACTGTTGCTATTATTAATAAATCACTTTCCCACATTTGGTCTAATTTTTAAATTCATAACCTTTTTTCAGTTATTTGCATGCAAGGGACGAAATCAAAATTCGGCAGTGAGGGGGGCAACAAATGGAAGATCGAATATTTATTTTTTACATAATAAAATTCAAAGTATATTATATATTTGCATTAAATACAATGTCAATACTCATCATTAAGCATCCCAAAGTACATAAATTACAATCCAAAATTGACTTAATTTTTCTTTCTTAAAAAAATGAGGGGGGGCCAAATGGAAATTATACCAAATTTTACATATAAAAAATGAAACAAAAATATATATTGGGGTGGCCAGGGCCCCCCTCCCCTAATATATAGGTCCGTCCCTATTTACATGAACAAGTGAAAAGGCGAAGGTTGAATTTGTATTTTCTAAGGTTTCATTTGGATGGAGGATTTGTGGAAATGATTTCAAATGACTCCAAATAGTATAGGTTTGAATCCACCACAATAATAGCACAAAGTAGAATCTAATGAGTTGAAATCCATTGTAGAATGATTTATCCAAACAAAACTCAATGAACTTGGCATTATGGATTTGAAATTCATAGCATCAAACCCATCAATCCAAATGCAACCTAATAGTTTGGAAATTGAATTATTTGTAACACGAACTGAAAAAACGCAAATGGAAAAAATGTGATTATCCCAACATATAGTATCACTGCAGATTTTGTAAAGTACTAATTATTATATTTAGGTAAGCGGTAATGAGCCAAAATAACCACTTCTATAATGAAAAAAAAACTAGTCATTTTTCGAAAATAAATATTTTGTAGCCATTTTGGCATAACAAAATACATTCATACTCTTCCAGCTGATATTTTGTCTATTTCTATCTCTTTCACTTATCTCTCTATATATCCTCTAACTCTTTCTTTCAAACTTTTTAAGAAAATTGAATTTGTATTTTTTATTTTTGTATATGTAATATGGGTGTCGAATTATAGATCAAAAAAAGGATTAATTTGATATATTATATATGCAAAACGGATTTGAAACGAAAAAGTTATGTGAATTCAAAGTTTTTTGGAGAAAATAAAATAAGTGGGTTGTAATAAGTGAGAGTAACTAGATGCTAAGTTATGGTAACTCGATGCAAGTTACAGTAACTCGATGTCAAGTTATGGTAACTCGATGCCAAGTTATGGTAACTGGATCTCATATTATGGTATGCCAAGGTATGGTAACTCGATGCCAAGTTATAATAACTCAATGCTAAGTTATGGTAACTCGATGCCAATTCACAGAAACTCGATGCCAAGTTATGGTAACTCGATGCCAAGTTATAGTAACTCGATGCCATTTGTATGCCAAGTTATGGTAATTTGATGCCAAGTTACAAAGGGATGTGTATCTTGGTGTAGTTATATTGACTCAAGGGCAAATTGAGTTTTTCACGTTGTCAAATGGCTAAAAAATATGTGTCTAAAAAAAGTGGCTAAAAAACATTTTGGTTTAATGGGAATAACCAAAAAAATTGACCCACTCCTTAAGTAATCTAAGGTTGAATTGAGACACAAGATCTTACATCGTTTTTTAGTTAAAACTAGTAATCCGCCCGTGCGTTGCACGTATATTTTTTTTGAAAGTATTTTTTATTTTAATTTTAATATTATTGTTAATTTTATAATAAAAACACATATTAACATGGGGTGGTATTTATTACTTAATTTTTAAGAATAATGTGCATACAAGGTAAATAAAAATAAAAAAAATTCTATCAAAATCATATTTTAAGATATAAACTTAAATGTCAACTTGTTTGTATTTATCTCAATCTATTGTTATCTTTATATTACTATTGAATCTATCTCTCTCTATCTCACACACATTCTATCTCTGTATAAACAGATTTATTTATAAGCTTGTGAAACATGTATTTCATATTAAGCTTGTATTGTTGAAAATATAAATACTTCATATTGTTAATTAAATATTTTCTTAATGAAAATGTATTGATAAATCTATCAAGTTTCTATAAAAATATTAATGAAGGAATGTAATTTACAAATTACAAAAAATTTCCTTATATACATCATTCATAGTTATGTTGTTATGTTTTTTTCCATCATCACAAATTAGGATTTCTAAACTCTTACGATTAGTTACTCTAGATATAATTACGTACAATTGACCATTGTTGAATACTGACTTTTTCAAAAAGATGTCACATATGAAATAATCAAATGAAATATTTGATTAGTCACTCTAGAAATTTTTCTTTTGTTGATTGTCGTTGCATATGAAAAAATCAAATGTCAATATTTGTCGTTATTAAAACTAGAAAGGCAACCTCAGATCGGATGAAGTTACTATCATTCGACAAATTACTACATGTTCACTTTTATTGCTTCCTAAAAGAATCGTTGCCTCAAAAAACATAATCACGAAGCTTTGTACCAACCCACCTAGTAAGTGTGGTTGCACAAACCAAGTGAATGACTTATGTTCCTCAACAACATCAATGGAGTTTTAACTTTCAACTTTAACTTATAATTCAGCATTCTAGAACACCTCATTGTATTCTATTAATTCAGTGTATGCGCATCGTACAATAGGGCTCAATAGGTCATAAGGATGGCAATACCCCCACATCAAACCCGCCTCGTCGGGGCGGGTCTAGACCCGGTTAAACGGGTCCCCGGGCGAGTCCCAGGTTTAAAAATACAAAATCCCACTGGGTCAGGCAGTCCCGGGTCTAATAGAACCCGCCCCGGACCCGTCCTGCCACATCAATTTTTATTATATTTTTTAATATGTATTTAAATATTTTCATTATTTACTTTTAGATTTGAGTGTTATATTGATTTTAATTACTACTATAACATCTTGTAATACTGTAATTTTTTTTAAAAAAATATCTTGTAATGTTGTACTTTGAATATTTATTTTAAGTATTGTTTTAGTACTATTGCAAGATCCGAATAGTAGTTTTTTTATAAAAAAAATCCTAATAGGTCAACATTTGAATCTTAATTGTGCGCACTTAGAGTTCAAATATATTTTATCTTTCGATAAAGCCATATATTCGTTTACAGAATCAATCACATTAAGTGTTGGTGCAATGATAGTTCGATCATGCAAATAAGTTGAGCAAGTTATTTGACAGTATCTATAGTATTGATTAAAAACATGTTTTATTCCAGTCAATTTGATTAGTTTTATCAATATAATTAGATATTTATAATTAAATAATTATATAGAATCTATTGTATAGCAATTTGTGGCTGTATGATTGGTCGATAGTATAATTATTAATTAGCAAATATTGAGTTAAAAATCGACAACGATACAAATTGTTAGTAGATATTTGATGATATGATTCATTAAAATACGTTTCAAATTGTTGAATAAAATGATTGCCATAAAAACCAATTATATATTACCGTCATATTATTTCAGTCAATAAAAAGAATTATATATAAATAGATACCATCAAATGTATTTACTTTGAATCATATAATATATATATATATATATATATATCCTCAAATTTGATTATTAACATGAGTAGATACCATCAATGAAAATATATAATTAGGTATTATCAATTGTTTTACCAAAGCTCGTTTTTCAAATTTTTTCAACCAATAATTGGTTATATCTATAGGATTGAATAAATACAATAATAAATATTCATTGTATCTATAGAATTATTACTGTCAATTTATTGATTATTTAGTACAATAGTAATACTGATTTTAGAATTTTCAATATTTCTAGCCCTATATTGTTACAATTATGAGCAAAACAAATAATTACCCAATAAAATATTTTCGCTACTAAATATCTTGTCATTGACTTATCAAAATAAAACACTATCAAATTTAGATAACTCCAAGTATCCAATACATGCATTGGTTAGGAGAATTTTTTGGATTGATTTGTCCAAAAATTTGTATCTTATTCTATCTCTTTTCTTTTCTTTTTTTATTTATTTTTAATTGAGTGATCATATTTATATCATTTATTATTTTTTAATAATTATTTCCATTAATTATTGTTAACTATACCGTTTTTATAATTTTTAAATTATTAATTCTGTAATTATTGTCAATTATATGAATAGTTTCATTAATTATATCATAGGAATTCATTCCATAGTAATTGTTACCAAAATCAAAGAACAATCATCTTTGGATAACTACAATATATATATATATATATATATATATATACACGTTAGGAGAATTTTCGAATTGATTTGTCCAGAAATAATTCGCTAAATTGATTGATGATATAGAAAGTGAATCGGTAAAAAATCAGAGATGATTTGTTGAGTGACGGATTGTGTGGATTTGAGTATTTTATATATGTTTTAAGGATATTATATATATTAATATTAATGTTCAAGATTTTCATTTAAATAGATTGCCTACAGTTAGGATTTCATTATAAAATTATTTACAAATTTAGCAACTGTAAATGGGCGGAAAAAAATATTTTCGGATTTTTGATATTATATATATAGATATAAATGAGCTACATACACTGACTACAAATAATTGTTATGGTAATCCGTGTATTTAATCTTTAGCATCTTTTGGTATAATAGCTGGAAAAAGATATATTGTTCATTTCATAATATAATATCCATTATAGCAGCATAATATTATTACTAGTTAGGCTGAATCAATTGTTATCAAAGATTGCATATGGATTTATAATTTTTCCTAAGTTATGAATATTAAAGTATTTCATCCATATTTATGATAATGAAATTGGCTAACATATCAAGATTATTTTTCATAAGAACATAATATAAACCTTCTAAATTTTGTTACAAAATCGTATACTGAGATAATATTCAATTTCCAAATTTTATTTAAAATATTTTCTTTTGATTATTAAAACATAGTTTATAAATTTAGATAAATAAGATAATTTATTTCAAGACTAAATTTTCCTATAATTTGGTTAAATAGATTAATTATGTGGAAAGTGGATTAGCAAGAAATTGATAATACGATACAATTTTTTTTTGACAAATCAATCCAAAAATTCTCATAAAGCGGGCATGTTTTTGAATTATCCGAAACTGATTGTGCTTTGATTAGATAAATCCGCAAACAAATCAATTGCTTTATTTTGGACAAATCAACCCAAAGATCTATGTTTTGTATACTTAACAATAAATCTTATGCTTGGATATAATTGACAATAATTAGCCGAACTAATTATATAGAATAAATAGATTGAATTAACAATAATTAAGGAATTAAATTCTATGATATAATTACGGAACGAATCATGTTTCTAAATTGAATTGACAATTATTACGGGATTAATTATAGAAAAATAGAAAAAAAATGATATAGTTAAGAATAATTAATGGAGTTATTTATAGAAAAGATCAATATATGATATAAATTAGGATTTAGAAAAATAAGAAAAAAAATGCATAAAGACCATTTTTTTTTGCTAATTTATGAATATTAATCAATATTAAGTATTTCATCCATATTTATGATAATAAATTTTTCTAACATATCAAAATATAATTCTTCAAAAGAATATAATACAAGCATTCAACTTTTTGTTACAAATTCGCATGCCGCGAAACAATATCCACTTTCAAATTTTAATTTTAAATATTTTCTTTTGACGACTAAATCAGCATTTTTTAAATTAAGAAAAATAAGATGAATTTTATTTCAAGACTAAATTTTCCTATAATTTGGCTAAATTGATTGATGGTGTGAAAAGTTAAGTGACAAATTGTGTATGATATGATTTATTTACGTATATTTTTAGGATATCTATATATATAATTTCAATATTAATCTTCAATATTTTTATTTAATATAGATTGCAAGATCTACGGTTATAATTTTGCAGTAAAATAATTTCCGAATTTAGCAAGTGAAAATGGGTGGAAAATTTTTTATTCCAAACTTATGCTATTGTATATATAAATATCTAAAACTAGTCAAACAAAACAAATAACCCTAAAGTAAGACTTTAATTTGAAGCATATATTTTAAGAGAGAAAAATATTACAGTCAAAATAGATATTCACTGATACACCGATTTAGGCCACTAATTAAACACATAATGAAACAAACTAAAAATTATAATGCATCTCTTGTGGAGAAGAAGTTTGCAGCTTGTTTGGGAGCATTTTTCAAATGGATTTTTGGATCTTAAAGTCTATTTTTCATAACAATTGTTGTTTGGTGGTTAATTTTGAATATGGATAAGCCACTTCTCCAAAAAATCTATTCTAAAGAAACCAATATTATAGAGTTTTGGAAACTTCACTTATTTAAGATGATGATTTTCTAAATGTATTATTACAGAGTTATTTCCAAATATGCATGTGTTCTTTCCAACTCCTTTGGCATAATTAGGTTGCGATTAGATATATTTTCATTTTGAAAATTTTCTTTCTCCTAGAGTACAGTGTGAAAATTTTGTTACGGAGAATAAGAGTTTTTTTTTTGGGGGATGTGAATGGATATGAAATGAAATTGTAATGATGAAAGATGATGAAATATTAAAAATAATAAAATAATTATTGAATATGATTGGTAGTTAAAAATAGGCAAAATTGCTTTTTTGGTCCGTTAAATTGACTCAATTTCGCTTTTAGTCCTTTAATTTTTATGGGTTACGTTTAGCAAACACTAACTTTTCTAAACCTGCACATTTAGCCTGATTTCAAAATTTCGGGGATATCTTATCCCTAAAATGCTGAGTTGGGCCACTTTTCCATTAAATGACTATTTTGCCCATTTTTTTGGAGGAAAACCTTGGTTATGTGAACATATATTTAATTTAATTTAAATAAAATAATCTGAACATATATTTATAATTTTAAATTGTAAATAAAATTAAAAAAATGAAAAAAATAGAAAAAAAACATGTATTTATACTTTTCAACAATATATAAAAATTAAAAAAATAGATAAAAAAAAAACGTATTTATCTATAATTTTCAATTGTAAATTGAAATTAAAGAAAAATAGAAAACAAAAAAAAATAGAAAAACCAAAAGAAAAAGAAAATAATGTACTTTTTTGTTTTTTTTTTCTAGTTTTCCTTAATTTTAATTTAAAGTTAAAAATTATAAAATATATGTTCGACAAATTTTGTTTAATTTAATTTAAAGAAAATAATATGAACATAAATTAATAATTTTCAACTGTAAATAAAATTTAAAAAACTAAAATGGAAAAAATAGAAAAATATGTATTTACAATTTTCAACTATATATAAAAATAAAAAAACCTAGAAAACAAATAAAAAACATATATATCTATAATTTTCAACCGTAAATCAAAATTAAAGAAAAATAGAAAACAAAAAAAACTGAAAAAATATAGACTTACAAATATCTACTGTAAATTAAAATTAAAGAAAAAATAGAAAACAACAAAACAGAAAAAAAAAATATTTACAATTTTCTACTGTAAATAAAAATTTAAAAAAATTAGAAAACAAAAAAATGGAAAACAAAAAAGAAAATAAATTTCTCTTATTTTTGTTTTCTATTTTTATTTAATTTTCATTTAATGTTGAAAAATATAAATATATATGTTCAACTATTTAATTTAATTTAATTTAAGTTTTATTTATTTATTTTTATTATTTATTTTTTTATTATTTTTCTATTTTTTCTTTACTTTTAATTTAGAGTTGAAAATTATAGATATATATTTGTTTTTGTTTTCTATTTTTTCTAATTTTTATATATAGTTGAAAATTATAAATACAAGTTTTTTCTTTTTTTTTAAATTTATTTACTGTTTAAAATTATGAATATATGCTCAGATTACTTTGTTTAAATTAATTAAAAAAAAAAGTCAAACATGTATTTTAATTTGTCAACTTTATATAAATTTATAAATATATGTTCATATTTTTTCTTTACTTCATTTTAATCTTATATTTGTTTTTGTTATTTAATTTTATTGAGATATTAAAAAAGTCATGTGATATGCACATGACCAAGGTTTCCCTAAAAAAAAGGGGGCAAAATAGTCATTTCATGGAAAAGTGGCTTAACTCAGCATTTTAGGGATAAGATATCCCCAAAATTTTGAAATCGGACTAAATGTGCATGTTTATAAAAGTTAGTGTTTGCCAAACGCAATCCATAAAAATTAAAGGACTAAAAGCGAAATCGAGCCAACTTAACGGACCAAAAAAACAATTTTGTCGTTAAAAATATGTCAGTGGATGAATAGTGAAATTTATAGAAAAATGTGTGATAATAAATTTATTTTAATTTTTAAAAAGTGGGTAAATATGATTGGTGTAAGAAAATATGGGAGAAAAAAGTGAGAGTGGGTGAATTGGTGAATCTTTTAAAATTTTGATAGACAATCATAATTTGAGTTAAAAAAAGCTTCTCTAACGGAACGAAAATGAAAAACTTTGCTATCCAAGCACAACCTTAACAGCTAGTCAGAATTAAAGATTAAACAACGAAAGCATTATCTACTTATCCCAAAATTAAATTCTTCAGCTGGCCTTTTTGCAATTTTACATACAATGGCGTATTTTTATAAAATGGTGGTTTTTTTTAATAGAAAAATAAAATTGGTTTATTTTTAACATATCGATATAACAAACATTAATAAGAGGGTATTTGGCTGAGTTTATAATCTCTTCAAAGCATCTCATAAGATGTTTGAAAGCTTAGAATCTCTCTAAAAAGTGTTTAGTAAATTTTACTAAACATATCTTATAAGCTCCAAAAAGAAGATGTTAGCAGCTTATGAAAAATTGGGTGATCAACTGATCACACTGTGTTTTCAAAATAAGATCTTATTTTTAACAACTTCTTGTAACTTTGACCATTAAAGTTATAAAATTATCTTTACTAATATCTTAGAAGTTCTTTTCATCTTATTTTGCATATGTGGATACATCACCATACTTTTTTGCAGGTAGTCAATGAAGCATGGGGTCTCCCAGCTGGTTGTTTTGGGATGAGGAACTTGCAAAGACAAATTGAACAGTGGTCGACTCAAGAATTGGAATTAGGACATTTGGTAATGTTTTTGATCGGTTAGATTGCCGATGATGCGATTGTTGTGGCTCAGTCCGTATACGACAATGATCCTTCTCCGACTCATCGGGCTGAGCTACATCGTTGTGTGGCTGAGTATGAGCCACATTTAAAAATGGAGGAGGATTTTTGGCGCCAGAAAGCTGCAGTTAAGTGGGCAGTTGAGGGGGAGCGCAACATTAAGTTCTTCCATGGGTTTGTTAAGTAGAAAAGGTGTCGTGCTAGGATCCACTCGATCGATGATGATGGGGTGACGATTACACAGGACTCCCAGATTCGGAAGTCAGCAGTCCAGTTCTTTCAGTCCCTATTGATTTCTGACTTGGAGTATCTGACCACTCCCGTTGATGAGTTCTTCCCTCGGCTTCCTGATTCTGTTGATTTGGATGGACTTTGTGATATGCCGACGGCCCAGGAGGTTCGGGATGCAGTTTTTGGGATTGATCCGTCTAGTGTTTCTAGGCCTGATAGATTTTCATCATTGTTCTTTCAGCACTGTTGGGATTTCGTCAGACCAGATGTTGAGGATGCGGTGGTTGACTTCTTCTCGGGAAATCTTATGCCTTCCACGTTCACAGCTACCTCTATAGTTCTTATTCCGAAGGTTTCTCACCCTCGGAAGTGGACTGAGTTTTGGCCTATTAGTCTGTGCAATGTGACGAATAAGATTATCTCAAGATTATGAATGCGCGGTTGGTCTCGATTCTACCACTGATTGTGTTGCCGAATCAGAGTGGCTTCATACCCGGCCGTGTTATCTCGGATAACATTTTGCTTGCGCAGGAGCTTATCCATGATATCAACTTCACCACAGAGGTTCCTAATGTGGTTATGAAGCTGGATATGGCTAAAGCTTATGATAGGGTGCAGTGGAATTTCTTGTATAATGCCATGATTCATATGGGCTTTCCCGTGCGTTGGATTGATATGATAGGCAACTATATTGAGCACGGCGGCTTCTTTGTTCTGGTTAATGGTAGCCCTTCTTGATATTTTCCTTCCACTCGAGGACTACGGTAGGGGGATCCCCTATCTCCTACATTGTTTGTTCTGGCGGCAGAATATTTATCCCGGGGATTGGATTCCATTATTAGATGATACCAACATATGATTTATCGGACACGGCGGGGTTTTCCAGTGACGCATTTGGCCTATGCTGATGATGTGGTTATCTTCACTAGGGTGTCTGGGGATGGTCTCGTTACGCTTAGGCACTTTCTTGAGCACTATTCTGCTATTTCTGGCCAACTGGTTAGTGTTCAGAAGAGTAGATTCTTTCTGGCCTCACGATACATTGATGGATGGGAGCACATGGTGCATGAGCTGACTGGATTCGTACGCGATGACTTGCCGATGACTTATTTGGGTGTCCCCTTGTTCAAGGGACGTTGGATAGAGTTGTTGGGTGGTCGCATTGGCATCTATCTTTTGGTGGTAGGCTCGCTCTTATTCGGAGCACGCTGATGGCCACTACGTTGCATATTCTTCAGGTTATGCAGCCGCCAAAGACAGCTTCTATTCTGCTGATTGGAGCAGATCATGGCTAGATTCTTCTCGGGGATCCTATGCGCGACGAAGAAGACTCATTCGATCGATTGGGATAGTATCCGCCATCCTATTTTTCGAGGGTGGTTTGGGGTTGCGCCGACTTTCAGATATTGATGACGCTTTCAGTTACAAGTTGTGGTGGAGGTTACGCGAGGGTCATTCTCTTTGGGCCCAGTTCTTGATCAGCAAGTATTGTTCCAATGGGCTTCGGTCTCCCTGTAGAGCCTCTGTAACACATAATCATAGTCATCAGTGGAGGCGCTTGAGGCGGATCGGTATTCGAGCCCAGGAGCGGATTTTATGGTCTATTGGCAGTGGTAGTCGGGTAAGTTTCTGGGATGATATTTGGCTTGGGCATAGGCCGCTTGCGGATCATTGTTTGGATCGGCTTTTGGGACATATGACAGTTGATTGGTTCATTCGCGATGGTATATGGGATAGAGATAGATTGTATTAGGTCTTGGTCTCCAGATGTGGGCTTCCTGAGAGTCTCATTGAGGATATATCTGGGGTTCCGATTCGGCTGGGGTCTGAGGATATCATGCGGTGGATGCTTACTTCTCATGGAGGGTAGAAATGCTCAGAACCTTCTGTCTGGTGCCATTTGGAACGATACTCTCATTCCTTCTATTTCTATTTTCCTTTGGCGCCTCCTTCGTAAATGTCTCCCTGTGGATATCAAGCTTCAGGCGCGTGGCACTTCTCTTGCTTCACGTTGCTGTTGTTGCTTTCATAATCCACAGTCTTCTCCTCAGGTTGAATCTATCCCTCACCTCTTTTTGATGAATGATATTGTTCAGTCCGTGTGGAATCACTTTGTTCCTTGGTTTGACACTACACTTCCACACACCACTGATATGATATTGTTCCTCACATTTTGGAGGAATCACACACACAGATCACACACGAGGCACTTGAGTTTTCTGGTTCCTTGCTTGATTTTATGGTTTGTCTGGATGGAAAGGAATAATGTCAAGCATCGACACCTTCCTTTCTTGGCATCTCACATTATCCGCGGTGGAGCGGTATCTAGATTCTTGTTTGGTCGGCGATTGAGCCCTTGATTGGTCCGGATGCTTCCCTACAGGTGGGTTTTTTGCTGGGGAGTGATCCACCACAGGTTCCACGCAGGCCGATGATGGTGATTTGGCGATCCCCTCAGTCTCCTCAGATCAAGTTGAACACGGATGGTTCGTTTGATAGAGGCACATTGATAGCTGGCGGAGGGGGATTGATTCGAGATCAATATTCGGGTAGATTCATGTTGGCATTTCACAGTTCCTTCCAGGCGGTGTCTAGCTTTCATGCCGAGCTACTAGCATTGGAGATGGGATTGCGGCAAAGATGCCCGATTTTCTTTGCATATTTGGATCGAGTTGGACGCGCGGCGGCGGTGGTCACCACGATCACATCCGGTTGCTTCGCTCTTCGCGGTGTTCAACATACATTGATTCGTATTCGAAACATGCTGAGGGACCTTCAGTATTCGATTTCTCACATACACAGAGAGGGAAATCGACCAGCTGATCATCTGGCGGAGTTGGGAGCTGCTGCTCTTGGTAGTCATATTGTTTATGAGGGCGGCTTCTCACCATCTTCTAGCGCTCATTCGGATGGACCAACTGGGATATCCGAGCTTCAGATTTTCATAGATCATGGGTCTCATTGTATTATTTCGATATCTATGATGATAGCCTGTATAGATGTCGTAGTGATAGGTTTCTTACTTTTTGATTTTCTCCCGCCGTGATGGGACATGACATTTTATAATACTTTGATTACTTAATTTACAGGTAGGGGATCATGCCTCAATCCCCCACCCCCGGGGTGTTATTTTGATTTAAAAAAAAATAAAATAAAATCTAACAGGTCTTTTTAATAAGCTCAACCAAACATCCTCTAACTCTTAGTGACATTTTTTATGGACAAAATAGTAAAATTACTGGTTTTAAAATTTTTAACCAATCAATATGCATGGGACATTCAAAATGAAAAGAATGGAGCACAATACATTAATCCATGTGACAAGCCATGGGGAGATCCTCTCACTTGGGCATCCTGTTTTCTTTTTGGAAGACTATATACATACATATATTAATTATTTTATTGTCAGTCAATAATTCCTGTTCTTGATTATTTTAGCAAAAAATCTGAATTAATAAATCAATCATTCTTGATTCTCAATTCTTGGAAATTAACTTTGAACATATCTTCATGGGATGCTTTGTTTCCAATCCATTGCAGCTCACCTGATAACGTTGTTTATACAAAAATATAAGATTATGATAAGAAAGGCAGATGCTAATCCTATATATATATATCTAAAAACTTATACTAAAAGGGCCACTTGTAGTTGTGGAGTCCCATTGGCCATTACCTTCAATAAAGTAAGCAACCCCACCCCTCAAAGCATGTCCACATTGTAGCAACCATATTCATATATCTATTTAATTCCCTATGGATTGATTGGAAACATGACCAATTTGGGGGATGAGATCTCGTATTCCACTTTTCCTATTCCACTCATATTCCATTGCATTGAATTAAAGACACGTGTACAAGATGATGTCATGTGATGTCACAACTGTATATGTGTCTTTCATCCAACATATGGAATAGAGAGTGAAATAGAGAAAGTGGAATAGAAAATCTCAACCCTTTGGGTGCCCATTACCCAATTTCCCCTTTTTTCTTTATGGAGAAAGAAAATGTATTAGAAGGCGGCCAATTAACATATATTTTATGATCGTAATGGTACAAGTTTCGTAGTTGCAAAATATTTTTCATTCAGTTATAATAATTATGAATAGATTGTAAATTGTGAGTCTATGTTTCAAAAGAACGGACAATTTTTGATCTTATCCAAAGAGATCAAGTTTTCTACTTATCTGATATCTAAAGAAAATCGTGTTCCTAATATCTGAGCCAGTGCCAAATGTGCTCCCTTTTCTAGATAGATATATTGATCTATTCCTATAAAACAAAGACTCTTATTTTGTAAAACGAGATATATCAAATGATATTAAGATTCTCTTCTTATTCTCTTCTTTTTCTACTGTTGGGTTATACTTCTTTCGTTGTCCATTTCCTGTTGAATTTTGGGGGATTACACAAATAAATCCTTAAGGACAATGCTAATATTTGCATGCCTCATGAATGAATTCTTTTGTTTTCGAACTTCAACAAATTTTCACAACACGGATGAATCGTTACAGTAATAGAGTATCAGGGACAGAGCCAAGGTGGAGCTAGCGGCGGTGGCCGTCCCCTCAACTTCAAAATTTTTCATAATTATTATAAATTTTGTATGTAAAATTATTAAATTTTATAATCTCCCCCGGCCTCCAAAAATTAAAAAAAAATGTCTCTTTATAGTTTCAGGAAAAAATCTTTATTTTCTGGTACTTGGACAAATAGATGAAAAATATTTGTGACGGTAAAAAATAAGTAATTTATAGTAGATTACATGAATGAATGAGTTGGGATCATGTATACTTGTGGTAATCTAGTATTTAATTGGTTACTTATCAATATCTACACTAGATCCCATCACCTGTGCATGAGGGATCTAAATTATTATGTTTTTCTCTACATAAAAAAAGAAAAGAAATTATAGTGTTGGATAATAGGGATACATTTCAAAGGGTGTAACTTGTAAGTGATGAAATAGTGCTGTGAATGGGGAAGCACACGTGAAGCACGAGTTGTCGGTCAAAGGGTGGAAAAGTAACTACATTGTTGTAAATCAAATGAAATGGGTCATGCTCTTGGACATAGTCAGATTATTAATGTTAATTTAATCATTTAGAGTACATATGCAATAAATATATTTTTGATATAGCAATGACGGAACGATTTTTTTAACAAAAAAAATAGAATTTTGATATATTTTGTTTCTACTCAGATACATTTTTTTGGGGGATCTAATTTAACCTTGGAAGGATTTTAGTTGAAGGCATATGTTTGTCTTTGTCGAGATCACACAAATGAAATTATGTCGAACTTTTCGTCTACATATCTGAAATCAATGATGGCATTGATGGAATTTCTTAAAATCCTTTTGTTTTTTACTCTTCTAAAATTATGATGTTTATAGAGAAAAAATTACTAGTGTCAACAACATGAGAAAAGGATTAAAAATGGGGATGATTACCAAAACTAACCCAGGTTTGAGCTAATAAAAAAAAAAAAGAAGTTTTGAAAATTATAAAAATCCCCTCAAAGTCTGATTTTGTACTACAATTTGTCCCCTTCATAACTAAAAATATTTCAAACACCCTTTTTACATTTGTAAAAATATTAGTGTTAATCCTTTACGTTCAAGAACTTTTTGATTTTTTTTTTCCGCCTTTAGTCAGACGGGCAAGGGGTGCCTTAAATTTTGGCGGTCATATCCAAGTCCAGTGATTACTAAACGATGGATAAAAAATAAGAGGGACAGGAGATGGGATAAGGGGACACCTATATAGCATTCTGTGTCCCTATCACACCTAACCCTTATTAATTGCCTCCTTAATAACCTATTATTATTTTGTTAACTTTTCCTTAAACATGAGGTTGTCACCCAAACCACCAATCATCGCTGTTCTTCATTTGAATAAATATTGTTATTTATTCCTACATGATTGACTATTAATTTTGATGTATATCTTAGACCTAAGTTATTGAGCCATAACTTTATATTATTTTTTTATAATAAGGTATTGTTTGGATATGTCAACCTTTATTAATATATATAGGGTAAATTTTACTTAAGTCTCTTGTGCTATTCATTTAATATATCAAATACACCCGTCTATAATTAAATTAAAGCATCAACTACCCCCACAATTTAATAAGTTTAATTTAATGGACACAAGTATCTAGTACTTTGTAAAAACTTTAATTTAGTTTCTATATTTCACATACTTCGAACATATTAAATTTTTTAATGCATTCATTTTTTTATAACTCGCCTTTCGCGCTCACGCCCACTATACCGAGAGCTGACTCCAGGCCCATCATCACTGCCACCAATGTAAACCGCGATTTGTGCATGAACTGGTCAGTGTTCTTGTGGGGTCTGTTGACGTACAACTAGATTCTTCCAGGTAAAACGAACAAGTATGCTCGATCCCCTTAAAAAATGTTCAGCGATTGTATATTGTGCATTTTATCTTATACACCCTTGTATCTTTCGCAGAAATCTTTACAAGAAACTGATAGCGATACCGTTTTTCAGAACTGAAGGTACGAATTTTATGGTCTTAAGTCGATGCTCTGTAAATGATTCAAAGAAATATTGTTTAAGTGTTTACTTGATTGTGGTTACTTTTTCTAGTACACTTCATTTCTAAAATTATGGTTGGTTTTGTCCAGAAATGACGATGGATGTGAATGTATAAGTCATTATATATGTCTTTTTCGTCTGTGCGCAAGAATTTCTTGGTTTCGTAAGTATGAATGTTGAAATTTTATTTTGTATGGCTAAAAATTTTTGTGGTTACTGTGTTGAGGAAGATAACAAAATATTTTATCAAATCCATTTTTTACTTTGATGTTTAAATTTTATCCTTGTTTTAACCTTGTTAGTAGTTTGGTTTTATAACTTTAGTTGTGTTAAAGGTCAGGTGTCTTGATGTATTCAGTAGTTTTCAGATATGAATGTTTGGTTAGGGTTTCCAAAACATGAGCTTTGTTTACCAACGATTATAATTTTTTTCGTTGAAATTTATAGATGGATGAAGACCAAATTCATGGTCTTGTACTTGTTGAGGAACTAATAACATCGCTCTAAATATTGCTTCTCCTCTTTACTTTCTATCATCTGCGTTTTATTCGAAGACGTCGTCGTCGTAGACAAGTTGTAGTTCCTGCTCGATATAGAATGCCTGATCGTGTACCCGATCAAATTAAACACTTGCATGAACTTATCCATGATAGCGATACCACATGTATCCAACAGCTACGTATGGATAGAAATGCATTTGGTAGGTTATGTTTCCTTTTAGAAAATTTGAGTGGGTTAAAACGAACATTACATGCCCAAATCTCTGAGCAAGTAGCAAAAATCCTGTCCGTTTTAGCACATCATAAGAAGAATGTTGTCGTCAAATTTGACTTCAAGAGATCAAGCTACACCATTAGCACCCACTTCAACAATGTGCTTAAAGTTGTTCAAAGGCTCAACACCATTTTGTTGTCGAAACCCGAACCCGTAGGTGATGACTGTACGGATGACAAGTGGAAATGGTTTAAGGTAAATTACAAACTAAATAAGAAATACTGTTTGTTTCTTTTTCTTAACGAATAATCAAAATATTTAACATGTTTCTATTTTAACATAGGGTTGTCTAGGTGCTTTAGATGGAACCTACGTTGACGTACGTGTACCTATAAATGAAAAGGCATGTTATAAAAATCGCAAGGGAATCATATCCACAAATGTGCTGGCTGTGTGTGATCAAAACATGAAATTCGTATACATTTTGTCCGGATGGGAAGGATCATCTGCTGATAGCTGAGTTTTAAGAGATGTTGTGACTAGGCCTAATGGTTTGAGAGTCCCCAACGGTTAGTTGTAAATTTCGAATTAGAATTATTTAGTGTCTATTAAAATAACATTTGTAACTGAAGTTGATGAGTACAGTTTTTAACATATTCCCAATAATAAGATGATAATTTCATTTCAGGCAATTAATACTTGTGTGACTGTGGATATACAAATAGACCTGGCTTTCTTACACCATACAGAGGCGTTAGGTACCATTTAGATGAGTTTGGATCGGGATCGACAGCTCCACAAAACTATAGAGAATTATTCAACCTTAGACATGCCAAGGCTCGCAACATAATAGAGAGGTGTTTTGGTTTGTTGCAACATCAGTGGGGTATCTTAAGAAGTAAACAGTTTTACCCTATTAAAACACAGAACCACATAATTATGGCATATTGTCTTCTCCAGAATTATATTCGAACAACTATGATGGTTGATCCATTAGACGACAGAGTCCCTGAGTATGTGGTTGGCGAAAATAACGATGCACCTGATCATGACTTTGTTGATGTAGTAGAGTCTTCCCAAATCTGGACTAACTGGCGTGATGACCTAGCTCAGTCCATGTACAACGAATGGAGATCCTAAGAGCATGCACCATTGTGTGCAAATACAAACAAACATGGACGGTTTAGAACATGAACAAAGTTTATTATTATGTATGTTATTGTTGGACAAGAACAGTTTAGTTGTATTAGTAAAGTTGAATGTATGTTTGAAGAATGTATGATTTGTATGTGGATCATTAACTATTGTTAATTGTGTTTGATTTGTAATTATCATTGTATGATGAAATGGTATTAACTGTAATGAATAGGTTGTTTTTTTTTCAAGTGTTTTTATAGTGCATATTTGGAAGTGTTATTTCATATTATGGAATCATGTAGGGAACATACAATGGAGTCAACTGGATAAAATGTTCCTAAACCACCGACGACACGTAAAAATACTACTCATAGTAGGCGATCTTGGACAACCCAAGAGGAGCATGTCCTTCTGCATGCCTTGAAGGAGGCCATAGTCCGAGGTTGGAAATGTGACAATGGCTTCAAAAGTGGGTATCAAGTTGCTTTGGAGCATCCTTTCGAGGTACTAATTTACGAGCAATACCCCATATAAGTTCGAAAATCCATGTATGGAAGAAGGACTATGGTTCATTGAGTTCAATGCTTCGCCGTTCTAGGTTTGCATGGAATGATTCAGCTCACACATTCATTGTCAAAGATAATGAAACATGGAATGACTACGTTAGGGTAATCTTAAATTTTATGGTCTGATGTAAACTAAGTGTATATTATGAGATTGTTATTTGTTGCATCAAAACATTAAATTATTTGCAGATTGATCCAAATGCAAAGACAATGCGATTCAAATCATGGCCATATTACAAGGACTGGTGTGAAATCTTCGGGAAGGATAGAGCGATTGGACAAAATGTTGAAGGTTTTGATGACATTATTCAGGATATTCTGAGTGGACACCAAGATGTAGAGGAGGAAACTGCTCCTAAAAACCTCCTAAAAATCTCCAAAACCCCTTCTCCAGGTAGCGAGGCAGATGGTACATCGGCTTTCCGTGGTGAAGGTAATGGGACTACGAAAAGTAAGATGTCAAACAAAAGAAAAGCAACGGAAAAAGTAGAGGAGCGATTCCTAAACGCAATAACTTCTTTTCTAGAGAGAACTGAATCAAGGTTGGGTGACATAGCTCGCAGAATTAGATTTGAGCAAGATACTTCAGCCAAAAAGGTGGACGTGTTCGATGCTCTCAATGAAATTCAATTCATATCAGTTGAAGATAAAATTGTTGTGTCGAAGCGATTGTGCGGTGATGCTAAGGACATGGACCTTATTTTCAGCCTATCACCTAAGAACATAGCTGTTATGGTACGCATGATATGCGAGGGCAAGATCTGATACTGGGGTGATGCCTTATGGATGTTTTGTAAAAAAACGAATGGTTAATTATGTTTTGTTTTGTTTGATACTCTATTAACAACTGGTTATTTTGAAGGTCGTCATATGGATGCCTTTTTTATGAATGGAATGGCATATAAAGTGCTAGTAAGACATGTACTTTAACAAAAGCATGTCTTCCCATTCAGTTCGAAAATCCGTGTACGCAGATTACAATATTCGTATCCTATGGGATGCAAATGGTGTGAAGTATTTTGTATAGTATTTCAGACTTTATGATTAAAAAAATATTAGTGTATCAAACTACACTTAAAGTAGATTTCTTTTTGTATTAAATGGTAAGATCCAAATATGTATTACTTGCATATGATTTGACCATTCAATTCTCATCTGTGGTTTGAAGATTAAATTCATATTGACTTGTTTATGGCAAAATCAGTAAAGGGTATTCGACGATAACTCTGAACAGTCACTAATGTCTATTTGTATGCCTTGATTTGGCCATGCATTGATGCTATTTGGCCGTCATTGGTCATTCCATGCATTTATTCACTTGTAAACATGATGGCTTTTCGGATGAGCATTACTTACCCACCGCTTTATGGGAGAAACATTCAATTAATATACCAAATCGTGTGGATGTGAACAGGCACAATAAATTGAATGCTTTTATGTCTATTTAAGGAAGGCTAAGCTTTGTCATTTTCATTCATGTGGATGTATTTGTGAACTCTGAAATAGCCAACATACAAGCCGTAGTCATTGGAGGTCAGTTTAATTTTCTTAACAATTCTTTTTCTTATGTGAATGGTGTAAAGTCAATTTGTCTTCCATTGTTACTCATTTATTTTCGTTGTGTTGATGTCTTCATAAATTACCGTAAATGTTTTTGTATAGCGATGGTACGCACGAGGAACCAGGTGGTGAAGCGCAACATGATTGGTGCTGGATGGACCGAAGGTGAAGAAGAACAATGCTACTTGTTGTTCTTCCGTCATTGCCAGTTAACGAAGAACATAGCAAACCCCGCCACTTTCAACGATATCTTCGTTCCACTTACTCGCGAACTAGCCGTTTCATGTGGACGAAACTTCAAGATATCTACTGTGAAGGAATGGATTCATATGTTGAGAACTCATTTCAAGGATTTTACGTGATTTCATAAATCTTCCAGGAGTTGACTATGATATGTTTGGCAACAAAGTCACCGTCACAAATGATTACTATGAACATGTTGGAGTGGTAAGAAACAGTTTATGTGAATATTCCCATATATATTGGTTTTCCAGTTACATTAGTTAACATGTTTATTTAAATACATGCTGGAGAGCAACATCAACCGGTTCTATCGCAACTATAGCTTCCCTCGTTACAGCGAGAGCTTCTATGTTTTCAACATATGGAAAGCTGCCACCATTGACTTCAATGGTGTGCCTGGGTACACACGAGACAACCCACTAGAGATTGACGGTTCATCTGATGACAGTATGGATGATGCTAATAAGGATCGTAATGAAAGAATACCAGAGTGGGATGTCCAGGATGTACCGGGTGGAAATGGATGCCAGAATGATGAAAATGAAAGCCAGAATGAGGAACCTAAAGGCTCGGTGGTGGACAACAATTGATGCGGCGGGGGTTGTTTTGTCGAAGGGGAGAGGATGATTGGTTGTGGGGGTTTGTTTAAATGGTGCTTAAGTGGGGGTTGGCAATGTTTATAATAATAGGTTTTATTGTTTAAGTGTTTTATATTTTTATGTTTAATCTATGTTAGGTTTGTAAGTATGTTAAGTACTTTACCTGTCGTCCAAATTTTGAACGACTTTAATGGACAATAAGGCGTTTAAGGTATGTTGGACTGTGCATTTGCCTTTGCTTTGAATACTCATAAGCATATTACTATAATTAGTACGTGAGAATTACTATGTAAATGAAGAAGGACTATACGAAGGCACTTTCATATAAGAAATTTTAAAGAAGTACTATTAGAATCCATATTATAAATACATAAGAAGCACCATAATTTTCCTAATTAAAATATTACAACCTTAAAATATAAAAAACATACTTAAATATATTTATAGTTGTAAGGGATTTCAGATTTGCCGGCAAATATTGGTGGATAATATTGGAAAATTAGTCCACCAATGGAGAGACCCTAGAGCACGTTATGATGGCTTGGAAGCAGAACTGTTTGTTTCAACACTAGCAGCAGGAGAAAGCAGACGTGGACCGAGAGGCCGTCATCCAATTTCCGGACGACGATAAAATGAGGGACTGGGGTAGTCTTTGTTATCAGTAGGCTTGACAGGTTGGTTGACGGAACTTTCAGAGTCGGACGACATTTGAGGCCCAAAATTAGCCAGATAGTTCCAAAAAGATTCATCTAGGGAAAGGCAAGAAAACGTCCTATTAGCTCTATTCCAACCTGATTATGTGCTAGGCAACCCATGGAGATTTCCAATGTCCTCCGTTTCACCATCAGAGGAAATGTCGATAACTTCCACATCGTCCGGAATAGGCTTCACATGCATTACACCAAACAGAAGTTTCAACTCTGCCCAATCTGGATTGCCGACCTCTTGATATGCAAGTCCGAATTCTTCTTTCTATTGTAAAAAAAAGTAGACAAGATCAAATTATTATGCCAATTTTCCACCTTATTATAAGGAGGGTAGACAGTTTAATTACATATGAAAGGTAATAAAAAAACCTTAAAAATTTCATCCCAAACAAAGTCAGGTGTTGTCACAGTATTGGTTGCCTCGTCGAATCTTACTCCATGCTTTCTTTTGATCCAATAAAAAGTCCGGTATCTTTTCTCCAGGATTTCAAGACGGTGCTGGATGTACTCGTAATCAAATGACTTGTCCAATTCTTTGTTGACTGTGGCTTGGGCTACAAGGAGCGCATGGGCATTTGTCTCACCACACTTAAAATTACCTAGCATTTGTTGATCCAACAGCACGAATATGAACAACCTATCAACTTTTTCCATCCATTCAAGGTCGTAAATGTAGTCTGCATGAATCACATTGAATCTTGGATCCATCTGAAGGTTTATATCAATTAACCTATAATAACTTATGCTCTCAAAGCTTTGTTGCACTTAGTTCAACTTTGTTCTATATTTATAGCCATTCTACATGAAAACCACTCAATGACTATATTATGGGGAATATGCAATGAGCTGGGTTAATTGCTAGCTTTTTGGGATCATACTAAAAATCAACATCCAAATAATTTCCATACACAACTTACAATGTATATCAGCCAATATCTAAAAATGGAAAGAGTTGTTTTATCAAATATAGACTGATTTGATGTCAATGAAAAGAAGATGGACAACACAAACCACAACATCCACATAACTGTTAAACATAGAATCTTTTCATTGTGGATTCTATTTCAGTCATTCAATATTTGAATGAACTAAGGGTGTGCAAGTTGTATCGTTTCTTCAGTCAGTGATACTATTTGCCAGCTTACTGGGGGCATCAATATATTGTTTCAACTAAGTGGTGTATATTATGCATTCAGGCCACTACTGTAGAGCCAACTTCAAGCTAACAGTTATATGCGCAGTTAATGTTACAATAACGCATCTAAAATGTGCATTACAAATAAGGATTCTCCAATAACTTGAAGCTTAAACTTTCATTTTAATAGAATTAAAAATTCTTACAACCTTGTCACAGTTAAACACACAAAATGAATAGGCCAAATGGTTCCTTGGGTTAATACTACATATGAAAGGAACAGATTAATAGTTGTTTCTCACTAAAGAAGTTTACAAATACTAGTTAAAGCAACTATTTTACTGATACATAAGCTTGTGATGCAGGTAAGCAACAACTAACACGAGAAAAGTAATAAACCACGATAATTTTGTGATGTGAACTAATGCGTATTGCCGTTTTCTATATTTTTCCAATTCACTCTTAACAGCTTTCAGACGGTCGTGCAGATCGAATAACAATTCCTTTAGATCGGTTGTCAAAACCGTCATTGATCCATTTGAAGAAGCCACATTTGTTTGGCTATATATCAGTAGTTTTGGTCAACATAATATTGAACACACATAAACCAAAAAACATATAGTTAGATTGGTTCTAAAAATGTAACATCAAACTCTAAAAATTAAGTCACTAAAAAACTGTATACTCACCCCTCGAACTGGACATGAAATAAACCGTCGACCAGGAAACTTGGTCTACGATGTGTGCACGTTCAAATCAAAACCACAATAGCATTGCACACGTGAATCGCCTCCAAACGGAGGGCGTCGAAAAGAGTCACCGCTGGCAGATAAGTGATTATTGTTGTTGCTAGTACTCATTTAAACAATCTACTATCAAAGCCAAATTCAGTAAAAACGATATATGAGTCATTACCGAAACCAACATAAAAAAAAATAGGATTCATATAGACGCTACCGTATATTCAAAGATATGGACACAAATTATCGTAATTTTTAAATGCCAACATTGATATGGTTGTAATCATGTTTGGAAATTTATTTGCACTACGCAAACTCTGGTTCAAGTCAACATAAGTTTGCCCAAATTTCAATTAAAGTGTATATTGATACATCTGCCCTAATTCATAACTAAATCAAACTTATTGTACCTACATTAACACCTCATTAGGAAGCAAAACATATAAAAGCAACGATTTAGCAGAAATTTGATTCCTACTTCAACCAATGCAGAGTATTGACGCTGATATATGTTACGAAAAAAACTGCTCATAAGAAGTGCAAATGAAAACAAAGGAAAGTGATTGTAATACTAAATTCACGTTAATTCATGTACCTGGGTAAAATCACCTCCTCTTGAAGACGATAACACTGGTCTTCTCCGGTGACAAAGAGGGCAGTTTAATCGAATAAGCTCTTGCTTTCTTACCTTTCTATTTTGGGCTACAGCCCCAAAAAAAAACATAATATCAATATATTTTAAGAGAGGACATGATAGTAATTTTCACATATTGTCCACCTTAATTGTGGAGTCAAACAAAGGATAGGGATAAATTTTTTAAATATTTTCACTAATCCCAATCAAAAGATAGATTTTCCTAATTTTTATTTTGAACAGTACAATCAGCTCTAATCTTTGAGTTCCTACATAATACTCTCAACATTCCCAAACGAGCCGCGAGGGAAGTATTTGTTAACAAACGGATAATACTAGGGGTCAAGTGAATTTTATGCTTAGGTATTTTTGTGCCATTATTTTTAGGGAGAATTGCAAAAACACCCCTGAGGTTTGGGATAATTACAAAAAAACTCAGAGTTCTTTGAAAATTACAAAATACTCCTTGAGGTTTGATTCCGTCTTATATTTTTCCCGTTGATTTTCAAAAATATTTCAGAAAACCTCATCATATTTATAAAAATATTACAGTTACCCCCAGGGGCGTAGCCAGCCCGAATGGTTACCCCTATCCCAAATTTTTTTCTCCCCAACTCAACTATTTTTTCCCCTTAAAAAAATATATATAATTTTATTTTATTTTTTTCCATAGAAAAAACAGGACAAAAAAAATTGTGGTGCGCGGGGGGCCGGTAGGGATGGCAATGGGGAGGACAAAAATATTATTTACAAAATTTATTATTATCAATTTATAAATATTAGATATAATATAAGAATACATAAAAATTACATATATATATTCTATATACAAAATATACATTAAAATACATTTTAAAAATAAAAATATTAGGCGGGACGGGACGGGTACCCGCAGGACGGAAGTGATACCTAGACCCGCCCCGAGTCACGGGACGGGGTGACCCGAACAGGACGTGTCGGGGGGTACCCGTGGGTCGGGTCAAAATTGACACACCCCTAGGGGCCGGGGAGGCCCCCCTTAGCTACGCCCCTGGTTACCCCCTTAAATTTAAGGCAAAATGAAACCTGAAGGGGTTTTCTGTAATTTT
The DNA here is from genome assembly GCA_016081115.2 of Rehmannia glutinosa. Classification (NCBI taxonomy): domain Eukaryota; kingdom Viridiplantae; phylum Streptophyta; class Magnoliopsida; order Lamiales; family Orobanchaceae; genus Rehmannia; species Rehmannia glutinosa. Next base: position 44,706,093 of record CM071934.1, on the reverse strand, counting down.
AAAATATTTCTGGGTTTTTGTAATTAACCCAAACCTCAGGGATATTTTTGTAATTATCCATTATTTTTATTGCACGTCAATGAAAACTCAAATTCTTAGTCACGACTAGGAATGGTAATGTTGGGGGTTAAAAACTCATGCAAAGGGACGGCACATGGTTTTCAATCACCAGATTATGTATTACTAGTCTTTTTCCATGGGATGCACATGTGTAAATCTATGAGGCGTCTATTTATACATTGATGTGTGTATTTTCCTAATAGTTCTACGAATTTTATGTCTTGCATTGTAATAATTTTAATATAACATCAAACAATAGACATGAATATTGTTTAATGTTTTTTATTGATTAAGTCCAAAACGAAAGAATATCATACTTCCAAATCATAAAAAAAATACATTCACGCATGTGTATTTGTGTTCGATCTTCGAAAATTGATTTTTCATAAAACTGCATAGGCGCACCTTCATCGTCCATTTCATTTTAGTCATGTTTAGATTCCTAATAATTGAAAAAATATGTGTTATATTTTTTGTTTGAAGGTTGTAGTAGTAAATTCGGATACAAATTTATTTCCCAAAGTTATTTCTATGTGTAGGAGAACTAAGTACATTAATTAAGAAATATGAGACAATAAAACATAGTTTTGGCAACATTATTAATTTTATTATATTTATTTTTTTGGAGATTTTGTTTTGCGGGTTTTGTCATGTATTTTATTTATTCTCGTGGTTAGGTCATTTTTTATTTTTCTAAATTTTGTTGTAAGGATTTGTATTGTATTATTTGGATTTTCCAGTTATTATGTTCTATTTGGGTACTTATATTTGGTATTTTACAGACCATGGTATTTTTATAAAAATAATATTAATTGATTATAAAAAGTTTAAAATTTCAATGTATAATTAAAATATAAAGATAATTAATTTGATTATAAATCATATAATTAAACAATATAAAAACAAATTATTATAAACTATGAAAAAATATTTTTAAATACACCATATTTGGTTGATAATAAATTTTATGAATGTGATCATATATATATTATTGAATATATTTATCTATAAAAAAAGAGAAAAATTTGAAAAAAATTAACTGTCCAATGTTGAATATTTGATATATTATTTTTCAATGATATCAAAATTAAGTCATTTCAAATTCCAATATGTTTTTAGGGTTTAGAAAATTGGACAGTTGCTAGAATTACTGTAGGAATTAAACAAAAATTATGTTTATATTTAGCAACATAATTTTATGAAAAATAAAATATTTAAAAAAATAAAAACTATTATATTTTTATATATACACATATATCAAAGAAAAATATCAAACAGACAAATTCATATCTAATAGGCCAAATGAACAACTTTAAAAGTTGAATATCAAAATACATTCATATATAAAAAAATAAATTCTATAAACATGAAAAGTACGTTAATAAATATAAAAATAAATCCATATGTAATTTTTTTTATGAATATATTCATATTAAATGAAAATTGAAATTCTTCTCGTGTGAATATATATAATGCTATGTATAAATATATTTAATATATATAAATAAATATGTATATTATTTGGATATATCGTTTGATATATATTATTCAATTAAATAAATATTGTTTATTAATTTAATCAATTTAACTTATAATTCTATATAATTATGAATAATTGGGATAAACCCATTTAACAACTATTAGACATATATCATAAATAATCAAATTATATGAATATACAAATTGATTTCAAATTGTCTGAAAGCTTAATTTCGAAAGCACATTATAAAATAATGAGTAAATGTATCTTATATATTTATTTTTTTATTGTATATATTCAATATCGATGTCAAACCGAAGATCATAAGAAAATAATTAATTCGATATATTATATGTAAAAAATGGTATTACAAAAAGAATTATTAAATTTTAAAAAAGAAAAAGAACAAAAATATAATAATTAACACATAGTACACACATAGATTTGAAAACCTAATTTTGCATAACTATATTTTTTATATGACTTTATTAAATAATTTGTTAAAAGAAAGTTGACTACCAAAAATAATGAAATCACAAATATTTATTACTTCTTATTTTTCCATATATCTTTAATAAAAAAAGTTTAAAATAATTTATATTATTTTTTTTAGAAATGAAAAATGGGCGAAAAAAATGTTTGGTTACTATTTTAAGAATAGTCTCTCTCTCTCTCTCTCTCTCTATATATATATATATATATATATATATATTATTTAGTGTTCCAAATGTTATTCTCATAAGCCAAATGCATCGCAAAATCATTAATTTATACTTAATGTATATTTAAAATACTTGGAATATGATATAAAATACACTTTGAAATAGAGTATACGGACTCGTAAAGACTCATCTCGCATTGAATGGGTCGATCACCAATTAAATACGTGTTCAGATCAATTTCAACAGTTTGCACCATTTTAGTACATATTCTACACTATTTTAGTGTAAAATATACACTTCATCCCAACAATTTGCAGTGAATTTTACAATAAAAAGAATTATTCTATAATATTCAAATTTAGTGCATATTTTTATACATTATAATCATTAGTTTAAAAAAAAAATAGCGCAACTATAGTGTTCCGCTATTTTTTGCTACAGTGTTTCACTATTTTTGGCGCAAAATTTTCACATTTTCAAAATGGTGCAGGGTTTAGCGTAATGCCGGGCAAATTTTTGCTCCAAATTGAAGATAAAGCATTCTCTTGGAGATTCTCTTAGAAGAACAATAAATTTCATTTTGTAAACCTGACCGAGTTTGGTACAAGTGATGAGTCTTAATTAGAGGTGTCAAACGAGAGGTGATGGCCCGTCGGGCCAAGAGGAAAAATCGGATTGGGCCAATCCGAGTCTAACAGTGACTATGCCGCTAATTTCAGAGTCCGATCCATTCAAAATACACTAAAAAAATTAAGGCCGGGTCAATTTTTCAGGTCTAATAGGTCGGGCCAAATAGACTCGGTATTTTTCGGACCTTGAATATCACAGCCCAACCCAATAAAATTACGGTGCTGATCAGGCTGGACCGAAATTGACAACTTTAGTCTTAATGTACCCTTGTGTGTATGTGTATAATATTACATATATATATACACACACACACACACACACCAACATATATTAAAAATAAATTCATATTTATCTAATCTTTTTTAGGTTAAAGATAAAATTGTCCAACATTACAGAAAAAATGATATCTTTATCCTCCCCGGCTTTTTCCCAGAATTTTTACGCTACCACTTTCTGAAATATATGCATAAACAACACATATTAAGATAATATACATGGAAAATAATATTGAAACAACACATGAATACAAAAACACAATTCAATTTTTGATCCAATGCATTGAAAACATCGAAAATGACATGGCACCAACCAACAAACAAGATAACACAATTGAAAACCATATAGAAACAACAAAAACAATATAAGTAACAACACAAGAACAAAAAGAGCTTAAAAATAGGTGAAAGTTATATTGAAACATCGAAAATTGGAAAATCGAAGAAACAATATAACAACATTGAAAACAATATAGAAACAACCCAAATACAATAGAAACATTTTAGAAAATAGCACATGAACGAAAAAGAATGTCAAAAAATGGTAAAAATTGCAGTAAAACATCAAAACAACATATAAACAACCAAAAAATAATATAAATAACATAGAAGCAAATACGAAAAAAATAGTAATAACATAGAAAATAATACATGACACAAAAATAAAAATAAAAAGCGTATAAATATCCAAAAAAAGGGCAAGAACGTAAAAATATCCAAAAAAACACCCGGGGCGTAAAGTAATGACTTTTTTTTTCTAAAAAGTTGGTATTTTCGGGAATTTCTCATTTTTTATATAATAGTGGAGTCCACAACCACTACATTTTGGGTCACGTTGGGTTAGATAAATCTTGAGTTTAACGCAATATACGTAAAAACGGCGGCAGTAAGTAAATGACACTAGGCAAACCCTATATATAATAGACTTCATCAAGTAGTGCTAAGGTGCGCAATCGAACTTTAAACCAGCGCGCCACAAGTACCCCCACCACACCACTATCCATCTCATAAGAGGCAAAGATAAAGTCACATATTTTTCACTGCAAGTTTAGGTTTCTCCACTTCTTAGTTGCTAGAATTTTGTTTTTACTCACGTGGTCATTCATACACGCTTATGACATCTTTTTGAAAAAAAACAATGGGATAGCTAATAATAAAGATGCGGAGGTCGGTAGATATAGACAAGTCGCTATATATGGCCTTAATTTCAAATTTGCTAGTTCTATAGGAAAGTTAATTAAACACGTTATATATACAACACCTAATTTAATAACCAACAACACTCATTAACAGCAAAATTCAACACCAACAAATTTTTACCCAACGTGTTCAATTCAAGAAAGATTCATTCATTGGCTATATATAATGCATATATATATATATATATATATATTCACAAAACATGGTATCCGGCCGGCCACCATGTATTTTCGACAACAGTACCATCAAAATATTGGACCACGAAAAGTATATAGCTATTGCATGTAACAATGGTTTCTTACACAGGCATTTAGAATATATGTTCACTTCTTTTAGTTATTTAATTATTTTAATAAATTGTTGTCGGCACAAAACAAAAAATGGACAAGGCTTTGTTTGGTGTATACTTTGGGGAAGCACTTCTTCGATCTCCTGTTTTTGCAATTAATGTTTTCAAAAATACATATTTTTTAAAAACTATTTAAATTAAGTATCATACATTTTGTTATGTCTTCACTATATATATATATTTTGAAAAATAGGTACAATTGAAAATGTCTCCTGATGCGGATCAATCTTTTGCCCCAATGGTAAAGTCGTGGTGTTGTAATGGCGACTGATCCGAATTCAATCTTATATGAGTGTGTGTGTCTCTTCCCCTGGTATTTCCATTGTACTAAAACAATGTTTCCTATCGACTTAAATAAGCAATATTATTGACAAAATATTTATATTTAAAATCATTTGTCAAAATGCTTTATGTCATTTTTTCAACAAAATATTCACACACACACACACACACATATATATATAGATAGATATATATATTTCCCCAAATTCTTTAATTTAAACACACAAAATATATCATCTCAAAATATTTTTTAGAAAAATACCAAAATAACACAACTGAAATCGAATGGAACGTATGGATCTATTCTCATGTCCAGTTTCCAGTGTTGGAAAATTAATTTTGAGAAGTTATTGATTATCGCCTGAAAAATGAAAATATATTTTGTTTGTTATCTGAATTTTTGTTTTGATATATGTTTAAAAATGAAATATATTTGATTATAATTTTTGAAATATAATTTAGACATAGATTTGTGTGGTTATAATGAAAGAAATATTTGATTATAATTATTGAATGTCGTTTCATATAAACTAGTGTGATTGTGATAAAAAAAATTATTTGATTATATTTTTAAAATCTGATTAAGTAACATGTAAAAGTGAAAATTAAAAATAACTTTATTTCAATTTGGAATTTTCCTATACAAACATAAATCATTACCCCAAAAAATCAAAAAATAAACCTATTAAGTTCCAACCGTGGTTCACGTGAACCCCATGACGCAACGTAACAGAATTTCAGTAGCCCCTAGAAGCGCTGATCCAATGACACATCGCCATGTTTCTCAATAAAACAAATACTTCAACACGTGGCAACAGGTGATTGCTGTTTCTCTCCTTATAAATCATATTTAATGAGGGGTTTGAAATCCGCATCCGTAATGAAACAGCCCCGTAACGCCGTGGTCCACAACGGGGTCCCCGTTAGGACAAAAAACGGGCGTGAATGTGTGATGACGTGAAAGGGTAGTGTGAAGGCACGGAATTACCTAAGGTGACGTTAGAGACTTTTAAGAGGTAGAACAGAACACAAAAATTCTGGAAAAATAGGTTGAAATGAATATTCTAATATTCATAAGTTATGCTTTATTGGGCATGACGTGTTTGTTTTTCATTGACTGTTTCATCTTTATTGGTTTTCAATTCTTTTCGTTTCTTTCCCAATTGTTTAGGGTGGACATTGGACAAGAAAAGCAAATTCAAGTAGAATTTGAAAAACTCTCTATAGTTAAAATGAAAAAAATTATACAACACTACCCAACTATTTTGACTTGACTTATGGTTATGGTTTTCCCTTAAGTTCCAATAGTCATTGAAATTATTGTAGCTTGAATATAACTATTGGAACAATAGTTGGTAATTTAGTGGTTTGAACATAGACTTTGCTAACACGCACACACTAGCTCTCACGTGTATATCCATATATTATTGCTTTTTTTTTTCGAACGATAATTTTTATTAGAACAACTCAACAAAATTAAATTCAACTACAAACGTAGCCTAACTCCATTGTAAGAAATGAGTCGACTAAATAAAAGCCAGTAGAGGAATCGACAAAGGCAAATTCGGATCCACTCCTCAAACTAAACACTTCACACCCAAAACTAGACCACTCCCACGATGGGGACTTGAAGATTCTTAATGGAGATCGTAACACACTAAAAACTAAAACCGGGCACGAGCAACCACTACATACTACGAACGGATAAACCGATCCGCCACGAGTTTCGTAAATCAACCAGGAAAAGAAAGGACAAACAAAAAAGAAAACTACAATAATCTATAGCTAAAACACGAGAAAAAACAAAAAGAAAAAAGAGAAAAATGTCTCTCCCTCACCCAAATCTACTGCTGCAGTCCATCGTCTACTCAGCTCCGAGACACCTCTCAGTGAAGCTCCAACCCGCTTTCCCTGGAACGAAAATTTCGCCACCTCCGATGACACAAGGGACCGCTATCGTTGGCCTCCGGCAGGAAGCATGGAGGGGAGGGGGGGTGGCGACTGAAGATGGGGAGAGGGAGGGGGAAATGGCTTTTGGGTTAGGGTTTTTTGAAGAGAGAAGGGAGAGAAAAAGGGGTAGAGAGAGGATTTTTAATTTAAAGGGAACTTCAACCGAATGAGATGCATATATATTATTGCTCTTCACTTTGATGATATATGGGTAGTTTTTGCAAATATTAAAAATTTTGTTTCTCAATTTGAAACTAAAAAAAGTCACCATTTAGTATTTCTAAATGTCAGTTTCAGCTGCAATTAGCAGGCTGATGAAGATATTCTCTCTCTAAGTAGAGTTTTTTCTCCCTCCAGCTAGGGTTTTAGGACAGCCGCAATACCATATACATTCTTCCGACATTCGCCTGGACACTTGAAACATTCCTTTCAAATTGTTGTTGACCAGATGCTAATAACCATACAACATTATCTACGCATTTACTCATGTTTATTAGTTTGATTTGCTGTCTTTTCTTGTATTAATCTTCTTTCTTGTTTTTTTGTCCTAGAGTAATTCTGATCCTGTTGTTTCTACTTGTCCTGTTATTTGATCTTTTATGGTACTTGATTATCTTGTTAGTTTCTTTGTCAGATCCAATCGTCCCTTTATCCCCCTCCCTCTGTAATATTTTGTCCTGCTTTATTAACTCAGTTTACTAACTCTCTCATGCTATTACTTGTTGCTTTTTCTTAGCTTTTTTCCTCTTCCCCTGCGTTTTCTTCCTCCCCCCACAACTGATTAGCTTTAACCTCACTCATGTTTATTTTGCAGAAGGGCTGCTTGATTCAAATCTAACAGACTTGGCAACTCTATAGCATTCAGGACATCCTCCTTTACACAGCATAGCATGCTACCCAGTCAGATCCACAAGAAGGTTACACCAACAGAGGATGAGACGGCTGGGGAGCTCCCAGATAACGGAGAAAATTCAGATTCACACGGGATCGCCTCCCTTATCCTCGTGGGTACAGTGCTCGAAAAACGTACGGTTAGTTGGAAAGCCTTCCAAACGTGGTGTCGGCAATGTGGAGTCCCGTGTATGGGGTCACAGTTAAGAAAATAGACACCAACCGATACATATTTGTTTTTAAACATCCCCGAGATCGCAAAAGAGCTCTAACTGAAGGCCCATGGACATTTGACAAATTCCTAATTGTGCTTGCCGAAGTAGGGGAAAATGAGAGTCCGGGTAGCGTGGCCTTAGATTGGTGCGAATTTTCCATCCAAATCCAAGGATTACCCCTAAACAAAATCACACACACAGTGGCAGCCCATTTAGGAAACATAATCGGGAAGTTCATTTCAGCGGACATCGAGGAGGGCACGTATGATTCGACACTCAGAATAAGGGTAGCTATTGACGTCAACAAACCACTCAAGAGAGTACTTCAAGTTGCTCGAAAAGGAGCAAAACCGCTAATTCTGAAACTGGGATATGAAGGACTACCAAATTTCTGCTATGAATGTGGACTTTTGGGACATATACTGAAAGAGTGCCCGAAACAATATGATAGGGATCAAGAAACAGAGCTGGAAGACCTCCCATACGGACCATGGCTCAGAATTCCGATCAAAACTCGTGTTAATAAGGGGACGCCTAGAACTCAATACCAAACAATAAACCCCCTTGTTGTTGACACCCGAAAAAACACAGGAACATCGCAACCCACACAAGTGAAAAGAGGAAGCGGGATTTTTGAATTCACCCATACGGAGGCGCGTACACATGTAGTCGATCAATGCCAAATCAGCTGCCAAAATCCGACGAATCTGAATTTAAAGCCAACTCCAAGAGAGATAGAGGATGTACCAATAGCGACTAAACAGGGAATGATGCAGACTAACGTCGTCGATAAAGGGATTGGCCAATCGAACCAAGACATCGCCAATCCTAAATCTGCTGACTATATGACAATGCAGGACATCGCGAACATTTTGTGGCAGTCGAGCCAACAAATAGCAGAGCCAAATACCTCGTACTACATGTCACAATTTGTATCCTCTACTAGCAAAACCATTTCGAAGTGGGGAACATCGAAGTCGCAACATAAGGAAGATCGGGTTAGTAACAACCTATCTTTAATTGAGGCTAATAACGACATGACACAAAACAGAAATCCCCATACGCCTGCGAGCTTGACAGATTGTACAAATTCTCTCAAATTGGCGACTACCACTATTAGTCCTACTAATTCCATCTTACACAAACAAGATGGGACACAATCAGGATTAGTCGAGGTGTCCTTGTTGGAGTCGATTACACAAAGCGGGGGCAGTCAAAAGAGTCGAAAACCAACAATTAAGAGGAAAACTACGGGAGGGAAAGGTAAGGAAAACAAAGAAGTTGAAATGCTCAGTGGTATAAAGAGACAGTTCGACACAGAATATGACAACATAACGTGCTCTCAACCACGGCCGAGCAAGAGACCAACAGTGCACCACTACGCGAAATAACCAACAATGACTTTACGGCGGCGAGGTGCGGAGCGGCTCCCCGCCGAGCAACAATGAGTTGCCTGGCTTGAACCGGTGGGATTGGGCACCCGGGCGTCAGGTGCGCACTTGGAGAAATTCTCCAAGGACAAAAGCCCGACTTGGTCTTCCTGATGGAAACAAAACTCAAAAATTCACAGGTAGACCGACTCAAGGAACGTTTTAATTTTTTTGGCATTTCGATTGCATCTATTGGTAAATCTGGAGGACTTGCTTTATTGTGGAAAAAGGACATACGGGTTGATATTCAAACCTATTCGCGAAATCACATTGAAGCTATTATTTTTATAGATTCAGATTCTCCTCCATGGAGATTTACGGGTTGCTATGGGGAACCGGTGCAAACGCAACGTCATAAAACATGGTCGTTACTAAAATGGTTGAGCACCAAGTCGTCAATTCCTTGGTTGTGTGTCGGCGATTTTAATGAAATATTGCATGAATCAGAAAAACAAGGAGGCGAAGCAGTGCCGAATTGGCGAATACGTAATTTCCGTAATGCAACATTGGAAGCCGGACTAACCGACCTTGGTTTCACAGGGTATCCTTTCACGTGGACGAACAGACGAGAGACTCCAAACACCATATGGGCCCGACTGGATAGGGCCTTTGCATGTTCTAAATGGGCCCAACAGTTTCCTAAAGCACGAGTTATCCATTGCCCGACCCGAGCATCTGACCACGCTGCTATACTGATAAAAACCGCACATTTGGATACTACTCCACAAAAATTCAAAAAAAGATTCAGATTTGAGGCCATGTGAGTTAAGTATAAGGAGTGTGAAAAAATAATCAGAGATAATTGGACACACTTTAACGGCGATGGAAAAGGGTGCTATATTGCTTCTGCTATGAGTCAATGCAAAACATCATTGCTTAAATGGAACAGAGATTGTGTGGGAAATGTTACAAAAAAGGTGAGGAAAATCAGGGATAAACTTCATGAAATTCGCCTAAAACCACGAGACGTTGGATCAAAGGCCGAAGAGAACCGAATCCGAACAGAGCTGGAGGACTTATTGGACAAGGAGGAGTTATTGTGGAGACAAAGGGGGAAGGCACAGTGGATTCGTGAAGGGGATAAAAACACAGCTTTTTTCCATGCTCGTGCGACGGCAAGAAAGCGCAACAATCAAATCATACGGCTTAAAAATGACAGCGGGAATTGGTGCGAAACACAGATGGATATCCAAAAAATTGCTCTCACATACTTTAACAAATTGTTCGCCTCATGTAATCCTACTGAGAAAATCCTAGCAGAAGTTCTGAATGCTATAGAGATGCGAGCCTCGGACGAAATGAATCAACGGCTCAATGCGAATTTACTAAGGATGAGGTAACAAAAGCTTTATTTCAGATGTTCCCCCTTAAATCCTCGCCCGGATGGGTATCCGTGTTATTCTTTCGTAAATCGAACATTGTCGGGAACAAGGTTATTAAAGTTGCACTTGACTTCCTGAACCTTGGCATCCTTGATGATAGTTTAAACCACACACATATTGTGCTCATTCCCAAATGCAAAGACCCAGAACAAATGTCCCAATTTCGACCCATCAGTCTCAGTAACGTTATTTTCAAAATTTTTGCAAAAACCATTGCCAATCGACTCAAACCTCATATGGCTACTCTCATTGCAGAAACACAATCGGCCTTTGTTCCGAATAGGCTTATTACTGATAATGTTCTCATTGCTTTTGAGATAAATCATTTTCTCAAAAATCACAAAAAGAAAAATATCAGTTATATGGCTTTAAAACTAGACATGAGTAAAGCGTATGATAAGGTTGAATGGTTATTTTTAGCTCGGGCCATGGATAGATTAGGATTAAACACGAGAGTCATCGAGAGGATCATGCAATGCGTTACAACAGTTTCTTATTCTATATTGATCAATGATTCTGAATCTCGTACCTTTAACCCGGGAAGGGGTATCCGACAAGGAGATCCCCTTTCTCCGTATTTATTTCTCTTCTGTGCAGATGTATTGAGCTCAATGTTTACAAAAGCCGAAAAAGAAGGACGCATCAAAGGGGTCAGAATTTGCAGGGGAGCCCCGACGGTATCACACCTCTTATTCGCGGATGATACAATGATTTTCTGTGAGGCGACAAGTGAAGCAGCAAAATGTATAAAAGACATTCTCATGTTATATAGCAAGGCCTCAGGACAAGAAATAAATTTTCAGAAATCAACCATCGTATTTACTGAAAATATTGACGAAATTGAGAGACTCCGAATTCAGAGTATCCTACAGGTTCAAATGGTTGATAAGCACGATAAATACCTTGGACTGCCGGGGATAGTTGGCCGCTCGAAAAAGGAGTGTTTTCTTGTGATTAAGAGATAGGTGTGGAATCGATTGCAAGGGTACAACGAAAAATTACTGTCAAGGGCAGGGAAAGAAATCCTCGTTAAATCAGCAGTGCAAGCCATTCCAACCTTCGCCATGAGTTGTTTTCTTCTTCCGAAAAACACTACTTAAGGAAATTGAATCGCTAATAGCGGCATTCTGGTGGGGATCAAAAGGACAAGATAAAATACATTGGGTTAGCTGGGGCCGACTATGCGATAGTAAAAGGGATGGGGGACTCGGATTCAGAGATTTACACGCATTTAATATTGCTATGCTTGCCAAGCAAGCGTGGAGACTCATTTCCATGCCGGATACTCTTTTTGCGAAAATCATTAAAGCAAAATATTATCCTAATGTGCATCTCCAACAGGCAGCAGCTAGTCCGCAGAGCTCTTACACGTGGAGAAGCATACTAGCGGCTAAAGAACTTTTGTTTCGAGGATTCGCTGGCAGGTAGGTAATGGAAGTAAAATCAACATTTGGAAAGATCCTTGGATCCCTAAAGACGGGTGCTTCTACTTATTTAGTGGGGGGGCTGCCAATGAAAACTTACACAGGGTACAGGATCTACTCAAACCATCCTCACGAGAGTGGGACGTCGAACTAGTTAAAAGGAACTTTAGCGCTGAGGATGCGGATTTAATCCTGGGGATTCCACTACCTAAATGCAACAGAGAGGACCAATTAATTTGGCACATCTCTCGAAATGGACAATACTCTGTTAAAACAGGATATCATCTGGCTAGGCGGTACTACCAGCTCAAGAACGAAGAATTACGAGGCGATGGAAGTGGCTCAAACTCGACATTATCATGGCTGTTTATATGGTCCTCAAAGGTCCCCGAGAAAATCAAGATTACCGTGTGGCGACTTGCTATTAACTCTCTTCCAAAGTGCGCCAAAATCTTGCCCGGAGGAAAATCATAACCTGCATACAAATTTGTCTTTTATGCGACCATCATGAGGAAACTTGACTATTCATCGGGTAGTAGAATGTGATTTCGCGAGGCAATCTTGGGCCCTATCTAATATCCCCTTATCGCTCGTGGCGTCATGAGAATAGGGATGTGGAAATTTGGTTGAGGATGCTTCATTCTAACTTAGATGGCAGCCAATGGCGACTTGCAATGATTATTATTTGGTCCATGTGGCAAAGAACGAAACAACAAAAATGTGGGTGATCGGGTTTCTAATCCTATGGAGGTGATCCAATTTTCCACTTCCTACCTCCAACTAGTGGACACTCAATGCCTCACTAAAATTCAACAAGTTAAACAATCCAGTGATCGTGAATGGCGACCACCAGAAGAAAATTTTGTCAAAATTAATTTCGATGCAACCGTCTCATCGACCAAGTGCAACGGGGGCCTGGGAGTAATAGCAAAGGATCATAAGGGACTGATACTGGCATGGAAACGCAAGGTAATTCATGGTAATCTTCATCCAACAACGGCGAAGCGATGGCAGCCGGGAAGCGGTATACCTTGCCAAGGATAAAGGTTGGAGAAACATTGTTATTGAAGGTGATTGCCTTGCCGTCATCACTGGTATACCGGACACGGAGGATAAGTTTTCAGTTGAAAGCCCCATTTATCAGGATATTAGAGGCCTGCTTGATGATTTCCAAAGTTATAAATTGTCTTGTGTTCAGCGAAAAGTGAATTCATTAGCCCATAGAGTTGCTACATTTTGTAATAGGGAGTGTGATGGGGTAGTTCTACCCTTCTGAGTTTCTAATGTTTGTATTTTGTACTCCTGCTACCAGGTCTTTTTCATGTTGATTGAATGAAATGATCTACTGTTTTTTATCAAAAAAAAAAAAAATGTCAGTTTCAGCTTTTGATTCTACTTTATTTAATTAGAACATAAAAGCATGAGGAGGGGTGTTTGCAAACTCAAAAGAAGTGATTCTCAGCTTTTAAGTGAGAAAAAATATTTTTCCACCAAATACTATCTCTTAGCTTAATCACTTTTCAGTTTCTCTTTACAAACACTACCGACATCTGATTTTCAACTACTTGTTGCTTCTGCAACAATAAAACACTTCCTCCAAAAACAAAAGTGTTTGCAAACACTCTCTTATATATTCCTATATAATTTTGATAATAAAATTTGTATTTAGCCGTAGAATAACTTGTAAATGGTGCAGCTATGAGGTTCTTGAAATACTGCATAGACAGAAATTATATCGAGTGTATATTTTAAGTTTTCAATAAATCACTTCGTCCAAAAGCAAAAATATTTGCAAACACTCTCTTATATTCCTATACAATTTCGATAATAAAATTTGAATTTAGCCTTAGAATAACTTGTAAATGGTGTTGCTATGAGGTTATTGAAATGCTACATTGATAGAAATTATATCGAGTGTATATTAAGTTTGTCATTTCTTAATAAATAAGACACTGGTCAATGTTCAAATGAATAATACACAAAGTGTAATATACGTATACATAACTGCAAATGCTCCAGATCAAGCTTTAATAATATATACACACTTTTCCTCCCAATAAAATGGATACGAGATTTTAATGAGGGTTCAAAATGAAATTTTGTTAGAATTAAATTGAAAGTAAGCAAGTGTTACTTTCATTATTTTCAATAAAACGTTTATCATCTTATGAAGTGGGGATATTATCTTTGACATTCAATAAGAGTTGTAAAAAGCATAAGTATATTGTTTAATATTGATACAAATATCTAAACTATGAGCACTTCAATTATTTCTTCAAACTCAAAATGCATTAAGAATTTATTATTCACACGAGGGCACTTTAAATTAAATGTGAATTAATTAAAGACCCAAGGGTTTTTTTTTTTTTTGGGGGGGGGGGGTGGGTATTGAGAAGTTAAAGAAAATAAAAAATTAAAATAAAGAGAGAATGATATGCTTTAATTTGGTCTAGGGGTTAGGGGTCAAAGTGAAAAGATTATAGAAATTTGTAATGTTAAATAGGTGGGAGGCAGCTTAAATGTGGGCCCCATTACCTGGATTAGTGTCCACTAATTATGAAGCATGTATGGCCCACTTAGGACGGACACGGGTTAAAACCAACCGTCGATGCTACACAATGGATGGTGTTGATCCTCCTCTCTTTTGGCCTTTTATGCACTTCTGCCTTTAATTTCCACTTTTTTTGTCTCTTTCTTGTTCCTACTATTTCAATTTTTTTTTTTTTTTTTTTTTTTTTTTTGATAACAGAACTCCTGCGCTTACGCCCGACTACGCCCGAGACAACAGACTCGGCTCCTCATTCGCTGCAAGTAAGTAAAGCGGATGTGCACGCATTGGCGGCGATGTTCGGCGAAGAGCCTGCGGCGTACGACAAAGATCCTCCGAGGTAAAGAGAACAATTATGTTCGACCCCAATCTACTAATAACGATCTCTCCCGAATCGAACCCACACGGATGCTTTATTCAAGATGAGTTCCCACCAAATCTTCACTACGCGCATATGGGGAGCAATTTGATGGAGAAAGGATATGAACCCCCGACTTCCTCCCCCACAAACAATTTGATGGAGGCGGGATTTGAACCCCGACTCCATCCCACAATTCTTTGTGGTGGCGAAATGCTAAGCCACCTGGTTTCCTACTATTTCAATGTCATCTCAAAATCCTTTTCTTTTTATCTCCCCAATAAATAAATGAAATCATATTCATTGTTTTTAAAGTGATTTATTATCAAAACTCAATTCAAATTTTAACAACCGATCACATCTTAAAATCATGTAGGCATAATAAAATAGTTACGGTCCTTTTGGGTTTTACCAGTGCCGGTCCTAACATTTTAGATGCCCGAGACAAAAGATAAAATGTTCTACCTTCCTCTTTTTTTCCCTTTCTTACAACCAAAATCATATATTCTTGAAAACATAATAATCAAAACAAAAAATTAACAAGTTAAAAAAAATAAAGTTTTTGGTGGATGGATGCAAAACGACATAGAAGACACGAATACCGAATATGTTATGCAAAAAGATTGTGATTTTATAGAATTATATTCGTTGGTACTTAATGAATGATTGGTATATAAAAACAAAAAATAAATAGGCACATATAAATTATATTGATATATATATATATATATATACACCTATATGGTACATAGACCTAGAGGGCACCTAAAACAAAAAAAAGGGGCCAGGGGCGATCGCCCTTTGGGACCGTCCTCAGGGCCACCATTGGGTTTTACCTTGGCAGAAGGTCTCTATTAGGATCATCTTATGGATCATAATACATAAGATTGATCCTATAATTCGGATCCTCTCATAAACAAAAAAAAATCTCATATTAAAAAAAAAATCTCATATTATCTCGTAGTTGTGAGATTCTTTTTAGCAGATTTCTCTTTCTCTCTCCTCTTATCCCGCAAATCTCCTCCAACAAAGCCACAATATCTTCGCCACCAGCAACTTCTACAACATGTTTGCCCACACAAATTTCCATTTGTTGTCGCCGCATAAACCACCATCATCATCCACTCTGCTGCAAAAACATTTATGCCACTATCCCATGCGATTTTGGCTTCTATAGTAATATAATATTATAGATAAATATTACTTACAACCATATTCAGCAAAAACATTGGTTCAAAGAAGATTCTGCAATGAAGAATGAATATGAAAATGATTCATTGATTAAGGGGAAGTAGCTTGGCCTGACCGCTTCTCTTAGCAAAGTAGGTGTAGGTCCCAAGGGGTGTGAGTGTAAGGTTTAGAAGGGGAAGAGGGTTGAATAAACCTTACCAATTTTTCGATTTAATCCTTTTAAATCTATTCAAAGTTAATTTCACGCCTAAGTCCTTAATGGACAACTAAGTTAGTTAACAAAGAGTTAGCCACTCAAGGACTCGACTAAGTCGTTGATAGAATAACTCACCTTAGTCTTATACTTAACTTGGTGTGATAAGATTTTCGGGGGGAGACTTAACACTCTTGAATTTGGTTTAAGTTTGTTTTAACACTCGGGTTTAGCACTTTGTTAAATATCAATTGGATAGCAAATTATCGTGAGATATTAAAAGATATGCACGAAGTAAATCTTTGAAATGTAAATGACACAATAAATTTTATAGAGGTTCGAAGATGGGGTAATTCTTCTAATCCTCTCTTCTCCAACTCCTAGAGGAATCCACTAAGTATTGATCGGAGTACAAAGTGGTTATCGGTCCGGATCATGTCTTGATCACACACCCGACTTGATCCTTTGGGACTCGATGCGGAGATGCCTTGGTCACACAAACCTGGCTTCATGCGACTCGACTTCTTCACAGTAATTTTGCGCTTGCTACTACGACTCACTTGCTCAAGCTTCTTGGATTTGATCGAAGCCCTCCAATAGCTTGAGACTGGTTCGACCTTGAACCTTTCTACAATCCTCCTTGGAATGTAGACCCTTTTAATTCTTCAAAAGTTTCATCTTCATTTGTATGAGGTTGTCTTTCCTTCACAACTAGGTGTTGGATTGATTTCCTTCAAAGTTTAGGCTTGAGGATTTGCTTGAATAACTTGAGAATATTTTGCGAGGTTACAACTCGAATGATAACTTGAATGTTTGTGGTTGGTAACCCTCTCTCAAAGTGATTCCTCGGCCTTTTATAGTGCTCTTTCAAAAATCTGCCCGTTGAAGAGATAGGTGATTTTCAAAAGACACTAGTGGTCGTTGGCTTGTCTTGTTGCGATCCTTGAAGTTGACATTACCTCGTATTAAATGAACCTTCGACTTTTTGAGCCGACACACGCACTGGTGCGATCTTCCCGTTGGTTTATTCCTTTTTTGCACGCTTTTGGGGTCGAGCACTTTAGAATATTGCGCACATGGAAGTATTACTTATTTAAGTAACTTTCTTGACTTAATGCAACGGACTCTTTTCGATTGTCTTGACTTATTTGCAATTCCTTAACTTCCCTGGTGACTTCGAGTCGGCTCCCAATCATTGGAAGACTCATCCTGTCACTTCAACTTGACTTGGTTTGTCTTGAGTTGACTTGGTCGACACTTCTCAGAATTGTAACGGTGATACTCCTTCAATCGAGTTCTTAACTTCTCCTCCTTGCCATACTCAAATAGCCTTCACAATGAGTCTTCATTTTAGCCTCCGATTGACTTCTTGCATATCCATGCATAGGCGACTTGACTCACTAAGACAATTCTATCTATTACAATGCAAATTACAAAGAAAATGGGGTGCCAACTTTCTAGTCTATGTTTTACATGGCATTCATCAAAATCTAAACAATAAATTTCCCAACAATTTCCCCATTTTTGATGATGCCAAAACTTAAAACATACATGCAAATATGTAAGCATCAAAGATACATACAAGTAGTGCAGTAACAGAGAATGTATGCGTATAATCAATCTTTTTATTGATCACAACATTCTTGTCCTTTACACAGCTGTTTACAAAGTGTATCAAAGCAAACATCTATGTCTACGCAAAAATAGAGAAATTACAGATTTCTTATTCAATGTACAGAAGACTTACATACTTTTGCATTTACAATAGTAAATTACATGAAGGGGTGGACAACAACACTTCATCTCCTTTGCTGCCTCCTTTCTTCATCAGCTCTGTCGTCTTCTGACCTTTTTCTCTTCTTCTCTTCTTCTTTCTTTTTTCTCATAAGCTCTTTCGGCGACTCATATTTTCTTTTCCTTTCTTGTCTCTCTTTGTAGTGAGTTTGTCTTTTATTTTCTTCTTGATTCTCTTTACATATTCAACATTGTTCCTGGCCACTTGCATGTTGGCTACTTCACAAACCCGCCCAATAGATCCCTCCTTTCTTACGGATCTATATATTCAATGTTATTGGGTAGAGGTCCAGGTTTGAAACCTCTTCCCCACCGCTTCTACCTCTTCCTCGGGTGTGTATAGATCTTGGGCCTTCTTCTTTCGAGAGAGTGACTATTTGAGTGACGGCCAGAGCGATCGCTCGAGTCTCGCCGCTTTGCTATCGCCTTCTTCGCATAGCTTGAGCCCTTTTTCCCAATACAAGTCCCAGGCTTGGGCCATGGTCATGCCTTCAAGTATCCCTCGGATGCGGCGTCTTGAATTCATCAACAGATCTAGGCTCGGCCCGAGCGCGAAATGGCATCGGTGTCTCTTCCCGCGAGAATGCCTCTGTATTGTTTCGATATGTCCATCGCACGGGCATCCATCTTTTTTTCAACATCCTTCATCTCTCGCTTCTACTATTTTCTCTTCTCGGACATGGGCACAAAGCAGAGTGTTGGAGCAGAGTCACTGGGAGTTTCTTTGATGATGTCATGGTTGTGACAAGTCCTTGTTGAGGATTCTAGCAACCATTAAAGTCATGTCTTTCGAACCTTCCCCTCAAGTTGATTTTCCCTTTTCTTTCTTCTACTCTTGATTGTCTTCTCCTTTCACACCGTGCGTCCTTCTTCTCGATTGCGGACCCTTTTCAACGTCTTTAGGTATTCCTCTTCCCCTTTTTGGCATCATCAAAGAGAGAGGAACCCCCGAAACATGCCGCCAAGCATGAAATCTAGGCGGCCGATTGAGTTCTCGCTTGGATTCTCGCTGCGGAGTATCTTTTTCGCCGAAATTCGAAAGCGGGTGGCTTTTGATTAATTTGTCACCAACTTCATTTCACCATAAGAAGGTGAATTTTTTATTCATGTTTTCTTCCATGCGCGAAGTTCTTTTCGATGAAATTCGCGCAGCAGATTCTATTTCGTGGTATGAGAGATATGCATTCTATCAATATTTTCTTGCATCCTCTTCTTCATGTCGGGCGTTATCGGCGTTCGATTAGCATCTTATTGTACAATGCTTTGAAGTATCGAACCTATTCCACATGCATTGTTTGTCTTTGTTGCCACCATTCCGGATCGACTATTATTCCACACAGTTAGCGGTAAGATTAGCATCTCGTTATCCGACCTCATGTCCCGGTGAGGCCTGGTGCCTTTCCATCTTCTCTATCTCTCGCAAAAATCGCTTTGAAGACTTCTCGAACTTGATTTTACCTCCGTCTCGGTGGTGGCCAAGACATCAAAGTCAAAATTTTTGGGACGATGGTATCTGTGGGAATGATTTGGATCGGTTTATGGAAACGTCTCTCGATCTCTAGTCGATTCTTCATCCGGATCAGGGGTGACTCTCTAGTGAAAAAGGGAAAGTTTGTTCAAACGCATCATCACGGACATAGGGAATCATTCAATTGTGACTTGTGGCCGTGATGTGCCCGGTTGAGTCGGTCTGAGCTTTGGGAGCTGTGCGATTTGTGATCGCCGGGTCTGTTGTGGTATGGACCCGGTGGCCGAGCCTCATTTGTCTCAACAGCCTTCACGTCGGTCTCGGTGGTTTTCCTTTGAGTTATGCGGTCTCTACCGTATCAAGAGCGTCATCGGACGATGATGAGACTTGAAGGGTGGCTCATCATCAAAATTGAACTTTTGACGAGCAACCTTGAATTACGGCTTACTCGTCTTTGGGAAGAACATCCCGGTGAGTCGTTTGGACTTGCAAGGGGATGACTCGCCATCTTCACCCGGATCCCGGAAAAGTTACATCGGGGTTGTCTTGGGAATCATGAAGGGCACTTATCTCCTTCTCGGATGCATCGATGATAAGCGGATGGATGTTCGTGCTTCTCGCCTCTTTACCAGGGAAGTCTCAACCTCCGTAGGCCTTGATTCTCTGCGGTCTCAAGCCGCGGCACAAGGCCTGGACATTTCCTTCGGCACTCAATTTGTCTTGGGGTCTTCGACGGTGGTATCCACAAGAGCCTCAACTCCGTGGATTGCACTTTCATTGCCCAGTGTTAACTCCCAGGGCGGAGAACCATCATGTGCCTCGATCGCATCAAGAACGTCCTCGGCACTGAGCGCGTTGGCACCTCACCGAGAGGCGTCTCAATCGTCCGAGCTTCTTCTTGACAATCTCTGTGTTTCTTTTTCTTTTTCCTTCTCCACTTCACCTCCTAGATTCGTTGTGGAGTCATCTGCAGCAACCTCCGACCTAGCTGCGGTGGAGGGGAGTTTCCCCTCACGGGTGGTATGCCAGCTGAGTGACTTGGATTGGGGTCACTCGTCCCGGCTGTTTCCTTTGAGTGTTCCGTAGTTGGGTCAAAGGTGGTAAGACACCTTCAATAGGGGTTGGCTCGACTTGGGTCCCCGAATTCCCAGTTTCATCGCCATTACCCTTAGAACCTTCCTCAAAGTGAGCTGGGGAAGTGGTCGCAGCAACAACAGTTGCAATCTGCTGCACCACTCCCATAGGGTCAATTTCCAGCTGTGATTTGGAAGACTCTCCAGGTCCTTCCATCAGCTGTTGCTCATGCATCACTCTGGATTCCCGCATGGCTTGCTGCATTTCTAGCTCTTCTGTCGCAGTAGCAGGGTCCAAATCTTCATCACTTTCTGAAAGTATGTCAAGATGTGGATGAGTGTGATCAGTGGTTCCAGTTAGAGGACAAATCTGGCTTTTCGTGACGAGCTTCGCTTCCTCTCTTTGCTTAGCCTGTTTGTTTTTCCTTTTGAATTTGCAGAATGTTGATGCAGTTATCCTCATCAAGGGCTTGCAGCACTGTATCAACTTCAAGGAACCTGAAGAGTTCCTCTTCCTCCTCAATAAACTCTGGGTGTTCAAACTGCACCCTAGAGTGACTCAACTTCCACTTCCTCCATTCTCGCGGACGATTTTGGATGTCCGGATATGGTGGAGACAACATGATCACATCATCATCATCATCTTCGTATTGTCCTCCGTCTCGGGAATGGAGGTAGCATAGCTTTTCGCTCTTCACCAAAGCGGAAAGATCTGTCGTGGGCGGAGACACAACCCGTCTCCATGGAGACTTAGCTATCTCACATTACTTGTTCTCACCGGTTCTGTCTCCCTGATTGGGTCTTGACTTGTCTCTGTGATCGGCCTCAAAGCAGACTTCAAGCGGTTTCATCAATAATCTGGAGACTATACTTCTCCAAATTTTTTCAAGAATCTGTTCGGTGAGTGGCAGACTAAATTGTTTTCTCAAGCTCGAACGCTTGAAGAGTCTTCTTCTTTTGGTCCTTACGGAGGAATTTAGTTCGGATACGGTTTCCTCGTAGTCCGGGCGGCAGGGTCGGTGCTACTTTATTTTTCCGAGGAGTTTGGCTTTCTTAGCTTGTCGGGTCTCTTCTTCTTCTTGACAACTGGAGAAGGTATTTGAGGTTCCTTCTCTGCGCAGTGGGGCGGGACACGATGGCTGCGGGGCAGGTGTGCGATTGTTTTTTTTTTTATTTCTTTTTGGCGATTTTTTTTCATTGCAGGGGCGACTTTTTCTTCGGGGAGGGGAGACAACGAGTTGTTTTCCTGGTCGGTGATTCCCCCTTTAGTATCCGCTCTCTTGGCATAAGCTCTCTTTTGAGCTCGGAAAGATTTGATTGGAATATTTTCTTGTTGATATGGAACGCTTTCCATGTCGGAGTGGAACTCCTTCACTTCCATCAACGGGCCAATAACAAGGCCATACCCCAAGGACCCTCCGAACGACCCATCTTCCCTTGAAAGACTTATTTCCAACATTTTGGCGAGTAGTCTGTATGTATACAAACTCAGCCAGATTTACCTTCTTCTCCTCCATGATCGCGGCCATCACGATCGGCTTAGTTTTGTTTTGTGATTAAAGCTTCCAAATTTGATGTCTACGCACTT
Source organism: Rehmannia glutinosa (assembly GCA_016081115.2). Classification (NCBI taxonomy): domain Eukaryota; kingdom Viridiplantae; phylum Streptophyta; class Magnoliopsida; order Lamiales; family Orobanchaceae; genus Rehmannia; species Rehmannia glutinosa. The sequence goes on along the minus strand of CM071934.1, from coordinate 44,683,650 downwards.
GGCAACAATATCCAAAGAACTTGTGGTAATCTTCCTTTTGACTTTTTGTCACCGTGTAGACAACCTTCGCAGCACAGTCAGGTTTGGCCACTTCCTTCCATGCAGCAGCCAAGTTTACATCAGCCTCCAATATCTTCGGCACTCCTTCCGATGGCGGCAAATAATGCTCCGCTTGATCCTCAGCAGTGATTGTGAATTCTTTGCTGTGAACAGAGAACTTGATGCCCTCGTCATGAACTTCAGCGTTCACGTAGAACTGGGCAACTTCTTCCACATACGTCATTTGAAACTCCATCGTGAGAAAGGATTTCAGTCCAGATTTCTCCACTTTCTCAGCTATCTTCTTCACAAGGGTTTCATCGGACCCCTGTTTGATCATCCCTTCGAAATCCACAGTAGAACCAGTGTGGATTTGCTTTCCCAACTTAGTAAAATCATAAGTGGTTGCCATTGCAGTGATTTTTACGGAACGATTTTTGAGAAACTTGCTTTGAAGATTGATAGGGTTTTGAGAGAAAAATACAGTCTTTGCTTTTGGAGAGATGAACAGTTTGGTGTAGTGTGAGAGAGAAAACGGACGAACTGGTATATGTATGGGTTATGAAAGGACATGCATACGGTTTTTAAAATTTGATCAGGATCAACGGCTCAGATTTAGTACGCCGTTTAGCATTTAATTGCTCGCATTTAATGCGGCAGCATTTATATCCAATCATAAGCTTTGTCGTGCAGCTTTTGACTGTACCTATCATTATTACGCTGACGTCATCCTTAAAACATTCCCGCTTATTAAAAACGACTGCGTTTTTGTCACTTAGCTCATAAATGACTCAGCTTACTCCTTAGCTGATTCAACTCTTCTTCTCTTTGTTCATATAGTGACTCAACTGTCAGCTAACTCGATACAGCTGACCTTCCGATACGGCTGATTCATGAGTTCAACTATTTTTTTTTTCATCTTTTCTTGTTTCATCTCTTCTCCTTGAGTTTTCTGAGTGTTAACTCAGCTCAATTAACCCTAGCTCATGCTGAAGCTCTTCAAATCTTGATTCACATAATGGCTTTGTGAATATGTCAACTAACCTGTTTTATCGGTTGAGATGTATTCAAGGTGATGTCCTTCTTTTCAAAGATGATCTCTTATAAAATGATATCGACATCAATGTGCTTTGTTCTTGAGTGCAACACAGGATTTTGAGTGATTGCAATAGCACTTGTGTTATCACACATAATTGGAGTTTCTTTTTCTTCAACATCATAGTCTCTTAGTTGTTGTCTCATCCATAAGACTTGGCACTAACAATTTGCTCATAGCCTATATACTCACAATTTTGTGGATGTGGCTATTGAATTTTGCTTCTTGCTAAACCAGAAACCAATCTATTTCAAGCATTTGACATGTACAAGTACTTTTCCTGTCAACTCTACATCCAGCATAGTTAGAGTCTGAGTAACCAATTAGCTTGAATCCTCCTTCCTTTGGATACCATAAACCGACTTCCTCGGCATCCTTTCAAATATCTTAGGATTCTCTTATTGCGATCATATGGCTTTCTTTTGGTGCGGATTGAAATCTTGCACATACACCTACCGCAAAGGTGATGTCCGCCTACTTCTCGTGAGATAGAGCAAATGATCCAATGAGTGCTCGTATCTTGTTTGATCCACGTGCTTGCCATCCGCATCCATATCCATCTTGACCGATGTATTCATTGGTATTTTCACGAGAAGACTTTTCTTCCATACCAAATTTCTTCATTAAATCTCTAGTGTACTTTGTTTGACTTATGAAGGTTGCATCCTTCATTTTGTTTAACTTGAAGTCCTAGAAAGAATGTCGGCTCTCCCATCATGCTCATTTCAAATTTCCCTTGCATGAGGTTTGAGAATTTATCACACACTCTTTGTTTGTGGATCCAAAAATAATGTCATCCAAATATATTTGAACAAGCGGTATACTCTCTCCATCTTGAATCAAGAGTGTTCATCCACTTTGCCTTTGGTGAATCCATTATCTGTTAGGAATTGAGATAATGTATCATACCATGCTCTAGGTGCTTGTTTCAATCCATATAGAGTTTTTTTGAGCTTGTACACTTTATCTCCAAGAGTCTTCTGCTCAAATCCTGGAGGTTGTTCAACATAGACTTATTCTTCCAATAATCCATTCAAGAATGCACTTTTTACATCCATTTGATATACAATGAAGTTCTTGTGTGCAGCATAGGCAAGAAACATCCTTATTGTTTCTAATCTTGCAACAGGGGCAAAGGTTTCATCAAAATCTATACCTTCCTCTTGGCAATACCCTTTGGCTACGAATCTTGCTTTGTTTCTTACCACTGAACCTTCTTCATTCATCTTGTTTCTGAAAACCCATTTTGTGCCAATAACATTTTGATGAGTTGGTCTTTGAACCAATTCCCATACTTTGTTTCTTTCAAACTGATTCAGCTCTTCTTGCATGGCCTGAATCCGATGTGCATCAACCAATGCTTGGGACACATCTTTTGGCTCTATTTGGGAAATAAAACAAGTGAACATTGCTTTTGTTGAGCTCGGATCTGGTTCTTACACCGTCTCTTACATATCCAATGACTAGCTCGTGGATGGTCTCTCACCATCTCACATCAAAGTTGGAGTAAGTCGGTGGGTTGATCGTTTCTGTTTGTGTTATCTTGAGTTGACTCTCTCATCATCACTTAGTTGCAGATTTTCCAATTGTCTTTGAGATTGACTATCTCATCTTCACCTTGATTAATTACTCATTTAGCTTCAACATAGGGACTCTTCGCATAGTTGGTGATTCAAATTTTATCACTAACTCTTCAATGTCTTCTCCATTTACATTAGGTTCATCAAAAACCACATGGATAGACTCTTTCGTGACCATAGTCCTTTTGTTCAAGATTTATAGGCTTTGCTTTAATTTGAGTATCCCAAGAAGATACCTTTATCGACTTTGGCATCAAAAGCCTTTAAATTGTCTTTGCCATTATTATGGATGAAGCATTTACATCCAAATATTTTAAAGTATGCAACATTTGGCTTCCTCCCTGTCCAAATCTCATGGGGAGTCTTTACCGTTCTATTTATCATGCATCTATTTTGAGTATAGCATGCAGTGTTTATGGCTTCAACCCAAAATCTTTTAGGCAATCCTGCTTCCGCTAACATGGTCCTTGCGCCTTCCTGAGAGTTTTGTTCCTTCTTCTCGCAACTCCATTCTCGGCCGGAGTCCTTGCTGCAGATAACTCATGAGCAATACCATTTTCAACACAATACTGAGTAATTATTCCATTGACAAACTCAGTTTCTCTATCAGATCTTATCTTTATAATAGTTTGACTCTTCTCATTTTGAACTCTTTTCATCAGTTGAGGTAACTTCTGCAAAGTTTCTTTCTTTTTACACATGAAAATTGTCCATGTATATCTTGACTAATCATCCACCACTACTAGAGTGTATTTCTTCCCACTTATCTTTGGCCGCTCAATGGACCGGATAGATCCATGTGTAACAGATGCAGTATCCTTGTTGAAGATGGACTTGACTTCTCTTTAAATGATGATTTAATCTGTTTTCCCATCTGACATGCATCACAAACACTTTCCTTCTTGTATACTGAGTCTTGGAGTCCTTCTACAAGATTACTCCTTGCAAGCTTGTTAATTGTCTTGAAATCGGGTGACTCGGCTTCTTGTGCCGACCCAACTTGATTCGGCCTGTACTTTTGCTAATAAACAAGTTCTTGGTGTGGCGTCGACCAATCTACCACATACATGTTCTTTTGTCTGTATCCTTGCAACACTACTTCATTTGATTCAGTGTCTTTGATTTGGCATACTCCCATATTGAATCCAACATTGTAGCCCTTGTCACAGAGTTGGCTGATGCTTAACAAGTTGAAATTAAGACCTTCAACGTATGCAACATCTGTGATTTCTAATCCATTTTTCTTGATGGATCCAATGCCTCTTATTTCCCGAGCTTCATTTCCTCCAAATATGACTTTTGCGCCTCTAATCTCCTTGAACTTTGACAGATTTTTCTTGTTTCCTGTCATATGTGGGACAGCCACTATCCATGTACCAGGTTCCTTGGCACTCTGCTATTCCTTGAACATGCAATCAAGGAAATTAGTTTTTAGGTACCCATACTTGCCTGGGTCCTGAGGGGTTAGTTCTGTAAGATGATCCAACCAACCTATAGCCAAATGATTTGACTCTAAGGGGTTGCCATCTATCCGTGCCATAATCATAATTTACTTTGGCAAATTGCTTGGGGGCTTTAGGTTCATACAATTTGTCTCTTTTTGTCTGTATGACTATGTGTGTGTTTTTAGCAATTGCCTTCTTTGGGTAATTGTGATATCTCTGAGTGTAGTGCTTAGGTGCATATGTGCTTGATAATAACTCTTTTGCCTTTGGAATGACCTTTTTTGAGTTAGGCCTTTGCCGTTTTGGCATGTATTCCATATGTCTTGATATTTCACATTATTCCAATCAGCTTGACTTGGGTGGTTTCTACCATTCCCATCATATTTGTCCCTTTGATAGAACTTAAGGGGTTTTGGTAGCTCTGTTTCTTCTTCAGCAGTACTTCCTTATTTGGAGTTTCTTTGAGGAACTCTGTTGGATTTCTTCTCACTGTCCCTCTCTCAAAGATACTCAACTGGTTGTTTTCCTTTTCCTTTATATCCAAGGCCAGTTTGTTTGTGATTGTGCTTTGGAATGAATGTGTGTGCAACATTTGTTGTCTTGGATTTTTGAGATGCTCCATTTCTTGAAGATCCTTTTTCCAAGATCACTCTTGGAGTTTGACTATGCACAAAGGAATTGAATCCTATGTCTATCTTGTCTCCACATTCTTTTTGGCTCATAATAAGGTCACCCAGTTATTTAGATGCCTTTGTGAATGAAGCAATCACATTTTTGAGATCATTCTCTCTCTTTTCTATAGCATCTATTTCTGCTATTAATTTAGCATTTTCAGCCTTCAGCTCTTTGTTCTCATCAGCTATGTGACTTAGAGTGCTCAGCTCCTTAGTCAGTTGTGAGTTTTGGCTTTTGTCATTTGTTTTCCTCATTTAATAGTGTGTGTGAGGATTTAATGTGCTCAAAGTCTTTCATCATTTTGCCTAATGAATCATAAAGATCAGTGGGTGATGAAGTGTGTGTGTCACAATCACTATCACTAGAATCGAATGAGATGAGTTAGAGTGTACCTCATCTTCTTGGTCAAGGTTGATCTTGTTCTTTAGCCATTAGACATATCATAGCTTTTTCTTCAGAATCACTTGAGTAGTCAGCTTCACTACTCTCTGAGTCAGTTGTGTCCTTTGACTTGCATTTACAGATTTAGTTTGACCAACATTGCTCTTTTCTTTTCTTCTTCTTTCTCTCGAAGACTTTTCTTTCTTCATTCTTCATTTGTATTTATTCTACACGAGGATACGGGCGATCAATAGCAAAGTGTCCTAGTTTTCTGCAATTCCAACACAGGCTTTCAACTTTTGATCGGCTCTCTCATTTCTTGGGTTGGCGGCTCTTTGATATTCGATCTTTTGATACTCGCTCTCTTTGGTGGCCTATCTTCCCTTGACTTGGGAGCCGAATGCCTACGGAGGATTCACCTTTGTTTGTTTTGTAGTTCTTGTTGAAGAACTTGTTGAATCTTTTAACCATCAAGGCAATTTCCTCCTGGTCAATGACTTCTTTGTTCTCGCTCTTCTCTTCCCTTCCTTGACTATGAGTGCTGTTTGTTTTGGGTACAACTATCTCCTCTTGATCCTTTCTTCTCGCCTTAAACTCATAAGCTTTGAGGTCCGAGAATAGTTCATGATTGGATGTTTTTGATAGGTCCATTGAGTGCTTAGAGCCATGGTCTTCATTTCCCACTCACCGGGAGGCTCCTTAGTATCTTCATACACATCTCATACGTGTGTATTTTTTCCCAAGTGTTGAGAGCTCATTTGTAATTTCGGTGAATCTAACATCCATTTGGTTCATTGTTTCACCGCTGCAAAGCATTTTAAAGTTTTCAAATTTTTGAACAACAACGGATAATTTGTTTTCCTTAATTTGCTCGGATCCTTCACAAATTAAGGTTAATTTATCCCATTTCTTTGGTGTCTTGCAAGATTTGACTTTGTTGAACATGGCTTTGTCAATGTCTTGTAAAGTATATCCTTGGCAACATTGTCAAGGTTGTATCTTTTGTCATCATTTGTCCATTCACTCTTGGTTTTCAACCATACCGGGTCTAGGAGGAGCAACCTCCTCTTCTTCACCGCAGCAGCTCTCCTTGCGTACGGTGTGTTCACCTTCATTATTTGCGGTGGCCCATCCTCTATCACTATCCACATCTCATCATGTAAAGGTGATAGATGAGCAGCGCATACGTATTTTCCAGTCATCAAATTCTTCAATGGTGAACATAGGAATGCGTGTCAAATTTGCTTCCATGATAATAACTTTGATGTTTTAAAAATGGCTTTTGAAAGAACAAGTGTTAAAAACTTCTTTGAAAGATTGGAGATCTAGTTCAGTAACCAGTGTGGAAGGCTCAATGAACCAACCGCTCTGATACCACTTGTAGGTCCCAAGGGGTGTGAGTGTAAGGTTTAGAAGGGGGGAGGGTTGAATAAACCTTACCAACTTTTCGATTTAGTCCTTTTAAATCTATTCGAGTTAATTTCACGGCTAGTCCTTGATGGGCGGCTAAGTTAGTTAACCAAAGCGAGTTAGCCACTCCAACTGATTTCGATTTGTAGATAGAATAACTCATTGTAATAGTCTTATACTTAACTTGGTGTGATAAGATTTTCATTGGGAGACTTAACACCCTTAAATTTGGTTTAAGTTTGTTTTAACACTCGGTTTTAGCACTTTGTTAAATATCAATTGGATAGCAAATTATCGTGAGATATTAAATGATACGCGATAAGTAAATCTTTGAAATGTAAATGATACAATAAATTTTATAGAGGTTGAAGATGGGGTAATTCTTCTAATCCTCTCTTCTCCAACTCTGGAGGAATCCACTAAGTATTGATCGAGTACAAAGTGGTTATCGGTCCGGATACAAGTCTTGATCACCACAGTGACTTGATCCTTTGGGACTCGATCTGGAGATGCCTTGGTCACACGGTGGCTTCTCAAACGACTCGGGCTTCTTCACGGGGTAGCTTCCTTGCTACTACAACTCACTTGCTCAAGCTTCTTGGATTTGATCACGAAGCCCTCCAATAGCTTGAGACGGTTCGACCTTGAACCTTTCTACAATCCTCCTTGGAATGTAGACCCTTTTGATTCTTCAAAAGTTTCCTCTTCAACGAGTATGAGGTTGTCTTTCCTTCACAGCTAGGTGTTGGATTGATTTCCTTCGAAGTTTAGGCTTGAGGATTTGCTTGAATAACTTGAGAATATTTTGCAGGTTACAGCTCGAATGATAACTTGAATGTTTGTGACCAGTCCATTCCTAGTATGATATCAAAATCCCTCATTCTGATCACATGCAAATCCGCTTCTAGACTCTTCCCATCAAAATCCAATGCCACATTGTTAGTCACTAGATCAGTACTTATTGTTTTTCCCGAAGGAATGCTTATTTCTAGTGTATCACTAACTGTGCATCTCTCAAGACACGTTTTAGCATGAAAATCAGTGGATATGAAAGAATGTGTAGCACCAGTATCAAATAACACTAAAGCAGGTATATTGGAAACATGTATCATACATGTTAGCATTCCCGGGTGCTCTTGGGCTTCTTGTTGTGTCATATAAAAAACACGCACTTGACCTGTTGGTGTCTTTCCCTTCTTGTCTGGAAACGTGGTACAATAATCTGAGTGATGGCCAGGTTGGTGGCAACGAAAACATTTTCCTTATCCCATTAAGCATTCCCCATAATGATTCCTCCCATAGGTTAGTCGACAGTTGGCTTCACCTACGTGCAATCGAATTGCGTTGCCGGTCGACACTGTTTACTCGGCTACCCGATCGCCACTCCCGACTGGGGACCGTTCCATTTCCTCTTTCCTGGATCATTGTCTGTCTTCTGGCATGATAGTCCAACTTCAAGCATGAAGCCACTTCCTGAGCTCGCGAAAGCAATTCGGCATAAGTCATCGTTCCCAAACCAGCTAACACACAACTTATCTCTGGGCGGAGACCCCTCCGAAACCTCTTTGCTCTCTTCTCATTTGTGTCTACCAAGTGGGTGGCAAACCTTGCTAGTTGATTGAATTTTCGTTCATACTCGACGATGGTCATGTTGCCCTGCTTCAATTCTAGGAATTCTGTCTCCTTTCAATATCTATATGATTGTGGAAAGTATTGTTGCATGACCTCATGTTTAAAGTCAGTCCATGTCATGTCACAAAGCTGCCCCTCTGTCCTTGAGCGAGAGAAAGTCTCCCACCAGTGGTCTGCATCATTGGTGAACTAGAAGATGGCACACGAGATTCGTTGTGCATCAGTACTAGGGATACGAGCAAATATTCTTTCCATTGCTCGTAGCCACTCCTCAACTGCAAATAGTCCATCGCGTCCATTAAAGGTTTGTGGTCTAAACCTCTGAAATTGTTCCAAGATGTGTGCCTCCTCATTTCCAAGAGTTGGGTGGCCTAGTACAGGTGGTACAACGTTCTGCTGGGGTAACCCTCGTAGTAAGGTAATGAGATTATTGACCAAATCGTTGTCGGCGTCCCCTTGGCCTTGGCAAAGGTACATGAACAGCCATTTGATCCCCATCAAAATCTGCATTGAATCCCTTACAAACTAATGGATGTAAACAAATAGCACGCCCCTCCACTAAAATGGGTTGGAAGGCCTGTATGCCTAATCTATGCAAGGTGGGTGCTCTATTCAACAATACAGGATGTCCTGCATAACTTCTTTGAAGTATTTCCCATACAATCGATTCTTTTTCCCGAATTTTACTCTTAGCAACTCCTATGTTCAAGCAAGATGTTGTTTAATTAGATCACGAATTACAAATGTCCGGAAAAGCTCTATTGCTATTTAAAGCGCGGCAATCCACATCGATGTAATGAAAGTGAAGGACCTCACGACAATGACTTTAAGGCATACTGAATAATCGACCCGTTTGCCAAGCGAGTCTCACGAAACCTTCCCTCTTTGCCTTCAATTACATCTGAAAATGACTTGTAAACTTTATTATAATACAACAGAATGTTTAGCTTTTAACTCGTATGAGAAATAAGTATAATATCTATCCAACACATAAACACTACAAGACAAAGTAATTTAATAAAAAGATATAGTTCCAATATTTCAATAGAAATCTCCTTCAAGAGGATACAATGCGAAATAAATAAAAGAACATACTGAATTCTACCAACCTAGGTAAAATGAAAGAACTCCTACTAGAATAAAGAAAGAAAAAGAAAAATAAAATTCAAAACAAAATTAATAGCTAAGGCTAGAAGAACTAGTCATCTAACTAGATCCCTCAGATGAGAATAATCCATCTGGGTCTTCCTCTGGGACTTCATCGAATTCTGCCATCGAATTGTCATCTGAATCAACATATATTACATTAGGCATGATGGGTGGCCCACGCCTAAGTAGTTCATCTATAAATCTCTCGGGATCCAAGGTGGTATGGGGTGGTACAGAACTGTAGTCCGTCATGTCGTCGCGTACATTCCTTGCGAGGTCACTCTATTCTCTGGGTAGGGTACTGATTAACTTGTCATTTGCCTCATCCCGAGTGATTATTTCTTCAAGATGTCCTATCTCCAACCACATTTCTATCATTGTTTCAATATGTTCCTCTATCGTGGCCCCTAGCTTTCTTTAATAGTTTAAAAACCTATATACTTTCCAATGAAAAATTCGATCTCCCATTCCCTTCCTAGTTGTTTTTATCTTACACACCATCCTAGAGCATTTCACGTTACCATATAAGTTCATACATCATTTAACAAATTATGCATTTCGTTTTTTTTCCGCATAGCTAATCATGATTCGTCGCTTATAAGAGATATTTCTAACATGTTAAGCAGGTAAGTATTTGTGAAGCATGAACATACATTTATCATGTACGTAATATTTAAAAAACAAAAATAATAATAATCGCATTTTCAAGCAACTTTATAACACAATGTACATTCTCAAGATTTCACATATTGAAACGATAAGTAAATATTACCTGATTGGATGCAGCTCGGTGAAGGGATAGCCATTTTTTTTTAATATTGCAAGTCTACAGGAAAGTAGACATGCTCTGATGCCACACTATAACGCCCTAGTTCTTGAAATGTGATTTTCAGCGTTACTAAAATATAAAAACTACATTCTATTGTATCATTTTTTTTAAAAACAATACATCTACTGCAGCTAAAGCATAAATTATAATGGGTTTAATATAAACGAGAAATCTGAAAATACATTGCATTAAAGAATAAAAAAAACAACATTCATCATTTCATAAAAATTAGAATAACTAAAGTCACTAATAGGAAATAATGATAACGTAAACTAGTTTTCTGCCTAAGATGCGAATACTAATAAATAGAAAAAAAAATCATTGGCTTCCCCTTCATTGGCTCCGCACCCATCCGGATAATCTGAAAAAAAATTGTAATAGTGGGATCAGTAATACATACTCAGTAGGAATCCTAACTGTTTAAATTAAATATAGACTAGCATAATTTAACAAATTCAAGTACATATACTTTGCCATCACATATATTTTGCCATTTAGCCGAAGCCATACTTTGCCATTTGACCGAAGTCATACTTTGCCATTTGGCCGAAGCCTACTTTGCCATTGGCTGAAGTCATACTTTGCCATTGGCCGAAGCCTACTTTGCCATTTGACCGAAGTCATACTTTGCCATTTGGCCGAAGCCTACTTTGCTAGTGATCGAAGCCACACATAAATGAGTACAGATTCTTCACATATAATATGCACATCAAGTTCAAGATTTTTAATCACATTATCAAACATCGAATTCATAAAATTATACATGATATATTTAATAAAAATAATTAAACTTTACACTTAAAAAATGTAAAGAAAAATCCCTACCTCAAATGTAGTTGATAGTCGTACGAAGCTTGAAGTAAAAATTCTAAACGTCTAGTTCTTCGTCACCTACGATAAATACTGGTATAATTAAGTGATTGAAAATAAATTCTAACTATAATTCAAAGTAAAAGTGCTTATGAAATAAGCTAAGGTTCCTAATAGGTGAAATTTAACTAAAATATAAGTTTCGGGGCTAATTTAAAAGAAAACAGAAATAAGTTTGGATTTTTGGACCAAACTGAAACTAGTTGGGGGTTGAAATGAAAATTTTAAAACTGACTAAGAATTTTTAGACTAAAATGACATTACAGTGGACTAAATCGAAATATTCGAGAACTTTGGAGTTGGGGAAATGGCTTAATTGAAATGTCTTAGGACTTAATTAAAAATAAAAAGAAAATTGCTACTTAATCCCATCCCCCATCTCATTCACAAAAAAAAGTCTCTAGCCCAAAACCTCCATTGCCATCGACCAAACTGAAAAAAAATCCCATCACTATATATATCATTTTATTCGGCCAGAAACAGTTCCGCCCGCATCGCTGGGAGAACTCTAAAACCTCAACTCATGGATAATTTAGAAGCCACTAACTCCATACGAGATTTCGAAACTCGTCGTCATCTTCTTCATCTTTGGCCGGCGACAATTCGCTTCGGTAAAAATTCAACTTCCATCTCCACCTTAAATTTCCAAAACACATATACTAAAAAAACCCGCAAACATATACATACACTAAAAGAAAACTCACACACACAATACATACAGTTATAGAACAGATGTTAAGAAAAATAAAATTTGTTAGGTAATTAAAAGAAGACTTTTTTTTATTTTGAAACTAAGACTGAAATATTTCTAAAGTGTGTTTGGGAAATATATATGATTTAATCATACATTAATAAAGTGGAAAAAAATCATATGCAGAAACCTGGAGATGATGAGAACAACAATTCCGGGAGGAGAATAATTGAGTGACTTGGTGTATTCTTTAGCCTAAGAACTTATGTGTAAAGACGTAGTAACAGTCGAAGAATAAAGATATGAGAAATTGAATTACGTAAAGTGGTGGGAGTAGTGGAAATTGAGGGTTTATGCTTTATGCTCTTAAAACTGCTGAACATGTGGGATGGGGATGGAGTGATCTGGTCCTATTCTTTAGCCATCAAAAAGGGATTAGAAATTATCTAATTTTAAATTTAAAAACCCCCACTTACAAAATATCTGCAGTTATATATTATATTATTATATTATATTACAAATTAAATAATAACCATTAAGGAAAAAAAACTAGAAATTAATAAGAGATAATTTATTGGGTACTACATTAGGAACCTGACTTTTATGTTGCATAAGTTAGGTCCATGTCCCCTTATTGTGATCGTCCACTAGAGTTAACTACATGTCCCCCAAATGACAGGTATCACAGTTCAACAAAACATTTTTCATATCGAGTCTGAAGGATTTGAGAAAATGAATATGTTCCATAGTATTATAGGACCATGACCAAGTTTTTGATGCCAAGATATTAAGGCATTATTACAAAATAAATGAAAGAACTAGACAAATTACAAGTGGATTCAAGAGCACCCGATTTACAGGTAGGAGTGAAAAAAGTGGAAGAAGAAACAAGAAGGGCATACAAACACCTATACCGCCAACAACAAGAACTCTTTCGGTCTTCGTGTCTGAAATAAGAATGGATAGGAAAAAATCACATTTGCATGTTAGATGCTTGAGACAACTATGCAACATAGATGAGATTGTATTTTAAATAAAGGGACAAGCAAAACATCTTTAAGTGTGAGAGTGTCCATGATTGTTGCATCTCCGATGTGTATGATAAGTTTTTGAGTACCATCTAGGAGAAAAACGGTGATTTGTGATTGAATAGGTACAAGATTAGTTAAAGAGGTTGAGTTGTTTGTCATGTTTCTCGGCACCACCGTGAACAACCCAAGAATCACTTCCAATACCTTCAAAAGTACTTACAAAGACACTGCTTGTGAGGAAGTTATACATATACATGTGTAATCAACGAAAATGTTCATAGTTGATGGCATTCTTTGTGCTACAATCGCCAATAGATTGCATGTACTTCGCAATTTCTTGCTAATAAGTCCAACAATGTTAGGCACTTTTGCTTGGTTCTTCAATGAATTTGCAATACGACTTTCTCTAGAGCTGACAATTTGGGCTCGACCAAGTGGACCAACTCGGACGGCCTATCAATAAGGATAGGATGGGCCTCAAATATGGAGGCCTCAAAAGGATCGAGCCTCTTTAGCTGGACCTAATGGGCCTAATGGCTCGATCATCTCGAAGAAAAATACACTACACGAGCTAGGTTGGGCCATGAATATATTAGCCCGACGGAATTTCAAGTCGACCCGACATTGGGGTGGTCTGGCCAAATTGACAACTCTAACTCTCCCTAACCCCTGCAGTATTTCCTTTAACATGCCTCTGGGTTTCTTAGGTTGTTTGTACCATTTAGGGTATCTAATCAATTTAAAACATTCATGCACCTCAACCCCTGTAGCTTGGCAATGACTATAGGTTAACTTGGTTCATTCTTCATTTGTCTTTCTATTAATTGCTTGTCCTCTCATATTTTTCCTATAACCAACACTAGGGACCACCACTACCAGATCTTCTTCTCCTCATTCCAAGGGAGTTTCCTAACACAACCATTCATCTCTTTATTCTGGGAGAACTTGCTAACATAATCATATCTTCTAATCCTTATGAAAAAAGTAGTTGAACATTCCACTGTTTCTCAACTCTTAGCAATATCGAGTAAGTTTTGTTTACAATAGGTGGGTGTTCAATAAGAAGAATATGATTCCCAACATGGTCTTAGGAGTCGTTTAATATTATAAAAAATTGCATAATCGTAATGCTAGCATCAAATTCCTGTAAACCACGTCTTGCACCACATGTACAAACAAACATAGAGATCAACAAGCTATACTCATCCCACAGCCATTTGAGTTTCATAAAATTAGCCGCAATAGTCAGGTTTCTATGATTTATACTAGTAATCTCTCTCTGAAGCTGATACAAATGTGGACCATTACTTTCATCATATCGTTGAGAAAGTACATCCTGGAGTTCTTTCGAGGTATTTGCATAAATGAATCATTTGACAATATCTATAGAAATGGAGTTTAATATCCAACTTGTTACCATAAATTCAACTTTCTTCCACTCTTCATATATATGATCAAATTCAATAGGACCCTCATTTTATCCATTTATGAACCCTAATTTGGATTTTTCTTCTAGGACAAGTAGAATAGATCCACGTCGGGAAATGTAATTGTTACCTGTGAGAGGATTAAACACTAGGGTCATCCCAGGATGATCCGGTCCATGTAAGTAAAGCAGATTATGTTCCTTCGCAGTAATTTGATCCGCCAACGACAGATATAGTGGATTTTCACTATTTCCACCTCTAAGTACAAAATTCCATGGACGCGAAGATTAACTCATATCTGATATTTGTGGGTCATGGCTCTAGACAATAGATACCATATAGAATCCTATGGAAAAAAACTAAGCAGCAACTGGAGATAAAATGAGCTCCATAGCTAAAAACTCATGTGAATAGTTCATACAATCATAAAAGTATAAACTGGTTGTTATCTATACTTGGCGTCAAAAATAAACTCAAAATAACTGACAAAATATAAAACAAGAGAACACGACTTTCATAATATGTGAATATAAATGTACAAGCCTCGATGTAGGACGAATATTCTCTCAACAAGTAAATTTTAATGTTGGCCAATGATGGATATTGCATTTTGCATGATGCACGAGGAAACTCAATTTCGAACAAGAAACACAGTACACACTTTGGACGAGCTAAGTGATTGTTTTGATGCTCTATTTAATGTTTCGTCCGATATTTCATGTAATATAAATGTATAAAGTATTTTATAAATAAGCAACTGATATCAATTATATACAAAATGGTATAAACATAAATGATGTGAAATATAATATGAAAATAAAAAAATAAAATAATTTTTTTGAAAGCAACTTGCCATAAATGTATGGTGCCAATGTTTTAGAACCCAATTGATTTAGCATATAATCCCTAAAATCTATTATTTCATCTAATATTTCAATACACTATCTCAATGCCACGAGGTGTCAAACGGGTTAAGGTCGGTAGGTCCATCCGGACCAACAAAAAAATCGAATTGACCCAAGCCAAAAGATGTTCTACGCCATTTCGGGAGCCCACCACGAAAATGCACTAAAAATGGGCTACTGGGCGGCCCGGTTTTCCGGCCTAACTGAATTCGGGCAAAAAAGCCCGACTCATTTCGGGCCTCTAAAATTAGAGCCAGTCGGTCTTTTCTGGCCAGGACAAAATTGACTCTAATGCCACGTATACAAAAATAATGTCATCATGTACACATAATATTCATGTAATACTTACATAAATGGTTTAAACTTTAAACACCTCTTTTGACAAAAAATAGAGAAATGCATTTTTTTAAAGTAAAGGCATAAGCGAGAAAGATAAATAAATGAGAAAAATGATGATCACACGCAAGTGCGAAGGGTTGGCATGGGCGCTAAGATGGTGCCGCCGCACAGCCCCCGGAAAGTGGCCCTTGGAGTATTTTTTTTTATTTTTCTACATATAAAATATTTTGCATATATACGTTAAAGTTTGAATTTATGGTACTAAAAACTATGTTGTCGATTAGTTGGGTGTTCATTTCTGACTTTGGACGTCCTTAGTTTGACTCTATCCCCCACAAAAAGTAAATTGACTTTTTCCCCTTTTCTTATCTTTAGCTTTTTTTCTCAAAATAATAAAACAAAGTTGAAGAATATGGTCTCATGAGTCATGCATATGTGCGATCTATGAATATTTTTTTCCCTCCATCTCTAACTTTTTTCTTATGCAAAACAAATAAAGTTGGAGAATTTATTAAAGTAAAAATCTTAAGCATATACAAACAAAACAAAAATACAAAGTTGGAGAATTGATTGATGAATTTGCAAAGAAAAATAGGGGAAGATCAATTGTTCATAGCTAATTCATTAGGGTTTTTTTTTTTTCTCTATGGTAAATTATATTGAAAGATCTTTTTGTAACTTTATAAAATGAGACCGTAATATAAAAGTTGCAAGATATATATATATATATATGTGTGTGTGTGTGTGTGTGTGTGTATGTTTTGTGTGTGTGTGTGTGTGGATATGATCAAATGAGACCAAGCCTATAGGTAAGAACATAAGACCACACATCTAGACCATTTGATTTAATGATCAATAATCAAGATTTTACTCCTCATCTAAGGCATTGACGCCTCATTTAAGGGCATTAGAGTAATTTTATTTTTAAATGTAAGGGATATATTTGTAATTGCACTGTTTTGAATTTGGTAACCCAAATTCTTTCTTATCTCAATCCCGCGATTTATGCTCCGTTGTTTTCAAAAATCAAAACCGTTCTCTCATCTATTCTCTCACGAACCCACGCCTCCCCACGTTCAAAAAGCGTAAATCAACTTACCCGGTAATTTAATTCACTTCAAATGTATAAAGTATTTTATAAATAAGCAAATCGATATCAATTATATACAAAATGGTATAAACATAAATGATGTGAAATATAATATGAAAATAAAAAAATAAAATAATTTTTTGAAAGCAACTTGCCATAAATGTATGGTGCCAATGTTTAGAACCCAATTGATTGCTAGCATATAATCAGCTAAAATCTATTATTTCATCTAATATTTCAATACACTATCTCAATGCCACGTAGAGGTGTCAAACGGGTTGGGTCAGGCCGGTCCATCGGACCAAACAAAAAAATCGGGTCGGCCCAAGCCAAAAGATGTTCGGGCCGCCATTTCTGGAGCCCAGCCCACGAAAATGCACTAAAAAAACTGGGCTACTCGGGGCGGCCCAGTTTTCCGGGCCTAACGGGTCGGGCCAAAAAAGCCCGACTCATTTCGGGCCTCTAAAATTAGAGCCCAGTCCGGTGCTTTTACCGGGCTGGGACAAAATTGCAGCTCTAATGCCACGTAT
The DNA here is from genome assembly GCA_016081115.2 of Rehmannia glutinosa. Lineage (NCBI taxonomy): Eukaryota > Viridiplantae > Streptophyta > Magnoliopsida > Lamiales > Orobanchaceae > Rehmannia > Rehmannia glutinosa. The sequence continues at coordinate 44,666,531 of CM071934.1, read as the reverse complement.
ACAAAAATAATGTCATCATGTACACATAATATTCATGTAATACTTACATAAATGGTTTAAACTTTAAACACCTCTTTTTGACAAAAATAGAGGAAATGCATTTTTTTAAAGTAAAGGCATAAGGCAGAAAGATAAATAAATGAGAAAAAATGATGATCACACGGCTGCAGGGTTGGCCTTGGGGCGGCTAAGATGGTGCCGCCGCACAGGCCCCCTGCCGGAAAGGGCCCCGGAGTATTTTTTTATTTTTTCTACATATAAAATATTTTGCATATATACGTTAAAGTTTGAATTTATGGTACTAAAAACTATGTTGTCAGATTAGTTGGGTGTTCATTCTTGACTTTGGACGTCCTTAGTTTGACTCTATCCCCCCACAAAAGTAAATTGACTTTTTTCCCCTTTTCTTATCTTTAGCTTTTTTTTCTCAAAATAATAAAACAAAGTTGAAGAATATGGTCTCATGAGTCATGCATATGTGCAGTCCTATGAATATTTTTTCCCTCCATCTCTAACTTTTTTTCTTATGCAAAACAAATAAAGTTGGAGAATTTATTAACAGGTAAAAATCTTAAGCATATACAAACAAAACAAAAATACAAAGTTGGAGAATTGATTGATGAATTTGCAAAGAAAAATGCAGGAAGATCAATTGTTCATAGCTAATTCATTAGGGTTTTTTTTTCTCTATGGTAAATTATATTGAAAGATCTTTTTTGTAACTTTATAAAATGAGACCGTAATATAAAAGTTGCAGTATATATATATATATATATGTGTGTGTGTGTGTGTGTGTGTGTATGTTTGTGTGTGTGTGTGTGTGGATATGATCAAATGAGACCAAGCCCTATAGGTAAGAACATAAGACCACATCTAGACCATTTGATTTAATGATCAATAATCAAGATTTTACTCCTCATCTAAGGCATTGACGCCTCATTTAAGGGCATTAGAGTAATTTTATTTTTAAATGTAAGGGATATATTTGTAATTGCACCTGTTTTGAATTTGGTAACCCAAATTCTTTCTTATCTCAATCCCGCGATTTATGCTCCCGTTGTTTTTCAAAAATCAAAACCGTTCTCTCATCTATTCTCTCACGAACCCACGCCCTCCCCCACGTTCAAAAACTGTAAATCCAACTTACCCAGCCAATTTAATTCACTTCAAGAGGTGCGATTCGGGTGTGTCTTTGGCTCTTTGCTAGGGTTTGAACTTCTCAGAAATTGGGTGTAAGTTTTCGGTGAGTGTGTTTGATTTAATTTTGTGTGGTGCGATTTTAGTGCTTTCTCGCTGTTATGGTTTTAGGGTTTGTTGATTGTTTTTTTTTTCTTGTTGAATTTTTGTTCATATGTTGTGTGTTCATAGATTATCTTTGTTCGATTTCTCGTTTTTATTTTGGAATTTATTCCCAACGTATACGTCTTTTTATATGTGTGTTTATATGCATATGTGTATTATGAGATTCCCAGAATAGGTTTATGATGTGTTAGAGTTCGTAAATTAAGTTGTTCATTGTACATAAGATTATGTAGGTTTAGAGTATGAATTGTGGTGTTTATCCTATGTATATTTTAGGGTGGTTACATGTTTGTACATTGTATATTTAGTTATGTAATAATGTATATTTAGTTATGTAATATTGTATATTTAGTTATGTAATATTGTATATGTAGTTGTGTGATAATGTATATTTAGTTGTATAATAATAAATGTTTAGTTGTATGATAATGTATATTTAGTTGTATAATAATGTATGTTTAGTTGTGTGATAATGCATATTTAGTTGTATAATAATCTATATTTTAGTCGTGTGATAATGTATATCTGCTATGCAATAATGTATATTTAGCTATATAATAATGTATATTTAGTTGTGTGATAATGTATATTTAGCTATATATGCGTATACTTAGTGTACATATGTATGCATAATTAGTTAAGTAGCACCGTTTACTTAGTTGTGATTTATTGTATACTTAGTACAGATATTATGCATATTGTATTTTTATATAATAATCGGTTCTATATTTTTTGCAGGTTTGTTTATCCAAGTTTTATCAACTAAATGGCCAAAACTAAGGGAAAAAGAGTTGCGGAGAGTGGGGCTGAAGATGGGCGGGGGAAGAGGGCGAAGGATTCGTATCTTTATGTTATCCACTAGGTCGAACCCCAGGGTGTTAGTAAACGCACTGAACGGACTTTTCCCTGCACAAAAGGACGCGGTTGTGGATATGGGATTTGGAAGTTTGCTATCACTCTCTATTGTACATGTAGTTACATAATTTTGCATACTTACGCATAAAATTATGTATATTTAAGTACTATGTGTTAGTCCAAGTGGCTACGATAATCTAGAGGGGGGGTGAATAGATTATCTCGGTTTTTCAGATTTTGCCCTCTTTTTCGAATAATCAACCAAAGACGAGAATGTAAATGCGGAAATAAAACAACACTCGTCGATTTAAAGAGGTTCAACCCACCTAGGGCCTAATCCTCTACCACCCCAGTATATCCGGGATGGATTTCAAAAGAGAAAAAGATTTTATTAATTTACCAAAAATTAATACAACACCTTGAGGATTACCACAACCCTCCTTCACCACTTTGAGGATTACCACAATCCTCTTACACCACCTTGAGGATTACCACAACCTCTTACAACACTTGAGGATTACCACAACCCTCTTTACAACACCTTTGAAGATTACCACAACCTTCAAACACCTATCACCTAGATCACCCAAGTGTATTCTTACCACAAGAATACTCACAAGGATGTCTTGTGTTGAATGATGACCAAAATCAAGATTACAACTCAATAATGATTGATACAATATGAGTGCAAGTGTAATCAAGAATTGAAAGCCTAGACCTCAAATTTGTGCAAGTGAAAGTGCTAAGGCTAATACAACAAGATATATGAAAGTGTTTGCTTTGTTTGCTCTTTGCTTGTATAGAGTGTTGTGTCTTGTTGCTTGAATGAAGCCTCTATTTATAGGAGAGGTCTTGGCTTTGATTTCCAGGACATTGGCTCCTCCTGGGGAGTGATTTCTTCGCAAAAAGAAACCATTTAAAATCATCAATATAGTGTTAGAAATCAAACCCACAAAATAGGGAAAAGGCATAAAACGCAACGGATAGTTTCTTTGTCAAACACGGGGTTCGACTTGGTCGCTACAGAGATAAGATTGAAATTGAATTCTGCGAATTTTTACAGGGGACCGGTCGAAGGGGGTGCGACGAAGTCGCCTCACCGTAATGACCGGTTGCCCTTGGCGTTTTTACTAAACAGAAGTCGGAACAAAAATCCAACTTGCGAGTGCAGTGTCGCCCTCCGGTCGACCGGTCGACCACACCGGCCGCCCACCGGTCGACGGCCGCCTCGCCCTTTTTTTTCTTACGCCCCATTTTTGTTTCAAAACTCAACTCAGTGCGGGTTGCCCTATAGGGCGACCGGTCGAGCCTGAAACAAAAGTGTTGTCCAATTTTAAATCGAAAATAAACCCCAAGAAATACTCCGAAAAATAGTAAAAACATTTTAGATCGATCGGAGGTATTGGGACAACATTTAGAGACATTGTTTTGGTATAAAAACTCATTTTAATAAAATCATCAAAATCATGATAAAAACATTTATCTAACAAACTCCCCCTTTTTGATGATTACAAACCAAAACAATTTACAAGAGGACGATTTTGAAAACAAAACAATTTTCCGGTTTAAGAGTAAACTATCCGTTTAAAAACATTTTACAAACGCTCCCCCTATCAACAAGCACATTAAGAAGAAATATTGCATAAGCTAGAAGCACAAGCAAAGCACAAGCTTTTACAAAATACAAAATAACTTCATGAGCTTAGAAGCTCCCCCTGTCACAAATACTTAATGTCCATGCAAACAAGTCCATAAAGTCCATAAAACAACCATTGGACTAAGTTTTCTTCACAACTTATGGCCTTAAAAAGCCATAGCTTGTAGCTTCTATTATGAGCTTTTATTGGCTTCTTTGAGCTAACGAGCGATTTCTGTTTCTCCCCTTTGGAATCATCAAAAAGAATGTTAGGATGATAGAAACATCATAGATATATCAAAGTGCGCCAAAGAGACGATTTATCAACCATTGAGCAATTTTAGGCTTAAAAACCAAGGAAAATGGGAGAAATGCATCATGAAGAGATCATACGCTCGTTTTATTTCCCAAAACATGATCTCAATGAGTATAGAAGACTTTTGGAAGCGAGAGAATCATGTAGAAGTTGAAATTTTCATTGAAGTATTTCATCGAACACATTGTGGGCGTGAAAAATAAAAATAGTTGTATATAGCCCTTGTAAATGATTCAAGCCAAAAAAATTTCATCACCAAATCATACCAATCATCATACAATACAGCATAACAACTAAGCTCATCATGATCATAAAAAATTTCATCAAGTAATATACAAGAAAGGCCATAAACTCAAGGGTACAACCCAATTGAGCAAAGTAAGGAAAATTCTTACCATTTGATCGGAAAGGATGAGCAATGATGATGATAAACATGCTATATACGGTCCAAGATATAAATGGAATGCATAAAAATCAATTATGAGTGACAATAATGTGCATTTGGCAAAGGGGACGAAAAATTGGCCAAAAAGAGTGAAAAAGACTAACGCTGAAGACAGAACGTTTTTAAACCAAAAATGGCTTAGGGCGACCGGTCGTGGTTGAGGGCGACCGGTCGACGTTGAGGGCGACCGGTTGCCCTCAACCTCTTCAGCCCACTGTTTTGCAATTTTTCCAAAATCCGAATTTTCAACCAAAAATCCGATTTTTCGCCCCTAAGTTTTAAAAACGTGCAAAATACAAACGTAAATTTCATTCAATATGCATTATGCCTAACCGAGCTCGTATCGACGCAAAAGTCTCGGAAGTTAGCGGTTTTGTGAAAATATCCGCTAATTGATCTTGAGATGGAACAAAAGATATCTCAATTTTTCGTTTTGAGACACAATCCCTTAGAAAATGATGTCGAATCTCAATATGTTTAGTACGGTTATGATGAACCGGGTTTTGAGCAATATTTATAGCGGATACATTATCACAAAAGATAGGTACGTTTTCAAAAGAGCATTTGTAATCCGCTAAGGTTTGTTTCATCCAAAGAAGTTGAGTACAACAAAATGCGGCGGAAAATATATTCGCCGCCGTTGAAAGAGAAACACGCAGTTTTGCTTCTTTGAAAACCAAGAAACTAGGCAATCGCCTAAAATTGACATGATCCGGAAGTACTTTTCCGATCATCAATATTTCCCGCATAGTCCGAATCACTATAACCTTTAAGAGAAAAATTTTCATTCTTTGGATAAAATAAGCCATATTGAATGGTGCCTTTCAAATATCGAAAAATCCTTTTAACGGCACTCATATGAGATTCTTTGGGATTGCTTTGAAAACGAGCACATAGGCATACGGCATGAAGAATGTCCGGTCTACTAGCGGTTAAATAAAGTAAACTACCAATCATACCTCGATACTTGGATTCATCAACCGACTTGCCTTTTTCATCTTTGTCAATTTTGACATTGGTTGCCATAGAGTCGAGGCGGTTCTTCCTTCTTCAATGCCGAACTTCTTCAAAAGTTCTTTTGTATACTTTGATTGCGAAATGTAAATACCTTCTTGGCATTGCTTAATTTGAAGTCCAAGGAAGAAGTTTAGCTCCCCATCATACTCATCTCGAATTCACCTTGCATTAACTTGGAGAATTTCTTGCACAAAGATTCATTAGTAGCACCAAAGATAATATCATCAACATAAATTTGCACAAGTAAACAATCTTGCCCTTTTTCAAAAACAAAGAGTGTAGTATCAACTTTACCTCTTGTGAAACCATTTTGCAAAAGAAAAGAGCTAAGTCTATCATACCACGACGGTGCTTGTTTTAAACCATACAAAGCCTTTTTAAGTTTATAAACATCATTAGGCCTAGAAAAATTTTCAAACCCCGGAGGTTGTTTTACATAGACTTCTTCTTGAATAATACCATTTAAGAAAGCGGATTTAACATCCATTTGGTAAAGTTTGAAATTTTTGAAACAAGAATAGGCAAGTAAAATACGAATAGCTTCTAAACGTCTACGGGTGCAAAAGTTTCATCATAGTCAATACCTTCTTTCTTGACAATACCCTTGAGCTACTAACCTTGCCTTATTTCGAACAATATTGCCTTGATCATCAAGTTTGTTCCGAATACCCATTTTGTACCAATAATTGTTTGAGATGGAGGACAAGGTACTAATTCCCATACATCATTTCTTTCAAATTGATTCAACTCCTCTTGCATTTCCAAAAACCAATCTTCATCCTCAATAGCTTCCTTAGCATTTTTAGGCTCTTTTTGAGAAATAAGAGCTTTCTCGGCAAAATTCCTTGAGTCATTACTTTATCAAGGGGATCACCAATAATAAGATCTTTTGGGTGATCTCCCTTAAATTTCAATGCTACGGGAAGATTCGAAGTATCACCCCTATCTTCTTGAGGAACATTTGAACTTGAAGGTTGATCATTATGAGCATCACTTTGAACAATAGGTTCAACAATATCCTCTTCATCACTATCGTCATTCGGTATTCTTTCAACACCCGAGGCTTCATTAAATTTGACATGAATGGATTCTTCAACAACCATGCTAGTCTTGTTGTAAACCCGATATGCTTTGCTCTTGGTTGAATACCCCATAAATATACCTTCTTCGCCTTAGGATCAAGTTTGTCCAATTGATCCTTAGTATTCAAAATAAAGCACTTACATCCAAATATTTTGAAATAACTAATATTTGGAGTTCTTCCTTTCCAAAGCTCATATGGAGTTTTATTCATATTAGGACGAATATAAACTCGGTTAATGACATAGCAAGCGGTACTTACGGCTTCGGCCCAAAAATACTTTGGAAGTGAAAATTCATTGAGCATGGATCGACTCATTTCTTGTAATGTTCGATTTTCCGTTCGGCTACTCCATTTTGTTGAGGTGTCCTTGAGCCAGAAATTATGAGCATATCCTTTGGTTTCACAAAATACTCTAAATTCACCGTCAAATTCTCCACCTCGATCGTCGAATAGACTTGATAGTATCTTCTTTTTCATTCTCAATAAGTCTACACAACTTAACAAACTCATTAACGGCATCGTTTTTATTGGTAAGAAAAAGAGCCCAAGTATATCTCGAATAATCATCGACTATAACAAAAGTGTAATGTTTTCCACTTAGACTAGCCGTACCAATATCCCCATACAAATCAAGGTGAAGCAATTGTAGGGGTTTGGTAGTGGAAATTTCATTTTTGGGCTTAAAACTACTCTTAACTAATTTGTTCTTATGACAAGTGTCACATAAGCCAAGATTTTCAAAATTCAATTTGGGTAGTCCTTTTACATGTTGGTTTTTGTAAATATTTTTCAAATTCTTGTATCCAACATGTCCGAGTCGCCTATGCCATAAACTCGTTAAATCATTATTGGCGACAAGACAAGAAACATTTTGACTAACCAAATCACTAGTACAAATTTTGTAAAGATTGCCTTTTCTATTTGCTTCACAAATAATATTACCATTTTTAAGAATAAGGCATTTTTCTTTATTAAAAGAAACATCATAATTTGAATCACAAAGTTGGCTAACACTTATCAAATTAAACTTAAGCCCTTCTACTAAAAGAACATTACAAAGAGAGAAAGAAGAGTTACCAATTTCTCCATTTCCAAGAATTTTTCCTTTGCCATTGCCGAACATGACCATACCCTCTTCTTGGAGCTTGATGTTGGTAAAAAGCTCTCTCCTCCCGGTCATATGGCGTGAACATCCGCTGTCCACGAGCCATTTCGAATCCTCCATGGTTGTTATAGCCCCTATTACCTACAAAATCATTTCTTTTAGGTACCCTATAATTTTGGGGTCCATGGGGGTTAGTCTTGAGACCTTTGGGTCTCCAAACATGTCTTGAGCTATTTCTCAATTTGCAATTATTAGCATAATGTCCAACTTTGCCACAATAAAAACAAGTAGGAGTGTTATAATTATTGGCACGTACAAAAGTCGGACCTTGGTTATTTTTCTTAAAAACACTTTGAAATGGCTTATAACCAAGTCCCGATTTGGAATGCTCACCTCTTTGTGCATCTAAAATTTTTGTGACTTTATCCGTACTTATGTTGAAACGATGCACGTCATTTTTCAAACATTCAATATTTTTTGTGAGCGATTCCTTTTCGGTTTCAAGAGAATGAATTCTAGTAAGAGTAAGAGCATGAGCTTTGTCTAAAGATTCATAAGAGGTAAATAATTTTTCCTTTTCAACCTTAATCTCCTTATGCTCCTTTTTCAAATTTTTGTATTTAACGATTAAATTTTGAAACTCAATTTGCAATTCATCAAAATCACATTGCAAGTCATCAACTATGGAGGAAGTAGAAGAATTTGAGTGTACCTCATTGTTTTCATCGTCTATAGCCATGAGACCGTGTTCGGTTTCTCCTTCCTCATCGGTTGTTTGAGTAGTTCATCCCATGTTTTGACTTCCGCATTTAGAGCCTTCTTTTTGTAAAAGGCTTCCTTTTCTTTTGCTCCTCTTCATCGAGCTTTGGGCAATCGGCAATGAAGTGCCCGGGTTTTTCCGCATTTAAAGCAAGCATTATCTCTTGGTTTTCTTGCTTTATTCTTATTCACAAATTTTGCAAATTTTCGAACAAGTGCGGCCGTCTCCTCATCATCATCATCATTATCATAGTATGCATTATTAGAAGAGGAAGCAAGACCTTTAGGAATATTTTGCACCCGATTGATTGATGGTTGGTTTGGTATTTTCCTCTCCTTGAGATAGACTTCATAGATGAGGAGGTTCCCGATGAGCTCGTCAAACTTGAGTGTCTCAAGATTTTGTGCTTCCGTGATTGCCGTCACCTTTTCGGACCATGAGCCGGGAAGAGCATTCAATACCTTAGTCACTTTGTCTTCTTCGAGATGACTTTACCGAGGGCCACAAGAGGATTGACAATGTTGTCAAGCCTTTCCACCATCTTGGAGATGCTTTCACCATCATACATGTTAAAGTTTTCAAAGTCTTTAACAAGCATGGTCTTTTTAGCTTGCTTGACCTTCTTTGTCCCTTCATATATAGTCTCCAATTTTTCCCAAACCTCATGTGCCGACCTTATGCCTCGTATGCGATTGTACTCGGTGGCGGTAAGTGAGCAATGCAAAATATTTAAGGCCTTACCGTTTAGAGAAAGCCTTCTTATCATTTTCATCGAACTCCTTGAAAGGTTTAGGAGTCGAGGTGCCATCCTCCATTTTTTTTGTTGGTTGATCAACTCCTTCAATAACACATTCCATATGTCAAATCCGCACCCTTGTAGAAAGCACTCCATACGGTCTTTCCAAAATGCGTAGTTGTTGGCGTCGAACAATGGTGGCTTGTTGGTGGAGGCGCCGGTGGTGAGATAAGCGTCATTCGTAGCCATGGATCTTTCCTCTTTACTCGGAACGAGCTAGCAAGCCAAAGAGTTTGGCTTTGATACCACTTGTTAGTCCAAGTGGCTACGATAATCTAGAGGGGGTGAATAGATTATCTCGGTTTTCAGATTTTGCCCTCTTTTTGAATAATCAACCAAAGACGAGAATGTAAATGCGGAAATAAAACAACACTCGTCGATTTAAAGAGGTTCAACCCACCTAGGGGGCCTAATCCTCTACCACCCCAAAGATATCAGGGATGGATTTCAAAAGAGAAAAGATTTTATTAATTTACCAAAAATTAATACAACACCTTGAGGATTACCACAACCCTCCTTCACCACTTTGAGGATTACCACAATCCTCTTACACCACCTTGAGGATTACCACAACCCTCTTACAACACCTTGAGGATTACCACAACCCTCTTACAACACCTTTGAAGATTACCACAACCTTCAAACACCTATCACCTAGATCACCCAAGTGTATTCTTACCACAAGAATACTCACAAGGATGTCTTGTGTTGAATGATGACCAAAATCAAGATTACAACTCAATAATGATTGATACAATATGAGTGCAAGTGTAATCAAGAATTGAAAGCCTAGACCTCAAATTTGTGCAAGTGAAAGTGCTAAGGCTAATACAACAAGATATATGAAAGTGTTTGCTTTGTTTGCTCTTTGCTTGTATAGAGTGTTGTGTCTTGTTGCTTGAATGAAGCCTCTATTTATAGGAGAGGTCTTGGCTTTGATTTCCAGACATTGGCTCCTCCTTGGGGAGTGATTTGCTGCAAAAGAAACCATTTAAAATCATCAATATAGCTGTTAGAAATCAAACCCACAAAATAGGAAAAGTCATCTAAAAAACGCAACGGATAGTTTCTTTGTCAAACATGGGGTTCGGTCGCGCAGAGATAAGATTGAAATTGAATTCGCGAATTTTTACGGGGGGACGGTCGAAGAAAGTGCGGACCGTCGCCGGATGCGATGACCGGTTGCCGCCAGCGTTTTTACGAAACAGAGAAGTCGGAACAAAAATCCAACTTGCAGTGTACAGTCGCCCTCCGGTCGGCCGGCCGTCCGACACACCGGTCGCCCAGTGGCCAAAGTTGGCCGCACGCTCCTTTTTTCTTACGTCCCATTTTCGTTTCAAAACTCAACTCAGTGCGGGTTGCCTATAGGGCGACGGCCGGTCGAGCTCGAAACAAAAGTGTTGTCCAATTTTAAATCGAAAATAAACCCCAAGAAATACTCCGAAAAATAGTAAAAACATTTTAGATCGATCGGAGGTATTGGGACAACATTTAGAGACATTGTTTTGGTATAAAAACTCATTTTAATAAAATCATCAAAATCATGATAAAAACATTTATCTAACACTATGTTATCTATTGTATATGTAGTTATTGAATTTTGTATAATTACGCAAAAGATTGTGTATATTTAAACATTATGCCATATATTGGCCCAGATGTTGCATACGAAGCAAAAACGTTGTGTAGTTAAATCCATATAATGTATATTTAGTTTTCAGATGTTGCATATTTATGCATAAGATTATGTATATTAAATATAATTTGCCTTTTTCATTTGCCAATAATATTGTATATGTAGTTATTGAATTTTGTATAATTACCCAGAAGATTATGTATATTTAAACATTATGCCATGTATTGGTCCAAATGTTGCATACGAAGCATAAACGATGTATAGTTAAATTCATATAATGGATAATTAGTTTGCAGATATTGTATATTTATACATAAGATTATGTATACCATACATTAATTACCCTATTGGTTTGCTGATGTATATTTAGCATCACATAATGTACATTTAGTTTGCTAATGATGTATATATTACACAAACATATAGTATCATATTATGCAGAGTTAATATAAATATTTTGCAGATTTATGGAATAAAAAGGCAATTGTACTTCGAGATGTGAAATTGAAATCAATAACAAATACACATTGCTCTCTCTATTGCAAATAACACTTAGAGTTTTTGAAGCCCTCTCTATTGCAAACCACGTATTGTATACGAATTTCATCGTTATTGAATTTCTTTGTAGTGCTTCTTCTAACGTCGAAACTACTGCACGTACCATAATCCTTGTAAAATTGTATTCCAGCCTCCAATGTATGGAAATGCATGTCGGCACGAGGAATGTTTTCTTGGTCCACTTCTGGGATCTAATATTTAGTTGATCCTGGTGAAATTCCGAGCCTCTGCCCAACATAAACCGTGTAATCTGGAGCTTTCTCTGGTGAAAACACAAAATTTACATACTAAATATACAAATATGGAATACTATATATACAGAACATCAATGTATGCTGCAAAATCGTAATTTCCACTATTTCTGTTCTAAGTACACATTTTAAATGCACATTTTGTACAGAATGACTATTCTAAGCATACAATACATGCATTGTAATTATGCAAAATCGTATTGTAAACATGCCGAACATTAATATGTAGTATACATTAAATGTGATACATATTTTACATACGAAACACACAAATATGGAACACTATACACACAGAATGCTAATACGTATTACGTATACAATTTCGTATACAATTCCTCATATTTTCCAATATTTTATTCTAACTATACACATCAACAACATTATACATGCAATATCCTTATTCTAAATTAGAAAATTAGTAAAAAATTTTATTATTATTATATGAGAATATGTTATACAGAATAAGTACTCTATATGTACAAAATACGAATAGTAAACATACAAAATCGTCGTTGTAAATACACATCATTTTTCGCGTTTCTGCGCGTGTAAAGTTTTTGATTGTTCAACATTATATGTGTTCGATCAACACATTTTCGCATGAATTGGTATTAAATGATTACCTTCATTCGAATGGATTGTGGAGTGGGAATCTTGATTTTGTGACATCACAATCTTGATTCTGTTGATGTATATGGCGATTTCTCGCTTTTCATTTGTTTGATGATTTGCGATTCGATGCCTGGTTTCAATTTTGATATTCTGTTGGTATGAATGTACAATTTCTTCTCTATTTTTGCAGGTTTCAATTTGACGTGGTTATGACATGAAGGGAGGAAGAAGATGGATGTTGATGAACATGTGTTTAGTTAGTGAATCAAGAAAGATCTCCTTCCCTTAATTGTAGGTGGCAGTTATTTTTGGCTCATTCATGTTGTTCCATTTTTACCCCTGGCCGGTCCCCACTATTTTTTTAATACTACAAAATCTTATTAAATCTTAGTCTTCCATTTGTTTTGTTGGATGGTGTGGATGTGGTTTTATCTTCTTACCTATAGCTATGGTCTCACAAGATATATATATATATATATATTTATATAGGGAGAGGGTTATATGAGACCACCTCATAGGGTAAGTCCATAGGGACCAATCCTAGCCATATATCTAATTTTTCCAAGGGCTGCGATTTAAGAGGCAAAATTACAAATTACAAGCTTGTTAATTAAATACAGGGGTAAATTAGTCATCATCTCAAATCTATATTAATGGGATTCACGGTATTCATGGGATTCACGCAATCCTTCCAAATCTCAAAACAAAATCACGTAACAATCCCATCGCTTCTTCTTCAACGCACATAAACAAGTCATGAGAAATCATTCATCTTTCTTCTTCAACGCATTACGTGAAAAAAGTTGCAGAAAATTCACCATAGTTGCTAGAACTCGACTGCAGTTCGAAGGTTGCTTATGAAGATGTAATTTGTTGCTTGTATAGATGTGTCATGATGCTTTTAGATATATTAACTACATAAACAAGTCATGAGCAACAAATCCATACTACATAAGCAACAAGTCTATACTACATAAGCAACGCATATACACTACGTATGCACTACAGATATATTAACTACATAAGCAAGTCATAAGCAACAAGCCTATACTACATAAGCAACGAATATACACAACGTATGCACCATAATTACATTAACTACATAAGTAAGTCATAAGCAACAAACCCATATTACATAAGCAACAAGTCTATACTACATAAGCAATGAATATACACTACAAATGCACCACAAATACATTAACTACATAAGCAAGTCATAAGCAACAAACTCATACTACACAAGCAACAAATATACACTACATATGCAACACAAATACATTAACTACATAAGCAAGTAATAAGCAACAACTCTATACTACATAAGCAACAAATATACACTACATATGCAATACAATATGATTAAATTACACATGCAATATGGTTATACTACACATGCAATATGATTATATTACATAAGCTGTTAACAAAGAATCGGAGATAAAAAAAAAGTGAATATGAGGGATATGGGTTACTCAATAATCAAAACCACGTGCCGCGTGAAAGAGGAAAGAGATTGAACGTGATTGAGATCTTATCAAATCTCAATAATCGATTCTATATTATAAAATGACCATCCTACCCTTTTTAGTTGCTGAAACAAAAAAAATTAAATATAAATCCCCCTAAAAATCTGGACCACCCAAAAATATTAATCTATGGTTAGGATTGGGTCTTATGGACTCACCCCAAATGGGAGGACCTATTTGATCCATATCATATATATATATATATATATATATATATATCTTTTATATTTATATATATATATATATATATCTTATTACATATCTTATTTTATATGTTAAATCAATGAAAATACATTTGTAACATTAGTTTTGTTATTTTTTGTTATGTAAACATAAAGGGTTTCGTTTTTCGTTCCAGGCCCCTCAAGACCTAGAACAGGCTCTTTACGGCCGATCAGATCAGTTAGCCTGATAGTGAAAGAGGATTATTGATATCTTTTGTAAAATTCAATGAGAATTGACATGACATAGGTGAACCTAAATATATGAAACTTTTTCATTATAGAATGTGTGGTTCAAAAGTTTTACCAGAACTCATATGTGTAATTTTTTTTTCGCACTTATTTTATGGAGTTACGAATTATGGTTATGCAGAGATAAAGGAGTTAGGTGCTTGGAGGGCAAATAACCTATTCTGCATGACGAGAAAAGGGTAACAAAGGTGGTCCAAATAGTAAACTCTCTAACAATATTTGTTTTTTATCTGAATAAAGGAAAAAACGAATATTGACAAATTTGAGTGGTTTGATCATTCATTCAGAAAAATAATGATAATAATTAAATCATAGTGTAGAACAACTTGGCAAAATGACAGACTATGTTTTATAGAGTTTTATTATTTTTCAAAGATAATTTTATTAAGAAAGTATTTGGTTGAATTTGTAAGCTCTTAAAATATCTACCAAATCGTTTCCCAAAAAATATTTAAGAGATACTCCAACTTATTTTCAAGGCTTTAACGAGTTCCTTTAATTTGGCTAAACATAAAACTGAAAAACTGAAATCACTACTCACTAGTATTTTCTAAAGCTGTGTAATTTTTTTTATATATAAATGATGCTGCTAAAATTCGCAAACCGCTCAAAGTCAATGAATCTGATAAATCGGTTCAACTTTTTCTCGGAACTGATAAATTCTTCGGATGGGAACTATCCCACAACATACAAATTAAACAAAGTTAGGGGGTCCCTAGGGTTGTCCTAGGGAGGCTCATCTGACGCTCAAGTGAGCAATTGTAGAAGAAAAATCCAGAGCACGAGAATATAAATTGCAGTATTTAATTAAAGAGAAATTACCAGAAATACCTCAACTTTTAAAAAAAGACACTATTTACGCTCCTATCACTTATGTACTCCTTTTTTTTTCCTTTTTTGCGCTTCTACGTTTTTTTTTTGTTTTTTTTACATTTTTATTTTTCGATTTTTGTTGTTCATGTATTGCTTTATATGTTATATTTGTTGTTTCTTTGTTATTTCTTTGTTGTTTCGATGTTTCAAAACAACTTTTACCTATTTATACGTTGTTTTTGTCATGTATTGTTTTGTACATTGTTTCTATTGTTTCCATATTGTTTTATAATATTTTTAATGTTGTTCTAATGATTTTTGTTGTTGTTTCTATGTAGTTTTCAATGTGTAATACAATTTTTACCTATTTTTAAGCTTTTTTTATTTATGTGGTGTTTTCAATATTGTTTACGTTGTTTCAGGGTTGTTTCCATACTGTTTTTAATGTTGTTCTAATGTTTCTTTGTTGTTTCTACGTAGTTAATTTTCGATGTTTCAATACAGTTTTTTACCTATTTTTAAATTATTTTTGTTCATAAGATGTTTTCTATATTGTTGCTGGTTTGTTTCTATATTTTTTCTTAGTTGTTTCCATGTTTTTTATGTTTTCATGCATTGGATCAAAAATTGAATTGTGTTTTTTCATTCATGTTATTTCTATATTATTTTCAATTTGTTTGGTTTTAATGTGTTGTTTTATGTGTATATTTCTTGATTTTTTATAAGATTTCGAGTATAAAATTGATTATTGAACGGGGGCATTTTTCACTGAAATTTTATTAGATGAAACATGTTCGAAACAATCTTGAAACAACAATGTAAAAAAGTTCGGAAAATTTATGGGGCGTAAATTTGTCAAAAAAGAAGGCGGGAGCGTAAAATTATCCAAAAAATATCTGGGAGCGTAAAAAGCTGTCTTTTTTTCCGGAACGTGGGGCCATAGTGTCCTTAACCCTTAATTAAACTTACTTAGAGATGAGACAGATGGATCTTATAATATTTGGGTTGACGGCTCACATGGTCCTTGATGATAAAGTGGGCCGTTTGGCTCGGTTTGGGCCGCGTAGGCCGGATAATTATATATGTGGCTCAACAACAATAAGAAATATTGGGTAATAATTGTGATCAAATAAATGCATTAAATAAATACTAATGATAATTATGAAGCGACGTTTTTGCTCACAACAATAAACTTAATATTTCATAAATTTAAAAACATCTTCTAAGGAATAAGAAACTTAAAATACATTTTAAGTTAGCACCTTCAATTATTTTCTTATTTTTCTTCATTTTGGCAAAAATACTTCCACTTCCAATCCAAGTGCATTTTTTTTTTTTTTTTTTGGGGGGTTTCTTGTCCTCATTAAATTCGAAGATCGTATTACATCAAGATATTCTCTTGCGATGAAAAAATAAAAAGCAAAAAACAAATAATTAATGTCTCAATTGATATAGGTGGGAATATTTCTCGGTGAATAAGGTCAAGAATTTGGTAAGAAAATGTTAGACAACTAAATTGTAAGGGTCATGAGTGAGTGGGGGCACATTTATTACCCGTTTTATGAATATTGCTTTTTTCCATGTTTGCCCCAAATTGGTTCAATTTGCATCTTCAAGGACTAAGGCTAACATGCACCAACTCCCCATTTATAAATTGTGCACATTTTTATTCACTCCTCAATTGCTATGATTGTATTCCCACCTCTTATCACTCATAATCTAGTTGAAGTCTAATATTCCTAGGTTGTGTTTGGATGTCTATAAGATTGATATCACTCATCTTTGTAATAATTTCTTAGTGTTATCTCGTTTGGTTCAACCATTATAGGCAAAAACTCGATTTTTCATCAAGGTTGTAACTTGATTATATATCCCACCCCAAAGGTGAGATACAATATCCAACTCATTTCTTTTAGTTGTGATTTTACTTGAATGCCTCCAGGTATAAATAACCTTACTACCTTACTACCTTACCCAAATCTAATGAAGAAACCTGAGCAAAATGATTATGAAACATCTTGAAGTACTTGAGAAGTCTAAAATTGATCACTAGTTGTTGTAATAATGGAAAAAGTATTTGTTGTCTATCGAATATTTGTATGACAGTAAATAATTTGTTTTACAATAAATTGGACAAAATTGTTATTATACACATTCAATATATTATCCATTAACTATAATAATTGAATGATCATTGATCAAGGGTTGGCCATAGCCATTATTAACAAAGAAACCTTCTTCATCAACGTACTGATAATTGATTTTTTTTTTTTTGTTCATCACATGTAACTATTAAGTATTGCTCGACTGTGAAATTGGATTTCGTGTGCCCATTTATGAATATACTATTGCTTTTCTCTAAAAGAATAATTCAAATTGTGCTTGATAAGTCTTGTAGGAACTATTTAATAAATAAAATAAAGTTTTATTTATTGTTTGATATAACTTTTTAGATAGAGGCAATTTTACGTACGATTAACATTGTTCTAATTTAGTGATTAACCAAAGTAATTAAATAATATTGTTCATTACCACATTAATATAACATGATAATATAGCAGCTAATTATATTATGGTCATCAAATGTTTAACATGTTTTGAGTCATGTATATTCTAAAACATCACAATCATTTATTATGTGACTCTGCAGATATATTGAGTTGAGATTTTCAAACTCGCCCATAAAATATTATACCATTAAATATTATGAGGAATGCCAACTTTGAAGATGTTCAAAAGCACGATCACACAAAAAAAATAAAAATAAAAATAAAAGAAGGTGGTAGAAAATAAAGGAAAAATCTTCGTAAAATGTGAATTTTTTGTTTCTATGAATTCATATGTTGCATGCTTATAAGTTTATGTTTTCTTGATAGTCCATTACGTTTCTCTTTTGTTTTTATTTATTTTTCAAGAACAAATGACTTCGAAAGTTATTTTCTGAAGTGCAAGAAATTCTCTATCAAATGACCAATTAAAGCTTAGAAATTGACACCACATTGATATAGTCAAATAATTTCTCAATACAAGTCTAGACATTGCATTAAATGTTTAAAAAAAAATCTCAATACAAGTCAGACATTGCATTAAATGTTTAATTCACACGGGCATAATTTTCGATTTGAAAGTTTAATTCTATGGGTACGAGCCTATGTCGGTATAGTACTATTTTGTCCCAAAAAACTTTGATAATTATGTTTGGTTCTTAGTAGCTACAAAATATCGAGTGTGTGGTTTTTAACAATTTAAAAATTATCAGATAAATTTGTAGTTTTGGTTTTAGATAACATAATATTTTCTTTATGTGAAATATATATTTTGATAGATTACATCCCCAGAAAGTTCATATATGTAAACTATGTCTTGTTTTCATTTGGGTAAAATGTTTCCTTTCAACTTTAGTCATGGTTCCATACACATATACAGACATGACACACCTGCAATTGCAAAAAGATCAGGGTGATAATTTGGGTCACCGAATCGTATTCGTATTTAGTTTATAGTTAATTTTGGTTTAAATTCATATTTCTCTCAGTAACTTTTAGTCGATCTTCATGTCGTGTTATCGCGACGATCGAGGTTTGTCCCCTCTGAGAAAGTACTTCAATTATTTATGCAGTACTAAAATAGCTTGCAACGTTACAATATTAAATAATTGGAATTTAGATCGGTGTAATGACAAAAAATATAACTTTAAGTAACTAAGATCAAGATAAATTGCTTAAAAAAATTGCTATGTGGGAACTATGAAATTTCACTTGGCCACTATTCATGAAATAGTAAATCATTTACAAATGAAAATATAGTAATATGCAAAAGTAATATTAGCTCAAATCTAATTTAAGTAGCGAATCGCATGAAATCCTACAACTAGATTTGCTTGTAGGGGACAATCTTTAAAAAATGTTCAAAAATAAAATAAAATAAAAATAAAAAAGGAAATGTTGAAAAAGTGAGGTCAATAGCAAAATATTTCCACCCATATATCATATATATGTGCTTTATTTGGTACTTTGCTTGCAATTAGGCGAAAACAACAGTTTGAGAGAGAGAGAGAGAGAGAGAGAGAGAGAGAGAGAGAGATGGCTTTTTCCATGGGAAGAGATTCCTTTATTTATTTTTGTAGGTTTTAGACCACACAACACACACATCTGGTAATGGACAATTTGGTTGGGCCCTCTGTTGCGCTTTACCCTGCTCACTGCTGCACCCTATTCTTGCCTCGAATCACGTGACTTGATCTTTGCTGTCACGTGATACTTGATCTTGAGGAGGTTCTCATCTTTTTCAATTTTTTCTTTTTTTTGAAGTTATAATTATTTTGTCAGATGCTTCAAAAGATCAAAAATTTTTAAAAAAAAAAAAAAATTGGATCATATCTCATTGAAAGTCCTCAATTTCTACTTTAATTCTCGTTTTCATCCCTCATTTCTCAATTGAATCATTTTAATCACTCATCTGTAAAATTCGTCTCAGTATAGTCCCTGACCACTTTAATACCATTACTTTTGACAGAATTTTGAATGGAATATCCTCATCGAGGGCATTTTGCCTTGGTAAAACTCAATCTTTTACCCTAATCGATAAATTAGGAAATAAAAAATAAGTTCTTGTAGATGCTATACCTAGTGTATATAAACTTGATGTGTGGATGAATGACAAGTGTCCCATTTATTATACATTAAAACACTGGTCGTTCATTCATGTAAGAACTAAGAAGTGTGACACTTGTCATTCATCCAAATACCAAGTGTACTACACTTGGTGTAGCATGGACAATATTATTTAGTTATTATTATTATTATTGTTATTATTATTATCATTGTTTTTTGGGCAATTGGGTCAAATATAAGCCTTTAAATATTCAACGTATAAGCATAAAAAAACACAAGTATCAGTTATTAATAGGGGTGGCAAGTTGATATGCCTTGTTCAAGACCCATGACTCGCGGTGCGGTGGGGGATGAGTCTGGGTATTATCTCTGTCTCATGGGTAGCACCCTCTCCCCCACCTAATATTTTTATTTTTTAATATATTTAATATGTGTTTTACATATATATTAGATATGATAATGTAATTCTAATGTATTAAATATCATATCTAACATATATACATTGATAATAATAATTTTATAAATAATATGCATTTATAATACAAAATAGAAGATAAGAAACTTATAAATAATACAAAAATACAAGATAAAAATCACTTAATAATAAAATTTTATTCAAAACAAGTCAACCCGTCCCACCCCGTGGGGTGTACGGGATGGATTTGGGTCTTCAAGTACCCACCATATTGCCATCCTTATTTATAATAATTTAAGAGTATAAATGTATTTCGGTCATAGTTTTCCATTTTCAGAGTCGACCAGAACCAGAAGGGATACGTTTATTTAATTTTATTACTTAAAATTCATTGTATAGTTTTTAAAGATATAGTATATAGGAAATATATTAAATTTTATTTAAAAAAATATATTTCTAATATTTTTTTTAAAATTGTCAAATGATCTACTGGGTATAACATATCTACCAATCGGTTTTGGGGCCTTAAAAATCTTATCGTATTAGATTTAGAGCCCAGACAGATTAGGTCGAGATCCCATCCATCCCCACTTCTGGACAAATGGTCAATCTTATAAAAACATAAGACACTTAGACGATGGATCTACACCACGTGTCTAGTAGATTATATGTAATACATAATCTTGAATATAAATTGTATGTGCTTATAACCAGGGCGGAGGGAGGGGGCCACTCCCCCCCGTAAAAATACATTTTACACTAGAATTTTTTTTATTTTTTTTAAAATATAATTTATATGATTTTTTTATTCGGCCTACCCGTTTTTGTATATCAGCTCACCCCAAATTTATTCCTGCCTTCGCCCTTACTTATAACTGTTTGTTAAGACAACTAATTTGAGTGTTAGTCTGAATGTGTAATATTAAGATAGTTGTACACTAAAAGATAGGTATTAAATAGTGTGGAATTATTATATTTTGATATATCTTTTTCTCAATTAGCAGCATGTTAGTTTTTTTATAATATTTGTTGGATCATCGAGAAAGCATATAAATGGTCACAATGATCTACATAAATTTATTGCAATTTAATAGTAACATAGCCATGTAAATCTTTTTGACAACTTGGTACCTCTATGTGCAAATCTTGTTACATCTTTTGATTGTGTGGTGTTGTTGTTTCAAGAGTATGCATGAAAAAGCTTATTAGTTAAGGAATCCTAGATTGCTTTCATGCACAAAGAGTGGAGGAACAACTACTTAGCTAGATTTACCAAATAAGTTTGGTCCACTAAGAAAATGTGTTTGGTCCAAAAATAACATGATGAGAAAAAAGAATATTACATTTCCCCAAAAAAAATGAACTTTTTTTTATTTTGCAGATTGACAATTCGTAACCAACATACCATTTCTTATACAAAATATTAAATGTTGTAAAAAGTTTTTAATAAAACTCACAACTCCTAGGAAATTTTATTCAATAGTTTATATTAAGGTTTCAAAACTCCACGGCTATGAATTGATATCTTAAGTTCAAATTTTAGATATTTATCTCACTTTATACTAACATGATAATATAATACATATTTAGTGATAGTTGTGTTACATACTTACATTAGCTATACTGATGTAACTGATCTTCATAGAATGATATAAATAATAGCTTACCTAAAAAATAACAGTAAAAATAATATTCACTCATAAAATAAATTAGACAATTTATCCTTGTTTCTTTACATTCAAAATTACCTACAACATTCATTTAGCTGACCTGTTTGGAGTACCCACAATCCCAGAAAATAAAATAAATATAAAAATCAAAAAAAAAAAAAGTTAAACCCAGAAAAACAATTACCCACTAAAAAATTAAATTAGCATGGAACGTAGAGTCAAATAGCCTACCAAACCTAGGATTGAAGGCAACCCCACTTCATTAATTGTCTAAGTACAAAAACTACTGCATAGGGACTTAATTGTAATTATGAAGCACAGTTTCATAAATTAATGTGCTTAATACTTTTTTTGTTGCTTATTAATCACACAGTAATGGTGATAAGGGCAAAAGATTGTCTGGGCCGACTTGACCAGGCTTATGGCATTGGGCCGACCTGGAAAGGCCCATACTCTAAGGCTGATTTGTCATGAGTTAGGCACTTTGGGCCCGATCTGGGGAGGTTTGCAGGATAGGGATGATCTAAGGCTTGACTATTTGGGCTGACTTACTGAGCCCATAAGTGAGAGGCTTATCATATTAGGCCGATCTGTGTAAAGGCCGTTGTATTAAACCGACCTGTCGAGCCTTGCGCGGCTAAAAGCGACTGTTGTTGACCGTTGTATTCTATAAGGACTTGAGGGTGTGTGTCTGATTGATTCGGCTCGGCCTAAAAGATGTATGAGGAGGTGCCTTGGAGGATTGAGGGCTTTATATCCATACATTGGTAGGGTGTTTGGAAAGCAGTCGGAGCCATGGTCTTACGGGGCGTAAAATTAGGGTTTTTAAGAGATCCGATCCTAATCTAATGATGACTCGACACCAAATCGTAACGGAATCCCGGATTTTATGGAAACCCTAATCCGAGCTAAGGTATAAAAGGCCCAAGCCCAAGGTTCATTCTAACCTAATCTCATTTTTACTGTTACATTGCTTTTTTTCTCTCTAGCCTTTATTTCCTTCTCAAGAATCGACTTAAGCATCGGAGAGAAGTGCAGCGCCGACCCCTCTCCGGCCCCCCCTGTGCGGGTTTTGCGGCGGATTGTGTCTTGGAAGGTGATCAGCGGGGAGAGGTAGTTTTTGGGAGCAACCAAGTGGCGCCGTCTATGGGAAGCATTGAGCAGAGACGTGAGATTCGAGTTTTGGCTATGGAGGATGTTAGGAGAAACTTGGAGGATGATCTCAATCGCACGCCATTTGGGAGATACTCACGGGGCGTAGTCACGCGGGAGGATGTTCGACCTCCACCCCACCACCCCGGTGGACGGCGGAGAAGCGGAGTGCAGGAGGCGGGGAATGGATGGGCGACGCCTTTATGTCGGGGAGTATAGATTTGGGCCCAATGTTCTTTGAACAATTGGGTGGTTTCATCACGAGTACATGGAACAAAGCGGTGGACAGACGCTGAGGAGATCTTCCACCACAAGCTCGCTTTGTGGTCCCCCTCCGGCTCCTCCTCCTCATGTGATTCCTCCCGGTGGTCCCTCCTCCTCCGTGGCCCCTCCGGAGGTGGGAGAAAGAGGTCGGCGGCCGCGATGGCGGAAGAAGTACACTCATCAAGGGGCGGAGCATGTGTCCGCCGAGGACCGGGGCCCAGTCGAACGGATGGATGATCTCCATCGTGAGGTGCGAGATATTCGGAGGAGAGTGGTGGAGTCAGGGAGCGAGCTGCCGATTCGGGTGAGAGGGGACTCCTTTCTCGGATGAGGTGATGGCGGATGAACTTCCGGCCTCATACCGAGCTCGAGCTTGAATATAATGGGCGACGGATCCGTGGGACCATCTCTGCCCGTTCGAGAAGCGCGCTTTGCTGCACGGGTTCACGGATGGCGTGATGTGTAGAGTTTTTCCTACCACTTTGACGAAATCGGCTCAAGTGATGGTTTAGCGGCTGCCCAGGCTCCATTCGAAATTTTGATGACTTACTCGGCTTTCTTTAATCAGTTCACGAGTTGTCGTAAGTACCAAAAAGGCGCCCCGACTGCATGTTTAGCATCAAACGAGAGAGAAGGGAGGACTTGAGCTATATTGAGGTTTACCGTGGCAAAGTTGGAGTGCCGTCGGCCCGATCAGAAATTTTGGCCAATGCCCTAGCTCGGGCACGAAGGATGGGGAGTTCTTTGAATCATTAGTAATAGAGCCTGCTAAGACATTCGACGAGTTGTTAGCTCGGGCGGAGAAATATATTAACCTGGAAGAGGCGAGAAAAATGAAGAGAGAGGAAGGAGAGAAGAGAAGAGATAGGAGGGAGGATCGGGAAGATAAGGGACCTCAAAAGAAGCCGAGGTCTGAGGCAATGGGAGGAAGGCCGAGGTTTGAGAAGTACACGCTTTTGGCTGTCCCTCAGGGCGAGGTGCTTGTGGCTATCGAGAGGCATCCCGACTGAGGTGGCCAAAAGCGTTCGCAGAGAGCACCATTAAAAGCGAAATGTAAGGAGTTTTGTAGATTCCACAATGAGTATGGGCTGTGGATCGGTACACACACCGAGGATGAGATCGAGCGGCTCATTCAAGCAGGTCACCTTAGGGAATTTGTGTACATCGACAAAAAAGAGAGAAAAGGGGAGTATAAGAGGGATAATCGAGGATATCATCAACCTCGGCGGGATCCGGAGCGTAGGGGGGAGGAAAGGGAAGAGCTACTTCCACCTCCGCCCCCACCTCGGCGAGAGGTCATCCAGATGATTGTTGGAGGGCCGGCGGAAGGAGATTCGAGGCGAGCTTGGAAAAATTATGTGAGAGCGGCAGCACCAGATCGGGTGTAGGAGCAGTTAAAAGTGGAACAGGTCGGGCAAGGCCCGAGTATCCAATTCGGACCAGAGGATTGCAGGGGTATCGTGACACCTCACAGCGATGCTCTTGTGATCACAGCGACGATCTCTAATTATGATGTGCGGCGGGTATTTGTGGATACATGGAGCTCGTGAGATATCCTATTCTATGATTGCTATAAGAAGATGGACCTCCGGTCGGCTTGGAGGCGGTGGACACAGCGTTGGTCGGATTATTTGGAGGGATGATCCAACCAATAGGTATGATTACTTTACTGTCTCTTTGGGTAAGAGCCTAATCGTAAAACTAGAATGATTCGATTTTTATAGTTGATGCACCATCCTCCTATAATATCATGTTGGGTAGATAGGCACTAAATGCTTTCCAGTGTGGTGTCGGTATACCATCCGAAAAATGAAGTTTCTGTGGGAGAGAAAGTAGGTGAGGTCGGTGGTGATCGGTATATGGCTAGAAAGTTGTATGTAGAAAGTATTCGGAAGGCGAGAAAGGGGGAGTGATTTTGATGATGATAGAGACAGAGACAAGTTGATTAGGTTGGGACGAGCCGGTGGAGCACGTTCAACCTAATGAGGAAATGATGATGGTCATTTGGTGCGGTGACCACGAGAAGGTCACCAAGGTTGGGAAGGAGTTGCACGAAGAATTGAGGGATGAGTCGGTGGAGTTTCTAAGGAGTAATGTGGATGTATTTGCTTGGACGGCGGAAGACTGGTGGGGATTGATCCAAGCATTGATGAACATAGGCTTAATGTTAATCCGTCGTATAAGTAGGTGAAACAAAAGAAAAGGAATTTGGCCCTAAGAAAGATGCTATAATTCGGGCGGAGGTGCAAAGGTTGTTGAAAGCGGGGCACATCAAAGAAATCCAGTTCCCGAATGGTTATCTAATGCGCGATTGGTTCCAAAACAGAGGATGATTGGCACATGTGTGTGGATTTTAGGGATTTGAATCGTGCTTGCCCTAAGGACTACTATCCATTGCCTCGAATTGATCAGTTGGTGGATTCGACGTCGGGGTGTGAACTGCTTAGTATGATGGATGCGTCACAAGGATATCACGGTCAGGCTAAGCGAAGAAGACGAAAAAGGGTGTGCTTCACCACCTCTTTTGGTACCTTACATTATGTAGTAATGCCGTTCGGATTGAAGAATGCGGGAGCCACATACTAGAGGTTGGTAGATAAGATGTTCGGAGAGCAGCTCGGCAGGAACATGGAGGTATACGTGGATGATATGCTGGTTAAAAGTATAAAGGTTGTGGATCATGTGCGTGACCTAGCTGAAACGTTCGACACCTTGAGGAAGTATAGAATGAAACTGAACCCCAAGAAGTGTGCCTTTGGGGTCAGGTCGGGAAAGTTTCTGGGTTACATGGTAACGGAGAAAGGAATAGAGGCCAACCCGGAGAAGGTCAGGGCCATCAGAGAGATGGCACCGCCTCGGGATGCCAAAGATGTGCAGTGTTTAACAGGTCGGCTGGCAGCGCTAAATCGCTTTATTTCGCGCCTCGCGGAGAAGAGTTTGCCCTTCTTCAAGGTCTTGAGAAAGGCCAAAAAGTTTGTTTGGGATGAGGAGTGCCAAAAGGCCTTCGAGGACTTGAAAAATTATTTGCCTGATCTGTCGCTACTAACTAAGCCATTGCCCGGTGAGCCCTTATACCTCTATCTTTTGGTAGGAGGGCAAGGGGTTAGCACGGTCTTGATCAGGGAGGAGAGATCGGTTCAGAGGCCGGTGTACTATGTCGATAAAGTTTTGAGGAATGCCGAGCCGGTATGCGGAGATCGAGAAAAGCGGTTTGGCCTTGGTGGTGATGCGAGGAGACTTGGCCGTATTTCCTTTCGCACAAGGTAATCGTCCGAACTAATCTTCCGTTGAGAAATGTGATGAGCAAGCCCGAGGTAGCGGGGAGGTTAGTGAAGTGGGCTATTGAATTAAGTGAGTGAATTCGAGAACAGATCGGCCATTAAAGCTCAGGCTTTGGCAGACTTTGTTCAAGAATCAACAAGGGATGATAGCAGAGAAGGAACTTGGGTGATTTATGTGGATGGTTGAGAGGGAGCTCGAGGATGTGGTGTTGGTATCGTCTTGATCAGCCCGAGGGGATCGAAAATGACTTTCTTTTGTAAGGTTGGAGTTCAAGCTATCTAATAATGAGGCGGAGTACGAAGCATTCATCAGAGGAATGCAAATGGCCATTGAGATGGGGGCTGTTAGGATGGTAATTTACATGGACTCTCAGCTCGTCCATAAACAGGTTATGGGAGAGTTCGAGGTTAGGAAAGAGAGGATGAAGAGGTATGTTGAAGCATATCGAGCTTTAGAAGGGAAAGTGAAAGAAATCAAAATATGTCAGGTCCCGAGGGAGGAAAATGGTCGGGCAGATTTTCTAGCAAAATTGGCCAGTTCGGCCTTGGAGAATCAAGCTAAACAGATCACACTTTTGGTGGCAAAAAAAACTGCACTGGGTTTGGAGGTTGGAGAGATTGAGGAGAAAGAGGATTGGAGGTCGGCTATCATAGCTTATCTAAAAGAAGGGGTCTTACCAGCAGGTAGGCGTGAAGCAGCTCAGCTGAAAATTCGGGCGACACGTTTTTGCATTATCGGGGACAAGTTATATAAGAGAGGTTTCTCTATGCCTTTGTTGAGGTGTTTGAGTGGAGAAGAGGGTACTTATGTGCTGAGAGAGATTCATGAGGGTTGTTGCGGGAATCACATGGGAGCAAGGATTTTGATGAAGAAGGTCCTTAGAGCAGGGTATTTTTGGCCTTACCTGAAGGGGGAAGCAGAAAAGTTGGTGAGGGCGTGTGAAAAATGTCAGATCCATGCACCTTTGGTACATCGACCGGCGGAGGATCTCATGACGATGAGTTCGGCATGTCCATTTGCAAAATGGGGAATTGATATTGTTGGTCCTTTTCCTCCGGCTTCAGGTCAGAGAAAATTTTTTATAGTGGCAATCGACTATTTTAGCAAGTGGGTGGAGGCAGAACCTCTTGCTAAGATAAATGAGGATGCAGTGATGAAATTTATTTGGCAAAACATAGTGTGTCGGTATGGAGTGCCTCGGGTCTTAATATCAGATAATGGAGCGTAGTTCGCGGGCGTAAATCCGAGCTTGGTGTGAGGCGAAGATCAAGCAAAACTTCACTTCGGTGGCCACCCGCAGCTAATGGGCAAGTGGAAGTGACTAATAGAATTCTTGTCCAAGGATTGAAAGCTCGGCTGGAGAAGGCGGGAGGAGCGTGGGTTCGAGAGCTCGGCTCGGTCTTTGTGGGCTTATCGAACTAATCCAGAAGGAGGCCCTGGCGAGGCCGATTCGGCTTGGTGTATGGTATGGATGCTTTGATGATACGGCAGAGATCGGGATGGAAACACATCGGGTTGAGAATTTTGATGAAAATATTAATGGCTGTTGATTCGAGAGGCATTGATACGATAAATGAGAAAAGGGAGATGGCATTTTGCGGATGGAAAAGACACGAGGAAGGATCAAAGCGACTTATGACAATAAAGTAAAGAAAAGGGCCTTCAGGTCGGTGATTTAGTTTTGAGAAGGTCGGATCTAGCAAAAACAAAGGAAAAGCTGGATGCGACGGGTGGGAAGGACCACTTCGGGTGGTGAAAATCTTGGCGGTGCGTCACGAGTGGAAGAGATCGGAGGGGAAAGCTCCCGAGGCTTGGGACGATTGCAATTTGAAGAAATATCATTCTTAGCACGAGAAAATATCGATGTAATCAAACTACTCATTTTGAATGAAATGATCTGCTGCCATACATTATGAGTTCGGAAAGTGAAAATGATAAAAGGTGACAAGTATTTTGGAGCTCAGCTCGAGCTAGTCTCCAAATACTTGGGGCCACGAGGCCATGCGAGGAGCTCGGCTCGAGCCGCCTCCTTTGATGAAGCGACAAGTATTTGGAGCTCGGCTCGAGCTAGTCTCCAAATACTTGGGGCCACGAGGCCATGCGAAGCTCGGCTCGAACCAAACTTCCTTTGATGAAAGCGACAAGTATTTGGAGCTCGGCTCGAGCTAGTCTCCAAATACTTGGGGCCACGAGGCCATGCGAGGAGCTCGGCTCGAGCCGAGCTTCAGCTGATGGGCGCAAGTATTTGGAGCTCTCGAGCTAGTCTCCAAATACTTGGGGCCACGAGGAGCACAATATGCCAATCTTTTTTGTAAAAAAAAAGAATTACAAGAATAATAGACAAGAGATCGAGAAAATGAAAGTGCGAAGAAACTTCATTGATCATTCAAAATAAATACAAGTACATAATGGAAAATTACAAAAGCAGAACTAAACTCCTAAGCAGTAGGAGGAACATTCTCGGTGTTCAGGTCGTCCATGGAGATGGTCACATCATCTACGAGAGCGAGATCAGGATCATCATCCGGGATCTCCTGAACTTGAGAAGGGCCTGCGGGAAGCTGAGGGGTTGGCTGATCTCCAGGAGCTTGAGAAGGACCGCCCGAGCTGGAGGCAGGGTGGAGGATAAAAGGAGCAGATAGGGATTCTATGAACTCCTCCACAGGAGCAAGGTTGAGACGCTCCGCCTCGTCAGAAAACACGAAGCCTTTGGGGTCGGGCAAAATCCTCTAGGGACCTCGGCGATCGAAGGGCTCGGTAGTGATACCGCGTTCCCTGAGCTGAAGCTCAGCCTGGTCAAAAGCAAAGTCGTAGTACTCCATGGCAGATACCGAGAGAACTGTGATAAATTCCCTGGAGCTCAGAAAGGCTTGCTTCACCCTCTCCCGAATGGCCTGAATTATTGAAGAGCCTTCGGGAGAGGTGAGGAAACTTTGCCGACCAGCTTCAACACCCTCAGCTCGGACTTGATCGACATTCACAGTACAGCGGATCTGGAGGTCGCTCAGCTCGGTCTTGAGATCAGCATTATCAGTCTCCAGAGTCTTTATTTTGGCCTCCAGAGAGGCCACAATAGCCTTGTTGACCTCTTCCATGTCCTTGTATCGGCGGTTCTCTTCTAGGAGTTTAGTCTCCCGAGCTTTCAGCCGAATGACCTCCTTCTTAGAATTGTTGAGCTCGGCAATATGGGAAGGATCGGCAAAACCAACCCGAGCTCGGGAGATCAGTGCGGCCAGCTGTGCCTCGGCTTTTGAGTGGTTCAGGCAGAAGGAGGTCACCAGCTCAGCATCATTGAGCTTCTCCCAAAGCGATTCGGTCGGGAGTTCGGGCGATTGCTTGGACGCGTCTTGGATGGCAAAAGTTCCATCAGTGTTCTTTAGGATGGAATTGCCTGTGAGAAAGGTTTGGTTGGGTGTATGAATGGGAGTGCGTGAGAGAGAGAGCAGCAGGAGGAGGTGTGGTGGTCTTCGCCCTCTTGGCAGCTCCTGTGCTGGTGCCGACAGCCGACCTCTTTGGAGGAGGAGGTCGGAAAGAAGGTTGAGCCCCTGGGCCTGTGAGATCGGCCATCACTGCGGCAACTGTGTCAGGTCGCCGAAGTAGAGGAGGTTGACCTCCAGGGTTTGGGGCGGCAGCGCTGGATGAAGAAGGGAGTGAGCCAGGAGCAATTGGTTGCTCCTCCTCATCCAGCTCGGCAACCATCTGTGCCATGAACATATCTGCACAAAGAGAAAAGGTTAGCTAATGAGTAAAAATAAAACAAATCAATTGCAAAAATGACAATTACCAATGTCGCAAGGCAAGGGAGCCACGATGGGGCTCAGCTCAAAATAGTACGAGAAGGGGGAGGGAGTTATAAGGCGAGAGAGGTCATACTTGACCAAAGTGAGTTTATTTATCCGAGCTTGGAGATCGGGAGACCGATCTGCGGGGTTATGTTTGCGTTGGAGTGGAAGGTCAGTCCAAGCAATAGGAAACCCCAAACTCGGGGAGGAAATAAAAAAAATATTTGTCCTTCAGAATTTATTAGAGGAAGGTACTTGCTAAAGCGAGCATCACCTCGGGAGGTGATGTAGAAAAACCGTTGGTGGTCGAGCTCTTTATTTGGAATAGGGCAAAGAATAGTTCAGTGGGTTCTATGTCTAGGTACTTAGTCAAAATTATGAAGCCGGCTAAGATGCGGAATGAGTTGAGCTAGTTGATTCAAGGGCACCGGGAGAACTCGGGCCTGACCCATGAATGGATGGATGGGAAGTGGAGGCCTCTCTATCCGACCGCAAAGAAGGCTAGGGCATTGGGTGGAGGTCGGTTAGGTCGGTCGGAACGGCTGGGTAGATAGAGTTTGAAAGAGGAAGGAATTTGGGCTGTTCTTTTAATGGTTTGAAGATTGGAGGCTGATAAGGTGGTTTCCTTAAAATTGTGAGGATATACAGGCAAGGGACCCGAGCACGGAGCTCGGATCTCTATTGTATCGAGTCGACCGAATCGTAGTGGATTCGGTCGCATCGGGGTCCGATGGACGGACTCTTGTCGGGAAAGTGGTGGAGGAGCAGAGCCGTCGTTATCGCCACCGCTCTAAATCGCGACGAGTGGTCCGATGGCGTCGAGTGAGAAGAAGAGGATGCCATATTAAAGAAAAGAAAAACCGGAAAGGAAAGGGTTACTTACTGGATAGAAATAGGAGGTCGAAGGAGGAAAGTAGTCTGGGGCGTGAAACTTTCGCCGGAATCTGGAGAATCTCGCCGGAGAAGAAGAGTGTTTGTTGAGGAAGAAAGCTCTAAAATTTGAAATGTGGGGAAAGTGAAAAATGGAGGAGGAAGATGACTTTTATAAGGGGAGAGAGAAGACAAAGGGGTGCTTCAATTTTCGAGGAGATGTTTGACGGTCTACGAGGGCGTCGGGAAGCGAAAAGACGTCTCATCAATCACGCCCAGGTGTGTCGGTACTTGAAAGGCCAAAGGGCGGCGGGAATTTCAAATGCCAGTCGGCGGGAATGGGAAAAGCCACAAACCCTAAATGCTAGGTGCTCGGCCTATCAACAACTATGGTTGAGGTGCGAGATCAATCCATAGTTGGGGGAGGAATTGATAAGGGCAAAAGATTGTCAGGCCGACTGACCAGCTATGGCATTGGGCCGACTGGAAAGGCCCATACTCTTGGCCGTCTGTCATGAGTTAAGCCTTTGGGCCGATCCGGGGAGGTTTGTAGGATAGGGATGATCTAAGGCTTGACTATTTGGGCTGACTTCCCATCGAGCCCATAAGTGAGAGGCTTATCATATTGGGCGATCGTGTAAAGGCCGTTGTATTAAACCGACTGTCGAGCACTTGCGCGGCTAAAAGCGACTGTTGTTGACCCGTTGTATTCTATAAGGACTTGGGTGTGTGTCTGATTATTTCGGCTCGGCTAAAAGATGTATGAGGCAATGGGTGCCTGGAGGATTCTGAGGGCTTTATATCCATACATTGGCGAGGTGTTTGGAAAGCAGTCGGAGCCATGGTCTTACGGGCGTAAAATTAGGGTTTTTAAGAGATCCGATCCTAATCTAATGATGACTCTGACACCAAATCGTAACGGAATCCCGGATTTTATGGAAACTCTAATCCGAGCTAAGGTATAAAAGGCCCAAGCCCAGGGTTCATTCTAACCTAATCTCATTTTTCTTTGTTCATTGCTTTTTCTCTCTCTAGCCTTTATTTCCTTCTCAAGATCTTGACTTAAGCATCGGAGAGGGTGCACGGGAGCCCCCTCCGGCCCCCTTCATGCGGAGTTTTGCGGATTGTGTCTTGGAAGGTGATCAGCGGGGAAAAGTAGTTTTTGGGAGCAACCAAATGGCCACACGCCAAAAACCTCAATACAAATTGAGATTTTCAAAGGCTACAATAGTTAATGCTAACTGTATAGGCACGTGATTGGTTATCCTTCTAAACTAATAAGGGTAATTAAGACGAATTTGGCTTTGGTTTAAAGTACCTCAAAGGAATATTAACTTTAATTAAATAAAAAACAAGGTTTGATTATTTTTTTCCAAACAGAAAAAAGAGGAACTTCTCTTTTTACAGAATCTTTTTGTTTTCTTTGTAACGAAATATTTGTGAACTTAAAACAAAATGGAAATATGTGTGTAGGGATGACACTGGGCGGGTACGAGACTGATATTGAACATACCATCTCCGTCCCCGAATCTCATCCCAAATATTATCTCCGTACCATTCCTCGTTTTAGGTATCTATGATGGGGATTAAAAATTCCCATTCGAGTAACAAGGTCCCCTCATTTTGTATTTATTAATAAAAAAACTTTAAAATAAATTACTTAAAATAATTAATATAAAATAATAATATATAAATTCTTAATTTGTAAAAGAAAGAATGAGAACAAGTAAAATTAATAAAGACTTTAAGGATTTTGTTTTTAGAATTAATAAAATAAAATATTATAAATATAATTAGCTAATAATAGACGAACATAATATATATTCGGTAAATAGGGATCGGGACAGGGAATCCTCGTTTTATTTAAACGGGGATGTGGACGGGACCATGGATATAAATACCATCTCCAGTTCTAGGGAAGCGGGAAATTTCTATCATCATCTCATCCCCAAATTAATCGGAAATTATCCATCTCATTTTATTCAGGTACCAAAGAAGATGATTCCCCGCAGAATTTTGCCATTCCTATATCTGTGTATATATGTATTATTTTTAAATTCAGAATCCAAATGAAATATAACATAAAAAATAAACTAAACTAAACGATTATCAAATACTTTAAGTCAATATGAAAGGATGATAAAATGTGGCTCTCTTAATTAATGAAATACTCTTATTTTTAGATGAAAATGAAATACTCTAGTTAAAATTACATAAAATAAAAAATAAGCTTAATCGACCGATGATCAAATACTTTATGGGTTTACGCCGATCAAGATTTTTGGCCAACTGAATTTGATTTGGTGTTTTAATGATCTATAGTATCTGTTTAATTTTGTTTGTCTCTCATTTCCTCTTGTTTGAAAGGTCGGATCCTATTTGAGCTTTTCCCAATATACAATTATATCGTATATCCACATATGTGTCACAAGTTATTGTTGTTAGAAATAAAAAGGAAAAAAAATGTGGCTCTCCTAATGAATGAATTAATATTACAATAAACTGAAATTTGAATAAAAATACTAAAATTATGATTTTTTTTTCTATTTTCTTATGTGAGCATATTACCTCCAATTAGTCGTATTTTTTTCTTTGGGAAAATTTAATCATGTTTAAATTCAATTAAAAAGAAAAATAAGAAAAATGTATTTTTCGCAATAACATATTCCCATATTCTTCGTCATTGGTCTTCCAATAATAAAGCTCAAGATTGTGATATTTACCAACTTATATTTCCGGTTTCTCCACCTTAATTAATGAAACACTGCAAGAAAAATGGTCTATCTCAACACAAATTAAATGACGCTACCAAAAAGTGTCATTATAATAAGTATTTAATGACGCTTTTTAAAAAACATTGTTAATTATAAAAATTAGTGACACTTACTAGAAAGTGTTAGCATTTTAGTCAATTTAATTACACTTTTATTGAAGCGTCATTATTTTAATAAAATTACCGATTTTTTTTTATAAGTGTCACGATAATTATAGAATTTATTTACGCTTTTTTATTTGTGTCCTTAAAATGATAGCGCTTAGTAAAAATCGTCATAAAATTGATGACAATTTCTAATTTACTTACACAATTTTTTTTTGTCGCCAAATTTTTGAAATTTACTTACACTTTTATTATTTTGTGTCATTAAAATGACGACACTTATTAAAAAGAGTCATAAAATTGATTGACACTTTCTATTTTACTTACACATTGTTTTATTTGTCACCAATTTTTTAAAATTTACTTACACTTTTATTGTTTGTGTCATTAAATAACGACACTTATTAAAAAGCGTCACAAAGTAAAAAATTAGAATATCTATCCCACATCGAAAGATTGAAGTGTTGAGAGTACGTAACTTTGAGAATTAATAAATAGAGACTATGTGGTGTATAATTGACTAACAACAGATATATTTAAAATGAGTCAAAAATTAAATATTTAGTTTAATAAAATTAATAAATAATTTATCTTTAATAAACTATACAAAAGCTAGAAATGTAAAATTCGTCATAATTTTAATGACACTAATTTTCAAAAGCTTCGCGACTTTAAGGACGCTTAATAGCATCCCTAAATTTAACAACACTTTTAGCGTAAGCAAAACTTCATTTAAAATATATTAAATCTTTATTAATTGTGACAGAAATAGCGTCGCCACATAATGACGTATTTGATAAAAGCGTCAGGAAATGCGATTTACCTACGCTTAGATCTTGCGTCACATATATTTTCGTGACATCAAATTTAACAACACAACTCATGACGCTTTCAAAAGCGGATGTAATATACCTTGTGACACTAATAAGCGTCACTAAGTGAAAATTTTAGCGTCACTAACACATTTTTTTTTGTATTTAAATACTCTTATTTTTAGATGAAAATGAAATACTCTAGTTAAAATTACATAAAATAAAAAATAAGCTTAATCGACCGATGATCAAATACTTTATGGGTTTACGCCGATCAAGATTTTTGGCCGATGAACTTGATTTGGTGTTTTAATGATCTATAGCATCTGTTTAATTTTGTTTGTCTCTCATTTCCTCTTGTTTGAAAGGTCTGATCCTATTTGAGCTTTTCCCAATATACAATTATATTGTATATCCATATATGTGTTACAAGTTATTGTTGTTAGAAAAAAAAAAGAAAAAAATGTGGCTCTCCTAATGAATGAAATAATATTACAATAAACTGAAATTTGAATAAAAATACTAAAATTATGATTTTTTTTTCTATTTTCTTATGTGAGCATATTACCTCCAATTAGTCTGTACTTTTTTTTTTCTTTGGGGAAAATTTAATCATGTTTAAATTCAATTAAAAAGAAAAATAAAAAAAATGTATTTTTCGCAATAACATATTCCCATATTCTTCGCCATTGGTCTTCCAATAATAAAGCTCAAGATTGTGATATTTACCAACTTATATTTCCGTTTTCTCCACCTTAAAAAAAACACAAATAATATTGGCAAACATATTAATCTGATTTCATGTCCCTCATTTTTTTTTAAATTTTCAATGACATAAAATTATGACTTTATTTTTATTTTCCAAAAAATACGTATTCTTTAAAGTAATGAATCAATGCTATTTATTTTTGCTAAAGCAATACTATTACTTTTTTAACTGTTATATAAAATTTATGTTAAATCAAATAGTATTTTGGGATGGGGAACCTTGTGTTCCAGTGGTTGAGACGTATGTTGTAAAAGGGCGATTCACCCAAGTTGTATTCCATACGAGTGTGTGTCTCTTCCCCTATTTTCCCCTATTGCCCTCCCCCATTTTAACCCAAACCATACCCATGAAAATAATCCATATTTTTGTATATATTTAGGATCCGCCTCATGATCTTAGATCCAGTAGACGGTCTCACATAAGACATCCTCATTTCCCGATTGTACTCATTTCCCGATTATACTCAAAAATAGTATTTTGGGATGTAGTAAGAAAAGTAATAACTGTAAAAAAGTGTTTTACCAATTTACCACACAGGCGCACGGAAGCCGGGAACATTTGTGGGGTGGAGGTCAGGGGTTCTAATCCCTACTCCATCAAATTGCTCCCCGGGGCATATGCGAGCTGGTGAAGATTTGGTGGGAACTCATCTTGAATAGCATCCGTGTGGGTTCGATTCGGGGAGAGATCGTTATTAGTAGATTGGGGGTCGAATATAATTGTTCTCTTTACTTGGGAGGATCGGTTGTCGTCGCCGAGACCCGTCAACACTCTGAGTCGGTCGTGTACATCCGCGGTTTACCTTAAGCGGGAAATGAGGCGGCTGCTGTTGTCGAAAAAGCCGAGCGTAGTCAGGCGTAAGCGCGAAGTGAGTTATTAAAAAAAAAAAAAAAAAAAAAGGAAATGAAAGTAACCATGGTTAAAGATACGCCTACCCTGATTAAGTAGAGTGTGCGCACTAAACCCATCCTACTATGCCCGTAAATAGCACGACAAGCCCACTTCCCCACAAAAACCGAACAACTTTTCCACTTAACGTCGTCAATTGCCAAGCCAATCATACTACGACACACCTAACGCTTTCCCATTAACGCCGTTAAGCGTCCTTATTGATATTGTCCCCCTGACACAATCTCTCCCACCGGGTATTCCCGGTCAACGCAACAAGGCTTTGTTTGGTTTCTTTACTTTTTCTTCTATTCATAATTGTTATCTCCCTGTAATTAATTTTTGAGCTCATTCCCTTTTTCTCTTTCCAAAAAGCAACTCCACCGAAAAAATAATGCATTCAAAATATCTTCCTCTATATCCTCTCAATTGTCAT
Source organism: Rehmannia glutinosa (assembly GCA_016081115.2). Taxonomy (NCBI): domain Eukaryota; kingdom Viridiplantae; phylum Streptophyta; class Magnoliopsida; order Lamiales; family Orobanchaceae; genus Rehmannia; species Rehmannia glutinosa. Next base: position 44,629,515 of record CM071934.1, on the reverse strand, counting down.
TTTCGCCATCTTAATAATTTATTTATTATTTTAACATCACAAATTATAGTTGATGTTATTTTTGACATTTTATTTCTTTCACAAAACACATCTTGGTAACAAGATTGTAAAACATTTGGGGACCATAATTGCATTAGATACTTTATTGCAGAAAATTATTATTAATATATTTTTTATATACTTTCAAGTATAAATGTGATATTCTTACTTGTAAATATATTGTAATATTATTTTGAATTTAGCCAATGAGATGTAATATTATGATTGGTAAATATTTATGTGAGAATAAAAATGTATTTCCCGAAATTCTTTATAATCCCTACGCGTTTTACTTTGGGAGAAGGAAACTATTTTGGAAAAAATAATTACAAAAAAGATATTCCTGTAGTTTGAATTTTCTGAAACCAATCCACTTGAGACAAACTGTAACAATAACCAGATTTGAATTAACATATGTAATTTGGATACGTAGTATCAATATTTCACCTTTTTAGAAATTTGGTTCATCTTAACCAAAATTTTAATTGTTATCATAATTTAGGGGTGACAATTCAGGTGATCGAGTGCTATTCATGTCCAAATTTTAGTTCACTTTAGGTTATAATTGATTTAAGACAATCGACAACATATTGTGTTAGTCGTGTTCATATTCGTGTTTCTCTTAATAATTTTAGGTCAGGTTCATGTCGTGGGTTTAAAGTTGCGCTTCAATGGTACAAGCTCGTGCTTTCAGAGCAATTGGCCCATGTTCAATTCCACAAAACGAGTGCGTGTGAGCGTGTGTTCGATCTCATGTACCTCTCAATTTTTTTAATTTGTTTAACAAAATTAACATCCCAAACCCGGCCTTAGCATTCACCGGGTATGACCAGTTTCCCCTCGGTTGAAGTATCATTACTAGCTCACCCATTTTAGACTTGTTTGGTTATCGAAAAGCTCTTATTTCTCTCTCATCACTACCAATACTCTCCATACCATTTGGCTCCCCGTGCTTCAAGATATACTTACTATACTCGCACACAAACACATACGGAAATCCATCGGAAAATCTCCCAAGATTTCTTCCGTAATTCCCTCTAAAACTTCGCTTAGCTGTCTGAATCCGTGTTTTCTCTGCTTGTTACCGGTTAAGCTGTGTGAAAATTTTCTGGTTTTCGGCTAATTTACTCGTGGGCTTTTGTAAATTGTTCGTGTGACTGGGAGATGAGAGATCTGAGTTGGAATTAGTGTGTGAAGAAATGGCTACGTCTGAGGTGTCGATCAAGGGTTATAAAGATGCCAGCGACTATAATTCCGGACCGGATAAGGGGAACTCCGGCGCTGGAAAAGGTATATTTGTTGTATTTTTTGGTTACTGTACATATATTATTTTCTTTGGCTCATAAATGTTTTATGTTTACTTCTTTTCGTCTTTAGTGGATGCTGAGATGGCGTTATACACGGAGCTATGGAGGGCTTGCGCCGGTCCTTTGGTAACTGTGCCTCGTGAAAACGAGCTCGTTTTCTATTTTCCTCAGGGTCACATAGAACAGGTTAATTCTTCTTTTTTTTTGATTCTTTTTTTTCTGTTGTAAAGTTTTGTAAATGATAAAGGGGTTTTTCAAGGCTATGATTGATCTAAGTTATTCACAGTTCTCTTAATTTTATTTCCCTTTGTGCTTTGTAACATTAACTGAGCGAAACTTTACCTTTTTTTTTTTTTTTTTGACAAGTGGCCCCAATTGAAATTTATTCATGTAATTTCTCCTTTCGGGATAATTAAAAACAACTTTGGGGTTTGATCTGAGAGTGTTTTTGTTAATTTTGTTTGTTTGTTTAGGGGTTTTGTAAATTAGCTATTGCTCATAGTTAGTGGGGAATTTCCGTTGAATAGGTGGAGGCGTCTACAAATCAAAGTGCGGACCAGCAGATGCCTGTGTATAATCTTCCTCCCAAGATTCTATGCCGAGTGGTGAATGTCAATTTGAAGGTACCTTTGTTTTTACTTTGATTGAGATATAAAGGAACCGATTAAAATGTATCTGCACGGTTTTCTGAAAGAGGGTTTCTATACTTGTTTTTTCAATATTTTATTTTATTTGGTGTGTGATAGGCTGAACCAGATACCGATGAGGTTTTTGCTCAAGTTACCTTGATGCCCGAACCTAATGTAAGCTAAATTTCGCATTTGCACGTGTATTTAGATTTGAGATGTCTTATACTTTACTCTGACGAAGTTTGCTTTATCAGCAAGATGAGAATGCAGTAAAAAGGAACCTCTTCCAGCACCGCCACCTCATTTTCACGTCCATTCTTTTTGTAAGACTCTTACTGCATCAGACACAAGCACTCATGGTGGGTTCTCGGTGCTGAGACGGCATGCTGATGAATGTCTGCCCCCACTGGTTAGGATGGTTCTAGCTGAAATTTTATTGAGTTTCCGTTGGGGTTACTTACAAGTGTTATTGATAGTCTGTTTCTCTTTTATGACAGGATATGTCAAGACAACCCCAACCCAGGAACTAGTAGCCAAAGATTTGCATGGAAACGAGTGGCGATTCCGGCATATTTTCGCGGTAAATTTTCAGTAGAACTCTGTTCATAATTCAATCTAAGTCACCTGTGCTTGGGAATAATATGTATCATACTCAGATTTGATCTGCTTGTCATGCAAAAACAATTAATATAAAATAGTAACAGGCTCTGAAAAGGCAAATTGAGGGAAAGTTGGAGCCAGACGCAATACATTCCTCTATGAAGTATTGCATGTGTCCTCTTAAAAGGGTTGGGTAATAATTTTGATTAATTGTTGAATTTCAGGTCAACCACGGCGGCACCTCCTCCAGAGTGGTTGGAGTGTCTTTGTTAGTTCAAAGAGGCTTGTTGCTGGGGATGCCTTTATATTTTTGAGGTTTGATGCAGCCTCGCATGCCTCTAGCTATATATATATGCAGAATAATGTCCAGTATGACTGAATGAGTTTTACGCATTTTCAGAGGGGAGAACGGCGAGCTGCGTGTTGGAGTTAGGCGTGCAATGAGACAGCAGGGCAATGCTCCATCATCAGTCATATCCAGCCACAGCATGCATCTTGGTGTTCTGGCAACAGCTTGGCATGCCATTCAGACCAAGACCATGTTCACAGTATATTACAAGCCTAGGTATGTGGTGTGGCTCTCATACTGTTACCTTATTGGTGGGTTAAAAAAGTCACCTATGGAAAGTTTAACCTATATCTTTGTGTTTCTACATTAACTGCGACCTTGAACTTTGTTATGGTAACAGCATGTGGCTGCTTTGAATAAGCATTTCCATTATTTATTTTTAATATAAAAAACTTATGCGTTTACACCTAAAATAGTATGCCTACATGGGTCGTGAAATGGGTAACATAGTGATATAATTGCATGTTTTATCTTCTTTTCTGTATATCTGTTACAGGACCAGCCCGGCTGAGTTTATTGTCCCCTATGATCAGTACATGGAGTCTGTTAAAAACAATTATTCAATAGGAATGAGATTCAAAATGAGATTTGAAGGTGAAGAAGCTCCAGAACAGAGGTAACCAACCTGAAGAATGATCTGTAATTTTGTTATCTATGTTTTGATTTTTCTTTTTGTAATGTTAAATGTCAATACTGTAGGTTCACTGGAACTATTGTTGGTATTGAGGACGCGGACACGAAAAGGTGGCCAGAGTCGAAATGGAGATGCCTAAAGGTATGATCTCTAAAGTTGATGGGAATGCCAACTTCCCTTGGTTTTGTAAATAATCATTTCAACATCTCATTTGTGTCTTATTTCTTCTTTAAGGTCCGATGGGATGAAACTTCAACAATTCCTCGACCCGAGAGAGTGTCGCCCTGGAAAATAGAACCTGCTCTTTCTCCTCCTGCGCTGAATCCACTTCCAGTTTCCCGACCAAAAAGGCCTCGATCAAGTGTCTTGCCCTCATCTCCTGACTCTTCTGTCCTTACTAGGGAAGGTTGTCACTACTTCTCCCTGCTTGTGTTTCTTCTGCTACTGCTATATTTCATTGTGTCCAGTTGTTGCTCAAATCTGTTTAATAATCTATAATGTAATGTAGGTCCATCTAAGATGACTATAGACCCTTCACCTGCCACTGGGTTTTCAAGGGTCTTGCAAGGTCAAGAATTATCGACCTTGAGAGGGACTTTCTCGGAGAGCAATGAATCTGAGACTTCTGATAAGCCGTTACTGTGGAATCCCTCGTTAGATGATGATAAAATTGATGTAGTTTCTGCTTCAAGGAGATATGGGTCAGACAAATGGTTACCCTTAGGAAGGCCCGAATCGTCATTTACGGATCTGCTATCGGGTTTTGGGTCACAATCTAATGCGTCCCGTGATTTCGGTATGCCGCCTGGTGATCAAGCAGTTTCAAAGCGACAAGCGCAAGAGCGTGAGGCGAAGTTTAGCTTGATTGGGAACACTTGGTCTGTAATGCCTTCTGGTCTTTCGCTTAATCTGATGGATTCTAGCTTGAAGACTAGTGGGCAAGGCACCGAAACTTCTTATCAGACACGTGGGGATGTTAGATATGGTGCTTATAGAGAATTTTCCTTCATTCCTGATCCTAGAGGAGACAATCAACAAGCAAATTGGTTGATGCCGCCACCTATTTCACCGTACGCTCAAATGCCACCTGCTCAGTCAAGAGAATTGATGCCAAAGTCTGTATTTTCGCAACCACACGATGCTATCAAGTCGAAGGAAGGGAACTGTAAGCTATTTGGTATTCCCCTCAGAAGTAACTCTGTATCAATGGAGCCAACATTGTCGAACAAAACCGCTGTTGTCGAGCCGTCAAATCGTATGCCGCATGGGGTACATTCTCACCAATACCCTGCAATTGAGTCTGATCAAAGGTCTGATCAATCAAAGGGCTCAAAAGTGTTGGATAATCCAGTTGCCACAAGTGAGCAGGAGAAGCAGTTCCAAACCTTTCATCCTGTCGCTAGAGACAGAGAAAGCAAAGGCCATTCTGGTTCAACAAGGAGTTGCACCAAGGTTCTCATCTGGGATATATTATCCTTCCTCCAGCTATGCTTTTTAGTGCACTATTTTTTTTTTTTCCCTCTTAAAAAATGATACAAGAACTTTCTCAATTTCAGGTTCATAAGCAGGGGACTGCTCTTGGTAGGTCTGTGGATCTTGCCAAGTTTGATAACTATAATGAGCTGATTGCTGAATTGGATAATATCTTCGAATTCAATGGTGAACTGAAGGCACGGAACAAGAATTGGCTTGTCGTGTATACTGATGATGAGGATGATATGATGCTCGTTGGAGATGACCCCTGGGAGTAAGACATCTTTCAAGTTCTCTATACTGCCGTGTGGAAGTTGTTTTATAGCTTCTTCGTTTCCTTTAATTCATTGATTAGTGCATTTTAATGTAATTTGCTCATCATTAGTGACTTCTTTTTTGTGAATAGAGAATTTTGTGGCATGGTTCGTAAGATCTTAATACTTACAAAAGAGGAAGTCCAGCGTATGAATCCAGGGACCTTCAATTCAAAAGGAGAAGAAACCTCATCGGTTGCAGAAGGTCTGGATGCTAAAGAAATGAAGAATTTGCCAACAACCTCATCATCTAGCCCAGATGATTGCTAGCTTTCCACCTCTATCCTGGTAATTTTCTGTTTCCATTTTGAAGATAATTTTGCTCAAACAGCTGCCATTTCTGTCTTATCCTACCTCTTGGTACCATCTTTGCTTGTGTTCTGGGATTTGGGAGTTGATGATTTTTTTCTCTCTTTCTTTATTTTCCTTTTTTTAAATAAAAAAATGTCTTCTTTGTTTTATTTATTTATTTATAAAATTTTATCCTCTTTCCACCTTGGTTGGGAATGGGGTAGGTTTTGAATAGAGCCGAGGGCAAGTACCGATGTTGGTAGATCTGGTGCCCTTTAGTGGAATTGAGTGGCAGAGCACAATTGGATATTTTCTTGTGTGTTATGTTATGTTGCGGCAATTAGGTTCCCCTGTTGCGTGATATCTTTAGCAGTGACATCATGAAATTGGAAATAGTATGTTAGCTTGATAATGATTCTTACATTTGCCTATGCAACTAAACAGGGATATAATGCAGGCAAGGTAGGAGGCTGTATTTCCATCTAGCAGTTGAATTTTGGGGACATGGAATAGAGATGCATATAAAGTCCCTTCAACTTGTGGACGGCGGGACTCTCTTTTATATATAGATGCAATTTTTAGTATTTGCAATTTTGAACCCCTGTTTTGTTGGCCAACAATATGGTGCCCATTACATTGTTTAATACATAATGTACATGACACATTATGGGCATACTATCTGTGTAAATAGCTACCCCAATTTCCCAGCATCCTTGTAATTAAAGCAGTCAATACAGAGTCTAGTATGTCTTAGTCTTTATTTTTTCCTGCAGTATTGATATGTAATGCTTCTAAGCATAGTTTACTATTTTCAGCATTAATTTGTCTGGTTGAGAGTTGTGCCTTTAAATGTTTTTTATTTTTGGTTGAAAATACCTTTTTGTGCAGAAATTCACGTGGTTTTATCTTCTTGTTGAAGGCATTTATTTGCTGGTTTAGTGTAAATGTGTAATCTTAAAGTCAAGTCTCTGTTTGGTTATTTGTGGAAATGCTCTTAAGGGCTTTGGCTTGGTGCTGTCACTAATTTGCAGTGGGCTTTCTAATTATACAAACCCCACAATATAATGAAGTTAAGCATCTTACTTAGGGATAATTGTATTTTCTAATTCTATGCTCTTTTGTTCAATTTGCAGTTGTAATTATGCAGTTAATACTCTATGAGTCGATAAAATTCAAAGACAAAAATTAGTTGCAACATTTACCCCCCGTTTATAGACCTCTTCCAACATACGTATAAAGTGTTTGGGATTTGGCTTTCTTTCATGTGGACATACCTATCTATCTTTTAAGGATATTTTGTTTTAAGATGAAATATTATTTCGGTATTTGGTGCGTTCTTTATTCCCATTAATCTGTTGTAACACAATGAGTTGGCATTGGTATTATAACTTATTACTTGCATCCTTTGGCTTCGAGACGGTGTCATTTGTTTAGACTTGTGTGGAGACAAACCATACCAAGGTTCTTGCGAAGAAAAAAGAAAATGAAAAAAAGCTTTAATTGAAACAAAGAGTCAATGTGTGAAACTCGATCAATATTCCCATTTTTTTTATTAGTTATTCTCTCTATAGCCAGGATTCTTACATCAGTGAGAGAAAGAGGCAAAATTACTAAATTTTAAGAAGCAAATCTATGATGATCTAAGCGGCCTAGAGTGGAGATGGGTGATATCGTTGAACTTCTGACAGCTTGTACCAAATTATCCACCACCCAAAAAAAAAAAAAAAGAATCTTGATTTGGCAACTAAAGCAAGGGTAGAAGGAATATCAAATTAATACCAACTTGATGATGCATGGGGCTACGACAACAAAAAACATAATTCCAATTTTAACCAAAAATACATGTGGAATTTATATCAAAATGAAAATAAATTGATCAAACGTAATCCAAGTTGGGGTCAATGAGTTTAGTATATCTAATTTTCCAAAGTCAATTGCAGATGAATAAAAAATTATATGTTTTAAATAGCTCAAATATTAAAAGATGACAAATGAGGAGTCGCATCTCACATTAGAAAAATGGAACAAGTTTGGTTTGAATATGGAATTTCATTCTGAATGATCAAATATGCGAGGAGGAGCTAAGATGATCACATGGATGTAGAGTTGGCAAAATTGGCTCGGCACAACTGACCGACTGGGTTGTGTTGGGCTCTACTTTTTTAGAGGTCCAAAAAAGACTGAGCCTACTTTGTCCTGGCCGAAAACTCGAACGACCCGATCATATTACACGTTACGGGCTAGGCTGCACCATAAGAAATGTGACTTAGAAATTTTGGACCGTCCTGGCCCAGCTCAACCCATTGCCAACTCTAGGTGCATAGTAAAGATTGTGTATCACGAGTGAATATTAGAGGATGCAATTTAAATGCATTGATTGGATGTTAAATGACGTGATTTAATTGTCCAAAAGAGAGTTCATTAACACTAACTGGAACAATTTTGTCTTAAAGTTAAATAGTTTACCAAGTATCAAAAGAGAGTTCTTAGATCCTAAATGGGGTAAATTTCGTCTTATAGATAAAAACTTTAAGTCATGTCTTTACTTTAAAGTTAATATACTGAGACACTGATCAAATTTACCAGCCATTTGAAATTACACCTAATTTTTTCCTTACAATAATTCTATTACCACAGCCATAAATGTTGCAAAAAAGTTTAATGGTCAAGTCAATATACCATGAGAGCTATGATCCTGAAAATAGAAGTGCCAATCAGTATTGCAACTAAATATGCCACTTCTTAACATATTCCACATTCAGAATATTGTTCAGTATCAACATCCTTTTTTCTGTTCTCTAATTCTAAGCAGTGTGGACATGGGTTCAACTAAAATAACGCCTCATTCCTGCATGCATGCATATATGCCATACATATATTGGCAACAAATATAGCTACATCGAACAGGATCGAAACCGTTGAAACGCATGCTGAGAATAGAACGATAACATGAGCTGAACTTGACACCCATAACAAGATGAAAATGCAATCATGGACAACACATTCAGAAATTGGAAAATCAAAGCATTCTAGTCTCAGTTCTTTGGAGCATTTCCTCAAAATAAATGATCAAACAAAGGGAAAATAGAAAGAAAAAAAAAATTGTTTGAAACAAGTTTAAGTTGCCAGAGATTTAACCGCCCAATTCTGATCGAAGCTTGAATAAATGCCTATGATCTTCAGGTGAGAAAAAGAACACAACTATCTCTTTATCAGTCTTTCTCTGAAACTTTCAGACTCAACGTCAGACCATCCCATGAAAGCCGGCCGAATCCAAGAGCACCGCTTTGATATGATCAGGGTTGAGGTCTTGGCTTTCTCCCCATTGCTGAGAATATTGGAACACAACAAAGGGAAATAAATTCGGAAGAAGAAAAATCATTAATATGCACTATGTGTGCGCACGAGTTTCCTTGTTAGAAGTTATAAATAGTTTGGTGATGTACAAAACGGGAAATGTCGATTCATCTAGAAGGACACGAATTAATGCAGATTTAACATGGGGTATGTGTTCAAATAAAAAGCTTTATAATTTACGTATGATCTGCCAACACAGCTGATGTGTCGTGGAATTACGGATTACCAAGTTATACCCATTTAACAAATGAGAACTGTTTACTTAACTAGACAAAGCAGAGTTATTATATGCCTATAAATCAGGTTTCCATCGATGAAGTTCAATAAATTACGCACGAACTCTTCGTGCGTGTTTCGTGTGTTCCCAATTCATAGTGATATGTACAGTTCAAATTAAATTGCAAATACAAAGGAAAGATGGTTATTATACCTCGGCACGAAAAATATCCAAAGCAAACCCATTGAAGCAGCTGATAACAGCTTGCTGAACGTCTAGGCCGAGGTTGTCCATAGCTCTCAAAGTGGACAGTAGAAGGCCTGGTCTTCGACCACAAAACATGTGGATGTTCACAGCTCTTCCTTCTCTTAACCTCACCTCAACCTGTCATTATTATTACACACATGACATCAGATTCAAAGACCGTAACATAAAATAAAATGACGTCTCTTTTATATACAAGAGGCAATCTTCAATCTTATCCAACTACTTATCGAATACAATAGAAGATCATCCAAAGAAATTTACACTAGGAGAGAAAAAGTTTTTTATTATTATTATTATTATTATTATTATTATTATTATTATTATTATTATTAATAATTTCAATAGAATAACAAACTTCTTACCCTAGCCGGTTGTCCAGTTGGGCTGGACAATGGACTCGCAAATGCACTTGGACAAAGCTCTTCCTTTATACGGGTTGGAATTCCAGGAGTGCTAGGCGTCACCGGGAAGAAGTTTGAGGTGGGAGTAACTGAGGAGCTACCAGGGATCGACTCCAGTTCATTGTGGAGGTCATTGATCTTCTGCAGAAGTTCCTTTAGGTAATCGATTGCATCCCCTAGTATTGAAGCCCTGTCCATCTGACAACAAGACAAGAAAACGGATATTTGCTGTCGTATAATGCTAGGAATGTTAAGAAACATGAAAAAAATGTGTCTTCTCTTAACCTTTTTCCGACTCAATTGCTCGTTATGACATTTTTGGAGATTGTGAATCCAAGCTAAATGCAATTCCCTATGTGCTGCGTGCGTGCCTAAGGCGTGTTGTGTGTATGTGAGAAATAAATGATTCAGGAAGAATATTGCAAAAGAAACAAATGTTAAACCCGAAATTTGCCTAAGAAATCTTAAACGTCCTTTTTAGGAAGCGTACTGTAATTGTTTTTTAGCGATTATCAGTACAGCTGCAAGTATTACTGTGACTGAACCTTACCGGATCATATAATTTGAAGAATTTTTTACATTTCTCATTAATCAATCACTATTCCTAACTTTTATTGTAATTAATATCAATCTGTGATTTCTTATTCATGTGAAAGAATAAGCGACCCACGTGCTTCGCACGTGCATGAGACTAGGCAGGAAGTTTATACACAAAATAATAATAATAATAGTAATATTAATAATAATACTAACAATAAATAACTATATTAATAGAGATGGGACCTCGTGCTGGTAAGGGAACAAAAGTCACAAAAAATATAGAGGACGATAACCAAATTTACCACTTAATATGCGTGCAAATTCAATTTCATTCAGTATGTCAGTAAGGAAATAAATTCTAAAGTATCTATTGCTCAATTTGTGAGTTTCAAATTAACAATATCTCATCCTGTCTGTGGTCCAAAATGCAAGATGCATTTCAAATCAGTTCATATATTACATGTGAGTGAATTAAATGCTATGACTCAAACTTTAATGTGCAAGGCTCTCAATAAATATATGCCAATCAAAAAGTTGCTACTCATTAATGATCACACACCAACAAGCTACTCAATCTAGAGGAAGTGAAAAAACAAATCTTTAAGAAAAATTAAAGACGAAAACTAACAAGAATGAAAAGAAAAGCTCGCGATGAACGTGAATGGCTAATGAAAACTACTTCCATGGCTAAAACATGTCGAAAAATATACACGAGAAATTTGCTGTGAAGAATTTCATACCTTGCTAATCTTGGGCACAACCGACCTCAACATGTAGAGTCTATCGTTGAGCTTCTTCCTCCGGCGCCTTTCGGCCATCAAATTCTTGGCCGGAAGCCCTTTCTTCTTCCCCTTCTGATCCCCAACCGAGACCGTGCTGTTTGCGTGCGAACCATTTTTAGCACTATTCTCCAAGAATTGATCATCAGAATCATAATTCAGATTAGACCCATCAATGCTCAAATCCTCCAAATCATCCACACTACTACTTTTCCTTTTCCTTTCATTCTCTTCACTAATTTCCACATTAGTTGGAGATTTCAGGCTAATATGATTTGTTTCACCCCCTAAGTTCAAAGACCCCAAATTGCTCACACTATTATTTCCAAGATTCTTCCTAAGGGCAGCCCTTTTTTGAAACAGAGTTGGTTGTGCACCAATTGTGGCAAAATTATCAAGTGGCTTAAGAACTTTAGACCTATTAAAGAACAATGAATTCCCCTGCATGGATCCCTCCCCAAACCCAAATGCACCAAATCCACCATGTAAACTATTAGATGTAAACTGAGTATTAGAGCTTAAATTAAGTGTGCCCATTTGAGCATTAGCACTTAAATCATTAAAACCACCACTCAAAAGCCCACCAGTCCTGTTTAAGGCACTTTCAAGATATCCACTCTCACAGCCCAAATCAAAACTTCCCTCTAAAGGGTTGTTGTTTGGGATTGAGTTAATCAAAGATTTTGGGTGCAGAAAATAGTTGACCTGATGATGATGCTGAGATGGATCAAGATTAGTGAAAACTGAAACTGATGTTGGAGAACAGGATGCAGAGGAATCAACTTGCTGTAAAAGCAGATGATTGTTGTCAGCAGCTTCTGTGAAAGTTGGTGAGAATGAGATGTCTTGATGGCCATGCACGGTGGCCTGGTGGCTGCCGGCGGTGGTGGTGTTGGTCATGTACCAATCTTCATTTTCAGCTTCAAGCATGGACTTGAATGTGGAAAGTGCGCCTATTTCCATTTCTTCTTTGTTTTCCAAACCACCATTGTTGTTGTTGTTGTTGTTTTGAGGCCAAGAAGATGTTTGCTCCTCACCTTTGCCTTCTTCCATATTCCAAACCATGCTATTAACTCTTGACAACATATTTCCCTCAAAGATAAAAAAAAAGAAACTATCTTTTTGTCCTACTGAGGGAAAATATTGATGGAATAATCAAGAAATACCACACAGACAAAAACACAAACACTAAGAGAGCAAGAGAGAGAGAGAGAGAGATATGGATGGAGAAGAAAAGAAGTATTTGTATTGGTAACAGAATGAAAAGGGAAATGGCTTTATGACAAATACTAAAAGCTTCCAACGTTTAAGTTTTCAGAGCTGCTATGTTGTCATATTCACAGGGACTAGGGAATATATATAAAAAAGAATAATGATATCAAAAATTGGAACTTTATGGAGGTTTTTCGTGGGATATCTCACGTAGGTTGTCAAGTATGTACACCTGAATTCTGGTTTCTGTTTTGGTTTTTTGTCTATAATTAGGATGTAAGCAAATGATTACAATCCCAGCTAATTTTAGTGCAAGAAGACGTGGGCTCAGATTTTTTGTCATTTAAACCAGCACAAATTTTGCTTTCTTTGAGGATAAGTGTGAATGAGCCCTTGCTCATTCACTTTTTTCTTTTTTTTTTCTTCCAAAAAGGTGATATATATACACACATACATATATATATTCATTAGTTTTGTCCCAAAAACATTTGAGCCTCTTTGTTTATATTTGTTGGTTTAATTTCATAGATTATATATATTTAGAGTTAAAAAATATTTTTGGGAAGTTTTTCTGTAAATATAAAAATTTATTTGGATTGATTTTTACGTGAAAATAATATAGATATATAAGGATGAAAATGTATCAGATGTATGGGGTTCAATTCCCATCACCCTATCCTCCCGGTATATGTACTCAAAAAAATAATAACAATATTCATAAATAGATTTATACTATAATCTTTAACATAAAAGTGATAATTTATGGATCTCGTTATAATTTTTATGTCCATCATTCAAATTATATTGGGAGAATTTAGTTTGATGTGAGTCTCATTATTCTCTTTAATATCACATCAATGTTCTGTAAATAGAAAGTTGAAATTAATTTGTTGATTTTAATTAATTCTAAATAGGTTTGACGTCATATCAACCCTTGATATATAGGTTCTATTTTGAGAAAATTGGGATTGTAGATTTCAAATTGCATCTATGGATCATGGACATAAAGTGCGCATTTTCAATTTCTAATTTTGAGTGAAAAGTCTTGAAATGAAAATGAGTGGAATTTCTATTACAAAATTAGTACTACAAACATATTCCTGCGTTTTTAACTGGTTAAAATTAAAAGATATAAATAATGGAACAAAAGTATTTGTTCATTAGTTTGTTTCCCCAATGCACAAGTGTTTCAAAAATGTGATATTTTCTTTATAAACTCTTTTTATATAACAAAATACTCGTTCAACATGCATTGAAATTCAAAGTCTATTTAAAATATCAGTTTCAGAAATTAACATCTCATTCATATCACATAACACGATTTCTGAATATTAATTTTATTTATTATTTTGTCGTATGAAAGAAATTACTTGTGTAGTAAATGTTACCAGAAATTATCTGAAATTAACTTTTAATATGAGTTTTTTTGGAATGAACTTAATTGTTATACATAAATATATATTATTGAATCATACGTCAATATAATTATACTAATATTATTTTTTGAAAGAAATATATATACTTTCTTTTGTGGTGTCCTCGTAAAGATCATAAGTGACAAAACGAAGGTTGTAATTCCAAGAGCAGTGGCGTAGAATGGCGCTTGGCGTCAAATTCTGTCTCCAACAGTGCGCTAATACACAACGCTATTGTACATTTTTCGTGGCGTTGCACTCTTTTAATGCTACTCTTTCTTTTTCTTTTTCTTTTTTTTCTTAAATTTCTTATGTGTTTATCTTTATATTTTAATTAATCTAATAGAAAATAATACTAAAATTAATTTGATTATACGTGATAATTTCTTTTATGTATTATTATGAATTTTATTTTTATTTTGTATTAATTTCATCCAATATTACATTTTATTTGAATTTAATTAATTTAAAATAAAAGAATTTAATAATATTAAATTAAATTAAATTACATATGTAATATATTTATCAATTATAAAGTAATAACAATCAATATTAAATGAATAAAATAAGGAATCTTATGGAATAGTTTTTTTAGTGCAAAAAGTAGTGCAAACTACTGGAGATGTGGTATAGATTATGTACCAAAATAGTGCAGAATTTGTAGTAAAGTGGTGCAGACTATTAGAAATGGTCTAAGTGCATGAAGTTACATAAAAATTTTAAGTGGCCCTAGTCAATAATATCTCTGAAAATTTCTATACTTAAAGAAACATCCATCGAATATTGTTGTGTTTTTTTTTTTTTTTGATATATCACATTTATGACAATGTTACATATGTTATATATTAAATTTTCTAGTGACTGCTTTTCAAAAAAAAAAAAAAAATTCCAGTGACTGCTATAATGTGTACTTTTCATTGACATAATTAGAGAAATATGGTTCTCATGGAAATTCTACTTGCTTTAATTTTTTCTTGGGCTATACAAATGCCCAATATTCCGGAGAAAAAGGACACCTTTATACACTTTCGAGTTTTTCCTGACATTTTTACGCTCCCGTCTTTTTTTTCGGATTTTTTTACGTTGTTGTTTCATGATTGTTTCAAACACGTTTCATCTAATAAAATTTCAGTGAAAATTTTTCTCCCATTAAATAGTCAATTTTACAATCGAAATCTTAACAATATACACATAAAATAATACATATTAAAAAAATATATTGAAAATAATATAGAAAAAACACATGAATAGAAAAACACAATTCAACTTTTTGTTCCAATGCATTGAAAACGTCAAAAACATGAAAACAACTAAGAAACAACAGAATAACATTGAAAACTATATTGAAACAACCCAGAAACAACAGAAACAATATAAAAAACACCACATGAACAAATATCTTAAAAATAGATTAAAACTGCATTGAAACATCGAAACTACATTGAAACAACAAAGAAACATTAGAACAACATTAAAAACAGTATATAAACAACTCAAAAACAACATAAACAATATAGAAAACAACACATTAATAAAAAAAAACTTAAAAATAGGTAAAAATTGCATCGAGACATTGAAAACTACGTGAAAATAACAAAGAAACATTGGATTTGATCACGTAGCCCTCCAACGAATCCAAAGCTTTGGTTCGAACTAGAACCGTACGACACTTCCTTCAACCTTGGATGTACAGACCCCTTGTCTTTCAACAATGTTCATCTTCAACAGTTTGAAGCTTTCTTTCCTTCACTGAGTGTGTTGGATCACTTACTTCGAGTTTTAGGCTTGAGGATAGAATGTATGCTTGAGAGTACTTTGCTCAGATAGCTTGAATACTCTTGTGTGTCGTAAGATGCATAAGTGTTCTCTCTCTTAAGTTCTTCAGCCTTTCATAGTGACAGTTTGAAAATGTATCCGTTGAAGAGATAATGCATTTTCAAACTTCACTTTATGGTCGTTGGCTTGTCTTGTAATGCAACATTTGATGTAGACCCAACTTTGTATTGGTGCTTTGCAGCATGCCTAAAACTCTGCAGGTTTGCAGGAGCATCTCATTGGTTCCCAGCCATTTGCACTCTTTCAGCAAAGCAACTTTATGGTTGCAGTTTGTCATGTTTCTTTCCGCAAAGATTTGACTTTGCTTATCAATGGACATCTTCAGCTTTCTTGAGTCCTTTTTTGTGGATGAACCCCTTTGATAGTCTTCTCCACTTATCTGAGAGTGACTTAGCTGCCAGTCTGCTGACTGAGATAACTTTTTGGTACTTGATTGATCCTTCATCTTCAAGGGTAATTTGCTTAAATATAGTAAAAATGATTTGAAATTGTGTAAATATGGCGAAAATGGAGGTGGTTGTGTATTGACTCGGTGGCGCGGAAGACGTGTGCGCTGAAATACTAATGGCGCAGAGATTGTGTGCGCTAGAGTAATTTTTTTTTTGAATTTCAATGGCTGGCGTTGGTCGAATATGCGCCAACCTTATTCAATAAAAAAAATAGGAAAAGCTGATGGCACGGATTGTTAGGCTTGAAAAGCAGTCAAACCTGCTTCTGGCGCACCTGCAAGGTGCACCAGCCTTTCAAATTCAAAAAAAAAAAAAGAATGAAAATCTGGTCTTTTTGGTTATAAATCCCCCCAACCCTCCAATTCTTCTCTACACAGCACACATACTCTGCTCTCTCTCGCTCTCTCTTGATCTCCAAAGCCCTCCCTCACACACGACCTCCTTCAACCGCCCTCCCCCACCCACCCCAGCAAACACACATACACACAAAAACATGCATTTGGGCTTCAGGCATTTGGGATTCTGGCATTTTCCGGCGATTTGGGATTCCGATATTTTTCGACAATTTGGGTTTCCGGCATTTTTCATGTATGTCTTAAATTAATAATTATTTCATAATATAATGTATTTTAATTTTTGTCTGAAAATATTGTATGTTAATTTCGTCATTATGTTTCGCCCTATTGTTATGAATATATTGTATCTTAAATTAATAATTGTTGAATTGTATAAATAATACTCATAAATAGCCAATGTCAAACTTGATTTCAATCATTTAACTATATTATCATTTTAATATATAGGCAATATCAAATATGATCACCCTCATCGTATATTTTGGAGGGCAAATTGTGCAAACTGAGAGCGATGTTAGATATGACTGTAACGCAATTGGTGCTTGGAGAATTTCTCGCAGAACGAATTTTGTGAAATTGGTTGAAATATTAATTTCGATGACGGAGGTTGATGTAAGTCAATGGAAGTTGAAGGTTTCGGCTAAATATTGTTATAATAATATGTGGGAAATTGTATCTATTACAAATGATGAAGATTTATGGTCTTTTATAGATCCATCGGTTGAGATTGAGTTTTTTGAATTGTTTGTCGAGTTAGAACCCGTAATTCAGAATGTTGAAATAAATACTTCAGTAGAACATGATTATTATCAGTATGCTGAGTTCCTTAGAGGAGGTAGTGTAACGCCCTAGTTTTCGAAATGTGATTTTTATCGTTACTAAAATATAAAAACTACATTTTATTATATTACTATATTTTTTTTAAAACAAGTATCTACTACAGCGGAAGCATAAATTAAAACGGGTTGATCATAAACTAGAAATCCAAAAAATCCATCGTATTGAATAATGGAAAATGCAACATTTGTCGTTTCATAAAAAATCAGAATAACTAAGTTGCTAATAGAAAATAATGATAACGTAAAACTAGTTTTCTCCCTAACATGCGATTACTAATAAATAGAAAAAAATCCATTAGTTTCCCCTCCATCGGCTCCGCACCCATCCGGAAAATCTAAAAAAATTTTAGTAATAGGGGGTGAGTAACACATACGCAGTAAGGATCCTAATTGTCCAAATTAATTATAGAAAAGCATAATTTCACAAATTTAAGCACCTATACTTTGCCAACACATATACTTTGCTATTTGGCCGTAGCCACCATATATACTTTGCCATTTGGCCGAAGCCATCACATATACTTTGCCATTGGCCGAAGCCACACATATACTTTGCCATTGGCCGAATCCTACTTTGCCATTGGCCAAAGCTATACTTTGCCATTGGCCGAAGCCACACATACTTTGCCACTGGCCGAAGCCACACATAAACTTTGTCATTGGCCGAACCCTACTTTGCCATTGGCCGAAGCTATACTTTGCCATTGGTCGAAGCCACACATATACTTTGCCATTGGCCGAAGCCATCATATATACTTTGCCATTTCACATAAATAAACATACTTCACATATAGCATGCACATCAAATTCAACAATTATAATCACAATGACAAGCAAATAACTCATAAAAGTATGCATGTAAATATTTAATAAAGACAATTAAAATTACACTTAAAAGTGTAAGGAAAATCCCTACCTCAAATGTAGTTGATAGCCGTATGAAGCGTGAAGTAGAAAGCCTAAACGTCTAGTTCTTCGTCACCAGGTATAGGAGATATTAGATAGTGTATATAATACATATAAGTATATATATATATATAAATCTGTATATATAAACCTTATTAAAAGCAAGTTGAAAGAGAAAAAGGACAAGAAATTTTTCTGAGTATGTACCGTACGAGGAGAGTATGAAAAGCTGGAAGAAGTACCAAATAGGTTCTCTTCCTCAAGTTTGATAAAGGTGGGAGTTTTATAGGAACGTGGGTTTGAAAGTGGGAGGATTTGGTGGGATACAAGTTTATCTAAATGAGTTTTGAAAAAACATAACTCTTTAATCCCATTAATAGCTTTATTATAAAAATTTTATATATATAAAATATATATATATCAGATAAAAAATATATTTAAATGGAATAAATAAATAGGAAATTAATAAACATATAAATTATATATAAAATAAATATCGGATATTGCATCCTCTCTTTCTTACAATAAATTTCGTCCTGAAAATTTGGCTTACCCAGTTGATCGAATAATTCTGGATACTTGGCTCGAACTTCCGCTTCCCGCTCCCAAGTCGCTTCTTCTTGGCCGTGTCTACTCCACTGAACTTTGATTAATGTGACATCTCTATTCCTCAGCTTATGCACTTTTTTGTCAAGAACGGTTACTGGCTTTTCTTCGTAAGTCATGTCCCGGTTAACCTCAAGTACTTCATGACAGATTACGTGATTCTGGTCGTGGATGTACTTCCTCAACATGGATACATGAAATACATTGTGTACGGCTGCTAGCTCTGGTGGTAGCGCCAGCCGATAGGCTACGTCTCCTACTCGTTCTAGTATCTCGAATGGTCCAATGAATCTCGGGACGAGTTTTCCACTCTTGCCAAACCTCACAACTCCTTTAGTTGGCACAACTTTTAGAAAAACTTTATCTCCTGCTTCCAATTGCAAATCCTTCCTTCTCTGATCAACATAAAATTTTTGCCGGTCTTGAGCTATTTTTATACAATTTCTGATTTTTTCGATAATCTCGACAGTTTGCTAGTCCACTAGTTCCGGACCAAAAACCTTCTTTTCACCGACTTCGTCCCAATATATAGGAGATCTGCACTTTCTGCCATATAAGGCTTCATACGGAGCCATCCTGATGGTTGCTTGATAGCTATTATTATAAGAAAATTCCACCAGTGGCAAGTACTTTTCCCAATTGTCGTCGAAATCCAAAGCACATTCTCTCAGTAAGTCTTCTAGAATCTGGATCGTTCTTTCAGACTGCCCATCCGTTTGGGGGTGGAAAGCTGTACTGAATTTGAGTTTTGTCCCCATTGCTTCTTGTAGACTACCCCAAAATTTCGATGTAAACCTCGGATCCCTATCTGAGACTATAGATACGGGTACCTCATGTAATCTTACAATTTCTCGGATATAAAGTTGAGCCATTTGTTCCATGCCATATGTCATTTGATCGGTATGAAGTGTGCGGATTTAGTCAAACAACCCACTACGACCCATATAGCTTGGTTTCCTCATCTTGACCTCGGAAGCCCCACTACGAAGTCCATATTCACGTGTTCCCATTTCCATTTGGGAATCTAAAGTGGTTTGAGTAAACCAGAAGGTCGTTGGTGTTCGGCTTTTACTTTCTGACATGTTAAACACTTTTCCACGAATTCTCCAATGCTCCTTTTCATGCTTCTCCACCAAAAAATCTCCTTGAGATCATGATACATTTTAGTCCCTCCTGGGTGTGCGGTATAAGGTGTGCAATGTGCCTCTTCTAAATCTGCTTCCTTATTTTCCCATCTTTAGGCACGCACAGTCGTCCCTCATATACCAGTGCACCATCACCAGCTATGGCGAACCCTTTAATTTCTCCCATCGACACATTCTTCCTCATTTTGCATAGAAACTTGTCGTTAGCTTGTGCTTCTTTGATGCTACTATGCAGCGTCGGTTGCACTACCAAAGCTGCTAGTACCGCCTTGGTTTTAGCAGGTGGAGTCACAATCTCAATTCTCATTTTGGCAAATTCCTCAATGAGGTTCTCCTATGTCGTGAGTAAACTTGCAACTGTCCCTCTGGGCATACGGCTAAGTGCATCCGCTACAACATTTGCTTTACCGGGGTGGTAATGGATTGTACAATTGTATTCTTTCACGAGTTCGAACCATCTTCTCTGTCTCATGTTTAACTCTTTTTGTGTGAAGAAATACTTCAAACTCTTGTGATCGGTATAAATTTCACACTTTCCCCCATATAGATAGTGATGCCATATCTTTAGGGCGTGTATGACTGCTGCCAACTATAAATCATGTGTCGGGTAATTGAGTTCATGTCGTTTCAACTGCCTTGAAGCATAAGCGACCACTTTACCATTTTGCATCAAAACGCACCCCAATCCTTGTTTCGACGCATTGCTGTAGATTATAAAGCTTTCAGAAGTGTTCGGGATTGTTAGAACTGGCGCCAAAACCAGACGTTGTTTTAGTTCTTGGAAACTCTGTTCGCACTTCTCGGTCCACATGAACTTTTCACCTTTCCTTGTAAGTTGGGTCATCGGGCCTGCTATTTTCGAAAATCACTCGATGAATCTCCTGTAATATCCAGCAAGACCCAAGAAACTATGCATCTCATTTGCATTTGTAGGAGCCGACCATTTCTCAACGGCTTCAACTTTTGCAGGGTCAACTTCGATACCCTTCGTTGTGACTACGTGGCCAAGAAAGACCACTTGATCCAGCCAAAATTTGCACTTCTTGAATTTGGCGATTAACTTTTCTTTGCGGAGAGTCTCTAACACTATGCTGAGGTGTTTCTCGTGTTGCTCTTTGTCCTTTGAGTACACCAAAATATCATCTATGAACACAATCATGAATTTGTCCAGGAATGGGTGAAAAACTCGATTCATCAAATCCATAAATACTGCTAGAGCTTTACTAAGCCCAAAAGGCATCACTGTGAACTCATAGTGCCCATATCATGTCATAAAAGCTGTCTTGGGTATATCTCCTTCTTTAACCTTCAGCTGATGGTACCCAGACCTCAGATCAATATTAGAAAAGACGCTTTCCCCATTCAGTTGATCAAAAAGATCCTCAATTCTCGGTAAGGGATACTTGTTCTTGATAGTAAGTTTATTCAACTCTCTGTAGTCGATGCACATCCTCATGCTCCCATCTTTTTTCTTCACAAAAAGGACAGGTGCTGCCCAAGGCGACACATTGGGTCATATAAAATCGATATCCAAGAGTTCTTGCAGCTGAACCTTTAACTCTTGAAGTTCCTTGGGGGCCATTCTGTATGGTGCTTTTGATACAGGAGCAGCTCCCGGAATCAGATCAATCGTAAACTACACTTGCCGATTTGGAGGTATTCAGGTGCAAATCCTCCGGGAATACGTCGGCATACTCGCATGTTGGAACTTCCATGATTGTTTTCTCGGCAACCTGAGTGGCCATCACATTAACCAAAAATCCCTGACATTTTCCTTTCTTCAACATTTTAACCGTCTTCATTGCCGATATAATTCGAGGCATTCCACTCACTCTTGATCCGAAAAATATAAATTTGTCTCCCTTTGATGGTTCAAGAATTATTTCTCTGACGTGACATTTGATGTGGGCCTTATACTTATTCAACCAGTCCATTCCTAGTATGATATCAAAATCTCTCATTCTAATCACATGCAAATCCACTTCTAAATTCTTCCCATCAAAATCCAATGCCACATTGTTAGTCACTAGATCAGTACTTATTGTTTTTCCCGAAGGTAAGGATTATTTCTAGTGTATCACTAACTGTGCAACTCTCAAGACACGTTTTAGCATGAAAAATCAGCGGATATGAAAGAATGCGTAGCACCAGTATCAAATAACACTAAAGCAGGTATATTGGAAACATGTATCATTCCTGTCAGTGTTCCCGGGTTCTCTTGGGCTTCCTATTGTGTCATGGCAAAAATACGTGCCTGGCTGGTGTCTTTCCCTTCTTGTTTGGAAATGTGGTGCAGTAATCTGCGTGATGACCAGGTTGGTGGCATCGGAAACATTTTCCTTGTCCCATTAAGCATTCCCCATAATGATTTCTTCCACAGGTTGGACAAGTTGGCTTCACCTTCTGTGCAACTGGGATTGTGTTTGCCCCGGTCCTGACCTGTTTACTCTGGCTACCAGTCGCTACTCTCTGACTCGGACCATTCCATTTCCTCTTTCCTTGGACATTGTCTATCTTCTTGGTAGGATAGTCCAATTTCAAACACGAAACCACTTCCTGAGCTCGTGAAAGTAGTTCAACATAAGTCGTTGTTCCCAAACCCGCTAGCACACATCCTATTTCTGGACGGAGACCCCTCCAGAATCTCCTTGCTCTCTTCTCATTCGTATCTACCAAGTAGGTGGCAAACCTTGCCAATTGATTGAACTTACGTTCATACTCGATGACTGTCATATTGCCCTGTTTCAACTCCAGGAACTCGGTCTCCTTCCAATCTCTATAAGACTATGGAAAATACGGTTGCATGAACTCTTGTTTAAAGTTAGCCCAGGTCATGCCACGTAGTTGCTCATCTGTCCTTGAGCGAGAGAAAGCCTCCCACCAGTGGTCCGCATCTTCTGTGAACTGAAAGGTAGTTTTTATTGCTTTTACCACTTTAGCACGTTTACCACTTAAGCACGTTTAATTGCTTCTGTGTGAGCCTACATTACAACCAAATAAAAAGTCCTTTTTGATTCTTTGTGCACACAAAAGTGGTAGAGATTTTAGACGATTTGTAAGCCCATGGTAGTTCTACTTTCACTAAATTGAATTTGAGCGTAAACACTATCCATATACTTCTGAGAGTCGAGTGATACACTGCCTTCTTGTGAGTCGCAATGTTAAGTACCCGAAAGAGTATTAATAGTGTCGAGTTTATGAATAATTGATCTCTTGATAATAAATTGCATGGTTTTCTTGAGTATGAAGTCGAGTGCTATTTAATGTTTATAGTGTTCTTGGGTGTTCGTTCATTTTTACCCCTTGTATTGTTTTTCTAAATTTGCTCTAGGACGAGCAATGCTTTAAGTTTGGGGGATTTTGATGTGTGTAAAATATACATGCATTTTGGGGCTTAAAATGATACATAATTGATGCATTTGCACGCATATTTACTATATTTTTACTTGGCTTCCTTTAAAGGGTATGATACTGCGTATTCTTGTAATTCTTGCAGGAAATGGAGCTTAAAATGAAGAAATTTTAGTAGGGACGCCCGGATAAGATTTCCGAATGCAAAGAGAAGATCAAAACGATGGAAAAAGGGAACAAAAGCAGGTCCACACGGTCAGACCATGTAGCCTCACACGGCCGTGTGGACTTGTGTTGGGAAAATGACACGAGTGTGTGAAGAAAGGAAGAAAACAGAGGATGGAGCAGGTCCACACGGTCGGACCATATGACCGCACACGGCCGTGTGGACTTGGATTCCAACCGCACCACCTAACCGTGCGACATGTCTGCCCGTGCGACAAAGGGCTACGCCCAAGGCCACACGCCCGTGTGGATCCACACGGCCAGACCGTGTAGGAGTCTGTTTTAGCGTGTTTTTGGAGTTCTTTTCCTGTTCCAACTCTACAAGTGATCTCTCCAAGCATCTATAAAAGGGGACCAAGTCTTGCACGAAAAAACACAACTTGATACATAGAAAACACATCAAATAACACAGGAACGAAGGAATCAAAGAGCTTCTGAGAGCAAAAGGCTAGGTTGTAAAGAACACCACAAGGCTTTCGCATCTAGGGAGCACAAGAGCTTCGAGGGCTTGGAAGGGGAATCCATCGTGACAATAAGGGGTTTTTTTCTATGTCTAAGAACTCTTGTTTGTGCTTATATGATGTCATAATATTGATTCGGATTTGTCTATGAGTTTGTAATCAATGTTGGGCATATTTTCGGATCTTAAGGGCATAATCATAACTGTGGATTTATATTAAATATGATTATTTGTTTTCTTAATTGCTTAATGCGTTCTATTTTATGAATTCGAGTACTTATTTATAATTGCTTTTTATCTGATCAATAAATTGCATGTCATACTTCTAGTCCATAATCCGACCAAGTGAGTTCTAGAAGACAAAAATCGAATTCAGACATGAAACATATGTGACAGGCGTGTTTGTGGGGAGTCATTCAATTCACAAATCTTTTTGTAGTTAATAAGAATTGTAACGTTCTGACCAGACTACAATTGTTATTAATCAACTGTTTACGCACCACCTGACCAGGGGAGTATATTAGGAATTTGAACCCATAGAATTGCATGAATTGGTTTTTAAAACTTTATTCGCATTTAATATTGAAGAAACATGTTGAGATTATGTGCCTAAGGTTGCTCCTAAATATGTTGAAAATACTTGTGGGGTTCACAAATTTATTTTTATTTATTTCTTTTTATTTTCGATTTTTAGTTAGTTTAAATACTTGATTTTCGGTCGCTTAAAAAAATTGGAATACGATGTTATTATAGCCTAAGTGTTTCGAGCTTCAATCCCTGAGGAATACGACCTTGCTTGCCATTATCCTATAAACGACATTGTACACTTGCAGTTGTATGAACCAAAACAAATTTTTAGCGAACAATTATTTTGTTTTACAGTATAACAAAATTGGGGTGTGACAGTTATAAAATCTCATTTTATTAGTTAAGTATGAAAAGCAAAAAAAAAAATCATTATTTTTAAAAACTGAAAAATGTGCAGAAAAAGTAAGAGTTACTATTATAAAAATAGTCTCTTATTATATATATATAACTGCTTGAAATAACTAGACTTGATATGTCTGCTAAGCACATTAGGCAGGCATCGAAAGATTATCAAGCACAGCACCGGATTTTCCTTAACCTGAGTAGGCTGCACATGAATAGGCTTTTAGATGCGGCATTATCTCCATTGATGGAGAATAAGCGCTCTTGGAGGATATATAAACCATGAAAGGAGAAGAAGGTTCCAATGAATTATTTCAATGTATAAACTCAAAGTGGTCTACTCAACCTAGAAATTAAGGTAGACACCATGCTGGGAAGCTGATTCCGATAGTGCAAGAACTAAATCTATATATGCATAATATGTTGCTAGAGCTTTGATTCTTGCATGATTCCCTTTGTCTATACCGAGTGGATCGAAGTGCGGTTCAGGAAATAAGATTTTTGTTTCTTTATTGAGCGGTAAACCACAAGAAGACTAAAGACCATCCGTCATAGCCGCTGGAAGTCGAAACTATTGCACACCTGATTTCCAACTAGCAAGTCAAGAGGCCGAGTCTGGTGGAATGTACCTTCTTGTGGTACGCAACACCGATATGAGAAAGTATGTACGGGGGGAAAGAGTTGACATAGTTGCCGATAGAAAATTCTTCCTTTTCCCTCTCAGACCAATTAGGCCTGCGATCGGAATCGACTGAACCTGATGACAATGGAGGAAGTACGGTCATTTCGAACCAATTAAGATAACTAAAAGTAAACTCCTACGAAAAGTAAGTCCCGATTGACTCGATAAACAAGCAGTTGTCGGATTTTGAAGTGGTAGAAGAAATCAAAAAAGAAAGAGTGGATGAACCAGGACTTCAAAATGTGATGATTTTTTGGATTTTTCTCACGCTATCAGTCATCGGTAAAACGTAAACGTTTTTTCTCGCACTAAAGTGAGGGTCCTGCTTAAGAAAGGTCGGTAAGGAAGAGAGAGAGCCAGTTCAAGGAAGGGGCACTTAGTACGCACCTGCTTCTCACACCAATCTCTACTAATGTAGTTAAACATATTAAGGATAAAAAATGCTTTCAAAGCTTATAATGTACGAATTGGGTCAGGGGTAGGAAACATAGACATAAATGGTTCAAATCACCTAACACACAAACATTTAGAAAATACATTGACATACTCAACTTCTTATTACTCCATTTTATTCTTTTTTTCATTTTTTTGCGTTTTTTATTTCTATAGAGAATTGAGAAGTAATTATGATTGTTAGTAATTTTAATTCCTAAGAAATTCGGTCTTTATAAAATACTTATAAAGTCTTGCCTTTCTAGACTTGTTTCTAAATTTAGAGTTTGAATGAATATGAGAAGATTTATTTTGTATTTATCTAGATTGGAATATGGTGTAAATTGATAAAGTTTGGATTCCTACTCATATTAGGATTCAAACATATAGATGTATTAGGACTTCTTGCATATATTATCTTCTTTCTTAGCTTATAGAATCTTATTTCTTCTATGTTTGTGTTTTCTTTGTTTCCATGTTCTTGTAGGATTCTTGGACCTCAAGAAATCAACCCCTATATAAAGATGATCGGCCATTCAGTTTCCATACACCAAGAACCACGAATTTGAGAGAATCAGTCGAGAGAAAAGCAACAAGAAATCAAGTGCAAAAGTGTTACGATGTCTAAAGTGTTGTTCGAAGTGTCTACAACATCTAGAATAATATTTTGTCCAGTTTTGAGTCTTGTTGATTTGTTTTTGTCCATACACTTTTTCTTTGAGTTTCATTGAGTATTTCTCATAGTATTTTGGGTGAATTGGTTTACTTAGATTAGATCTACTGAGTTGGAGTTTGTTTTTCTAGACTAGTATCCTTTTCTTCACACTTCATTAGACTCATGCTAGCTATTTATGTTGTATACAAATACTTTTAACTTTCAGTGACTTCAAAGCAAAACTGAGTAGGAGAAAAAAGGGCAATATAGTTCTCCCATTATTATTTTGAAGGACTTTATTTTATCCTCTAGCTTTTTCCACTTTTACTCGAGTAGTTAATGAAAATGTGTCTAAATTGACAAAAATGATATGATAAAAGCAAAGGGGAGTGGGTAGACGCTAACCTCTCACACGTGTTCATCTAGATAACCCATAATTATATTTACCCTTATTTTATGATTGAGTTGTACTACAAATACATTCAACTAGTGATTTTGTCATAATTGACACTTCTACAAGTTATTTATACCTTGTAGATAAATTTTACTTCGTGTGTTCCTTTTTCCGTTGCATGTTCTATAAAGTGTTATAACATCTAGTGTAACACTTTCTCTGATATTTACTAAAACGAATGTTTTGGGATCTCAAAAACTTTCAATGATTAAACCTTTACTTTATATTAATGACATATGATCATATGGATGAAAATAGTAAATGGAAAGAAAAACCATATGAGACGATAATTAACTACAAAAGCCACAGTCAGACTATGAAATGGATACTAGGGTCAATCAAATAATTGGTATGCTTTTTAGGATCTAATTAATGACCCAAAATTGGCTTTAATCATTCCTTGATATCATGTCACCTAACATTTTGTCTCGATTTGTGATCAATCAAACAAGTTCTAGAGTTTGATGGGGTTTTTATAAGAAAACATTTAATCTTAATAAATTATATCTAAGCAATAAAAGACAACCTTACAACCAACTAATGCTCAAGTACAACAAGAAACATAAAGTGAGTCAAACTAATAGGAACAACATATCGGTTGTCTAAATGAACTCTCGTTTTTTTGAACTATCCTCTTGTTATCTCTATGTATGTAGGGAGTCGTAGATAGAATAATCTAATTCGTCAATAAAATTATTTTCAATAAATATTTTTGGAAAATACTTCGAGCAACGATCATCCACCATGCAATGAGAATTTCTTTTGTCATCACCCCATGAACCATGTAATTAGATCATTGTTTTCATCAGGAATCCCTGCTGAAATAATATGGTCAATGGCATCTGCAGTAGGGAATTTATCTTGCTTGCACAAGAAAAGTAGGATGTGGTCATAAGGCAATCCTTGTTTCTAAAATTCTATTCTTTGCAAAATAAAAAATTAAACTTACTAAATATATTTGATCATAAAAAAATCACTTATAACCAAAATATTATCGCATAAACTAAGTCACATGCAAAAATAAAATTTGCACTTGATTTGACATTTCCAAATTTTTTGTTTGTGTGAAGTTCCTGAATCAATCGATCCAGTTTAACTTTGAAAACTCTACATACAATGTCTAGACGATCCTCGGGCTCCAATCCATGCTCTTCCACAAATTTGACAATTTCCGACCATTTGGGATTACACATCAATATAATAACCAAATCAGGACAACTGCCTATTTACATATATCTATGGCATCCTGGTAGTTTTATATCATATATCTAGCCCCTCTAGTAAAAGAGGAAGGCAATATGATCCTTTTTTCCTTAAGTGGACACATCAGTTTCCCCATGCAATAAAGCATCATGGAGACCTTTGTACATTTCACAACACAATTGCTTTTAATGTAGTCTAATGTAGGTCAATCGGACTGATTATAACATAGTATATGAATCGATTATAAATTGTTAGAAAAGTCTTCCAGAATTTAAAATAGTTGAAGCCTCACTGTCCCTTCCATGCATTCTACAAGCAAAAGATTCTCTTATGCTCACCTTTCTTCTGCCCTCCATATCCAGACTTCGACTTAGAAAATGGTATATCCTTTTTGTAACCATCTTCGCCATAAGAAAATAACATGGTGTATTGGAGACCAAAATAAGCAACATTCAGCTCATTTATTCATTGAAGCTGAATCAATTGAGTTTCAACCAAAATTTCTCTATCACCCATCATTTGGTCAAAATTGCCTACAATTAAAGCTGCAACTTTAGATGCAGATGAAATGTTATACCTTTTTGCATCCCCATTTCGTATGCCAAGTAACTTCAACTTCACATCCAATCTTCCTTCTTGAATCATTTTGTCCTTTGTCATTCGAAAGGATTTGACCAATACATTATTTCTATCTAAGGTTAATCCAAATTAGCTATAATTTCAGAGTAGATATCATGACAATTAGGATCTTGCATGTAAACATAAAAAGAATACAAAGAAATATTGTAAAATGAGTTGCCTCAAAAACAAATTTAAAAAAAATTAAGATATGTAAACCGATTACCAAGCAGTTAGAAATACGGTTTGCGATTTTGTTTTTGAGATCGTAAATTTACAATTGTGTGAACTTAGGAGTTGCACCTAATGTTGGAGATAAATTTCAATTAAATGATAATTTTGTCCATACATCTTGAAAACTAGAGGAGAGACACATTTATTTTATCTATGATCTATTTTTCTCCCATTGAAGTAAAACATAACATAATGGTGTAGCTCCGCATTTTAGCGGAAGTGTTTACTCTTTTATGTATTTTCATATAATAATTTATGCAATTTTGAAGGGCTTGTTTTAAGATATGAAGTTGGATTTTTCCTTGCGACCAACATAAAGAGTATTTGGGATTGCGAGTTTTATGGTGGCGATACAATCTCTCTTCGTACCAAAACATAGCAACTACAATTGAATGTTAGATTGCCAATATCCCAAAAATCTTAAAAATAAATAAAAATAATGTCAAAATTATGATAAAATAAATATTATAGTAAATACAAAATATTAAAAACAAAAAAGAAAACCAAAACATTATTAACCGAGTTGGTTTTATCATCAAAGCGATTATGTTACTCGACTAATTTCGACTTACTATTCTTAAAGAAAATAATACTTTCAGTTTTATTATTTTCTTATTGAAAATTGATTACTATTATTAAAATAATTGAAATTAGTTGATTTCATTGTTATTTTATATTACCCTACAGTAATAATTATTCATTATGATGATTTATATTAGTATTAAGATAATATATGCGTGTATAATATATAGGTACATCCATTATTTGCAAGAAGACAAAGGAGACATAAAATAGTTTTATATGGGTAGTATACTAATCATTAGCTAGTCCCTAACTTGAACTTTTCTTGCAACCATATATCTAGTTAGCTCATTTTAACCATCCCTATATTCATCCACTTTTTGAATACACCATGATGATCTTACTACTCACTCAACGGTCTCCTTCAATGAGAAGAAAGGGGGTGGGGGAGCGAAATGGAGAAAGGAAGAATTTTATATTCAGCCCATTTTGTGTCACACACACTCTCTCTACTCTGTTATATTTTTAACACATGACAAAATAATTTTTTTTATTCCTTTAAGTATAAGGTCGACCATCAATAAGAAAACGAGTAAGGGTTTTGGCTTCAATTTTCTACTTACTAACTTACAATCTACCTTCTATCTTCAATATTTTCGCTTCACACCCATCGAAACAATATTTCCCCTTTATTTTTACCTTATGCCGAAACTTGAAGTATTAGAAGAAAAACATTTTGACATCAGAACTTGCATGCAATCATAAATTTTAAATTCATTCAACTTGAATCTTAGGGTTCTAATGTAAGATCGTGATTGTGGTATAGTTTTGGATATTTAAGTGATTTTTCTAAAGAAAGATTAATATTAATACATGATGTAAGATCTTGATTGTCTAGAAGTTGATATATATTCACACCTGTAAAGGACTACATCACTGACACTACAACATAAATGATATTAGGTAACACCCAAAAAATGTTACCTAACGGGCATAAAATGTTACTATAGACAATATGTAGCACTTTTATGGTGTTGCACTTGCCCGTGCTACCGCCTACCTATAGTCTAAGATATCACTTTTATTAGCTTTTAGTGACACTTTTTCTAAGTGTTACATTAAGTTCTCTATTGGTAACACTTTGAAGCAATATTTCTAAAGTGTTACATATGAATTTTATGTAACACGTTTTGTAACACTTTAAAAAAAAAATACTTCTACAGTGTTATATATGAATCTAATGTAATACTTTTTTTGTAGCACTTCGTAGAAATACTATTTTTTGCCACCAAGTAGATTCAAACCCACGACTTGCTATGTGTGGAAGTGACAATTTGCCACTAAACTAAGTTGATTCTTATTACAACTTTTGCTTTGTTTTTTATATACACATGCACATATGTATATATTAAAAAATTATATAAAAATTATATTATATGTATATATAATATATTTTATATAATAAAAATTATATTATATAATATATGTATTAAATTATATTATACACTGTATATATATCAAATTTTATATTATATAGTCTATAGTTTGAAAATCATATTATGTTATATATTAAAGGACATAAAAAATTAAAAATATCAAAAATATATAAAATAAATTTATCTACTGATCAATATTCAGTCGGTAAAAATAAAAAAAATAAAAATATAAAATTAATTTACCGATAGAAAAACTTTTTCTAACTGTAAAAAAATTAAATAATAAAAAAATAATTTACCGACGAAAAAATTTCTAAGTAATTACCGACAACATCAATTTTCATTGGTAATTTTTTTCTAAAAAAGTAAAAAAAAAAGGTTAACAATAAAATAGGTCTCCGTTAGTAAAATAAAATAAATAAATAATAATAATAAAATATATACATGCGCATTTTCCGTTGGTATTACGGCGGAATTAATTACCTCCGTAAAAAATAAAAAAATAAAAACAAAACTAAAATATTTTATAAAAAGAAAATTAAAATTCAGTAAAAAAAACAGAGCACATGATGTCTACAATTTTTAGGTTGGTGATTTTTTTTTGTCTCCAGCTATTTTGTGACATCAATTAATTAAATAAATCGTTGACATGATTTAATGATAGTTATATAGTTTTGTGTTACTAAAATATCGCCTAAAAAGTGTTACAATTAATAAAATATAGTGTTGCCAATAGTGCTTCTTAAATAAAGTAATACCTATTTGCGTTACAAAAGAAATAATAAAAAAAATTATACTTAAAAAGTGTTATTTAAAAGTGTTACATATAAGCATTACATATTGATAAAGTGCTACAAAAGTGTTACATAAATATTGTAATGTAAAAAGTGTTACAAACACGTGTTACATATGTACCTTATGTAAAAGGTGTTACAATATTTGTGTTACCAAATGTCATTTATGTTGTAGTGCTTGTGTGTTAGGAAATTTATTAAGTAGATTTTGATGATACTATGTAAAACTTAAACTAGGAAGTTGGCACCCCATTTTCCTTGTAATTTGTATTGTAACAGATAGGGCTGGAAAAGCTGAGTCAAGTCAGCTATGCCAAAGATTACAAGAAGTCAACTGCGGACTATGTGAAGAGTGTGTGTGA
The DNA here is from genome assembly GCA_016081115.2 of Rehmannia glutinosa. NCBI lineage: Eukaryota > Viridiplantae > Streptophyta > Magnoliopsida > Lamiales > Orobanchaceae > Rehmannia > Rehmannia glutinosa. Next base: position 44,597,196 of record CM071934.1, on the reverse strand, counting down.
GCTGAGTAATGCCATGAAGGAAGTCGAGGACTCGGAGAGGAGAGTCGAAAGTATGTGAAACAAGCGTAAGATGTGTCGAGTTAAGTCAACCCAAGGAACCAAGTCTCAAGTTGAAGTGGCGGTTGAGTTATCCAATGGTGGAGTGACTCAAGTCACCAGGGTACATCTGATTGAGTCTAGTCAAGACAACTGACTTAGATCCGTTGATTAAAGTCAAGAGTATTACTCAATATAGTAATATGTTAAAGTTGTCAGGTCTAAAGTGTGAGTCCCAGAATTATGCAAAAGGAATGAACTAATAGGAAACACTGCACCTTGTGTCAGGCACCTGCAATTCTGCGAAGACATTTAATACGAGGAAGGGTCAACATCAAAGATTGCAGACCAAGACAAGCCAACGAACACAAGTGACATTTAAAATTAGCCCATCTCTTCAACGGGCAAAATTTCAAATGTGCATTATAAAAGGTTGAGGAAGTTATTGAGAAGAGGTTACCTGAGACCTGAACCACGAACAAGCAAGCAATATTCAAGCATCTAACCTGCAATATTCTCACAAACATTCAAGGAATTCCTCAAGCCTGAAACTCGAAGGAAATCGATCCAACACAAGTTGTGAAGGAAAGACAACTTCAAATCTTTTGAAGAGGAAACTTTTGAAGAAATAAAAGGGGTATACTTTCCAAGCTAGGATTTTAGAAAGGTTCCAGGTCGAACAATTATCAAGTTTGTTGGAGGGCTTCGTGATCAAATCCAAGAACTTGAGAAGTGAGCTGAAGTAGCAAGGCAGCTGTCCTGTGAAGAAGTTGAGTTGCAAGAGAAGCCAGCTGTGTAATCAAGGCTGTCTCCAGACCATTCACCGCTTTGTAAAGCGATCATTACATAGTGAATTCCTCCGGGGAGTTGGAGAAGCGAGGATTAGAAGAATTACCCCATTTTCGAACCTCTATAAAATATTTGTGTCATTTACTTTCAACAAACTTACTTTCCTGCACATTTACTTTATATCTGCTGTTAAATATTATATTTGCTATCCAACTGATATATAACAAAGTGCTAAAAATCAAGTGTTTAAAACAAGCTAAAATCTAATCAAAGGGTGTTTGTTAAATCTTCCGCTGTTAAAAACCAATCAACCAAGTTAAGTATTTGACTTGAGCAACCGAGCTATACTATCAACAGCTCTATCGAGTTTGTTGAGTGGGTAACTTAGCGGAAAAGCCAACTTAGTTTTCCATCAAGGACACAATTGTTTGAGTCAACTCTGTTGAATTATTTTAAAAGGACTAAATCGAAGATTTAGTAAGGTTTATTCAACCCCCCCTTATAAACCTTACTTCACCCCCTTGGGACCTACATTGTGGAACTAAATTTGAAATAAAGTTTTTTTTTCTTTTTGAAATGACTATTTGAATCGATTTTTATGAAAAGTATTGGTGATTGCCATGCGTGAAATTTTGCATCTACATGGTTATTACCTCAAAAATAAAATTTGACAAATGGTGTATATGTGATTGTTTCTAGTCATTAGATGCTATATTATTAAAGGTAATTTATTTATTGCAATTATAAATTGTGAAATATTATACTTGTTGTATGTGATGTTGGATGATAACTGAGAAATTGGTGTTGTGATCATTGAAATCTAAATAATTTGAAGTAACTGGTATTTTATATTATAGCTAATAGGGATTTTTTGCAGTTCTTGAAAAGCTTAGGGATTTAATTACAAATGTGAGACCTCATATTTTTGTAGCCATTACCATTTCATTTGCGGACATTAAATCCGGAGCACGGTTTGATTATTAGTTATATTTTGAGCGAATTCGATTATTATCTGTATATTATTAAATAGCTTAAAACATACATATGGTCAAGTAATTTGTTATTCTTGTTAGGGATATTGATTTTTTAAAAATTACCTAACCATATCTTTTTGTTGGTTTGGTACTTTCGAAAGGTATGCCGATTTCCAACTTAGTATCTAGAATTCAGTACCTTTTATAAGTTGGCACCTATTTCATCACGACGATGAAATATTCCACCAAGATCCTTTAAAAGTGATGCGTTCCACCATGTACGCAATACTTGATCAAGTGGATGATACAATCCAAGTTTGGTATAACATGTGAACTTGATGAAGACTTGTGGCGGTTCAACCTCAACTCCAACAAGTATGAATCATAAAGGGCGTTTGCCGAATTAGGTGGAGAAGGATGTAATGGACCATCAGATTTGGATTGAATTTGTACTATCATTTGACTAAGAGGTTAGTCTAACTCCAAGTCATCAAAGCCCACTTGTTTAGCATAATTTTTAGGTCAATTTGTACATAGACGTTTCTAAAACTATGTAGGAACTTTTGTAAAGATGGTATGAAAGTTCTAGAGAAATCTTTTGTAAATATATTGTATATATCTTCGGAATATTCCTAGAGAAGTCTAGAAAACTTATCCCAACCATTAAAAAAATTCAATCACAACCATCCACTTAGAATGTGGAGTAGTATAAATAAAGGCTATGAATACATCTGTAATCCATCTAAGTTATGTAAGCAACTTCGAGTAAATCTAAAGAGTTCTCTTCCAGCTATACTTTTCTTACTTAGCCAGATTTCTATGCTAAGTGAACAAATGTACCCACATCTAAAATCAATCTATACGTATAAAACTATAGAAATACATGTTAAAACCACTTTCCAAATATTCTTCCAGTATAACATTTTGAATTCTGTCAATCTATACATCCAAAACCATATCAATACGTGTTAAAACCATGTTACAAATATTTTTCTAGTATAACATTCTTGAATTCTAGTATGTGGCTTGTATTAGGCATCTAGTAGTCAGGCCTTGTATACCCAACTTTGATGTTTCTTCCAAGAGTGAAACATTTAACAATCTACTCTGTGCATGTATCTCCACATTCTCACGGCGATGAGATCCACATCCATTAAGACAATCCACTTAGTGGTCTCTGAGTCTGTAAGCAATTTTTAAACAACCAATTCCTAAGCTAGCTTCATAACTCTTCCACGAATAACATGTTCATCAACTAAAAATATAGTTTGTTTAGCTGCCTCAACTGTATGTCTCAGTTCGTCCTGTTTAACTTGCTGCTGGTTAATGATATTATCATATTTGATCTGCATATGTTGTTTAACTTCTTGCACATTGCCTTTTATAATCTTATTATTGCCGGTATTTTTTCTTTTTCGTATCTTCGTAGTGCAATATCCGCCTCACGTTCATCAACACTCAAATAGGCCACATGATTGTCGTAAAATAACATTTCAATATTTCAAATTATGCTCCATGTCATGTGTGTTTCACTCAAATTTTCATTTTAGCCTAAATGTAAAAATGATAGTTAAATTGCAAATAGATTTCAACAACATTCCTTCCAGATGATTTTAAGAGAAGTCGAGAATAACCAAATAAGTCAACTTCTCTATTGTAATTAAGAGTTCACCTTGAATGAGATTATCTACAATCAGTGACGAAGCAACCTTGGGGCTAAAGGGGCACTGGCCCCCCTGTAATTTTGAAAAAACAAAATTAAGGGTGTTTTGGTAATTTCACTTTATAACATTAAAAAGTGCACAAAATAGGTAAAAATGGGACAAAGCTTTCAATTCCTTTATTCTTTTTGTTCCCTTTCTATTTTTGAATCTTGAAAAATATTTAAGTCTTGATCATTTTTTTGCCTTTCTCAAAATTTTGTACATTTTCTTTTGCTCCACCATAATATTGAATATGAATTTTGACATTATTCTTTTGTATGTTTATTCGTCTCTTTTGGGATTATTTAAGGTTTATTATCAAATTTCTCACTAAAGAATTCAATATTCGTGATGGATTATTGAATTAACGTAGGGACGACAAAATCCCCATGGGGAACCATTTCTGTTGGTACTTAAATAAAATGATACGGGGAATCCCGATTAATTCGGGGATGGGACGGATATGGCGATTCCCCGCTTCTCTAAAATAGGGGATGGGATAGGGATAGTATTTATATCTCCCGTCCAATCCTCGTCTCGATTTAGATAAAATGGAGATTTGCCATCCGCATCCCCATTCTCTAAATTTATGTGTATATATATATATATATATATATATATATATATATATATGGGTTGAATGTAATGAGACAAGTACCTGTGGTGAGACTGTATGGACTGATCTCAGCCACTATCATAAATCATTAAATGTCTGTGATTAGATGGACAAAATTACCAATAAATAAATAATTTAATCAAAAAAGAGTAATAAGGTAAAACCAACCTTAATTGACAACTAATCTCATAAAAAATTGTTACACAATTGTTGTGAGGCCCCAGATTTTTATACCATAGATGACACGATCCATATATATTTCCTGATATATTATTTTAGTATTCCAGTTAATTATTCTTATATTCACTATTAATTTTACATAATACGATATGTTATCAATATTAACGTTACTCAATTTATCACCTATTTACGTATTAATGCAATTGATTTATGTTATTACTTAAATTTGATGACTATTATCATTTTTCTTACAACTTGATTTGGTAAATTGCTATTTAAAATCCATTCTTTAGTATTCAAAAAATAAAACTCTTGTCGCCATACTTTTTTTTAATGACGACCGTACTTATATTTAGTCATTTTCCATAAAGTCAATATTGCTCAATCGACAAAACAATTTTTTATTTAAAAGAAACTACGTCTTAATCTTTGAGATTTTGAAATATCAATTTCGATAAATTCAATATTTTACTCCAAATTTATTATCCCGAGTTAACAAAAACTTATTATGATTTTTGAAATTCTTGGCATAAGTTAAAGTAGTGTTTGAACTTATTTTATTGAGAAACGATTTTATGCTTTTCAAACAAATTATTTTATTTTATGATCTATTAAAATCATCTATGTAGGTCCCAAGGGGTGTGTTGTAAGGTTTAGAAGGGGGGGTTGAATAAACCTTACCAACGTTTTGCAATTTAGTCCTTTTAAATAATTTCAGAGTTTACTCAAATCAGCGAAGTCCTTGAGGGACAGCTAGGTTGGCTTATTTCAGCAAAGTTACCCACTCAACAGACTCGACTGAGCTGTTGATAGTATAACTTAGCTATGATCAACTAAGACATAGATTAGCAGTTGATTTGGTTTTGATCAGCGGAAGACTTAACACCCTTAATATTTTAAACTTGGTTTTAACACTTGTTCTTAGCAATGTTATTATCAGTTGGTTAGCAATATAACTTAAACAACAGATATGAATATAAGCAGGAAAAATAAAATGATGTAAGTAAATGACGTAACCAAATTTTTATAGTGGTTTGAGGATGGGGTAATTCCTCTAATCCACTCTTCTCCAACTCCTGGAGGAATCCACTAACATATCTGGTTACAAAGTAGTTCACAGTCCGAGACAACCTTGATCACACAGCTGGCTTCTCCTAGGACTCAGCTTCTCACAAGACAATTTGCTTTGCCTTTCTTGACTCCCTTCAAACTCTTGGAATTGATCACACAGCCTTCCAACGAGCTCGAATCTTCTGGTTCGACCTTGAACCTTACTACAACTCCTTCAAGCTTGGAGAGTAGACCCCTTAAGTTTTTTAAATTGTTTTCTTTTCAACTTGATGAAGTATTCTTTCCTTCACTGATGTGTTGGATCGAGTTCCTTCGATTTTAGGCTTGAGGAATGTCTTAGAAAGCTTGAGAGAATATTTGCAGGTTTTGCTTGCTTGATTGCTTGTAAAATCTCTTACAATTCGTTACTTTCTCTCACTTGCTTCCTTAGCCTTTTATAGTGAGGATTCGAAAATATGTCCAATGAAGAGATAAACATAAAATTCAAATCCCACTCGTAGGTTGTTGGCATGTCTTGTCCTTGCAGCATTAATGGGAATTGTACCATATCTTTAATGCTTTGCAGTCTTCCCTTGGTCTCTGCAGGTTTTCAGGTACATCTTATTGATTTCTTGCTTGTTGCACTCTTTCAGCAAAACAACTTTATTGCTGTCAGCCTGACACAAGCCTATTTTCAGCAAAGACTTGACTAGTGTAGACAACGGATCTCTATCAGCTTTCTTCAAATCTTGTCTGCTGCAAACCCCTTTGACATCGATTCCAATCATTATGGAATGACTTAGCTGTCAGTCAGCTGACCGAGATAGCTTTTCTGTCACTCGACTGATTCTTCACTTGGTTTCACACAGTTGAGTCTTCTCTTCAGTTTTCAGTCGACTCTTGTATTTTTCAGTATAGCTAACTTCACTCAGTTCATGCAGTCCTATCTATTACAAATAGAAATACAATGAAAATGGGGTAACAACTTCCTATTCTAAGTTTTACATGGTATCATCAAAATCTAATAATAAATTTCCTAACAATTTCCCCCTTTTTGATGATGCTAAAACTTAATTAAAAAATACACTAAGTAAGTAGTGCAGTAACAAAGAATGTATGAGCTGATTATGTCAATTTTATTGATCATATCATTTTTGTCCTTTACAAAGCTGTTTACATGGTATACACTATACACTGTATCAGAGCTTCTTACAAAGAATTACATCATGTATCAGAGCAAAATTGGAAAGATAAAATTACAAAAAAACTTACAAAATTTGTAGTTACAAAGTAAAGTACATTGAAGGGGTTACAACCGTCTTCAATGCCTTGGTTGCTTCCTTCTTCTCTCTTCATCCTCTGCTCTCATTCTATTTTCATTTGCTCTTCTTCTCTTCTTCTCTTCTTCATCTTTCTTCTTCCTTTCGTATGCGCGCTTAGCAGCAGGGTCATTCATATGCTGCCTTTCATCCCATTCGTGCATAGCTCTCTCATTTTCTACTTCTTGCCTTCTCACAACTTTCTCATTCTTGCGTTGCACTTCTAGATTCGCAAGATGGTCATACCCAGCCCATTAACTGATTCTTTTCTTTTCTGGATCAATAAACCTTGTATCCTTTGGTCTTGGTTGTGATGAAATGCCTCTGCTTCTTCCACCACTACCAAACCTTCCACTCCCTTTAACTGACTCGACTCCTCCTTTGGAAGTGTACTATACTGGTGCCTTTCCAGCTGAGTGACTGCTGAAACTCTGCTGCTTATCAGCTGATTTGCACAAATCAAGACCCTTTTCCCAGTACAAGTCACACGCCTGCAGCAGAGTCAAATCCTTGAAATAACCTTCAGCTTCTAGAGTTTGAAACTCCTCTAGAGATCTGGGCTCAGATCCAGCATCAGGTATCGTGATTTCTCTTGGGGGTTTAATTGCGTTGGGGAATCCTTCAAAAGTCCCGTTGGGATGGGGCATCAAACCTTGCTTTAAAATATTTTATGCGCTTAGAGTTTTTCTCAGCTACCTTCTCAAACTCAGCTTCCATGGCTTTTCTTGATTCCTTGACTGCCATTTCAGCTTTCTCTTCCACTATCAGCTCTTTAGGTAGTCTACTGAGAAGTGAGGCTATGACTTCTCCTTGTTGAGGGGTTTTAGCAAACATGATTTTCGGAGAGGGTTTCTTAATTTAGCTTTCTTCCCCTTGCTTGATTCCCCTATATCTCCTTCCTTATTGCTCCCTAGCCGTTCCTTCAGTTCCGTCATGGCTTCCTCTTCTCCCTTTTAGGCATCATCACCAAAGGGTAGAGTTAGGCCAGGGAACATACCACTCAGAATGAAATCGAGTCTGCTATTTGTAGAATCATGTTTATCATATGCCTTGGAGTGAGATGTTCGGAATTTAGACCGCATAGCTTTATAATCAGCTGCCATCAGCTTCATTTCTATTTAGAGAACCTGAATCTGATGACTCATGTTGGTCTCCAATCTGGCAATCTCATTATTGTACTGCAGCTTGAGCAACTCCATGTCCGACTTATGTGACTAGTCCATCCTGAAAATGTGGTCTCATTGCCTCTACTGGAACTTGAGGTTATCAGAGCTCCAGATCACCATCTTAGCAAATAGGGACTTGAAATACGTGACCTACTCTCGCCTCAAATCCTTCACTTGTCCCATCCATTCTCTTATTCTTAATACAGTGCTTCTGATATCTCCGGTGATTGTGGCATCCCTGTTATCAAGCCTCTGGTCCAAAGATGCAAAGCCATGTTCCATTTTCTCAATCTCAGCACATATGACTTTAAATGTTTTTTTGAAGTCGGTTGTCTCAGCATACTGATCTTCAAGCCATACAACATCAAAGTCGAACCTTATAGGCACAATTTCAGTTTTACCAGGAGCACAGAGTTCTTCTTGGGTACTTGAACATTGCAGCGGGCTTGTTCCGCAGCGAATTCGACTTCGAACGGAATATAGGCTTCAAATGGAAAATATTCCATAAAACGATCCTCATGGAAGATAGGTATCTCCACATCTTGGGTTTGTGGAGCCTTTCCCTTCTCTTTTAATATTACTTCAGCTCTATATGCCTCAGTTGTTTCAGCATCGTCGGTATCTTGAGCAGCTGTGTTAACCTGCTGAGCTGACTGACCCTCAAGTGTCTTAACAGCTTCCTCGGTATCAGTTGTTGCTTCCTTTTGAGTTGTTTGTTCCTCGGCTAACTTATCAACTTCATCGGAGTGTGATGGAGCCATTGGATTTATCTCATCAACGAGTACTGTTGAAAATTATGATTGTTCTGAATCTATATTTGATACTCCCTCCTATTCAAAATAAGTGTCTTTTTAGGAAAAACACATGTATTAAGAATTGTGTTAAAATATCAAATATACCCTTAATTAATAATAAATGCTACTTTGGAATGTTAGTTGGGAAACAATATATTTAAGGGTAATTTGGGAAAGGTTTTTTCTCACCAACATTGAAATGTGAGAAGGACATTCTTTTTGGAAAAAAATTCATGTGCCAAAATGACACTTATTGTGAATAGGAGGGAGTATTGTATATTTGGTATTATTCAGTTTCCTATAATTAGGGGAGTAGATTATGGATATTTGGCATTATTCAGTTCCTAGAATTAGGGGAGTCAATTATGGAAATCTCTAATTTTAAGGGATTTGATAGGTAATCAGTTTTCTTTTCCTTTTTTTGTTAGGTAGGAAACATGTATAAGAAGGCACTAATATTGTATCATCAGACCAAGAAACAATAGAGAAATTCTCTTATTTTCTTCAAGTACAAATCGCATCGGAGCAACTTTATCACTGGCTTGACTCCGAGAGGCATGAGCATCCTCAACTGTGTCTAATTAGATGTATCAATGGGAGTAGACTCAGTTTCATCTTCTGATTCCAGGAAACCGGTATCAATATTTTCCTGCGAATCGTGAAGGGCACTGATTTCTTCTTTTTCATCAGCAACCTCCACATGAGGAGTTGGCTCATTTACAACTTCTTTACCCAAGGAAGTCTGAACCTTCTTTGGGCCTTATATAACCTCACCAGTTTCAACCGCTGGTGGGCCTTGAGCATCCCTGTGTGCAGTCTCAACTGAAGCAGAGTCTTGGACAGATATCACTTCAGTAGACGAAGCTATTTTGGGGTCTTCAGTGACATCATTCAGAGTCTCACCTCCTGTAATTGCACTTTCAGGGCTAGGAGTCTCAACTCTCATGGCCGTCCATCATTTGCCTTAGCTGCAATAACAGCGTCATCGGCCTGCAGTGCAGTTGAAGTCTCAGCTGAGATAGTCTTAACCGTCTGAGCGTTGTTAACTTCACTCTGCTATACATTTAGGTTCTCGCCTTCACCTCCAAGCTTCATAGATTGGTCTCCCATAACATCGTACGACCTAGATATGGTGGTGAGAGTTTCCCCTTCAGCTGGTGCACCAACTGAGTCATGAGTGATGGGGTTACTCAGCATTTGAGACTCGGATGTGGTTCCCTTTGAGTAATTAGCCATGGGGGCAGGTGTCTCAACACATTCTGTAGGAGTTGGCTTGGCTAAGGTGCCCGCTTCGTCACCATCCTTAGCTTCATCGCCATTAGCCCTGGTGCCATTTTCAGAGTGCACTGGGGATGTGGTAGCAGCAATGTTAACAACTATGTTGTGCACGACATCCATAACATCAGGGACTAAAGAGAGTGAAGAAGATTCTCCTGAACCCTCTTGCATTTGTTGCTTGTGCATCTCTTTGGACTCTTTAATAGCTTGTTTGAATTCAGCTTTCTTAGCTCCAACAACAGGGTCTATCTCCTCAATGTCAGTCACTGTTGTTAGTTGAGTCCATGGCATATCTTGGTACATCGGAGAAAGGACAAGTGTGGGGCTTCTTCGACTCTTCAATGGCCTTAGCCTTCTCCAAGGCCCTTTATTTTTCTTCATCCTTCCTTTGATAAAGGATGGTCATGCAAAAGTCGGGATCAAGGGTAGAGATAATGGCTATGTTACCCAAGAAACTCATGAGCTTCTCTTCTTCTTCAATAAATAGTGGGGTTTGAAATTGATACCTAGAGTAACTCAGCTTCCAGCTCCTCCATACCCTTAATCTCTCCTGAATATCAGGATAGGCAAGAGATAGTATAACCACATCATCATCATCTTCTTCTTCTTTTCTGAATGGGGGCGAGTGGAGCATGTTCCTCCTCAGGTTCTCTAGAATCCATCTGAGGGGACTGAATAGTTGTTTCTTCAGTGTGATCAGCTGTCTCGGCTCCATGTTTCTCCACAGTTGTCTCGTGACTAGTTGGGTCTTCAACTTGATCTATTTGATCGACATCGTGATCTTTTTTTCAAGCGTGGTGACCACTTCACCACCAACAATGTCCTTTGACTGCTCTTCAGTCTCTTTCGCAGGCTGAGTGCCGGACTCAGCTTTCTCTAATTCGGACTTCTTATACAGTCTTCTTGTTTTGGTCTTAATAAGAGGAAATTCTTCCTCTTTAGCTTCTGTGTTGGCTTATGGCTCCACCATCTTTATCTTCTTCTTTGCTAGCTGGCTTGTGAGGCACAACTGAGCGTTTCTTCTTCACGACCGAAGAAGGTGTAGATGTATCCTTCTCAGTCTTGGTTGCATGGGCAGGTGCGTCTTCTGGCTCGACTGCTGGGGCAGGAACTTTAATGGACTTGGCTGCTAGGGCAGGTGCTTGCTTGGGATCGGCTGCAAGGGCAGGAGCTTTCTTGGCTGTAGCGGCAGGTGCTAGCTTAGCTGTAGCAGCTCTCTTCTTTTGAGTCAGCTTAGGAGAGAGAATTGGGGCGGTTGCAACTGTGTCTTCCAGAACAGGGTCAGCTGATTCACCCTTGCTGGTGTCAGCTCTTCGTGCATGCGCTTGCTTCTGAGCGCCAAAAAGATTGGCCTTGAACATTTTCTTGTTGACATGAAACGACTTTCCATGTCTCAAGGCAATCCTCTTAGCCTCCATAATATGGCCAATCACCAGGCCATATCCCAATGAGCCTCCAGACAGACCATCTTCCTTAATAGTCTTGTTGATCACATTTTGGCAAAATACCAAAAAAACAAACTCGGTGATTAACTTTCTTTTCTTCCATTATCGCAGCCATCACCACCAGCTTAGATCGAGACAGTTGGTTAAAGCTGCCTGAACTTCATATCGACACATTTGGACACGATGTCCATCAGTTTGTGGTAATCCTCTTTAATCATAGCCTTCTTGGCTGTGTAACCAGACTTTCGCAGCTGACTCTAGGCTTGGCAATATCCTTCCAAGCAGCAGCTAAGTTCACATCTTTTTCAGCGATTTTCTTTAACCCTTCAGAGGGCAGTTTGTAGTGCTCAGCAAGGCCAGCAACAGTAATTTTAATGTCCTTGCTGTGGACAGATGATCGAATCTCACCGTCATGAACTTCCACGTTCACATAGAACACAACAACTTCTTCCAAGTAGGTATGATAATACTCCATCGTGAGAAAATCCTTCAGATCGGACTTCTTAAGCTTCTCCGCAATCTTTCTGACTAGGGCCTTATCAGCACCCTGCTTCAACATTCCTTCGAAGTCGATTGTCGAACATATTAGTAAAGTCGTATGAGGAATCCATTCTGAGAAAATAACCGGTAGATAATACAAAAAATCTTATCTTTAAGAACTAGGGTTTCAGAACTTTCACAGAGAGTAAACTTGCTTTGCTTGCTGAAGACGAGAGTGTTTGTAAGGAGAGAGAAAGGTGGTTTTGGTTTATATGGGACTTGAAAGGACGGTTTTTAGAATTTGAAAAACTTGATCAAAATCCACGATCAGGATTCAACCTTTGGAACCGCATTAATTTCCCCGCATTAAATGCAGCAACATTTATATCCAATCATAGGCTAAACGTGTGCAACTTTTGTACTGACACCATAATTACGTTGATGTAATGTCCAAAACATTCCCGCTCACAAAAAGCGACTGCGTTTTATCACATAGCACATAAATAACTCAGCTATTATCCAAAAGTGACTCAACTCTGCTTCTCTCTTCACATAAAATCACTCAGCTGTCAGCTAACTCGATATAGCTGAATTCTTGTCTTGGCTATTTCACTTGGCTGGAACGTGAAACTTGCTAATTTTCATTTCTCTCTTCTTGGACTCTGTTGATGGAGTCTTCCGAGTCTCCTAACTCAGCTCAATTGGACCTAGCTCATTCTTAAGTTCTTCAAATCTTGATTCACATAACGGCTTAGTGAATATATCAGCTAACTGCTTATCAGTTGAGATGTATTCCAAAGTGATATCTTTCTTTTCAACATGATCTCTTATAAAATGATATCTAACATCAATGTGCTTTGTTCTTGAGTGCAACACTGGATTCTGAGTTATTGCAATAGCACTAGTGTTATCACACATAATTGGAATTTCTCTTTCTTCAATATCATAGTCTCTTAGCTATTGTCTCATCCATAGAACTTGGGCACAACAGCTGCCCACATCTATGTACTCTGTTTCAGCTGTGGATGTAGCTATTGAATTTTGTTTCTTGCTGAACTAAGAAACTAATCCGTTTCCTAGCATTTAACAGTGCACAAGTACTCTTCATGTCCACTCTCCAAAGATACGAAGTCCGAGTATCCTACCGGCTTGAATCCTCCATCCTTTAGATACTATAAGCCAACTTCTTGGCATCATTTCAAATACCTTAGGATTCTCTTAGTTGCAGTCATGTGACTCTCTTTTGGTGCAGATTGGAATCTAGCACATACACCTACAACAAAAGTGATGTCTGGCTTGCTTGCTATTAAATAGAGCAATGATCCAATGAGGGCTCTCTATCTGGTTTGATCAACAACTTTTCCATCTGCATCTATACCCATCTTGACTTATGTATTCATAGGAATCTTTACTGGTGACTTCTCTTCCATACCAAATTTCTTTATTAAATATCTGGTATACTTGGTTTGACTTATGAAGGTTCCATCCTTCAATTGCTTGACTTGAAGTCCTAAGAAGAAAGTCAGCTCTCCCATCATGTTCAAACTTTTCTTGCATGAGGTTTGAGACTTGTGACACAGCTCTTTATTTGCGGATCCAAAGATGATATCATCCACATGTATTTGAACAAGAAGTATACTCTCCCCATCTTGAATTCTAAGAGTGTTCTGTCAACTTTGCCTTTGGTGAATCCATTGTCTGTTAGAAACTGAGACAATGTGTCATACCAGGCTCTTGGTGCTTGTTTCAAATCATGCAATGCTTTCTTGAGCTTGTAGACCTTGTCTTCAATAGTTTTCTGCTCAAAACCTGGAGGTTGTTCAACATAGACTTCTTCCTCTATGTACTCTTCACATCCATTTGATACACAGTGAAGTTCTTGTATGCAGCACAAGCAAGAAACATCCTTATTGCTTCCAATCTGGCAACATGAGCAAATGTTTCATCAAAATCTATACCTTCCACTTGGCAATACCCTTTGGCTACCAGTCTTGCTTTGTTTCTTACAACAAATCCTTTCTCATTCATCTTGTTCATGAATACCCACTTAGTACCAATAATATTTTGGTGGGTAGGCCTTTGAACTAATTCCCAAACTTTGTGTCTTTCAAACTGATTCAGCTCTTCTTGCATAGCCTGAATCCAATGTGTGTCATCCAATGCTTGAGACACATCTTTAGGCTCTATCTGGGAAATAAAACAAGTGAATATTGCTTCATGTTGGGCTCTGGATCTGGTTCTTATGCCATCTCTAACATCTCCAATAATTAGCTCAGGTGGATGGTCTCTCAACCATCTCATATCTGGTTGGAGTAAGTCTGTTGGATTAAGCCACCTTGCAGGTAAGTTGTCTTGAACAACTTATTTATCATCATTCAGTTGTAGACTTTCTAGCTGTCTTTGAGATTGATTATCTCATCATCTTGGTGAGTGCTCTAACATCTGCTTCAACATAAGGACTCTTCTGCATAGTTGGTTGATTTTGCTTCTCAGCTAACTCATCTATGTCTTCTCCATTAACATTAGGTTCATCAAAAATCACATGGATAGACTCTTCTATGACCATAGTCCTCTTGGTTCGCACTCTGTAGGCTTTGCTTTCTGCTGAGTATCCCAAAAAGATACCTTCATCAGCTTTAGTATCAAAAGCTTTTAAGTTGTCCTTGCCATTGTTGTGGATGAAGCACTTGCATCCAAATATCTTGAAATATCCAACATTTGGCTTTCTCCCTGTCCAAATCTCATAGGGAGTCTTAGTCAATTGTCTGTTGATCATACACCTATTCTGAGTGTAGCAGGCAGTATTGATAGCTTCAGCCCAAAATCTCTTAGGTAATCCAGCTTCAGCTAACATTGTCCTAGCAGCTTCCTTGAGAGTTCTATTCCTTCTTTCAGCTACTCCATTCTGATGTGGAGTCCTTGCCGCTGATAACTCATGAGAAATACCATTTTCAACATAATACTGAGTTATAATCCCATTGACAAACTCAGTTCCCCTATCAGATCTTATCTTTATAATGGTTTGGCTCTTCTCATTTTAAACTATGTTCATCAGCTGAGGCAATTTCTACAGTGTTTCTTTGTTTTTACACATGAAAATTATCCATGTATATCTTGAATAATCATATACCACCACTAAGGCATACTTCTTTCCATTGATGATGGCTAGTTCAACAGGACCAAACAAGTCCATATGCAACAAATGCAAAATCCTTGTTGAAGAAGGACTTTGCTTATCCTCGAAGGATGATTTGATTTGCTTTTCCATCTGGCATGCATCACAGATACTTTCTTTCTTGTATATTGAGTCAGACAATCCTTCCACAAGATAACTCCTTGCAAGCTTGTTGATTGTCTTGAAATTCAGGTGACTCAGCTTCTTGTGCCACATCCAACTTGATTCGGCCGTACTCTTTGCTAGCAGACATGTGCTTGGTGTAGCAGTTGACCAATCCACTACAAACATGTTCTTCTACCTTGTTCCTTGTAGCACAATCTCATTTGATTCAGTATCTTTGATCTGGCAAACTCCCTTGTTGAATCCCACATTGTAGCCTTTGTCACAGAGTTGGTTAATGATCAGTAGATTGAAGTTGAGACCTTTAATATATGCAACATCTGTGATCTCCAGGCCATTCTTCTTTATGGACCCTGTGCCTTTAATCTCCCCTGGAGCTTCATTTCCTCCAAATATGACTTTTGCACCTTTGATTTCCTTGAACTTTGACATATTTTTCTTTTCCCTGTCATATGTCTGGAACAACCACTATCTATGTACCAGGTTCCTTGGCACTCTGTTGTTTTTTGAACATGCAATCAATGAAATTAAGTTTAGGTACCCATACTTGCCTGGGTCCTGGGGGGTTAGTGTTATAAGATGCTCCAACCAACCTATAGCCAGATGATCGACTCTAAGAGGTTGCCATCTATCAGTTTCATAATCATAGTGCATATTAGCAAATTTCTTGGGGGTTTAGGATCATACAGATTTCTCTTTTGTCTGTATGCATGTGTATTTGTTTGAGCATTTGCTTTCTTGGGGTAATAGTGGAATTTTTGTGCTTGATGGGTGTTATGCCTGGGTGCATAAGTGTGTTGATAATAACTCTTTTTCTTAGGGAATGACCTTTGTTGAGTTTGAGGTCTTTGCCATTTCGGCTTGTGTCCCATAGGTCTCTGCTGATATTTCACTTGGTTATTCTAATCAACTTGGTTTGGATAGTTTCTACCATTCCCTTCATATGAATTTCTATGCTGAAATCTCTGGGGCTTTTGGTAGCTCTATTTGGCTTTTACAGAGTATTTTTTGTTTAGAGTCTACTGATGGACTTTTCTGAATTTTGTTTCAGTTGTCCTTTCAGCATACTCTATTGGTTTCTTTCATTTTCCCTTATATCCAAGGCTAGTGTGGTTGTGATTATGTTTTGGTGTGGATGTTGGTACAACATAAGATGTTTTGGGTTTTTGGACTCCTTCATTGCTTGAGGATCCTTTCTCCAAAATCACTCTAGGGGTTTGACTATGCACAAAAGAATTGAATCATATGCTTGTCTTGTCTCCACACTCTTTTTCGCTCATTATAAGTTCATCCAATGATTTGGATGCCTTTGTAAATGAAGTAATCACATTTTTAAGATCTTTCTCTCTCTTTTCAAGCAGCTAACTCTGCTTGGATCTTGGCATTTTCAGCCTTCAGCTTGGTATTCTCACCAGCTATGTGACTTAGAGTACTCAACTCTTTAGTCAGCTGTGAGTTTTGGCATTTAAGCTGGCTATTTTCCTCATTTAAAAGTGTGTGTGAGGTTTTGATATGCTCAAAGTCTTTCATCATTTTGCCTAATGAATCATAAAGATCTGTGGGTGATGAAGTGTGTGTGTCACAATCACTATCACTAGAATCTGAATGAGATGAGTTAGAGTGTACCTCATCTTCTTGGTCTGGTTGATCTTGTTCTTTAGCCATAAGACAGATCATGGCTTCTTCTTCAGAATCACTTGAGTAGTCACTTCACTACTCTCTCGAATCCGCTACTTCTTTAGACTTAGTTTGTCTCGTGATCTCAGCAACCAACATGGCTTTTTCTTCTTTTTCTGTCTTCTTTCTCTCAAGACTTTTCTTTTTCTTCCATTCCTATATTTGTTGGTGGTGGATAGGAACAATCAACTGCAAAATGTTCTGGTTGTCTGCAGTTCCAACACAGGTTCTCAGCTCTTTGATCAGCTCTTTTTGTCCTTGGGTTATCAGCTCTCTGATATTCTACCCTTTGATTCTCAGCTCTCTTAGGTGGCCTGTCTTCCCTTGACTTAGAGGGAGCTGAATGTCTCCTGGAGGTTTCACCCTTGTTTCTTTTATAGTTCTTATTGAAGAACTTGTTGAATCTTTTAACCATTAGGGCAATATCCTCCTGGTCTATGGCTTCCTTTGGTTGACTCTCTTTCCATACTTGACTATCGGTCGGTTGTCTTGGGTACAACTGTCTCCTCTTGATCCTTTCTTCTCAGCTCAAACTCATAGGCTTTGAGGTCTGAGAATAACTCATGGTTGGATGTTTTTGAGAGGTCTATTGAATGTCTTAGAGCCATAGTCTTCATTTCCCATTCAGCTGGGAGACTCCTCAAGATCTTCATACACATTTCCCATTTAAAACTCTAACTGTAGAAGGATATTTCAAGAATATGACTCTACCCAAAGCGTGGATCTGTATTGGGAGAAAGGACTCGACTTATGTAAGTCAGATGATAGGCAGCGAAGTTCGAGCAGTTAGCTGACTACCAAAGCACCCGTACAGTACACTCCAAGAGGAGGAGCTGAGTCGCAGCGAGGAATGGGAAGTTTGGCAATGGCGGAAGAGGCAGAGGTACTCCAATACAGCCAAAACCTAAGGATGTTTGGTATGCTGATCCACGGAAAAAGAGATTAATCTAATGGGTTGGGTTGGATGAGCTTTCAAATATAGAGGTGGAAAGAAAGAATGAAGAGAGTAGAAGGAGGTAAGAAGAAGAAAATGAAATGCTCAATCGTGAATGGGAAGAAAGGCAGATGAGAGAAGACCTTTCACCTAAGAGAGCCTATGAGAAGAAGAGTGAGGAAGAAGATAGAAAGCGGAGAAGAGCTGAAGATGACAGAAAGAGAGCTAAGGATGAAATCGCAGTCCATTCACAACACAAGCCTCATAATGAGTTACTCGTTTATCAGGTCCATATGCTAAATGCAATAGGTCCTCATTGATGAGTTGGTTTTCTTCAGTTGATGCAGATGTCACCTGTTAATAGAATTGATTTAATAAAATATTAATGCAAATAAGCATTGTGAAAAAGATGGTAACAAATGTATAACAAAACAAAAAACTTACTTGTTGTTCGAACCATTTCGCAAAAGAATCCCCATGCTTCTTTTCCACATTGGCACAACCATTTTGTTTCAATTCTTCTTTGTGTTCACTAAGTTACAAATAAACAATTTATTTTAAACTTAAAATATGTGACTCACATTCAATTCAATAGAAAATTTGAATAATCTGGAAAGGAAAAAATTCATATGTATGTACCTGATGAATGGTAACACTTCATCACAATTCTTCAAAACATATGCATGCATCTGTTTCAATGGTTTTTCATCAAGAAAGGAGTATACACCTTTTCCAATGAGACGCAAGTTTTCAGAAAATATGGACAAGCTTTGTTTTGATATGTCTGTGCATCTTTCATAATTACGTTCCAATTTATCAAATTGTGTCTCAATATCACTCATATACATCGAGCAAAACGTTAAGCATTCTTCAGCAATATAACCCTCAGCTATTGATCCTTCTGGAAAAGCCTTGTTAGTAACATATTGCTTCAATCTGTACAAATACCTATAAAGAACATAATCAATGAATAAAACTAAATTATAACTTGAATAACAAGATAGCTCATAGTGACTATGAAGAAAATAACTTGCCTTTCAATAGGATACATCCATCGGTATGGTACCGGACCTCCCAAAATTGCCTCTCGTGCAAGATAAACAGGCAAATGCACCATGATATCAAAAAATGTTGGAGAAAAAATTCTTTCGAACTTGCATAAGGTCAAACCAATTTGATCTTGAAGAGATTCCAAGTCAGCTATACTAAGTGCTTTCAAGCACAACTGTTTGAAAAAATTGCTAATGTCATGCAATGCCTCACATACATTATTGTTCAAGATCCCCCGTACAGATATCGGCAACAATTGTTGCAAAATAATATGACATTCGTGAGTTTTCAGGCCTATTAATCGACAATTAGTAACATTAACACGTTTTGACAAACTTGCAGCATATGCATCTGGATATTTCACTGAGGCTAAGAATGAGCACAACTTTCTTTTTTCAGGCATCGATAATGTATAGCATGCATGAGGTATCAAATAAGAATTTCCATCAACTTTCGGATGTAACTGAGGCCTTATACCCAATGCTTGCAAATCAAGTCTAGCTTTAATATTATCCTTAGTTTTTCCATCAATGTCTAATAAGGTGCCAAGAATATTGTCACAAATATTTTTTTCTATATGCATAACATCTAAGTTATGTCGCAACCTTAAAGTTTTCCAGTAAGGTAACCTGAAAAATATGCTACATTTTTTCCAATTTAATTCCTCATTGCGTTTTCTCTTCTTTGGTTGTGTCTTACCAAATGCTATTGTATGGACATGATTTAACTGTTCAACCACATCACCCCTGTCAAAGGAATTGGTTTATCTCTGTTTTCTTTCTTACCATCAAAAGCACTTTTAAAAGCACGCCATTTATGGTCACGAGGCAAGAACCGACGATGGCCCATATAGCATACCTTTTTGCTATTGTGTAACCAAAAGCTTGATGTTTCTTTATTACATATGGGACACGCCAAATATCCTTTTGTGCTCCACCCTGATACTATCCCATATGCTGGAAAGTCATTTATGGTCCACAATAATGTTGCACGTAAGTTAAATTTAGTACCAGTAGAGGCATCATAAGTTTCAATTCCATAATCCCATAATTCCTTTAATTCATCAATCAACGGATCAAGAAAAATATCTATGTCATTTCTGGGAGATGCTGGACCTGGAATAAGCATTGACATAATAAAGAAAGGAGCTTTTAAACATTTCCATGGTGGAAGGTTGTATGGCAAAAGAATTATTGGCCATGTACTGTAAGATAAACTCATATTTGAAAAAGGATTAAAACCATCAGTTGCTAATCCAAGTCTAACATTACGAGGTTCTTGGGCAAACTCTTTCCATTCTTGAGCATCAGCTGGATGCCTTAACATTCCATCATCTGTACGTTTCTCCTTGTGCCATCTCATATCTTGTACTGTTTTCTTAGATATAAATAACCTTTGCAATCTCGGCTTTAATGGAAAATAACGTAAGATCTTTTGAGGAATCTTCTTACACTTCTTTTCACCATTTATGTTATTATCAATCTCATTGAATTTATATCGTGGTGCTGAACATTTTGGACACTCTTCTGCTTTTCCATGCTCCTTTCTGAATAGCACACAATCATTCGCACAAGCATGAATTTTCTCATAGTGTAATCCAAGATCTTGAATTACCTTTTTAGTCTCATAATATGAGCAAGGAAGGGTATCACCAGCTGGAAGTGCCTTCTTCAATACTTCAAGCAACATGGAAAAAGATTTATTGCTCTATCTATTAACAATCTTTAAATGCATTAATGTTACAATAAAAGATAGTTTAGTAAAATTCTCACAACCTGGATATAATTCCTTATCAGCATCCTTTAATAATCGCATAAATCTATCAGATTCCCATTGCGGCACTTCATTCTCACCTCTCATAGACTCTTTTCTGCCCAATCATTTGTTTTTGTTGCTTCATAACAATCTTCCAACATACTTTGCATATCAATGTAATCAGTCTGCTTCCCTAGAGTATCACTTTTTGTTTGTTCATCTAATCCAGGTTGTAGAGTTGGCAGTGGGGCGGGGAATCTCCGTTCCCCGCGGGGATCCACCCCGAACGGGGCGGGGATTCCCCGAAATTTTCCCCCGTGGGGACGGGGATGGGGAATTTTTTCTCCCCGTTGGCGGGGACGGGGATCATACTCCCCGCCCCGCGGGGATCCCCGCCCCGTTCCCCGAGGGGAACCGCATATTAAATATATAATATATTATTTATAATATTATATAATATGTTATAAATAATCCATATTAAATATAAAAAATGACAAAATATTTAATTTATTTTTTAATGAGTGGTTTATTAGTTTTTTTATATAATTTATTAATATTAAAAATAATTATTTTCATATGCAAAAAAAATAAAATTAAAACGGGGAGCGGGGATTCCCCGCGGGGACG
Organism: Rehmannia glutinosa; assembly: GCA_016081115.2. NCBI lineage: Eukaryota > Viridiplantae > Streptophyta > Magnoliopsida > Lamiales > Orobanchaceae > Rehmannia > Rehmannia glutinosa. The sequence goes on along the minus strand of CM071934.1, from coordinate 44,576,025 downwards.
GGGATGGGGGGGAAATTTTCCCCGTTTGTCTCGCGGGGACGGGGACGGGGGTTCCCCGCGATCGCGGGGACGGAGATGGGGATCGCTCCCCCGCCCCCGCCCCGCCCCGTTGACATCCCTACCAGGTTGGTTATTTGTTTCTTCTTCATCGGAATACAAATTTTCATCATCAGACTCACCAAGTTCCTCACCATGGAGAACCCATGTAACATAATGCTTAAGTATTCCATACTCACATAAATCAGCTTCAACATCATCTCGACTTCGAAAACGGAGATTATTGCATTTCCTACAAGGACATCTAATGTGTTTCCCTGGTTCAGTCGAAGAATAAGCAAATTCTAGGAATTGTTGAACTTCATTTTCATATTGAGGGAGCGTCCTATTGTCAAGAGTCATCCAACTTTTATCCATTTCGAATTCTACACATGTACAATAAAGTATCATTTAAGACGTCCACAAAAATATTGATAATTGATATTGAGAGAGGTTGATAAGTTTTGGACTTTTCAAAAAAACACATGAAAATCCACAGAGAAAAAGTACGTTTCTTATCATGTAACCATACTATTAGATAATATTGTTGACAGAAAAGGAATAACACAAATTTGACATTATAATTTTATAAAATTCATTGAAGTCACCGAGTGACTTTTTAAAATTTTTAAGTAACAAAAAACTTTTGTCAAATACTTATAGCGAGTAGTAATGATTACAAATATAGGTAATGAATTAATATAATCTCCAGATTTGATTCCTCCTTTGGATTTTTCGATATATTGCACTCATTTTATTATATCACGCAAATTATTTAACAAATATTTCTAACTTGAAGCTTAATCATTAGCATAACCATATAAGGCTAACTAAGGTTCTTTTGAAATATTCATTACCACATACAGATTGGTAATGACAAAACATAACTCTCGCGCACGCACAAAAACACATGTATCATTTTGTATTCATATCGTTGAATATTTCGGATGTTATGCAATAGCTAACTCAAGTTGCTTGTTTGACAACAAGGAAACGTTTCTTGGAGGACTACCTTTCAATAAAAATAGGGCTAAGAGAGGTCTATCACTACTAAAGGTCTTGAGCCATCCAATCTGCTTGAAGTACTTTGTTTGTCTTATCCTTTATAAACTCAATTTTCAAAACTTGTGCATATTGAAGTTGTGGATTTAGTCTAATATTTTCCAAGTAATAGATTAATAACATCAAATATTTTGGAAAAAACAACCCTTAAATTTTCAAAAGATTAAAATATTTGTAATTAAGTCCCACAACCAAACCAATCTGATTTCAAAACAACTAACATTGCCAGAGACCATAAGTTACATAAAACTACTTTAATGATTCAGCATAAGTTAATTCACATAAATTAGAAAATAATAAGAAATAAATTAAATGAATTGAAGAAGTTAATTTAATAATACCTGTTTTTGGATGGCTAGGGCATAGGTTTTGAAACTAATTACTTGTGAATTTTTTCTTCTTTTATGAAGAGTTCCCAATGGTTACACCTATTTGTGTACTGGCGGGCAATGATGTCAACCGAGGACGGCGGAAACTTTTTTTTTGATCGGTAAGAGGACGGCGGAGTTGTGATGCTGAAAGAATGAGAAGGAGAGAGATACAGAAATGAGAGAACAGGGGAGAAGAATGGGCTTTCTCTATTTTGTTTTAATTGTTTTAAATTCTAGTTTTAGCTTTTTAGATTACTATATATATATATATATATATATATATAGCATATATGTTCATTAAAATATAGTTTGGGCATACTAAATTATTACTATTATTCCAAATAACGAATCAAATTATCAAATTTCGCCGTGCATTGGAATCAAATTATTGGTACCAATAGGACAATTTGGCAAAAAAATGTGATTTCTTCATATAACTTTTTGTTTTTGTAATTTGATAGAATATTGAGTTAATTAATATATAAGCAACATGCATGATATACCATCTTTCACTAGGAGAGATTAGAGCTGGCAAAATGTTTGATCAAGGCGCCCCGATATTTCTCGGGCTATGAAAATGCTTGGCCTAGTCAGCCCATGTGTACATTTTGTACACAAAAATAGTCTAATTAGGCTAAAAGTCGGGTCAATAGTGACTGCCAAATATGTTCAATTGTTAGCCCTAGAAATTCATGGCCCTACCTTGACCCAAATCTCGGGTCAGGCTGCATTTTATCAGCACTAGGATATATGGTATTTGATTTTACTTATTATAGGTGAGGTCAAGGGTTCAAACCTCAACCCTCCCATACAATCCACTTTGTAAATGTTTGAATTTTTCTTTTTTAAAAGATAAAACCAATATGCATGATATATTCATACTTATTTGATCTTTTTTGAAGTAGACCTAAATATTCAATTAGAATCTATAATAAGTAAAATTTATATTATAAAACCTTAATGATTTACATATAATACAATTTATTAATAAAAAACATTCGTAGTACTTTTTACATATAAGTCTCACTGTATAAATTTAAAATTAAATACAAAAACTATTTTTCAAAAAACTTAAATAAAACTGAAAGTGAGCATTTTTGAATTTTTCCTCAAAAAAACTTATATTAATTTAAAATGAAGTATTTTATTGATTCAAAATCATTTTTCATCTGTGCAGGATCTCAACTTAGATTTTTACTCTCATCTTTCTTTATATGTTACTTTTCATTATAATTATAAAATATAAAATAATAAATTTAATAAAAACTAGTTGCACAAGTTAGTGACTAGAAAAATATAAAAATATTGTCACAATTTTCTTTAGTGAACAGAGGCAACTTGGAAAGTTGTCGCTCTTACGTACAACATTTGACTATTATTATTTCCATTGAAATTTATGTGATAAAATTTAGAGGCAATAAAAATGTGGTCACTAATACTCAACAATTTTAACCATTAGTGACATTGGAATATAGTATCACAAATTTCCTTTTCAATTAGTAATGACTTTAAAATATTGTCACTATTCTGAATTTCAATAGTGACAACGTTCATATTCACGCCAAAACTAATGTCTGCTGATGTCGCCAATTTTTTTTTGGCAAAATTTATTGACAATAGACATATCATCACTAAAGTCGAATACTTCAATAATTAGTGATATTTGGAAATACTATCACAATGTTCTTCTTTTTTTTAGTGATGATGTAAAATGTTGTCACTATTTTAAGTAGAAATTGTGACAAATATTTTTTCCTCCGACACGAAAAATTGAAACCAAATATTCAAGTGACAAAATTTTTGTGACGGAAAAAAATTGTCACCGATTCTAAATACTTCTAACAATTAGTGAAGAATTTAGATATTATCACTGTTTTATGTAGTATTAGTGACAACTATTATTTCCCGCCAACACCAAAAGTGGCGCCAAATGTATAGTGACAAAATATAGTGACGATAAAAACATTTGTCACTGATATTCAATAGTTTCAACCATTAGTGACATCGAAAAATATCGTCACAATAAACATACATTTAGTGACGACATTTACATTATCACTGAAATTTTCGTCACTATATGCACTTTTTCTTGTAGTGTGATGAAGTGTATGTGTCACAGTCACTATCACTTGAATCAGAATGAGATGAGTTAGAGTGTATCTCATCTTCTTGATCCTTTTGATCTTGTTCTTTGGCTATGAGGCATATCATAGCCTCTTCCTCAGTATCACTTGAGTAGTCTGCTTCATTACTATCCGAGTTTGCTGGTTTCTTGCACTTGGCTGGTTCAACAGTCTCAGCAGCCAACATGGTTTTCTTCTTTTCATGCCTTCTTTCTCTAAAGACCTTTCTATCTTCTTCATTGCTGTATTTGTTGACTGGAGGATAGGAACAATCAACAGCAAAGTCTCCTGGTTGTCTGTAGTTCCAAACAGGTTTTCAGCTCTCTGCATATCAGATCTCTCAGTTCTTGATTATCAACTCTCTGATATTCAGCTCTCTTGGGTGGCTTGTCCTCCCTTGCTTTGGAAGGTGTTGAATGTCTTATGGAGGTTTCACCCTTGTTTCTTTTATAGTTCTTATTAAAGAACTTGTTGAACCTCTTTACCATAAGATCAATTCCCTCCTGGTCAATGGTTTCCTTTAGCTCAGCTTTTCACTGGCCAACAATGCAGATGTCTTGGGTACAGTTGTTTTCTCTTGCTCTTTTCTTCTCAGCTCAAACTCAGAAGCTTTGAGATCTGCGAATAGCTCATGATTTGATGTTTTGGAGAGGTCCATGGAATATCTCAGGGCCATGACCTTCATTTCTCATTTAGCTGAGAGGGCTCTTAATATCTTCATGCACATCTCCTTCTGAGTGTACTCCTTCCCAAGAGCTGAAAGCTCATTTGTAATCTATGTGAATCTGGCATCCAGCTGATCCATACTCTCACCTGCAAGCATTTTAAAATTTTCAAATTTTTGAACAACAACAATTAATTTATTCTCTTTAATCTGTTCTGATCCTTCACAAATCAGGGTTAGCTTATCCCAAATTTCTTTGGCTGATTTGCATAATTTGACTTTGTTGAACATAGCCTTGTCCAAAGTCTTGTAGATGATGTCTTTGTCAACATTGTCAAGATTGTATCTCTTCATATCCTCATTTGTCCATTCACAGTGTGGTTTCTCAACCATGACTGGTCTAGGCTCTGCTACGGCATCCTCTCCTTCGTCTTGAGGTGCTCTTATTACAGCAATGTTGACTTTAAAGATTTGCAGTGGCCCATCTTCTATCACTAGCCACATCTCATCGTGCAAAGCTGATAGATGAGCCTGCATACGAATTTTCCAGTCATCAAACTCTTCCACAGAGAACATGAAAATACGAGTTAGATTTGCTTCCATGATAATAACTTTGCTTTTGAAATAAACACTTTGAAAATACAAGTGTTATATCTTTTGAAAAAGATCGAGATCTAGTTCAGTAACCAGTGCGGAAAGCTCAATGAACCAACTGCTCTGATACCACTTTCAGGTCCTAAGAGGTGTGTTGTAAGGTTTAGAAGGGGGTTGAATAAACCTTACCAATTTTTTCCAATTTAGTCCTTTTAAATAATTTCAGAGTTTACTCAAATCAGCTAAGTCCTTGAGGGACAGCTAGGTTAGCTTGCTTCAGCAAAGTTACCCACTTAACAGACTCGACTGAGCTGTTGATTGTATAACTTAGTTGTGATAAGCTAACACTTAGATTAGCAGTTGATTTGGTTTTGATCAGCGGAGACTTAACACCCTTGATGTTTTAAACTTCTTTTTAATACTTGTTCTTAGCAATGTTATTACCAGTTGGGTTAGCAACATAACTTAAACAGCAGATATGAATATAAGCAGGAAAAATAAAATGTTGTAAGTAAATGACACAAGAAAATTTTATAGTGGTTCGAGGATGGGGTAATTCCTCTAATCCACTCTTCTCCAACTCCTGGAGGAATCCACTAAGTAACAAATCTGGTTACAAAGTAGTTCTCAGTCTGATACAACATTGATCACACAACTGGCTTCTCCTGGGACTCAGCTTCTTCATAAGACAATTGTCTTGCTACTTCAGCTCCATTTGAACCCTTGGAATTGATCACACAGCCTTCCAACGAGCTCGAATCTTCTGGTTCGATATTGAACCTTACTATAGCTCCTTCAACCTTGGAGAGTAGACCCCTTAAGTTCTTTAAATTGTTTCCTCTTCAACTTGATGAAGTATTCTTTCCTTCACTGAATGTGTTGGATCGAGTTCCTTCGATTTTAGGCTTGAGGAATGTCTTAGAAAGCTTGAGAGAATATTTGCAGGTTTTACTTGCTTGATTGATTGTAAAATCTCTTAGAATTCGTTACTTTCTCTCACTTGCTTCCTCAACCTTTTCTAGTGAATTCGAAAATATGTCCGTTGAAGAGATAAACATAAAATTCAAATCCCACTCGTAGGTTGTTGGCATATCTTGTCCTTGCAACATTAATGGGGATTGTACCATGTCTTTAATGCTCTGCAGCCTTCCCTTGGTCTCTGCAGGTTTTCAGGTACACACTATTGGTCTCTTGCTTTTTGCACTTTCAGCAAAACAGCTTTATTGTTGTCAGCCTGACACATGCCTATTTTCAGCAAAAACTTGACTTGTGTAGACAACGGATCTCTATCAGCTTTCTTCAAGTCTTGTCTGTTGCTAACCCCTTTGACATCGATTCCAATCATTATGGAATGACTTAGTTGTCAGTCAGCCGACTGAGACAACTTTTCTGTCACTCGACTGATTCTTCACTTGGCTTCACACAGCTGACACACAACTAAGTCTTCTCTTCAGTCTTCAGTCGACTCTTCTATTCTTCAATATAGCTGACTTCACTCAGCTCATGCATTCCTATCTATAACAAATAGAAATACAAGGAAAATAGGGTGTCAACTTCCTATTCTAAGTTTTACATGGTATCATTAAAATCTAATAATAAATTTCCTAACAATCTACTACTAATTTAATACATTAACCGGTTAGATATCTCTTTTAGCAACTAATTATTTTCTTGTAGCATAATATTTATTTAAATTATTAATTTTGAAAATTATATTTATATATTTCGAAATAATTTTTATAATTTGATTAATTGCTTGATTGATATATGACTTGTATTATTGGTTCTAATTCTATTTAATACCTTAGATTATAAGTGATGATACTACTTGGGAATTACTAGATCTTCCAAGTCGTGGCTCCCAATTTTGGCGCGTGACTGTTGTGGTATCAGAGCTCGGTTTGTAAGAAGGAAACTTACACTGAGCTAAATCAGGATAGGATCCTCTGCCTTGGAATTGAGTTACCACTACTAGATGACCTATGTTGAATTTAGATGACTATTTGAACTATTATTGATCATCATAGTATTAAATATCCAGATATTGTTCGATTTGGGCATTAGGTGATTAGAAATTATTTGATCTGAAAGGTATAATGCCCCGATATGATGAGACTTGAAGGATATATGTTATCACTTTATAGTATCTAATTTGACTACGTGATATGTTATGAGATCTAGATGCTTAGTGATATTACTTTGAAAAATGATAATATGGGAATCACTAAGTATAATTTACAGATTGTAGTGTCATTGTGTTATTCTTTCCTAAACACTTATGTAATCTTAAGTAATAGAATTTGACCCGTAGTTTGGGCATCACAATTAAAATATTTTCAGAAAGTGAATATGGCAGAATCTCGACTCGATGTCGCTACTAAGTATTTTCTAAGTTATGATGTTTGACTTGCGAACTAAGTTTGGGATAATGATTATCTGGGATTATTCGGAATACTATTGCGATTTAGACACCTATATGTAAATTAGTTGTTACTTTAGTTGGTTGATTGTGACTTAGTTGTCAATTACTTAAGTGTTGGTGTGAAGCCCCGATTTTTCCGAAGCTATTAGTTGATCCTTATTGTTGTTTATACTTTTGATCGACTATTTTACCGCATCATTTTGACGGGTAATTATTAATAATATATACATTTTGTATTTTATTTCATTTTATTTAATTACTTGTGATCATGATCATCATTAATTCTATTCCTCATTTATGACCACTTGATTGATCATTATTACTATTTTTGTATTTATTAGTCACCTTAGAATTTTAAGAGACTATTTATTTTGGAGACTTTTACCTTATAGAATTAAGATTTTGATTTAGATTAAGTGATCATGAGACTTACAAGTGATCAAAGAAATCACTAATTATTTTGGAGATTGATATATTTCATCTATTATCATCAAATTTGGGACAAAAAAATATATGGAATTACCATTTTGCCCTCATAGTGGACGGCCATGGTGGTATTTTTGGGATAAAAATATCATCCAACTCTTGTACACCTACACCATATATTAGTCATCTTGTGTATAATTATATCATTAATTCAAACATTATACACATCATCTTATACACCAATTCTTTATTACTATTTTCCTCAACTTATTCCCACTTAACCAACATTCTTCTCAATATTCCCCAACACCATTCAAACCCATACTTTGACTTGCATTTTGTCTCCATGCAAGAGACAAATTACAAGACACAATTTGAACAAAATCCTCTCCCTCTCTCTCCATGAAGTGGACGGCCATATGGCCTAATTTTGTCAAAATTTTTATCTCAAAATTTCACCAACACATTTGATCTTCCAAACCAATTCTCCTCCTTCTCTCTAAAAACTCCCAACTTCTCTCTATTCTTTCTTTCACTTTCTTCTTCCATACTTAGAAAATTTCCAACATTTTCCTCCATATTCTTCATAAAAATCGAAACCATCATCATACAAGGTAAGAAATTTTAGCTTCAATCCATTTTTGGATATCACATTATTCATCTCTTCCACCTTCTTAACTTAAGTTTAAATTTGGTTTTGGAGGTACATTTAGTAGACTTTGAAGGTTAGAGCTTGACAACATTTTGAAGAAGGACCTCAAGCTTGAAGAAGAATATAGTAGAGAAAATTTGACTACAAGGCAAGAATTGTGTACTAGACCCCTTCTTTCCTACTCTTCCGATTTTTTTCAAATTTTAACACCCCTTTTTCATTTTTGAGAAATAGGGGCTGACCTTAGGAGATTTTTGGAGTTGAGCCAAAATTCCAATTTTTGAGTTTCAACTAGTCTCCAAACATCTACTACACAAGGTAAATTGTAGTCCCTTTCATTTCCTTATTTCCTTCTTTTTCTCCTTAATTTTTCTCTCATTTTTCTAACTCCAAATTTTGATATTTTCTTAACTTAGGGGCTGACCTAAGAAGCCTCATCCAAAAATTGTGAAATTATCCTTTATTTCACAATTTCCAAATTTAAGGTGGGTGGAAAATTATTTTTCCAACTTTTAGGTGTTTTGATTAAATGCATGTAGAAACTTTAATCATGAGCCTTGAGATATATATAATTATGTATTGCATGTCAATTTTATAATCAAATCATGAAAATTCTCAAGAGTTGCTCAAAATTACTATTTATTGAATTTTAGGTGCATGCATGTACACTTTAATGCTTTAATTGATGAATTCTTGTATGTATTGGACATGCATGTGTATGATCTTTAAAATATATGTTTTGGATGACTTATAACCTGGAAAAGTCGAGCATAATTGATTAAATTTCAATTTTGGACTTAAAAATGCAAAAATGGAAAGTTGGTGGACTAAATTGCAAGAAAATAAAAGTTAAAGGACCCCTCTGCAAATTTTGAATTTTGGGACTGTACTCAGGTTCAAAATGACTTTTGGACATTTTAATAAAGTTTTAAGAGTTTTAAGTTAAATAAAATCAACCTTTAAAAGCCCAAGGACTAGATTGTAAAATTTTGAAAGTTTAAGGGCTACTTTGCAATTTTTAAAACTGTACCAGACCTAAACTTTATAAATTGAAATTTTTACTTTTAAGTTACTGGGAATGACACATTTTAAAAGTATTCCAAAAATCCAAGTGGTTAGGGCTTGGAAAACAATTTTACTAAAATTGAGGGACTAATGTGAAAAATATTAAACTTGAGGACCCAAATGAAATTTCCAGGACTTATGCAGCCCATGCACCTGGAAATACTAACTTAACTATAACTTAATTATATTTTGGACCCCAGGTTCAAATTTCATAACAATTGGACCCCTAAAAGCCTTAAAGGCAATTATTTTAAAATGGGACAAAAATGATATTTTCAAAAGTTGAAGGACCTACACATATTGCTTTTAAAAACTGCTTTTGTCCCAATATCTTACTAACCTTAGTGACATTTTCCAACTGGAACCACCTTAAAAGCCCTTCCGGCTTGTGAGTTCCGAATTTTTAAAACTTAAGGCCCGAATTGGCAATTTTTACAAATTTGGGGCCAATGTGAGATTTCTACAAAAACTCGACCTCAAAACTTTAAAAACCTGAATCTCTGGACAATTTGAAGAATTTAGAAACTGACCTCATAATTTTTCAAGGTCGGGATATTTAATCATTCAATTTTTAACCGCAAAAGTGTTAGTTTTTACAAAACGGGGCTAAATTACAATTTTCCTTTTATAAAGGACCTCACTCAAATTATTTTCTCTTTTACTAAAATTGCCATGGACTCTCTGACTTGGGGATTTAATTTAAGTATTTTACTTTTCCAAAAACCCCTGACTTATCGGATCAATTTGACCGATTAATACCCGATCGCGGAGCGACTTCCTCGCCTTGCGAATTGAATCTATAACGGGACTTATGTCCCACCCAATTTTCAAGATATCGAAGGTTGCTTATCCTTCCGATAATTAGCTTCATCCAAAAACTCCACCAACGCCATAATTGCCACTCGCGTTTTTCAAAAATTTCTCCTAAATTGCTTCCCTAAATCAATAATACTCATTGCTGGTTGATCGCCTGTAATTGTAATTACTTTCCGCTCGAGTCAACTTGGTGTGTCGAGCTCACACTCGGAATGGATACGTCGGGGGGGAATGGGCAAGGCGCTCGGCTGCTATTCCACTCTTCCCCATCGCCCTAATCCCGCAACCGAGGGACGGAGTTTGTCCAAGGGAAGCGGGTCGTAAAGATCGAGGTATAATCATGATTATGACAGATCCGAGCCTCGCCGGCTCCACGGGATTTTGTCTTTGCCTACGGAGCGATAAGGTGCGGTCTTGGACCATATCCGACCGGGAGTTACAAGGAAGAACGAAGGAATCGCTGTCGATCCACACGATTAGGAGTTATCGCCCCGTTTTGGTTGGCGTTACATTTCCGCACGCAACCGCTACTGCTTTTTGCATTGGTTGGCGCTACAAACCGTGACGCAACCATTATTTGCCCCGCATAGGATTGGCGTTACACTTCCGCACGCAATCCTACTGTCTTATTGTTTCACATAGTGCTTGTGTGACCATGAATCGCATTTTCTTGAATCGTATAAATATATTATTGTATTATTTTATCACGACGCTTGTGAACGTGTGTGTGAAATCATGCATCATACTCACGCGTTTTTTCATATAATGTTTTCTCACATTAACTATATTGCGCCACACTCGCATTACGATCACCCCATCCACCGAGATTTTTGTCTCATCCCCACTTGTTTTCTAACCTTAGATGAGGATTTCGTTGGAGATGTTGAACCGGCTCGGATTGAGACCTTGTACTACGTTTGTTGGATTTCATCGCTTCTTGTTATTGATTGGACTCTTTTCTTATTATGTTGTTGTCGGACTTTTGTATTCTAATCAATTCGGGTTTGTAATTGAGGGGCGTATGACCCTTTGACTTTAAGTTACTACCTTGTTGAATTTAGGGTTGTAATTTGGATGATGGAATGTAGACTTTAAGTGGTAACTTGTATCATGTTATTTTTTTCACGCTATTTAGACTATGTCTTATGGGTTCTCATTGATATTGTCCGGATTGTTGGTTCATTTGTATTTAAGTTGTGGATCGTTCGTCGCGTCCCGTTTGGGGGCGGTGACAAGAAGAGTGGTATCGAGCTCGGCTAGTAAGATGGAAACTTACACCGAGCCGACCCGAGGATAGGACCCTGGATCCGTGTTTTGGGTAGTACCGCGACTTGACTAATTAAGTGTGAAATCGATTTCAAATTGGCATAGAACCGTCTTATTGATATTTGAACTAAGTTAGAATGCATACCTTGAGATTTCATAATCATACTTGTCTTGACTTAGTTGATTTTGAGTGATTTTCCTTACTCATTCTTCCTTATTCTTTTCTTATCTTTCCTTTACCTTTGGTGATCCGCCTTAGTTTGTTTTATCGGGATGGAGCCGACGCCGCCACGTGGTGGGATGTATTCCATGCCCGTCCGAGCGGGAATATTACCGGCACGGGCGATGATTCATTGGCACCGGAAAGCGAACGCGCGACCACATAACTAGCCCGGGAGAGCGCCAACGCAACAGAGACCTGACTCAGCGCTTGGCGATAAGCCAAGATGAGAAGAACAAACTGACCACTGTCATCAAGGACCGCGATAACACCATAAGAGCGCGGGAGGATCCCGAGGAGGATCCGATCGACATTGGAGAGCTGAGGTCGCTCCACTCGATGAGGCTCGGGGATTCGAGCGGTGGTTGGACTTTGTGGATTGCCCGAGGTTGAGGCGCCACCCGGCCCGACCCGCCCCGATCATAGACATAGCTGCGAGCGATGATGATGGCGATCTCACTGATTAGCTAGCAGATTGTCAGATTGTACTTTTATTGTTGTAGCTGTGTAATCCAGTGTTGTACCTTACATTATTGAACTAGATTCGGATGTATTTTGATTCCATGTATCCGACTTAGTATTCTCAATGATGTACTTTGGGTGTATTCAAATTTTATATTAATGGATATACCTTTTGCTATTTATTCAGTGTCTTGTGCATGATGTTACTTTCTCTACTATGTCTTTTGCTTTACGCGAATAATTATTGTATTCATTTACTCGCAAATCGCAACTAACACTTCAAGATACAGAATGGCATAACATCGAGGACGTGGGAGACCTCGTCGCGTCCCCATGAGGAGACGACGATGTACCCAGGGATCGGGTACCCTCTCGGAATTGCCACCACCTCCTCCACCCTGTTGCAGAGACAACTGACCGCACAAGCCTTGCAAAGAAAAATCGGTGTTTATGAGGCAAAGCGAGCCTCAACCCCGTGCCCGAACCCGCCGAGAGGCGAACGATCGCACATTGGAGCGATTCTGCGGTTCGACCCACCAACCTTCTTGGGGGATCCGGACGATGTGAAAGCGGAAGAATGGATAGAGAAGCTAGAAAATATCTTCAATGCTCTTCAATACTCGACGAGCAGAGAGTCACACTCGTATTTAAATCCGGAATAAATTTTGCTAGAGATCGGTGGAGGGCGTTGAAAGGAGATGGGAACAGGACCGGGTAATCGATCATGGGGAAATTTCTTGGCTGAGTTCAATGAACAAGTATATTCCCAGGTCGTGAAGGAAGCACGCCAGGGATGAGTTCCATAGATTGAGGCAAGGAACTGTTGTGGCTCAAGATGAAGTCAATTCCACCGATTGTCCAAGTATGCTCTGGGGACAATCGATCAAGAGGATAAGCTTTACAAGTTCACTCGAGGATTGAAATTGGAACTTAAGAAACAGATTGTTGATCGTTGAATGGCAACCTACTCACCAGCGGTAAAGCGGCTCTCCGCATTAGTCGGGATCAACCGTATTGGATAGATTCAAGCAGAGTAGGCCATCGAACAGTTTTAAGAGGCGGCTATGGGACAACCATCTAAACCGCTTTGTTAAGTTCGAAGGGACCGGTTAACGGAGGACAGAGACAAAGAAAGAGACCAAGACAAGGAAAGCGGGTCAAGAATGTGCGCATTGCGTAAAAAGGACATATTGCCGACAAGCTGTTGGCGTAAACAAGGAAGGTGTTTGCGTTGTGGTAGTAATCAGACTACCGCAAGATTGCCAAGTACAATGATCGACCTAAACAAACGCAACCACGAAGCCGGAAACGGCCAAGGTAATCGGCGAGGATGCCCGCTCGAGCATTTGCACTAGCCGGACGGGGAGGCTCCGGAGGCAACATACGTGGTGGAAGGTACGCTTCTAGTATCTAACCACTACGCTAAAATATTGTTCGACCCTGGATCAACGCATTCATTTGTTGCACCGAATTTTTACACAAACCGCATGCATGCATGGAACATATGCCTATATGCTTAGAAGTGTCAACTCCTATGGGTGCAAGTCGGATAATGATATTATCTATAATGCATGCGAAGTTAAGATTCTTTGAGATAAACTTTCTGCCGATTTGATCTTATTACCTATATCCGAATACGATGTAATATTGGGAATGAATCTGGTTATCTACACACCATGCACAAATGGACCGCCATAACAAGTCCATTAAGCTATGTGAACCGGAAAACCCGAAGTGGAGATTTCGGGAAGGGCACGAGTTAAGATTGCCCCAATCATTTCAAAGCAATGAAAGCGAAGAAAGCGATCACTAGAGGGGCTCGGGGGTACTTGGCGTTTGTAATTAACAAACCCAATGTTGAGATACAAATCAACCAAGTACCTATAGTATCAACATATACTGAGATGTATTTCCACAAGAACTCACCCTTTGCCCCTCCGGATAGGGAAGTCGAGTTCACCATCGGTGTTGCCGGGGGCCCCGATTGCCGAACACCGTATAGAATGGCTCCTCTTGAGTTACAAGAGTTGAAAACGCAATTCTGTAAAACCGATGGATGTGGGATTTATCCGACCAGCACGTCTCGTGGGGAGCACTGTGTTGTTCGTCAAAAAGAAGGATGGCACATTAAGATTATGTATAGATTATCGTGGTCTTAATAGTGTGACCATCAAGAACAAATATCCCTCCCGAGGATAGACGAACTATTTGATCAACTTCAAGGAGCAACGGTGTACTCAAGTTTGATTTACAACAAGGATATTACCAATTGAAAATTCGCGAAGGAGACATTTCCAAAAGCGCATTTCAAACCGGTATGGACACTACGAGTTTGTAGTAATGCCTTTCGGTCTAACGAATGCACCAGAAGCATTTATGGACCGATGCATCGAGTCTTCCAACTTTATTTGGATCAATTCGTAGTGATATTCATTGATGACATACTAGTATACTCTAAGTCTGCAGAGAAGAGCACGAACGTCATCGAAAAATCATTTTAGAGACACTACGAGCATAAGCCGTATGCCAAATTAAAGCAAGTGCGAATTTTGGCTTAGTGAAGTCGCATTCTTGGGACATATAGTATCCGACACTGGGATTGCGGTAGATCCTTGAAGGTACGGACGGTGGTTGAATGGAAACAACCCGAGTCAGAAGCGAAATCGAAGTTTCCTAGGACTATTTGGATATTATCGAAGATTTATCCAGGACTTCTCCAAGATAGTTAGGACCACTCACTCGACTAACCCGAGAAGCAAGTCAAGTTTGAGTGGAATGACAAGTGCGATACGAGTTTCAAGAGTCAAGAACGACTTACTACGACTCAGTCTTAGCCCTTCCAAAGGGAAGAAAACTTTGTCGTCTCTGGTGATGCATCAAAAGAAGGACTAGGAGCGGTGCTTATGCGGGGAAGGAAAGGTTATCGCTTATGCGTCACGAAAGCTCAAGCCGTATGAGGCCTAATTATCCAACGCATGACTTGGAATTGGCGGCGATAGTTTTCGCGTTGAAGAAATGGAGACACTATCTCTACGGAGCAACATTCACGGTTTTCACGGATCATAAGAGCTTGAAGTATTTATTCTCCCGAAAGACCTCAACTGAGGCAACGGAGATGGATGGAGTTGATTGAGGACTATCACTTTGATATTCAATACCATCCGGGAAAGCTAACGTCGAAAGCGAGGACGCTCTAAGCGCGGCGAGTTTAGCCGGACTCATGATTCGAGAGTGGGAATTATTAAAAGAGCGAGAGCAATTGGAATCGACGAGAACCAATACTCGATTTCATGTGCTAACATTTCGGTTAAACCCGAATCGCTCTTTGAATGAGATCAAAGAAGCACAAGAGAAAGATACACATCTTCAAAAGCGAAGGAGAAGATACTTAAAGGAGAAAGATCGAGAATTCTCGGTACCGAAGATGGAGTTATCGGGTTAGGAATCGAGTGTGTGTACCAATTGTGGCTTGATTAAGAATAAAATCTAAATAGAGAGGCACACCGTTCAAAATACACTATACATCCTGGAGTAAACAAGATGTATAAAGATTTGAAACGGAGTTATTGGTGGGTAAACATGAAGAACCAGGTAGCGGAGTTCGTTGGGAGATGTTTGACTTGTCAACGAGTAAAAGCGTAACGAACACCAACGACCATCCGGTTTACTACAACCGTTGAGAATTCCGAGTGGAAATGGGAACATATAACGATGGACTTTGTGACGGATCTACCAAGGACCGGAGGAGGCCATTATGCTATCTAGGTAGTTGTAGACCGACTCACGAAATCGCACACTTTTTACCCATCAAGAAAAGCGATAGCTTGCGAGAAACTTGCACAGACTTATATCCAGAAGTCATTCGACCGCATGGAGTACCGGTCGATATAACATCCGACAGAGACCCGAGGTTTGTCTCAGATTTTGGAAGTGCTTACACGAGGAATGGGTACCTCGCTAAGTTTCAAAGAGCAAAGAAGACATCCACAAACCGATGGACGGTCGAGCGAACAATTCAAACCCTTGAAGATATGTTGCGAGCCCGCACTGGATTTTCAAGGAAGTTGGGATTCACACTTACCTTTAGCCGAGTTCGCCTACAATAACAGATTATCGGCCACGATTGGGATGGCACCCTACGAGGCATTGTATGGGCGAAAATGTAGATCCCCACTACACCGGGAGATTGATGACCAATGGACTCGAAAGAGAAACAAAAGTCGCCCTCGATTCCAAAGGTCGACTTAGTTCGGGAGGCCATGGAGAAGGTCAAGCGATCAAGGAGCGGATTCGCACACTCGGGAGCCGCCAAAAGAGTTACGCGGACAAGAGAAGAAAGGATTTGGAATTTAAAGTCGGTGATGAAGTATTTCTCGGACTCTCACCACGGAAAAGATTGATCAATCCGAAGAAAAGGAGGCAAGTTGAGTCCGAGATATGTTGGACCTTACAAGATTTTACTGAGAGGATCGGGAAGTTAGCCTACTGACTCGAGTTACAGCAAGACCATATGCGGGAATGCACGATGTATTCCACGTTTCAAGATCAAGAAGTATCAACCGGATCCCGAGCATATCATCACCGAGATACTCCTCCTCTAATGGAAAATCTATCCTACACCGAGAGGCCAATCCGGATCATCGATCGTGAGATACGACAGATTGCGTAAGAGAAATTCCGATGGTTAAAGTGGTGTGGCGAGAACCACAACCGAGACGAAGACGCAACGTGGGAAATGGAAGAAGACATAAGGAATCAATATCCAGAACTATTCTGAAGAGAATTTGGGGACCAAATTCTTTTAAGGAGGGGAGGATGTGAAGCCCCGATTTTTCCGAAGCTATTAGTTGATCCTTATTGTTGTTTATACTTTTGATCGACTATTTTACCGCATCATTTTGACGGGTAATTATTAATAATATAAACATTGTGTATTTTATTTCATTTTATTTAATTACTTGTGATCATGATCATCATTAATTCTATTCCTCATTTATGACCACTTGATTGATCATTATTACTATTTTTGTATTTATTAGTCACCTTATAATTTTAAGAAACTATTTATTTTGGAGACTTTTACCTTATAGAATTAAGATTTTGATTTAGATTAAGTGATCATGAGACTTACAAGTGATCAAGGAAATCACTAATTATTCTGGAGATTGATATATTTCATCTATTATCATCAAATTTGGGACAAAAAAAAATATATATGGAATTACCATTTTGCCCTCATAGTGGACGGCCATGGTGGTATTTTTGGGATAAAAATATCATCCAACTCTTGTGAACCTACACCATATATTAGTCATCTTGTGTATAATTATATCATTAATTCAAACATTATACACATCATCTTATACACCAATTCTTTATTACTATTTTCCCCAACTTATTCCCACTTAACCAACATTCTTCTCAATATTTCCCAACACCATTCAAACCCATACTTTGACTTGCATTTTGTCTCCATGCAAGAGACAAATTACAAGACACAATTTGAACAAAATCCTCTCCCTCTCTCTCCATGAAGTGGACGGCCATATGGCCTAATTTTGTCAAAATTTCATCTCAAAATTTCACCAACACATTTGATCTTCCAAACCAATTCTCCTCCTTCTCTCTAAAAACTCCCAACTTCTCTCTATTCTTTCTTTCAGTTTCCTCTTCCATACTTAGAAAATTTTCAACATTTTCCTCCCTATTCTTCATAAAAATCGAAACCATCATCATACAAGGTAAGAAAGTTTAGCTTCAATCCATTTTTGGATATCACATTGTTCATCTCTTCCACCTTCTTAACTTAAGTTTGAATTTGGTTTTGGAGGTACATTTAGTAGACTTTGAAGGTTAGAGCTTGACAACATTTTGAAGAAGGACCTCAAGCTTGAAGAAGAATATAGTAGAGAAAATTTGACTACAAGGCAAGAATTGTGTACTAGACCCCTTCTTTCCTACTCTTCCTATTTTTTTCAAATTTTAACACCCCTTTTTCATTTTTGAGAAATAGGGGCTGACCTTAGGAGATTTTTGGAGTTGAGCCAAAATTCCAATTTTGAGTTTCAACTAGTCTCCAAACATCTACTACACAAGGTAAAGTGTAGTCCCTTTCATTTCCTTATTTCCTTCTTTTTCTCCTTAATTTTTCTCTCATTTTTCTAACTCCAAATTTTGATATTTTCTTGACTTAGGGGCTGACCTAAGAAGCCTCATCCAAAAATTGTGAAATTATCCTTTTATTTCACAATTTCCAAATTTAAGGTGGGTGGAAAATTATTTTTCCAACTTTTAGGTGTTTTGATTAAATGCATGTAGAAACTTTAATCATGAGCCTTGAGATATATATAATTATGTATTGCATGTCAATTTTATATATCAAATCATGAAAATTCTCAAGAGTTGCTCAAAATTACTATTTATTGAATTTTAGGTGCATGCATGTACACTTTAATGCTTTAATTGATGAATTCTTGTATGTATTGGACATGCATGTGTATGATCTTTAAAATATATGTTTTGGATGACTTATAACCTAGAAAAGTCGAGCATAATTGATTAAATTTCAATTTTTGACTTAAAAATGCAAAAATGGAAAGTTGGTGGACTAAATTGCAAGAAAATAAAAGTTAAAGGACCCCTCTGCAAATTTCGAATTTTGGGACTGTACTCAGGTTCAAAATGACTTTTGAACATTTTAATAAAGTTTTAAGAGTTCTAAGTTAAATAAAATCAACCTTTAAAAGCCCAAGGACTAGATTGTAAAATTTTGAAAGTTTAAGGGCTACTTTGCAATTTTTAAAACTGTACCAGACCTAAACTTTATAAATTGAAATTTTTACTTTTAAGTTACTGGGAATGACACATTTTAAAAGTATTCCAAAAATCCAAGTGGTTAGGGCTTGGAAAACAATTTTACTAAAATTGAGGGACTAATGTGAAAAATATTAAACTTGAGGACCCAAATGAAATTTCCAGGACTTATGCAGCCCATGCACCTGGAAATACTAACTTAACTATAACTTAATTATATTTTGGACCCCAGGTTCAAATTTCATAACAATTGGACCCCTAAAACCTTAAAGGCAATTATTTTAAAATGGGACAAAAATGATATTTTCAAAAGTTGAAGGACCTACACATATTGCTTTTAAAAACTGCTTTTGTCCCAATATCTTACTAACCTTAGTGACATTTTCCAACTGGAACCACCTTAAAAGCCCTTCCGGCTTGTGAGTTCCGAATTTTTAAAACTTAAGGCCCGAATTGGCAATTTTTACAAATTTGGGGCCAATGTGAGATTTTTACAAAAACTCGACCTCAAAACTTTAAAAACCTGAATCTCTGGACAATTTGGAGAATTTAGGAACTGACCTAATAATTTTTCAAGGTCGGGATATTTAATCATTCAATTTTTAACCCCAAAAGTGTTAGTTTTTACAAAACGGGGCTAAATTACAATTTTCCTTTTATAAAGGACCTCACTCAAATTATTTTCTCTTTTACTAAAATCGCCCTGGACTCTCTGACTTGGGGATTTAATTTAAGTATTTTACTTTTCCAAAAACCCCGACTTATCGGATCAATTTGACCGATTAATACCCGATCGCGAGCGACTTTCCCGCCTTGCGAATTGAATCTATAACGGGACTTATGTCCCACCCAATTTTCAAGATATCGAAGGTTGCTTATCCTTCCGATAATCAGCTTCATCCAAAAACTCCACCAACGCCATAATTGCCACTCGCATTTTTCAAAAATTTCTCCTAAATCGCTTCCCCTGAATCAATAATACTCATTGCTGGTTGTTGCTGTAATTGTAATTACTTTTCTGCCGAGTCAACTTGGTGTGTCGAGCTCACAAATCGAAATGGATACGTCGGGGGATGGAACCGGGCAGCTCGGCCGCTATTCCACTCTTCGGCCCCATCGCCCTAATCCCGCAACCGAGGGACGGAGTTTGTCCGAGGAAGCGGGTCGTAATCGAGGTATAATCATGATTATGACGATCGAGCCTCGCCCGGCTCCACTCGGGATTTTGTCTTTGCCTACGGAGCGATAAGGTGCGGTCTTGGACCATACTAATCGGGAGTTACAAGGAAGAACGAAGGAATCATTGTCCGATCCACACGATTCCGGAGTTATCGTCCGTTTTGGTTGGCGTTACATTTAAAACGCAACCGCTACTGTTTTGCATTGGTTGGCGCTACAAACCGTGACGCAACCATTATTTGCCCTGCATAGGATTGGCGTTACACTTCCGTACGCAATCCTACCTGTCTTGACTGTTTCACATAGTGCCTGTGTGACCATGAACTGTTTTCTTGAACTGTATAAATATATTATTGTATTATTTTATCACGACGCTTGTGAACTGTGTGTGAAATCATGCATCATACTCACGCGTTTTCATATAACTGTTTTCTCACATTAACTATATTGCGCCACACTCGCATTACCGATCACCCCATCCACTCGAGATTTTTGTCTCATCCCCACTTGTTTTCTAACCTTAGATGAGGATTTCGTTGGAGATGCTGAACCGGCTCTGGATTGAGACCTTGTACTACGCTTGTTGGATTTACTGCTTCTTGTTGTTGATTGGACTCTTTTCTTATTATGTTGTTGTCGGACTTTTGTATTCTAATCAATTTGGGTTTGTAATTGAGGGGCGTATGACCCTTTGACTTTAAGTTACTACCTTGTTGAATTTAGGGTTGTAATTTGGATGATGGAATGTAGACTTTAAGTGGTAACTTGTATCTGTTATTTATTTCCGCTGCTATTTAGACTCTGTCTTATTGGGTTCTCATTGATATTGTCTGGACTGTTGGTTCATTTGTATTTAAGTTGTGGATCGTTCGTCGTGTCCCGTTTGGGGCGTGACAGTTGGTATGAGATGGGTACGAGTATTCTATATAAGATATATAAGAAGCGCACTTTTATCTGAAATAATCGAGGTCCTTATGGATATGAGATATTGATATTGTTATCAAGGTTTTAGTAGGAATGACTCCTATAATTACAAATTTAGATATGACTTATTTAATCATTGATAAGGTCTCGGCTATTAAATATTGGTGGATAGAAAATCTTGGTCGACCTTGTAACTTTTAGCGATGAAATCTGCTATAAATTGCCCAAGAAAAGACGCGACTATATGAATAAGTGTCGACCATTTAGTTAATCAAGACTATTACAATGAGTACCATTTTCTTAAGTGAATAAATATTGACAAGATACGACAAACAAGGATATGCTCAAGATTTGGATTATAAGATGGATGTTTCGAGCTAATAATTATGGAAATAGTACATCAACGTAATATTGTGGACTAAATATAATCGCTTAAGTGATAATCAAATAATGATGCTCAATCGAATCTTATGGAACATATGAATAGGGTATTATGAGTATTGTCTATTACATGATAATGAGAAGAAAATTTGAGCAACACTAAGGTTTATTAGGAATATTTTTGCAAAATGATTATTTGAAGCTGACTGATGTGAACTTGGATCTAAATGAACACCTCTAGGCTGCATAAGTTTTGATATCGAGATTATTATAATCCTACATTAATAGATACACTAAGTATGAATCTCGTTTGGAATTTGAAAGAATTATTGTAGAAGAGAATTTGTGGACCAAATTCCTTAAAGGAGGGGATGATGTAAGGCCCCAAATTTTTATACCATAGGGCATAGATGACTCGATCCATATATATTTTCCGATATATTATTTTAGTATTCCAGTTAATTATTCTTATATATACTATTTATTTTACAGAATACGATATGTTATCAATATTAACGTTACTTAATTTATTACCTATTTACGTTATAATGCAATTGATTTATGTTATTACTTAAATTGACGACTATTATCATTTTCCTTACAACTTGATTCGGTAAAATGATATTTAGAATCCATTCTTTAGTATTTGAAAAATAAAACTCTTGTCGCCATACTTATTTTTAATGACGATGATACTTATATTTAGCCATTTTCCATAAATATACTATTGCTCAATCAATCAAAATAATTTTTTATTTAAAAGAAACTACGTCTTAATATTTGAGATTTTGAAATATCAATTTCGATAAATTCAATATTTTACTCCAAATCTATTATCTCGAGTTAACAAAAATTTATTATGAATTTTGAAATTCTTGGCATAAATTAAAGTAGTATTTGAACTTATTTTATTGAGAAACGATTTTATGCTTTTCAAATAAACTATTTCATTTTATGATCTATTAAAACCATCTACTACTAATTTAATACATTAACCGGTTGGATTTCTTTCTTAACAACTAATTATTTTCTTGTAGCATAATATTTATTTAAATAATTTATTAATTCTGAAAATTATATTTATATATTTCGAAATAATTTTTATAATTTGATTAATTGCTTGATCAATATATTTGACTCTTATTATTGGTTTTAATTCTATTTAATATTTTAGATTATAAGTGATGATACTACTTGCGAATTACTAGATCGTCCGTGTCGCGGCTCCCAATTTTGGGGCATGACAATTGGAGAGAGAATTTGTCATTATATTCCACAATCACATAAAAAACGTCCTACGATAGTCATCACTCCAAAACAACAGAAAAATTCTTAATTATTCAAGAGTATCACACGCACAAGAAAAAAAAATTACAGTAAAAAAATTGTATAAGAACATGAATTCTCTTGAAAATGATGCTACGTTAACTACTTCACAAGAAAATTCAATAGACACCATGGTACAAGGTTGAAACAGTGGAGAATTCGAAATTGATATCTTCATCCTAAACTCTTCATATTGTAATTTTTTGCGTTGGAGATGGTGGATAAATACTTTGGGAACACTGCATAAATAACTATAGGATGTTGCATAGTTGAAAATTATGAAGTAAAAATCAATTTACTATGCATTGTCTAGAAACTATATGTGCAGTGTGAAAAAACTAAATATGAAGTATATTATGTCTAACTATGTAATAAGTGTCATAAACTATCAATAAAAAATAACCAACTATGCATTATCGAAGATCTATCTAAGCATAAAAAAAACTATCTATGCTTACTCCTCACCCACGCTTATCGGTTTTACATTTCACCAGTATATGTCATAAAATAATGCACCAAAAAACAACTAATTATTCATAATCTAAGCAGCAAAAGAACACTAACTATGTTGGATCCTAAAAAAAATAGAATTGTTTTTGAAAAAACTGCCCCTAAAAAATTGCGTCATTAATAAGACAGTTACAATTATACCTCCCATAAAAAAATGTTGAAATGAAAAAATTACTATATTGTCCCTAATAAGAGGAATTACAAACTGGTTATCTAATATAGTGGAAAGATCTCATCCATACAAAATTTTCAATCAATGGCTAAAATGAATCTCTAATGTCTTACATGCTCAAAAAAAAAAAATCTCTAATGTCTTACCCCATAACATTGGTCTCATTTGAACCAATTACTATATATATGTGATAAGGGCAAAATACGGTCTGGGCCGACCTGACAGGCCTAGGATATTGGGCCGACCTGATGAGGCTGACATTGGGCCGATCTGAAGGAGGCCCATAGCTGGGTTGATCTATTAAGCATTAAATAGTGGGCCGATCTGTGGAGGCTTATTAGCATGAGATTGTGCTCAGGGCTTATCATATTGGGGCTACTTGTTAAGGTCCGAGTACAAGTGGTTGTATGGATATTTATAAGATCGATTGTGTAAGGTCGGTAGTGTTAAGCCGACTGTTGTTGACCGTTGAAATCTAACATGACTTGAGGAGGAGGAGGTCGGCCCGAGAGATGTAAGAGGCGAGGATGCCTTGGAGATTTAAGGGGATTTCGCACCAATATAATGGGTCGACGTGTTTAAAAGCAGTCGAAGCTATGGTCTTACGGGCGTAAAATTAGGGTTTTTAAGAGATCCGATCCTAATCTAATGATGACTCGACACCGAATAAACGGAATCCCGGATTTTACGGAAACCCTAATCCGAGCTAAGGTATAAAGGCCCAAAGCCAGGTTCATTCTAACCTAATCTCATTTTTTTTTTGTTACATTGCTTTTTCTCTCTCTAGACTTTACTTCCTTTCCAAGGCATCGACTTAAGCATCGGGAGAGGGCACGCGCAGCCCCCCTCCGGCCCCCCTTGTCTTGTGCGGGTTTCACGGAGGACTTCGTCTTGGAAGGAAGGTGATTGGCGGGGAGGTCAATTTTTGGGAGCAACCAATATGTGTGTGTGTATATATATTATTTATCTATTATTAATATTAATTTTATATATAATATTTTATTTAATTAATTCTAAAAACTAAACTCTTAAGTATTTATTACATTACTTGTTCTCATTATTTCTTTTATGTATGGATTTATGTTATTTTATTTATTTTAATTATTAGTTATTTTAAGTAATTTATTTTTAAAAAAATCTTAATAAATACAAAATGAAAAACCCGATTCCTCGCAGGGGTCTCGTTCGGGGCATCTGTCCGAGATACCCAAAGTGGGGAATAGTATGAGGATGATATTTGGGATGGGGTTTAGGGACAAGGCTGGTATGTCTAATACCAGCCCCATCTCCGTCCATTGTCATCCCTAAGATTATGCCAAAAAAAACCTTCGACCCTATTTTTAATGGTTGTCTTGCAGACATCTCGACTGCGTAAGTGGAATGTTGACATTTATTGGTGCGACAAAGACCTGATGCCCATCACATGATTATTTATTGTACTTATAGTTAATGGTTTATATAGAATCTATGATTTCACTCAAAAAAAAAAAAAGAACAATTTCCTTAATGTTGCCTTAATTGTTAAGGGAAAATTTTTTTGTCAGACGGTCTAACCGTTAGACGGATCCTACCCGATGGTATTTTTGTAATATTAGAAATGATGTTATTATAATTTTCTAGGGTCGGTGGCAATTTTTTAATATTTGGGGACAATGATGTTTTTGTAATATAGACAATGCCATGGTATTCTTGGGGTATGCGGTGGCGTTTTTGTAATATTAAGCGGTGAAATAGTATGCGGTGGCATTTTCGTCTCTCAACACCACATCCAATTGATAATCCGGCATAAATGGAGCACACACCCAACCATATATTATCATAGCCCCCATGGGCCATGTGGATATAATTCTCGCTATTTCATTTTGAGATATGTCATTTATAGTGAATATTTATAGATTCAGTTCAAAACAATCTATATTTAGGCCCAACACAAAATCATCCTTTTTTTTTCTTCTTCTTATTCCAATAATTAATCACAATCACAAATCTACTATAACTGTAGATATAAAATTAAAATACAAAATGAAAAAATGAAGTAGATCAAATATCCAAGTCCAAGAGAGTGGATTCAATCAACCTCAATTGGTCCAAAAAACCCTATCACATCACTCTTGACTATACAATACCAAATCAAAGTTGAGGAACACTTGAGAAAAATGGTCACGACAGAGAAAAATAAAATGATATTGGCCCAACATTGCTTGATATTTTCACTTCTCACCCCATTTTTCTCTCCTCAAGGCTCAAGTATATGGCCCTACTTATTCCAAGTCTCACTTTTTAAGCCTTTGTCCAATTTTATCACATACTTATTTTTTTTTCTCACTATATGACATCAAATCAAATGACAAAATAGGAATTTCTTATAATTAAAGAATCGTCCTTATTAACAATTATCTCATGTCAAGGTCAAGAAATTCAAAGGAGATTTTTACTTACAGAATTTAAAAGATTAATACCATTTCATTTTTTCTATCAAGAGGGCAACACGCTGCGGATTTAATTTTATTCGTATATTTTCGGATAGTTTTATCTATAAGATATTTGGGAATTAAATTTTTATAGAAAAAATGGAAATTCATTGTTAAACAAAATACAATTGAAATTTGGAACCTTTTCCCAACAATTCGCCAAAGGAAAAAAAAAGAAAACAAATTAACAATAAAAAATTCGTACTCTACTACGTATTCCCATGTTTAACTTCTAGCAACACCGGCCAATCAAATGCACACACACAGGGTAAAATAGTCAACTTGGATATACAAATTCTCACCTAACCACACAGCCGAGCCAAGTACAACCCTCTTGTAACTACAGCCGCCCACAACGAATTTGTGCCATGTGTACAATTCTGCCCTCTGTTTTCAACGTAAATCCCAACGTACAACATTTCTAAGCGCCTACTCTAGCTAAAATTTAAACCCTACCGCAGACGATCCTCGCCAGCCGAATGAGAGGGTCTTATGAGGCCGTGTAACCATTTTGACTTCTCATCTAGTATTCCAATCTAACGGCTCTTACGAGTTTAGCATGGATATTTTTACGTGTATGACGGTGCACTGTAGTTAACGAAGGTAGCAGAAGAAAGGTAAAGCGTGTAAGATAAATAAATCGAGGCTAAGGCAAATTATCATCCACATCTATCTATCTATATATCTGTATTCTGCCCTCCCGTTTGGAGAATCCGGCCGAACATTTCAGGTCTCTCTCTCTCTCTCTCTCTCTCTCTCTCTCTCTCTCTCTCTCTCTCTCTCTCTCTCTCTCTAAAGCCACTCAGAGACCCTATTTTCTTTCTTTATTTCTTATTTGTTGTCGCTGTTTTAATCGATTAATCTTGCTTTGTTATTCATTTAGGTGAGACTTTTATGTTCTGGACCTGATTTATGTACATGTGCGGAGGTTTAAAGTGACGAGTTTTATGAAATTACTAGAGTTTGCGCCTATTTTGAGTGTTTTAGCTTATGGTTTTTGTTGGATAAGATGATTTGTTTGATAAGTGACTGTTGGAGGTTTTGTAATTTGAAGCTAGTATTGTGTGTTGAATTGATTGGTTATATGTTTCTTTTGTAATTGTTTCTGTGAATGTTTCTACTGCAGTGGTGAAATCTTAGCTTTTTTTTTGGTTATTACGATGTATCGGGATTGTGTAGTGTACATACTTATGGCTATTGTCCTATGGTAGTACATAGGTCTTTTTTCACTTATTATGCACAGAAAATGTATGCCAAAATTAGCGGTGGGTAGTCAATGTTGTTGATGAATTGATGTTGCATGATAAAGTGCATATGGTTCAAGTTTGGAGGTTTTTATGCAAGATAAATTTCATGTTCAATAGTACTAATAGCCATCAGAGTTCTTTCAGTTATGTCGTCGGTATGGCATGAATTGGGCGATTGATCCTATCCCGCTTTTTTTTCTTATTTTCCAAATGGAAGGATGTGAATTTCAGTTTGTTTTTGGTTTTTGATTGATTACCTCATGGTTAGACTTTTGGGAGGATGCAATTAGTATGGTTGGATGTTTGGCATTGACTAAAGGGTGTTGACTCCCATCATTTGATATGTTTTGTTAAAATTTTTTCTTTTTCCGAACTTTATATTTAATTTTCAAAGGCCTTCTGGAATTTTCATGTCACCTTTCAACTGGTTGTGCATGCTTCAAAGTGATTCTTTTGTGGTATCCTGGATCAATCTATATTGCTTGCTTATTGGAAACTGTAAACTGTAAACTGAGGGCAGTCTTAAGTTAATCTGCATTAAGCAACTCAAAAACAGAATTCCACTTTGTAGTGATACTCTTTTCCTACGTAGGGTGCCAGTGTAAAAGCTTGCCAGGATTCAAAATAATAGGCAGATCATGTTTGCTACATTGTTGCCATTATCTGAATTTCGATGCATCCTGTTTGAATATTTCATGTCTAGAATGTTTTATTGTCTGTTTTACCTGTAGTTTTTTAATTGTATTAACTCATATACAGACCCCTTGGAGGCAGACATGGCACACGCTTTACTTCAATCAACCAATTTGCCTTCTTCAGTTGGTTTGATAAATAATGGGCAGATCAAGGGCTCTAATAAATCAAGGAAGGCAGCAACAATGTTGTGCAGCACGCAGTCGACTCCCATGAGGATGAGGGGTTTCTCCGGATTGCGAGGAGCTAATGCCTTAGACTTGATGGTGTCGCAAAGTCGCCAGACACTCCAATCAAAGGTAGCAGCAGCAACCACCCTTGTCAAAAGAGGGAGAAAATCACGTATTGCTCCACGAGCCATGTTCGAGCGTTTTACAGAAAAAGCAATAAAAGTCATTATGCTTGCACAAGAGGAGGCAAGACGACTTGGCCATAATTTTGTAGGAACCGAGCAGATCTTATTGGGACTTATTGGTGAGGGCACTGGAATTGCTGCTAAGGTCCTCAAGTCCATGGGAATAAATCTCAAGGATGCCCGTGTAGAGGTGGAGAAAATAATTGGGCGGGGTAGTGGATTTGTTGCCGTGGAGATACCTTTTACTCCTCGTGCAAAGCGTGTTCTAGAACTCTCTCTTGAGGAAGCCCGCCAGCTTGGTAACTAGTTTTGCATTCTTCGTTTTGAGTATGCTTTGTGCTTTTTCTCAGTTTTAAGTTTTTAGACATGCCCTCGGTGCCTTATCGGGCAGTGCGCTTGTTCTTTCTTTATGAATCACTCGGTTATTGATTAGTGTGTAGTTTGCAGGGTTTACCTTATGTACTGTTCCTCTTCTCCCCGCATCATGCTTGTAACCATGGCAATGACTTCCAAATATGTTCTGATTTTTAAGCTTTAGCTTCTGATTGTGAAAATGATGCAATTTTGTGACAATAGTTGTGTGAGTGTGACTGATCTGAATTTAGAGATTGACATTTGTTTTTTATTCAGGTCACAATTACATTGGATCAGAGCACTTGCTGCTGGGATTGCTTCGTGAGGGTGAAGGTGTGGCTGCCCGTGTCCTTGAGAATTTAGGTGCTGACCCCAGTAATATTCGAACTCAGGCAAGTAACGCTACACCTTTTTTCTACTGTCTAAGTGTTTGGTGATTATCCTGAAAATGAGGGTTGATGCATGTGGAAAAGCAGGTTATCAGAATGGTCGGTGAGAGCGCAGAGGCTGTTGGTGCTGGTGTTGGAGGTGGAAGCTCAGGCAACAAAATGCCTACTCTAGAGGAGTATGGTACCAATTTGACCAAGCTTGCAGAGGAGGTAATTTCCTATTAATTCTCAATTTCTGCAATTGGATTTCTATGGAGGCATAACTGAAACTGGTTTTCTTGTCTTTTTAGGGTAAACTAGACCCTGTTGTTGGAAGGCAGGAGCAAATTGAGCGTGTCACTCAAATTTTGGGACGGCGTACAAAAAATAACCCTTGCCTCATCGGAGAACCTGGTGTTGGAAAAACAGCTATTGCGGAGGGCCTCGCTCAGAGAATAGCCAATGGGGATGTTCCAGAGACTATTGAGGGGAAAAAGGTTAAGATAGTATTTATGACCTTTATTATAGGAAATACTGCAACTGGTATAAATCTAAATGGGTGCTAGACTTGTCCGTGCCTCAAATAAAATTTAGATTTCTTTAATTTGGATATATAGTGTACCTTTGAAGAAGAATATTGACTACACCGGGCAGGCATGCTCATGCCGTATATGATTTAATTGGCACATCGAATGAATATGGGCTGAGATTACTTCTCTAATCTTAATTTAGCACGATGACAGCATAGGTTAGCCAAAAGATTTGGCATACTTTCGAATGTTTGTCATTATTATATTTTGGTTGAATATTGATTCCATCACACTTGAACTACAATCAGGTTATAACCCTGGATATGGGTCTTCTTGTTGCTGGGACAAAGTATCGTGGTGAATTTGAAGAAAGATTGAAGAAGTTGATGGAGGAGATTAAGCAAAGTGATGAAATTATACTCTTCATTGATGAGGTACACACGTTGATTGGAGCAGGAGCTGCTGAAGGAGCAATTGATGCTGCAAACATCTTGAAGCCTGCATTAGCTCGTGGTGAACTACAGGTTAGCTGACAACATCGTGGATACACTCATAAGATGAATAATATGGCATAAAGATGGATGTACATTACAGAATAGTTGCACAACTAAAATTGTATGTAGTGCATTCTTTTATAGATATTGTTCAAAGCTTGTACGCGCGACAAGATTTATGGGAATCTCATCTTCCTTCTCCCTTTTTTTCTTTTCTTCACTTTTCCATCTCAGTGGTTCATCGATTTGATTGTGGTTTTAAGATTATAATTTTAATCTTTTTGTTGCAATGTGCAATCGTGGGATTGTTGTGCATTGCGCATGCTCTCCCCTTGCCGTACTTGTCCATGGAAGATGCATTTGGATTCTTATTTTCAATGGTAGAAAAGTTTGTGGTGGGTGACATTTTGTCATGCATATGAAATATTTGATTTTTGTGCTTCATCTATCATCTCTGTTTAACGTTATGATGTTTTTGCAGTGCATTGGGGCCACTACGCTAGATGAATACCGAAAGCATATTGAGAAGGATCCCGCACTAGAAAGAAGGTTTCAACCCGTCAAGGTCCCTGAACCCACAGTAGATGAGACCATTCAGATTCTTAAAGGGCTTCGAGAACGCTATGAGATACACCACAAGCTTCGTTACACCGATGAAGCTTTAGTTGCAGCAGCGCAGTTGTCTTATCAGTATATCAGGTAAGTATTGTCGGAATAATTAAATATTAGCGATAATTACAAAAATAAACCTGAGGTTCGGGCTAATTACGAAAAACCCAGAGTTTTTTGAAATTACAAAAAACCCTTTAGGTTTGATCCGTCCTACAATTTCCCCCTTCATATGCAAAAAAAACATTTCAAAAGCTCCCCTTACGTTTATCAAAATATTACAATTACCTCCTTAAATTGAGACACAATCTAACCTTAAGGGTTTTTTTGTAATTTTCAAAAACCTTTTGGTTTTTTGTAATTAGCCCAAACCTTAGGGGGCTTTTTGTAATTATCCCTTATATTTATCATCAAGATAATTTAATATTATACAACTTGGCTCAAAATGTGGATAGATTGATTTAAGCTTGAAATGATCCAGTTTTCGTTTTCTAGAGTCGTATATTGAGCATTGGGCAGTGAGTCCTTATCTGAACACTATCTTTGCATGTTTCAGTGACCGCTTTTTGCCTGACAAGGCAATTGACTTGGTTGATGAAGCTGGTTCCCGTGTTCGACTTCGTCATGCACAGGTAGGCGTGCTTTAGAACTACCGTAGTCCTTTTTCATTGCAGTCTATAAGACTATAACTATGCTTTTAATTTTTTGCAGCTCCCTGAGGAGGCCAGAGAGCTTGAGAAAGAGCTCAGGCAGATAACAAAGGAAAAGAATGAAGCTGTCAGAGGTCAAGACTTTGAGAAGGTAAATTACATCTTAGCCATTGAAATTGTGGTACAGTCAAGATTTAGCATCCTGAAAATTTAGGGATTGTTACAAAAACTACCCTTAGGTTTAGCCTAATTACAAGAAATTCCAGTTATTTTTTCAAAATTACAAATACCCGTCAAAGTGTTACAAACACCCTTGAGGTTTGTATTTTATTAACAAACACCTAACAAACACCTCCTGCAAATTGTAAAAGAGAAACAAATGTCAAGGGGGTATTTGTAATTTTTAAAGGTAACTGAGTTATTTTGTAATTGGACTATACCTTAGTGGTAGTTTTTGTCATTAACCCAGAATATTTTTACGGACGTTTAAATGGTTCCTAATCTGATGCTCTAAACTTTGTAGGCTGGGGAGCTACGTGATAGAGAAATGGATCTCAAGGCACAGATATCTGCTCTTATAGACAAAAACAAGGAGATGACGAAGGCAGAAAGTGAGGCTGGGGATGAAGGTCCTGTTGTCACCGAAGTCGACATTCAGCACATCGTTTCTTCATGGACGGGTATCCCCGTTGAGAAGGTGTCGACCGACGAATCGGATCGCCTCCTCAAGATGGAGGAGACACTACACACGAGGGTCATCGGCCAGGATGAAGCCGTCAAAGCCATTAGTCGCGCCATTCGCCGTGCCCGTGTTGGGCTCAAAAATCCCAACCGTCCGATTGCCAGCTTCATCTTCTCGGGTCCCACCGGTGTCGGGAAATCAGAGCTAGCAAAAGCGCTGGCCGCCTACTACTTTGGATCCGAAGAGGCCATGATCCGACTCGATATGAGTGAGTTCATGGAGAGACACACCGTCTCAAAGCTTATCGGATCGCCTCCCGGTTACGTCGGTTACACCGAAGGCGGGCAGTTAACCGAAGCTGTTCGGCGCCGTCCTTACACCGTCGTGCTTTTCGACGAAATCGAAAAAGCTCATCCTGATGTCTTCAACATGATGCTTCAAATTCTCGAAGACGGTAGGTTGACCGACAGCAAAGGTAGAACGGTGGACTTCAAGAACACGCTTCTGATCATGACGTCAAATGTCGGAAGTAGCGTGATCGAGAAGGGGGGCCGTCGGATCGGTTTCGATCTAGATTACGACGAGAAGGACAGCAGTTACAACAGGATCAAGAGCTTGGTGACTGAGGAGCTGAAACAATATTTCAGGCCGGAATTTTTGAACAGATTGGATGAAATGATCGTTTTCAGGCAACTCACCAAGCTGGAAGTGAAGGAGATAGCTGATATTATGCTGAAGGAGGTGTTTGAGAGACTGAAAACCAAGGAAATCGAACTTCAGGTGACGGAGAGGTTCAGAGACAGGGTTGTTGACGAAGGATATAACCCGAGCTACGGAGCTAGACCGCTTAGACGAGCGATTATGAGACTTTTGGAGGATAGCATGGCGGAGAAAATGCTCGCACGTGACATCAAAGAAGGTGATTCAGTTATCGTTGATGTTGATTCTGATGGCAACGTGATTGTTCTCAATGGTACAAGTGGCGCTCCTCCGGAACCTTCTGCTGAACCAGTGGTGGTGTAGATTTAGCCGTTTGTTTCAATCTCTGCCAGTATGTTCTGCAATACTCTTTTTCGTTTCGACTGGTGATTGACTGGTAGGGAGTGGACAAGGTATATTCAGACATGTCCACCACTTGATGATTTTACAGGTTCTATCTTCAGAAAAAGTTCCTAGATTATATATATACTGTGAACTGTATTTTGCTCATTGTAGTCCGCCGTTTCTAGGAAGAAGTTTAGAGGACATTGTTGATTATGGTGAGATGGTGATAACTCTTTGTTTTCTTATTTGGTAGAAGCATTTGTTTCTTTAATTTTTTTTAATTTAATAATCTCTTTTTTTCAAATGCATGTGGCAGAGTTGTGGCTGTATTTGATCATTAATTGATACCATGATAATACTCTGACGATTTAAGCAATCACAAATGCTATAAATTCTTATTTCCAGGCTATGAATTGAATCACAAGTTGCTTTTGTTGTTTCAAATCATTCTTTTTCCAAAATTTTATTTTAGTTTGATGAATTACATAAAATAAAACAAATAAAATTAGATATACTTACATAGGGGTTAATGAGATCAGTGTATCCGTAAAGACTAATCTCAGCTATTCCCATATAATAAGGTAAATGGATTAAATTTGCATTAAATATTTAATTTAATTGCAAATGTAATCGCCAAAATGGTAGTAAAGTAAAAACAAAATTAATATGTAATCCAAATGAAAGGGATCAAACGCACTATATATTACCTTTCATATTGAACAAAATTCTCCCTCTCTAAGCGCCATTAATGCAGCTTTACAGATTTTACAGAGAAAAAGAAAAGACTGAAGAAGAAAATGATTATTGTTCATAGCGAATAAACATTAATACTTCCACA
Organism: Rehmannia glutinosa; assembly: GCA_016081115.2. Lineage (NCBI taxonomy): Eukaryota > Viridiplantae > Streptophyta > Magnoliopsida > Lamiales > Orobanchaceae > Rehmannia > Rehmannia glutinosa. The sequence goes on along the minus strand of CM071934.1, from coordinate 44,542,206 downwards.
AAAAACTCCCATGGACAACAAAGAAGAAGTTGACAACCATGAAGAACTCGAAACTGGTATAACCAAAACTATATATACTATAACGTGTAAATTTCTGTGTTGGAGATGGTGCAAACTCGAAACTACTATAACCCAAACTTTATATACTGTAATCTGTAAATTTCTGCGTTGGAGATGGTGCATAAATACCTCGGGAACTCTGCATAAATAACTATAGGATGTTGTATAATTGAAAAAATATACAGCAAAAAATCAACTATGCATTGTCTAGAGAAGCTATCTATGCAGTGTAAAAAACTAAATATGCACTACATTATAACCAACTATTCAAAGTGTCAAAGTTTATGTAGCAAAAATCAACTAACTATGCAATTGCCTAGAAGCTATCTATGCAGTGTGTAAAAACTAAATATGCAGTACATTATAATCAATTATGCAATAAGTGTCATAAAAATATGCAACAAAAAACAACTAACTATGCATTATCTAAAATCTATCTAACTCATCCCAGAGAAATTGGTCTCATTTGAACCAATCCCTATATATGTGTGCGTGTGAGAAAGAGAATATCAAATCATCCAAACTCGATAATCAAGCAAAATTCCAAGCGTAAGAAATTCAAAATTTAAAACTTTGAGAATTTACATTGAGGGCTAATATGCTGAGGTCCCGAGGAATACAGTAATAAACTAGGAATGTGGTTTTGATGATAGATGAAACAGAGTTAATTACAAACAACTTCTGGAAGTCACTCGAGATTCTACATAAGCTTTTATCTGTGGTGAAGTAATGCTTAAAACATGACACAACATTTAATTTTTAACCAAACTAAGTTACAAACATCGCTGTTTTCAATTTAAATCATTAAAAACCCCAGCCTCATGGTTTATCTACGAACGAATTCTTTCTTTGAACTGCTTGTTCACGAACTTCCTCAACTGAATCCCAGAAGAGTTCTTATCAATTTGCACACAAAAATGTCGAAAAAAGCAAGCAACGACTCAAAAGCCACTGAAATATAAAAGAAGCCGATCAGAGTACCTCACATGCCAAAGAAAAGCTTATTTTATTCCTCAGTCATTGAATGAGATTGTCTCTGTGTGGGGCTGACACTCCCACCTCGACTTATTTTGAGTGCATCGAGCGCTTTCTGTATCTCCATATTCATGGCACTGTCCACACTCCCTGACGATAGTTTCTTGTGTGCTTTCTGCAAATGAAGTTTCAACGAGCTGCTGCTCAATCCAGCGTTCTTTCCACAGATCGGGCAAACTTTCATCAGTGGTCTACGCTGTTGCCATTCCATAGAAACTTCTCCGTGCAACTTTTTATCTAAGTCCAAAAGAATCCTTGCAAACCCATCGTTAGGCTGGGCTCTACGGTGAGCTTGTTTCAGAGCGTTCCACGCTTGCAATAGAGTAAAGTTTCTGCATTAAACAACTTCAGGAATGAATCTTTCTTCAAGGGAAATAAAAGTAATTTCTTTTTCATGCAATGGCCAACATTTACATATAACTGATGAAGTGGAGTTTTAATAAACAACAATATCCATGATGTTTCTGTTAGGTATGGCAAATCGTGTAACCGTGTCGTGTTTTGTGTCGACAAGATAATGACACGACACGATAAGCTCAAACACGAACACGACACGATAAGGGACCAAACACGAACACGCACACAAACGAAATTTTTCGTGTCAACACGACATGACACCATTTGACACGATAAGTAAAAAAAAAAAAGATATTGATTAAGTTTGAACGATACGATATTACACATTAATACACGATAGCAAATCACACTATATGACACGATAGAAACTACAAAGTGTTTAATAAAAACATATAAAATATGAGGTTATCGTGTCACTAACATTTAAATGTGTCATTATTAGATACGTGTTTGAAAGCAGATCGAGTTGTTATTTTTTATCGTGTTTACACGAACATGATAAGGCTAAACACTAACCCGTTATTTTCATATTCGTTTTCGTGTCGTGCTATCCTTTCGTGTCAAGAATTGCCACCCATAGTTTCTGTAATGGTGGGAAAGGTAAACAATTGCTGGCTAAAATCCCTAATCATTTTTATTGGTATGGCTATATCTTCATTTTCAATATCTTAAGAATAAGAATTATGAAGTGACACAGCATGCCAATTTAAATTATGAAGTGCAATGAATATTAGAGAAAAATTTAGATCTGGATACTGTTGAAAGAAAAAATATTCAACAACAGCATTCTGCGCTTACTTTTTGAGCATCAAATAAGCAAGAACCAGTGTGGCGCTCCTACTCTTCCCTTCGAAGCAATGAACTAAAACTTTCCCACCTATTTTTTCAACATGATCGATAAACTCATGGGCTTCTTGGAAAATATCACTGATGTTAGTGTCTTCGTTGTCACAAATCTGTTCACAGAAACAGGCTCATGATCAAAAAGCAAATCCGAATGAGACAACATATCAATTATGAAGGGAAACGTTGGTGAAACGATAAAGTAATATAATCAACAAATTTAGATATAGTCCTAGACTAAATTCTTTCAGCTTCTCAAGACGATTGATATTTTTCGATTATAACGAAGAAAAATGTGAAGCACAAATACATTCAGACATGCCAACATCAAAATCATAAGAAAAGGCGAGTGGGTAAGGGTAGCCATGTGACAGCCGGTTGAAGAGGTTCATCCAATATTTTTTTAATGTTTTAATGAAAGAGGGTCTACAAATTTTTGACACAGTTGGCATAAGTGTTATCTGCATGATAAAAGATTAAAAGTGTGATAAAGCTGTGTGCATCACTTACTGAAAAGTTTTTGTACTCAAATAACTCAGGAAACTGGGAATCTGCTTGTCCAATTTCATTCGAGCACAGGCATAAAATATGTGTAATCCCTAAAAGCTGTAAAGTGTATATAGATCTAGCCGCAAGTGCCCCGCCAATAAACAGACAGCCTGAGATTGGTGATGGCTTCTCCGTGTTTGCTGCATCAGATATCAAACCTATCCTCTCAAGAATATGCTCAAGCCTGACCTGATAATTTCAACAATAAGAAAGATATTCCTAGGTTACTTCCAAGCAAATACAAAAGGTTACTCTCAAAATCAAACCAAAATGATAATTATACCTTCAACTCATAAGCATCAACCACATAATTGCTATCACTACCTTCAAAAAACCCAGTGGTGAAATTATTCTCCTGGCACAGTTTAATTGCATCGTTTTTTAGCATATCATTCCATTGTTCTAACTCTTTGTTCAACTCTACGTCCACCTGAAATAGAACCGCAGAGAACCGGTTATGTAAACAAGAACCCAGTTGTATATAACAATTGCAAGAAGTAAAAGTTACTTTACAGACTCATACCACGTAAAAACTGAATTTGCTAGTAGATAGTGAAGCTATGTAAGAATTCTATATAAACTTTTTATCTACAGAGAATGTCAGCGACATTAAATCATCAGCAATATTACTGAACTTCTTCTAGTTGGGACCAGCAAAAACATAGGTTAAACACAATTGAAACATTGTAGTTCATAGAGAACTGAGCGTGTCAAACTCATGAATATGTTTTGGAGGGAATAATCAGCTTGTAGATGAACTGAAAGCTAATACAAAACCATTCATGACGAACAGAGATGGCTACCATAACATTAAATGTGTTAATTAAATATGCCTTCAGTTAGTGGTCGGTAATCAAATTAAACCAGCAAATGAAACCTAACCAGAATCCGATATGCAAATCTACTCTTGTGATAGATTAATTTTTTCTTTTCAATGACGATCAAGTTTTCTACACGTCACAAACCTTCGCAAATCTGTGGAAGTCACGGAGCTTTGATGTCAACCGCAAGCTACGTAAGGCTTCACCATTACCCTTGCTGAACTTCCCATGCCAACTTTCACGTGACATTGGAGAACAACCATCTAAACTTTCTCTAAATCCTGCAGATGGTGGCCTTGGAGTTGTTTTCTGTGATTCCGAATCATTCAAATCTGAAGTACTATCACCAATAACTCGATCCCTGCTGGGTGAGGATGGACAATGGACCTCTGTCCCTTTAACCTGTGATGGAGATTCAGGTACCACCAGATCCTCCCTGTCGAGATCCTCACAAGAAGTTTTATTAGTAATATTGAGAAAAGCTCGCAACAGGCCATCTAGTTTCTGGTGAAGGGTAAGAAGGAAAATGTGAAATCCCTCCAAGTCCCTGAGTGCTGCTCGAAATCCACGTCGGAATTCATGCACAACTGAAGTCATTTCAAAATGACCTTCACGAAAATCAGTTGTTGGATCAACATTTCCTGATGAAGTCCCTAACTTTCCTCCAGTTATTTCGTGCAACAGCTGTGATGCATATTCAGAACTGTTAATGAGGAGCTCAACTAGCTTTGGATAATTTGCTTGGTCATTTGCACGTTTCCCTGCTGGTGGTCTTCGAGGTACCCCAGAGTCTATTGCCACAATACGTGAATCAGAACACACTGACTCATTCAAAGAGAGACTCCTTACACTCATATTGCTAGATTTCGGAGATTCTGTAATATCAGAAACATCAGAAGTCTGTGATACCAATCCTGATTGAGGAGGGCTTAATCTACTGTCTACAGAAGTAGCTCTTCTTTCTTTTTGAAGTGCCCGAATTACTTTTGGTCTATATTTATTGATTGCAGAATCAAAGGCCACCTCCAGTGCATCAACATTTGCATTAGATAATTTCTCAGCCAAGAGTAAATTAGCAAAATTACCACGCCACCTGAGATGGCGACAAGGAAGACGATCTTCGTTTCTTATAACAAGGTCTAACAGCAAAATCCTACCAAGTGCTGCTGCAGTCTTTTCTGCAACTTCTCGTGACTCAAACGCACTTGAGCTTTCCAATAAAGGAGATCCGTGCACATAACTGTAATTACAGGTTCATTTGCATAAGTATATCTATAAGCTACCTTCTTATACGTCAAAATTTATCATCACAATTTTGTGCTTTCATCTGTGCATTAACTACTTAAATTGTCTAAAAATATTATCAGATATATGAGATTTTTCTAAATTACATGATGCACATTGCTGCTTCTTACATGGAACCTTTTTGCAAATAAGTATTTTGATTTCTAGTTTTCCCATTCAGTAACAATGCACTTTGTTACAGTTAAACTTTGAACAGATAACCATTGACAAATTTATATAAAAGTCAAGTTGTGACTACCAGAAGCAGGTACAGGCACAAAAGTGAAAAACTTTCAACCAGACAGAAGGTCCAACAACAGATGGGCGATAAAGGCAGAAATACCTGTGCCTTTGACGATAAGCTTACTAATTATGCTATCTAATAAGCAGCAGAGCAAGTGAAAATTTACTATATGGACCATAGCACTTAACAATTCTATACGCACTTCATCATGAGAAGGCAGCGACTAAGCTCAAGAGCTTCCAGAAGTTCTGAACATGTCATTTCACCAATTTCATCCCGTTCTGCCGTAGCAGCATCCTTTGCTTTTTCCGCAGCCTCCTTGATTTGCAGCCACTCAGGACTGGCATTATGAATGACTCTAGCCTGCAATTTGTTTACACAGTTGCATGAATAAAATATTTGGTCTCAAATGTAGACGCAAGTAGTATTTGAATTAGGAAGGTACAACTTGTGGAGTTTGGACACCTAGCCACTTCGCAAATTCATAGCCAAGTCGTTCTGACTGGGTGGCCATCCTTGATGACGAGAACTTTATGACAGCTGCAGATTCCTTAGGAGAAGATTCATCATTATCTGGTTGGCTAAATAGAGCGAAGAAAACAACACCCCCGGAATTAACAGTGACCTACACCATCATAATAACAAAAAAGCCACAGTTAAGAACAAGATCCATGAAAAGGTTATAGTTGAGGGAAACATTACATATTGATCATATAACAATTTACATAGAAAGGTGATTTATCATGAGGGAACAGACCTCCTAGCTCACCAATTAAATGAAGTCCTAGCTCTCACTGCAATATTGTAAATACTCCTATAGCAGATTATGAAAGGTTGGTTGAAATGGATTTAGAGGGAGGGAGGAAGAAAGAAACGTCATGGAAGGAAATTTAAAACTCAGCATGTATGAGAGAAAAAAAGGACAGAGATTATCAATACTAAAGGATAAGATAGGCCGCATAATCATACAATTAATAGTAGGACTGACTGAAAAAACAAGTTAAAAGCTATTATGTTTGTCTGTTTACATAAGTATGGAGTACATTATTGGGACTATGCCTTAAAATGCTCTACTTTACAAGAATGAGAAATTGATAGTCATTAACTTACTTTGCTACAACTACAACAAAATGATTACAACAACATAAGAAGAGGCAAACAGCAACAATAGTCATCCTAAAACTAATGTTTGTCTTACAAACCTCCAGTGCTTTGGTCATCTCATCCTCAGACTGCTCAGTACTGCTGCCGTGCTCTGTATGGTGAAGAGAAGAAAGCGTGTTCCAGGAGAAGGAGCTTGATTCAATATCCAACATGTCAGCTTTACCAAGTCTTTCCCACAAGCTGAATTCTGCAGCTTGCTCAGGTGGAGAAGTTTTTATATCAACATTACGTTCTTCTAGGCTGAACAAAATAGCATTGATAATAAGTCAACAAACAGCAATTTAGTCTTTTCATCAAACCAACACAAGAAGAAAAGAAAAGAAAAAAGTAGTCGTAATAGTTTCAGACAGTAGAAAACACGTCAATCATGTTAACAAGTATCTCTAGAATATTTTTTTCAAATCAAATGACATTTGTCTCTGTGCTGAAATATGTTGCAAGCTCATGTTGACACTGACAGAAGCAGTAATGATTTAGCTCTAGTATCACTGTCGATATGCTAGCTTTCTTAAAGGTGTGGAACTTATGTAATAATCAGGGAGTTGTAATCTTGAGCAAGCACTGCAGGATCAGATCCCATATGGTGGCTGTTTTATCTTAGGAAGTGAACATTGTTCAAATACTTTTGCATATTTATACATGACAGGAGTAATCTTCCAAAAACTGTAGCAATATATTACTAAGAAATTTATTCTTCTCCAGGTCTGAAAAATAAAAAAATAAAAAGGACACAAAAGAGAAGTAATTCAACTAGAATCCAAATTTCAGATTAAAGAAATGTAGTAAACCACTTTGGTTAAATCAGATGCTGGGATAAATCCAAGAAAGTGGCCAAAGGTGGATGTGTCAAAGGACAAGGTAATATTAATTCACTAGCTTATAAAATTCCTTGCCAGGAAGAAACAACAAGCATCGACTTGAGCACTATTCACAGGACTTTCTTCGATTTCTTGCTTCTGAACCGTTATTTCAATTCTTTCATCTTTTTCTTGATCACAACTGTTTATTCGCCATTTCACAGTCACAGTGATAGAAAATTTGAATCCAGTACACAGTAAAGAACAAATGAGATATATCTTTAGTTCATAGAATGTGAGTTTTAACTAATCAATATGTTTTCCATGAAGCCATTCAATATAATAACATAGAGGTACCACATATAGATGGCAGTTCTCATTCACCTGAAGGCATTAATTCACCTAAGTTTCTCCAAGCATGGACTCTCCAATTTCTGTTAATTCTCTATCCCAGTGTTCTGCTTCTTCCCATATTAAGAATTAAGCATCATTAAGAAGCTCTGTTGTAAAAATCCCCGCCTAGGCGCTAGGCCCCCCTTGTCCGCCTACGATTTTTTTTCCGATTAGGCCCGCCTAATCTCGCCTAACCCCGCCTAGGCCCGCCTAGGCTCCGCCTAGCGAGCGCCTAGCGCTTTTTACAACATTGTTAAGAAGTCCAGAATTCTGTTTGTTAACACAGAAGCGCATTAAAGCAGGAAAAGGTGAACTATGCCTACACCAAATATCCATTTCCTTTCACTTAATTTGTCAGAAAATAAGGTTGACCACTACCAAAAGTTCTAAAATTTGACACATTCATGCTAACTGCTGCCCAAAAAAGAGTCAGAGTATAGCCATGGTCCATAAAATTGACATGATTTCATTGGTTTCTAATGGGGACCTGGAAAATGCTTTTGCTTTTCTCTAGACAACAAACAGTAATGCCACACTTAGGACCTTGTTTCTTATTACATTCTTACTAACCTAGAAGGAGACACACATGCAGATTAAATTTAGACAGGACCTACAGCAGTTTATTAATTTAGATCTAATCCAAAATCCAGTAAAAATACTGTTTCTGCCTAATATCAAACCCTGCATTCTGATCATATCCACGAAGGGTCCAGCCTTTACAGTTATTTGGGACATTCTTGGATAAATGAAGCCAACATGCATATATTTATTCAGCTGCACGTAAAACACAGATGTGCACAATTTTAAACTTCCTAAAAAACCTGAATCATTTTTTTCTATCTTTAATCCAATATTACATGCTAATACTCAATGAAGCAAACAAAACTCATCTTAAATAACAAATGCTTGCATTCCTCCAAACTCTTTTTAAGTACACAAATTATTCACTCAATAAATCACCGGTTCGCCACATTGTAATGAAGCCCTAAAAACATCAACGAATAGACCAACCTCAGGGGCATACTACTCTCTGTATAATGAGGCCGGTGAGGGAACCCCGAGGCTCGATACTTGCTGCTTCGCTTGCGGACAAGCTCAAGCCATTGCGCAAACCGATAAGCGGGCCCTGCTGTAATGTCCCCCAACATAAACAATACCTGCATTTCCCATCATCCTAAGTCCGAATCCTCTTCTTTGTTTCAGTATAAATTATCTCAGAACCCCCAGAAAAAAAAATAATAATAAGTACGAAAAGTAAAAGGAGAAAGAAAATATGATGTACCCTTGAAGTGACAGTGAGGGGCAAAGGGGCGTCTGGCTCGACGTTAGCCAGATCGAAATCTCTGTCTTCCTCCTCTTTCTGCATATTCATATATATATAAATGTGGGTTTATAAATACCAAAACATCCGCTCAAACAAAATTCTTATTTCGTACAAATGCCCACAGTTTCTAAACTCTAGCATACATAAACATCTGATTAAAATGGAGCGAAAAATTCCAGATCTGAAAGCATAACTAACTTTAGGCATATATATACATAATGTATGTATATACTTTTATACATAACGCATATTATATTTTATAGAATGAACTCAATGAAGTAAGCTTTCTTTCACGTGTGTGTGAGAGTGAGTGTGTGCGAGAGTGTGACTCTGTGAGGGTAATGATTTGAAGAGTGAAAAGTGACGTGTAGAAAAAGCAGAAATAGAGAGAGAGAGAAAGACAGAGTACTTGAAAAGTAAATGGGCCTTCTTCCATTTGATGATCATCAGCGGCCATTTCTCTCTCTTACACCCTTTTTTTTTTCCTTTTCTTTTCTGGTTGAATAATTGTTGACGGAGAAAATGGATCTAGCGGCTATTTTGGGTCGTCGGAGGAAACGGGGAATGAGAATGGAGGAGTCAAAGAGGAGCAGTGAGAATTTGGTCGGTTAGAAGCAGAAGGCGGTTGCGTCACACTTCACGCCCGCCTAAAAGTAGAAACAAAAGGACGTTAGTGATTGTTTAAATATTTGATATAGGGATGGGATCTAATTTTATTTTAATTCAACTTAGGGTCTTACATGTTTTGTAGACATCTTCAATTAATGTTCATGTTTAAAGTAGGTAACTAAATTTTTAGGATAAATGGGTTAATGTTAGAGTAGACTTGAGGAAAGTAAATCAAACTTGAAAAGGTGGGCATGTATGGACGAATTTCCATATTTCATTTCCATTTTATAGAGTTAAAAATGAATTTTGAGAATCTTATTGATTTTTGTGTAAAAATCGAAATTATGTTAGGATAAATTAATTAGAATTAGATTTTATGTAGATTTAAAAACGATAGTATAGATTTCATATCCCAAACTATAATTTTTAATATATTTGTATGTAATCTTTTTATAATATCTATTTAGTTTTTTTTAATTACTATCTTCTTTTATATTTTTACTCACTCATATTAAAAAATAATAATACTATTTATAATTTTTTAATCTCCTTTTCAAATTCCTAATTTTTAAAAGATTTGGCTAACTACTTCAGTTTATGATTTTAACCAATCAACTAAATTCAGCTTGACCAAACAAGCACCCTAACTAAGCAAATCATATAAGTTTACTTAGTAGTGTAACTTATCATCTTGGAACTTTACCACTAAAATTAAGTGCATGTTTAGAAGCACGTATAGCAAAGTCTATTTAGAAAATGGACTTTTTAATAAGTGATTTCTCAAAAAGCCTACATATCTAACTCTTGGAAAAATTGGTTTTGGTAAAGCCAAAATTCCAAGTGTGATTGACTCGTGAATTTTGGAAACGAGTGGTGTATTTATTTTCACAAAACTATTTATTGGTGAGTGAGAAATCGATACACAAATGGTTTAATTGTAAATATTTATTTATGGTAAAGGTGTCCAGCATATATGGAATGTTGGTAAATTGGTCAAAATCCGGTATTTAGGCAAGTTGTTTGATTTTCTTTTAAATAGGCAACTTTGACTCAAATTACAAATTTTATGGAATCTTAAAAGAGTGCATTAAATCATTCCTTAAATTGATTTAGGCCACAATTGGAAGGATTGACTCCACAAATCAATCAAGATATAAAAGAATTAGATCAATATTTATGGACATAATTGAGTCCAACAATTAGGGGCTTTCCTATCAAGGATACCTTGTGTTTCCCTATAAATGAAGGCTCCTACATTCAGTGGAATACACATTCAAAAACACAGAAATTTGTGCACACAAACATACACAGTGTCACTCTCCATTGCATCTGTTCAGTAGGTGTTGTTTTAGGTGTGATTTCACTCAGGGTCTCACTAATCTCAGTTCGCCGGGCAATTGGATTTTGTGGTGCTCCTATCCTTTACCAAAGTGGTTGTATTTTGGGAGACTCGTTGCCTGCAACCGTGAGCATCGTGATGGGGCAACAAGAGTCTTGAAAAAAGAGTTCGCTTGTCTCGACTTGATTTACTTCTTTCTTTTTCGATTTTCTTATAATAGAAGTTGTTAGTTCGAATTTCCCGTTGTTGTATCCGTTTGATTTTTGTTGTAATCCCAACAATTTTAAGACATTTGTGTGTAACTTGGACTGATGGCATCTTCAAGCAATGCGATGACTATTGATTCTGTTGGTGTGGATGCGGGTGTTACAATACCTCTGACAGCATATATCTCTATTGTTCATTACTTTGGTGTGACCTCACCTTTGGCCTCACCGCCAACCCGCTTGATTTGACGATCGTGGGTGTGACCACACCTTCTCCACACATCTGTTATCTTATGATCCAACGACTATGGGAAGTGTGACTACACCATCAGTTACACCTTTGCTTGCCTACGCTCCAATGACTGTCAGGGGTGTTTCCACACCTTCTGTCACACCCCAATATCTTGATGTTCCAGTAAGTGTGGCATGTGGTGTTACCACACCTTTGGCCTCACTCCAGGTTTCACATGGTTCTGTGTCTGCCTTTGGTGATACCACACCTTTAGTAACACCTTCTACTACACTGTTCCAGCAACCGTGGTTGCACATGCTGAAAGGCTGGAAAAGTTTACCGGACTTAACTTTAACACGAACCAAAAGATGTACTTTTATTTGAAAACCTTAAGTTTGGTGAGGTTCCTTAAAGAGGACCCTCCTATTGTTGCCCCAGACGATACCAATATAGATCGTAGGATTGCCCTTGATGCATGAGGTCAAGAGGACTGCTTGTGCAAGCATTACATCCTAACGGGTTGAATAATGTGTTGTACAGTGTGTATGCCTCGTTCAAAGGTAATTCTAAAGGATTGTGGATCTCATTGGACAAAAGGTACATAATGGAGGATGTTGGCACCAAAAAGTTCATTGTCGGTAGGTTCTTGGAGTATCTGATGGTTGACACCAAGACTATTATGAGTCAACTCCAAGAATTGCAATTGATTTTGCGCATCATTGATGGGTGCGTTATGTGAAATCTTTCAAGTGGCTACAATTATTGAAAAATTGTCGCCTAGTTGGAGAGATTTCAAAAATTATCTCAAAGCACAAGAGGAAACAAATAAAGCTTAGAGGATTCGATTGTCGATTACGCATTGAAAAAGACAATAGACAATTGAATGCCAAGCATGAAAAGACCTTGAAGGAGGCTTGGTACAACATGTCTTTAGACTAATATTTTAGTTTGATAGCTTTGTATTTACTAAGAACGAGCAATTCCTTGGAAAGGAACACTTTGAAAATGGATTGTTGAAGATAAATGTATTAATCGTTTGTTGCTTCTTCCTCTTAGATGATTGAGTCTTGTGACTTATGGCATTTTAGACTTGGGCATGCTAACATGAATGCCATAAAGCAATTGGTGAATATGAAATTATTACCAAATATAAAATTGGTCTCACAATATAAATGTGAGATTCCATGATGGACACTATGATAACCAAACAGGGCACAAAGTGTCAACTTGAGTGTTGTGACATCTTTGATGTCATGTCACCTGGTTCTATGACATCTTAAGTGTCATAACATGTAGTAAAACATGTCAATGAAGGCATGAGCAAATCAAAATGCCATTTGTGTGAGGCTTATGATTAAGCGTCCCATTGTGAGGGAGCACATGATAAGTTAACTCTACCTAAAATATGACGAATGGATGCAATTAAGTCCTTCAGCCTTTCTGGGATTGGAATGTTTGTCAATTGGCGATCTAATCACGGTTTATGAGTTTTGCCTCAAAAGTGAGGGTGTTTGGTAAATATAAATTTACTTCAGACTTGACAAAGATTGGCCCCAATAACTACTGAGTCAAATAAATACAAATTTATTTGAGAGGTATCCTTGGGAAAAAAGGATACAAGTCAATTGATATTGACAAGGCTAGTTGATAGCTAAAAGGGGTCACCAGTGATTTCTCTTAAAGAGGTGCATCTTTAGTATACTCTTGAGGGTTGCAACACTGCACACATTGAGGTACCAAGGAAAGGTGTAGAAAAATGCCTTAATGGCTAACCTTATCAAGGTAGACCCAAAAGGGATTGTTGTACCCAAACTTGAAGGGAACATATACAACTATTAAGTCATTGTAAGGATAATGACAAGTTTTACAAATGATAAAGTCAAACCAATCTCTTTCTAAAAAAGAGATAACATATTGACAATATTCATTATGAGCATAAGGTGTTATAAAACCACATTGACATTGAAGGGTTTGAAAGTGCACCGATGGCGCTTATGTCGATTTGAAATGGTTACACATGCTCAAAGTATATGCTCAAATATGGAAAGAAGTTGATCTCAATATTGCGTGCAAATTTGATTGAAGTGGAGATCAATTGTGAATGCTAGAGGAAATTGGTGTAAAATCCACAACTTAAAGAACAGTTTTTAGTGGAAACTCAACCATGATGACTGGAGATCCCAAAGACTTGGTTCAATAGGAAAACTAAACTTTAAATTGTGTCAGTCATAATACTTGGTGTTTACCTTTAAGTTAACCATTCCTTAGATAACATAGCCAAGTAATAAACCTGCTAACTATGGTGAGATTAAGTCTTATGGATTTTTAATAACGTCATATACCTAATAAGGTGGGGTATTGCAGGGTACCTCTGATAGGCAAGGTCGCATATATAAGTGTGAGGACAGGCCACCTCAATGAAACACTTATAAATCTCGAGTGTGATATATGGCCAAAATGGACACAAGTAGAGAACTTCGAGATTAGTAGAAATGTAGTTGTGTAAATACTATTGTTTTGGTATATTCCTAAGCGGATTAGTTCAAGGCATCATGTCCACTAAGCCGCGGATAAATCCGCTAGTATCTAACTTAGGAAGGTTCAAAGCCGCAAACTACTTATCATGATGCAACAATGTTTCCTTGGGTCTGAGTGACTGAGTCTGCATGCATTCATGCATCGTTTCCACTCATGTGGGAGATTGTTGAGAAATTTGTTTTGGTAAAGCCAAAATTCCAAGTGTGATTGACTCATGAATTTTAGAAACGCGTGGTGTACTTCTTTTCATAAAACCATTTATTGGTGAGTGAGAAATCGATGCACAAATGGTACACTTGAAAAGATTTATTTATGGGAAAGGTGTCCAACATATATGGAATGTTGGTAAATTGGTCAAAATCCAATGTTTGGGTAAATTATTTTTCTTTTAAAAGAGTGCATTATATCATTCAACCAATTTTATGGAATCTTGAGGCATTATATCATATTGATTGGCCATAATTGGAAGGATTGACTGTTGCACAAATCAATCAAGATATGGAAGGATTTGATCAATATTTATGGACATAATTGAGTCCAAAAACTAAGGGCTTTCCTTTCAAAGATCCCTTGTATTTCCCTATAATTTAAGGCCTTACATTCAATGGAGTACGCATTCAAAAACATAAAAATTCGTGCATATAAACATATACAGTTTGTCACTCTCCTTTGCATCTGTTCAATAGGTGTTGTCTTAGGTGTGACGTCTCTCACGGCCTCACTAATCTTAGTTTGTCGGGTAATTGGAATTTGTGGTACTCCTATCCTTTACCAAAGTTGTTATAGTAGGGGACTTGACTTGTTGCAACCGTGAGCATTGTGATGGGGCAACAAGAGTTTTAAAGAAAGAGTTCACTCACCTAGACTTGTTTTACTTCTTTCTTTTTCAGTTTTCTTGTAATAGACGTTAGATCGAATTTTCAGCCGATGTATCCCTTTGATTTTTGTTGTAATCCCAACACTAACTTCTCTAGAATGGACTTTTTGGAAGACCGACTTATCCAAAAGTCCATTTTAAATAGCCATCAAACATCTATTATTGTTGAAACTAGTAATCCCGCACGTGCGTTGCATATATGTTTATTTTAATATTATTATTTTATCATTCAATTTATATTTATGTAATATTTATATAAGGTAAATAAAAACAAAAATTTATCTATCAAAGATTCAAAGTTATAATTTCAATTATAAATTTAAATATCAAATTAATCTCTTTGTTTATGTTTTTTAATTTACGTCCGATATTAGTACTTCTCTCTCTCTCTCTCTCTCTCTCTCTCTCTCTCTCAATATCTAAATAGTTATATATATGTGTGTGTGGTGTGAAACTTGTGTATTCATATTGAACTTGTATTTTGAAATAGTATCACAAAATTTTTGATACCATTTTTAGTAACTATAAGAAATAACTAAAATATGTACAACATGAAAAGGTTGATTACTATTGATATAGAAAAGTTTTTTAGTAGCCAACTTTTAACACGCATTAATTAGAATTATATAAAAATTAGCTTTCCAAAATTGTGTGTATACTACATTAACTATTATATTTGTCATTTTTTTAAAAACTTAATGATATTTTCATTTTGATCCGTCAAGCGATTGTATATCAAATTAATTATCTTTTTAGTTTTAATATTTAGTTTCACACCCATATTACACATTAAAATAAAAATACATATAAAAATATAAAATATCTTTACTCAAAAATTATTTTTTTATTAGGACTTTAAAATTATTCATTTGGGCTATTGGCATCAATTTATATTTAGACTATTTGTGAATGTATAATTATTATTTGAGTTTAGCCATTATTTCATAATTATATAGATACTATATATATACATACATAATATTATATATATATTCATGTCAGAAGACAATACATAATCTTGAATGTATTTTTTATGATTATGATGTATAATATTTTTTTTTCTTTTTTGGATTCATCAATAAAACAAATTGAATTATATTTCCACCGTTTATTGCATGAGGTCACATCTAGTATCTATTAACAATATAAGACAAATAAAATGTTTTATTTGCTTCACACAAATTATATTAATCTAAACATGATTGCCAAAAAACCCATTAATGCATTACAATTATAATTATAAGATACAAAACAAAATATGAGATCCCAAAAAAATCTTAAAATTGCACTATTTTTAAGCACATTTGTAAAGAAAAAAACGTTGTGTTGTTTCTTTGACAAAAATAATTATAGACAAAAATTAGTATAATATAGTTGATAGATTAGATGCCAAAAATATGTAAATCGACAGGTAATAATTAATTTTTAACATAATCCAATCTTATATATATACACACACAAATATTCTAAAAATTAGATGCCAAAAATATAAGATTCAAAATTAATCTTATTATGAAATTTTTAAGCACAATAAAAATTGGAAACAATAAAAATGATGAAAATATTTATTTATTTATAGCTAAAATTAGCTAGGCACATTAAGTGTAGGAAAAATGTGACATCTTTTATATAGGTGGGAAAAACCAAATCGATAAAATCATCACATAAATAATAGAAAAAAATCAATACTGGAATAATAATAATAATAATAATAATAATAATAATAATAATAATAATCAAAAGTCAATATGAAGAATAATTAAAAATAAACAATACATAATTTAAAATATAATTTAAAAAAAATACAACAAAATTATCAAGAATAATTAAAAAAAAACAAATATTCTTTACTAAAATTACCGAAAAACACCCATACAAATCTACAATATAGTTTATATAAAAATTCTTGTTTAGTGCGGAATTCATAGTTCAATACTATCGATGTTGGTGGGATATTTGATAAAGACGATAATAGGGGAACATTAAGATGAAGTCATATTTGGTGGTTATGTATTAAAAATAAACAATACATAATTCAAAATATAATTTAAAAAAAATACAACAAAATTATCAAGAATAATTAAAAAACAAATATTCTTTACTAAAATTATCGAAAAACACCCATACAAATCTACAATATAGTTTATATAAAAACTTGTTTAAGGAATTCATAGTTCAATATTATCGATGTTGTAAGGATATTTGATAAAGTTTTACAAATGATTAAGATCAAGTCATATTTGGTGGTTTCTCAAATTTAGGATAACAACAATATTCATTATGAGCATAAGTGTCTATCTAAAGCAATTTTAGTATAAATATAAGATGATTCAACATAAATATAATAAGATGGCAAAAATCATTCAACAAAATTAATTGTTAATTCAATGGTAAAAGATACGAAGATTTTAAGGGAATCTCCTTTAATTATTTGATCTCAATATAATAAAAAAAATTATACAATTGAGTAATTTAGGAAAGTTTGAATAGTTACCTGGAAGAAAAACAATTAGTGCTTTAAAACTTGATTAATAGTATACAAAAAAGTGGAAACTCAACCATTATTGAAACAAAGATCAGATATATTTTTTAAAATATGAATAAATATAAACTTTAAATGATCGTCAATAATCATAGTAGTAATAATGTCATTTAAAATATTAAATAATTATAATCAAGAATATATTTTTTCAAATATGAATAATATATATATAGAATTTTAACAAACTCACTTTTTTGGTATAAAGGTGGAATACCATATATAATATTTCTTAATTTATATACATATAAAGTAGGAATATCATTTATAACATTTTACTAATTTATATACATATAAAAGTAGGAATACCATATATAATATCTTTCTAATTTATATACAAATATTTGAACAAATCAAGATCAATGTTAGGATTGTAAAATAAAATATTTCCGAATATACTTAAAATGAGCAACAATTTTGTTTCAACATCCGCTATTATATGTATATAGATATAGATTGATAGATATTAATTTTTAATAAATTTGATATTTATGAATAAAAATATAATTAGCTACAATCCATTATTTTACTAAAGCTTGGTTTTGATTGTTTCAATCAATAAATCTTATTTATATGATTGATTAAAAATAATAATAAATAAGTATTATATCTATAGAAATAATTATTGAATTTATTGAATGTATAAGACAATTATGGATTGATTATGTAGTTTTTAAATTTTGAAAATTCCTAAAATTACTACAATCATGAACGGAAAAAATAAGTCAATAAAATATTTCTCTTAATAAAAATCTTATCATTCCTTAAACAACCAATTTTATGGAATCTTGACTTACCAAAGCAAAGAACAACCAATTTTGGATAAGACTAAAATCATGAGGCCATAATTGGAAGGATTGATTTTTGAAAAATCAATCAAGATTGGAAGAAATTTACAATTTATTATGGAAAAATATATTAAAAATACTAATTGGTCTTTCAAAAATATGTTTAGAAAATACTAATTTATTATATTAAATTAAACATATTATTAAAATCATTAAAATTTCATGGTTAAAAACAATATTAAAATATTTGATTGCTCAAAAGCTATATACATTACGTCTCTCAATCACTAATCAATTTGACTTAAAGATTTACAAAACTCAAAATTTTGCTCAAAAGCTATCCTTTACAAAGTTTTTTCTATAAATTAGATTCCAAAAATATGTAAACCAACAACAATAATTAATCTTAAAATAGTTCACAATCTATATATGGGTAATTTAAAAATTAGATGCCAAGAATATGAACACATTAATAAGGAAAAAAAAAAACTAACAAAAATAATTATCACTTTGATTTTGTTGTAAAAATATGAGCACATAGATTAGGGAAAAATGGACAAAAATTTTGGAATATAAATTATCCAAAATCATTTTTAATAGAAACATCAAACATCTATTATTATTGAAATGGACTTTTAGATCCAAAAGTCCATTTGAAAAGTGTTCTGTTGGACTTTGGTCCAGCATCCTGCTTGCAGTGGGCTTTAAAAGAGGCGTAAGGCACGACCCATGATTCAAACTCGTGAGTGTTGGATTGTACAATTAAAGGGAAGCTTAAACGATTAGATATGGACTACCCATACTAACAGATGTATCTTCTTTTCTGGTGCCCATTACATAGAAACTCTAAGGTTAAACGTGTTTGTCCTGGAGTAGACATGGGAGGATGACCTCCTGGGAAGTTTTCCAGGGAGCACGTGAGTGAGTACAAAGCGCACTAGAAAAGACTTGTATTGGTTTGTGGGGACAATCGTTAATCCGATAAGTGCTTGAAGTCCAACAACTAGTATTAGAGCAAGTCACGTGTTCGAATTCCCTAAACAGACTGGAACTGAAGGTTGCTGGGTGGCCAGAACTGAGAGGCTGGCATTAGAACTGATGAAGTTTGGTGGGCAGCGGAGGTTGTTAAGTTTCCACTAGCATGTAGGTCCTCCCTTCTCTAATAATTTTGGTACCCCAAAGACACAGACCCATTATTCCAATTTGGACTATATGAAGTGAACACATTTTGGCTTTGTAACCCATGTGGGATGGAGTCTCACTACATCCCCACATTTTCTAGTTTCCATAACAGTTTTTATGTTTTAAGTGACCAGTTTGGTGAAATAATTTCTCATTCATCCAAAATTGGTTTTGAGAAATACAAAATATTAATCTCATCTACTCACTTAGTATATTTTGACTATCTATTTTATTTTCATTTTCCATGAATGGAAACCACTTAAATATTTTATCCAACATGGGTTAAAATCTATATTTCCAAAAATCAAATTTTAATAATCCCCCACATGAATGAAATTAATGCATGCATGTATGCAACTTGTTGAAAGTTTCGATGAATTATTATTGCATCAGAATAGATAGCTTATGGCATGGAACCTTATTTAGTAAAATACTATCGGATTTACTAGTTGCTTAGTGACGCGATGTCTTAAACTACTCAATAGTTTATGTAAACCAAGATAACAGTATTTACACAATAATAATTCTAACACTTATTGTTCTCAAGTTGTGTCCATTTTGACTCTGGACCATATCTTAGATTCATAAGTATTCTTTGAAGCGGCCATTACTTCACACTTATATTATGCCATACTCCACCTTTTAGGTATAGAAATCATTAAAAGTCTAAACTTAACATCACCACATTTTATAGGTTTTTGCACTTGGACGTTCCGGGAATGAGCTAAATACATATTCCCAAGTGTTCAACTGAATCATTTATAACTTAGTTGTCTAATCTCCAATTCACAAGGTTGGGTTACCACTATGAATATTTTTATTTTGTGGATTTTAAACTCATTCCCCTTAACATTGTACAATTGATCTTTATTTATGACTTTTGTTAGCGGATCTACAAGGTTTTTCCTTGACTTTATGTAGTCAACCGAAATAACCTCATTCGAGATCAATTGTCTAATGGTATTGTGTTGAGACTTACCATTCTATATACTACTTTGTGCCCGTAAAATAGCTGATTGACTATCACAATGTATCATTACAGCTGTCACTGGTTTATTCCAACAAGAAATATCTTCTAAGAAATTTCTGAGCCATTCAGCTTCTTCTCTAGCTTTATCTAAAGAAATATACTCAGATTCCATTGTGGATCAAGCTACACACATTTGCTTAGAAGATTTCCATGAGACCGCTCATTCACCTATTGTGAACACATATCCACTCATGGATTTGAAGTCTTTTGCGTGTATCCAATTGGCATCACATATCTTTCTAATACTGTTGGATATCTCATATGAAGTATCCCATAATTCATGGTATACTTTAAGTATCTCAACACACTTGTCAAAGCTTTCCAATAATCCTAACTAAGGTTACTTGTGAACCTATTTAGCTTACTCACTCACTGAATATGCAATGTCAGGACATGTACAATTAGTTAAGTATATCAGGTTATCAAATATCCTTGCATATTCCAGCAGAGAAACTGGTTGTCTTCTATTCTTGGCTAAGTGTAGACTAAGATCTACTAGTGTCTAAGACGGAGGGCTGTCGAAATCATTAATTTTTGTAGATTCTATTTTATCGTACTGAACTATATCATTTGTGTTTTTTGAATATTTCGGTTTGTAATTGTAGGGCATTTGGGCCCTTAAGCTTGAATGTTGTACTTTGACTTAATTTTCTGCTGCAGATGCACTCTTACTATTTGATTTAGTTATTGTCTTGAAGAAAGCCCGGAGAACCACGCTTGCTTAGCTTACAAAGCTAGCTTACTAATGATATATGTTGTGACTTGGTACTGGTTTGTATTTGTTGAGTAATTATGTCAGAGTGGTAACTCTGCATAAGTTCGATTAGTTGCATCACGCTCCGTTTAGGGCGTGACATATAAATTTTTGACAAATAAAGTGAATATTATATTAAATGAAATGTCCCAACATCTTCATCTCTCTCAAGTTGGATGGTCATCCTTCACTTGTTATATAACGATTATCTTAGGGAAAAATGCAAAATTAGTCATGCATATATAAGAGTATTGCAATATTAGTCCTATAACTTTTGAAATTGCAATCTTAGTCCTATATATTTTGCTAATGTTGTAATTTTGATCCCATAAGATTTAAATTTGTGTTATTAAAGTCCTATAAGTTTTAAGTTGGAGCAAGATTTGGTACTTATGGCTTTTTTAATATTTTACTTATTCCCAAAATGCTTTTGGTAGCCAAAATAAATATGTCTATGATAAGATAAAATATGGTATCAGAGCATATGTTTTATTTACTTATGAGTTGAATTTATTTATCATTTGTACTATAGATTGCCTCTGAGAGAAAAATTTTAGAATCATGAATCCAAATCAAAATCTGATATACGAGTTCTACATTTATTATTTCCTAATTATGGAAATACAATAACATGGACAAATTTGACAATATTTGTTATTTTGACTAATATGACCAAAGTTATCACAATTAAAAAGTATTATGACTCAAATTGTTAGATTCTCAAAATTACAGGATTAAAAATATTTTATTTTCTGAGGGGTAAAAGAATCACATGACTAAGATTGCAACTTAAAAAAGCACAGGACTAATATTGCAACACTCTATAAGTATATATGACCAATTTTCCCATTCTCTTATTTACTATTCCATTAAATTTATGACTATTTAATTATAACGCGTGCCTATAAATAGAGAATGTGATGTTGTATTCAAGCACAAGCAATAAAATATAATATATTACCTTCTGTATTTATGTCCTTCATCTACTTTTTAACATTGTTTATTGTTTTATTATAGCAATGGTCGTTTTGAAGTTTTCACAATTTAATGGCTAAACTGTATATTTGGTCCACTAATTTATACCAAGTTGCACATTCGCCCACTAATTAAGGGATGTGGAAAACTATGATATTAACTTCTAATTTGTTCCACATTGAGTTAAGTCGTTGTCGACAATTGTGAAATAAATTGGAACTATTCCCAAATTTTGGTGATTTCAATCCCCCAACCATTTTTAATGATATTGACATATTGAATTATTTTTTATTTCCACATGGACGGGTTGAAATCCCTAAAATATGGGAGCAATTCCAGTTGATTTTGTAATTATCTACAAAGATTGGACTCAATGTGCAACAAATTAGAAGTTAGTGTCCTAAATTGCCACGCCCCTAAATCAATAATATGCAGTTTAGCCCAATTTAATGGATACATCTTCTCCGATAAAATTTTCATCGAACTATAGTCTATATGCAGAAATGTACTACAATCATAATTTTGGAATAATTAGAACCGAGCATATATTAAAAACCTTTAATTAAAAGTTATTGATTGAAAAAGAAGAACATTCCCTAAACATTCAAATCATATAAAAAAACTCTATCCTTGATAATTGAAAATTAATAAATATCAATTATTTCATTACTAAATTACACAAGTTTATCATTTTTTCTCAAATTATTCCCTATATTTTTAGATAAGTTTTTATTCTTCGCATATCTTTCTATAATTGATGAAAATAAATTTAACATTGTGGTAACTAGAAATTTAAAAAAAATTAAAAAAGTTTTGATATTTCAACAATAATCAATATATGTCTTTATGCTCTTCGGAAAACCGAAATGGTCCAAAGTATGCAACTCTTATTTTCTTCTTAATTTCCACTAGCCGACATCTTTTGTAGTAATGTCAAATGTGTATATCATCCCACTAACAAAATTACGGCAAAGTCAATGCTACCCCATGGTGTAGTATCCTAATCCATACATATCTTGACACGTGAAAAAAATTACAAAATGGCTCCTTTCTCATTTTTTGCTTGTCATCCGAAATTTTCAAAGTTTTAAGTTTTCTTTTCTTTTTTCCAATTGAAATTAACCATGAAACTTAATTACAGTTTAGGTTTTGAATAAATCTTAAAACTGAAAATAAAAGAAAGGTTTTATATCAAATCTTAAATTTGAAAATCAAAGAAAAGATTTATATCGAATCTTAAATTGAATATTTCGTTTAAAATAAATCTTAAATCTGAAAATAAAGAGAAATATTTTCTATCAAATCTTAAATCTGAAAATAAAAGATAGGGATTTGTACCAAATCTTAAATATGAAAATAAAAAAAGGATTGGTATCAAATCTCAAATCTCAAATCTGAAAATAAGAATAACCATTCCAAAAAGAAATTATCTTTCTCCCTTCTCGCATAATTTTCACAAATTTCTACGTAAAACTTATAATGTAATTTTTGGTTCTAACACTTGCATTAGACTATTTCATGAATCAGCTCTTGGAAACCTTTTGTTTAAATCTTTTCTATAATTTCGGGGTTTAAAATTATTTCAGTTTGAGTATTTCAAACTCACGATTATTTGTGTTAATATCTTCAATTACAGAGAAGTATCGAGACTTGCTTTTCCATGCTTGATTTTGAATATACTATAAAGTTGCTTGAAAATAGATCATTTTAAAGAAAATGAATTATGAAGGAACCCAAAATATATCTGATTTCCCATGTTTGTAGTTTTTTTATTTCCTTTCTATATGAACAAATTGTTATAAAAAATAATTCCTTTAGTTTAATTATAAAGTTTGTATAGTGTTATAGATTTGGAGGGAGACAATCATGAAGAAATAGCCAAAATGGGTTAGGAGAAACAATGTATTTTTGCAGAGTCAGCGACGCCAAAAGAAATTGAGAAGTGTCGATGATGCATATTTACTGTATTGTAACAATGCATGTGATAAAGTGTTTAACATTAAAAAGGGTGATCAACGTTAGTTTCCGCTTAGTAATGAACTCCAAGAAAAGGAGTTTGAATATTCTTGTGAAGGAGCTAAAGATGAAAAACTTTCTAGTTAAAGACTACATATTTATCAAAAGTCGATAACTAGAACTAAATGCAAACCGAAACTTAGAACTACAAGAGAAAAGGGGGAGAGTGGAAGGTGAGTAGGTTTGATACATAACATAACCATGCACTTGTCGCGGCATATCAGACTCAATTGTTAAGATCATCATGTAATTTGTCGCATACTAAGAAGACTACTTTAGAAGCTATGGTGAATGCTGGAATATATGTAGCTAATGCAGTTTTCTTTCATGGAAAATGAAGTGCATAGGCCACAAAACTTGGGATTTATTCGAAAATATGCATATGATCACCTTACTCGTTTGAAAAAATATACAAAAGTTGAAAATGGACATGTTTCTGCTTTATTTCAATATTTTATAACAAGTCAAACAATGAGATATTTTTTAACTGGAATGTGCAATAAGATGATGACAATAGGGTGATGGACTTTTTCTTCAGAGATTATAGATGTCGGATTGATTACGAATATTTTGGTGATATTGTTTTAGTTGACACTACTTATAGAACGAATAGGTATAATTTGATATTTACTCCTTTTGTTGGTATAAATCACCATATGAAGAATGTGATGTTTGGTTTAACCTTTATGTAAGATGAAACATAATCTTCTTTGAATGGTTGTTTAGCACACTTCTTAATTTTATGAGTGGTAAATAACCTAAAATAATTTTTAGTGATTAATGTCAAGCAATGATGAACGCAATATAAAAAGTATTTCCTTGGCACACCATCGTTTATGTCATGCATATTAATCAAAATGTTCCTTCACACTTAGGAAACTTGAATGATGATTCAATGTTTAAACATTTGTGGCATAAGTGTATATAGGTCTGTAGGTCCCAAGAGGTGATGTATAATGTTTAGAAGGGGTGAGTTGAATAAATCTTACCAACCTTTTGATTTTAGTCCTTTTAAAATATTTCAGAGTTAACTCAAATCAGCTAAGTCCTTGAGGAACAACTAGGTTGGCTTACACAACAAAGTTACCCACTCAACAGACTCGACTGAGCTGTTGATAGTATAACTTAGTTGCTTTCAGCTAACACTTAGAATTACAGTTGATTTGGTTTTGTCAGCGGAAGACTTTTCACCCTTATGATTTTTAAGCACTTTTTATCACACTTGTTTTAGTAATAGTTGTTATAGACAGAGTTTAGCAATTTTAACTTAGCAGCATATATAAAATAAATGCAAGAAATAAATGTGCTGTAAAGTAAATAGACACAAGCATTTTATAGTGGTTCGAGGATGGGGTAATTCCTCTAATCCGCTCTTCTCCAACTCCTGGAGGAATCCACTAAGTAACTTGATCTAGGTTACAAAGTAATTATCAGTCCGAGTTAGCTTTGATACAGCCTGCTGCTCCTGGGACTCAACTTATTCACAAGACAACTGTCCTGTTACTTTAGCCTCCTTCAAATCTTTGGACTTGATCACTTAGCCCTCCAACAGGTTCTAAGCACCGATTCAAACTAGAACCTCACTACTTCTCCTTCAACCTTGGAGAGTAGACCTCTTTGTTCTTTAAAATAGGTTTCCTCTTCAACTGATGAAGTAATCTTTCCTTCACTGAGTGTGTTGGATTGAGTTCCTTCGAAATTAGGCTTGAGGATTTCTTTGAAAAACTTGAGAGAATTTGCAGGTTATTTCTTGCTTGTATGCTTGATAATTAGTGAAATTCGTAACCTTCTCTCACTTGCTTCCTCAGCTTTTTATAGTGCACATTTGAAATTATGTCCGTTGAAGAGATAGATATAAATTTCAAATCACACTTGTAGGTTGTTGGCTTGTCTTGTCTTGCAACATTGAAGTAGATCATACCATGAATTAAATGCTCTACAACCTTTTCTTAATCTCTGCAGGTCTTCATGTACATCTCATTGGTTCCTTGCTTTATGCACTCTTTCAGCAAAACAACTTTATTGCTGGCAGCCTGACACATGCCTATTTCCAGCAAAACCTTGACTTGTCTTGACAACAGATCTCTTTTAGCTTTCTTCAAGTCTTGTCTGCTGCATACCCCTTTGACATTTGATTCCAATCATTTTGGAATGACTTGGCTGTCAGTCAGCTGACTGAGATAGCTTTTCTGTCACTTGACTGAGTCTTCACTTCACTTCACATAGCTGACACACAGCTGGGTCTTTTCTTCGATCTTGAGTCGAGTCTTGTAATGTTCAACTTAGCTGACTTTAACTCAGCTTATACAACCCTATCTATTATAAGTTAAATTACATAGAAAATGGGGTGCCAACTTCCTAATCTAAGTTTTATATGGTATCATAAAAATCTAAACATAATTTTTCCTAACAATTTTCCCCTTTTTTATGATGCCAAAACTTAAATAAATACAACAAAGTAAATAGTGCAGTAACAAGGAATGACTGTGTAGAATATGTCAATTTTATTTGAACATATCATTCTTGTACTTTATAATCGCACTTTACAAAGCTTTTACAAAGTATTACTTATATAATGTAACAAAGCTATACATATCTATACAATGTATCAGAGCTTTAGAGTATTATAACAGGTATTAAAGCAAGTACTTACAATTGTGCATTTATAGTTAAGTGAAATACAATGAAGGGTTTCAGCCGTTTTCAACGCATCGGCTGCTTCTTTCTTCTCTCTTCATCCTCAGCTCTCCTTCTGTCATCTTCAACTCTTCTCCGCTTTCTATCTTCTTCCTCCCTCTTTTTCTTCTCATAGGTTCTCTTAGGTGAAAGGTCTTATCTCCTATGCCTTTCCTCCCATTCGCTACTGAGCCTTTCATTTTCTTCTTCTTGCCTCCTCCTACTCTCTTCATTCTTTCTTTCCACCTCTATATTTGAAAGCTCATCCAACCCAGTCTAGTAGATTAATCCCTTTTTCCGTGGATCAACATATCGAACATCCTTAGGTTTTGGCTGTGATGGAGTACCTCTGTCTCTTCCACCACTGCCAAACCTTCCCATTCCTCGCTCCGACTTAGCTCCTACTCTTGGAGTGTACTGTACGGGTGCTTTGGTAGTTGGCTGACTGCTCGAACTCTGCTGCCTATCAGCTGACTTACATAAGTCGAGTCCTTTCTCCCAATACAGATCCCACGCCTGGGGTAAAGTCATATTCTTGAAATATCCTTCTACAGTTAGAGTTTTAAATTCCTCTAAGGACCTTGGCTCAGATCCTGCATCAGGTAATGTAAGCTCACGAGGGGGTCTTACAGCTGGGGAATCCTTTAACATTCCAGCTGGGGGCCTTCATACTTTGCTTTCAAATCCTTAATTCTTCCTGAATGTTTTTCAGCTACCTTCTCAAATTCAGCTTCAATGGCTTGTCTTACTTCTTGTATGCCAAATCAACTTTCTTTTTGATGGACAAATTTTGAGGTAGTTGGTTGAGGATATAGGCTGTCACTTCACCATGCTGAGGGGTCTTTGCAAGCATAATTTTCAGAGGTGGCTTCTTCATTTCACTGCCTTCCCTTTCTACTTGCTTCCCCCTTACTTCCACTTCCTTCTTTAGAACTCCCTTGCATTCTACTTTCATCTTCCCCCTTTTTGGCATCATCACCAAGGGGTAGATCCAGTTGAGAGAACACTCCTCCAAGGAGTAGATCAATCTTGCTATTGGTCATATCCTGTTTGTCATGACTGTTGGAGTATGCTGCTCGAAATTTGGATCGCAACTGCCATCAGCTTTATCTCTGTTTAGAGCACCATGATCTCCGTACGCATGTTGGCCTCTGTTTTCTGAAGTTCTTCCTTGTGTTGTGCTTTAAGAAACTCCATGTCACTTTTGTGAGACTAATCCATCCTAAAGATATGGTCCCTTTGACACTGCTGAAATTTGGCATTTTCGGAGCTCTAGATCACCATTTTTGCAAAGAGAGATTTAAAGTACGTGACCTGCTGCCGAGTACTTTAGTTTGCCCAATTCATTACATGATTCTTAAAATGGTTCCTCGGATGTCTCTTGTGATGTTTGCATCTCTGTTATCAAGTCGTTGGTTGAGTGTTGTGAATCCATGTTCCATATTTTCAATTTTGGTACAAATGGCCTTGAAGGCTTTGCGAAAGTCGGCTGCATTAGCGGACTGCTCTTCGGGCCACACAACATCGAAGTCAAACCCAATCGGCACCATTGTCGTATCAGTAGAAGTCCCAAGTTCTTCAGTTGCAACTTGGACAATGTATTTCACAATTTCAATAGCCGACTCTGCTTCCAAGTGTACATGAGTCTCGAAAGTAAAGTAGTCAGCAAATAGATATTCTGGAAAAGTAGGACTTTCCACATCATCAACTTGTGGAGCCTTTCCATTTTCCTTCAAAATTTCTTCAGCTCTTTGTGCCTCGGCTGTCTCAGCGTCATCGGCATCTTGAGCAGCTATGTTAGCCTACAGATCTGACTAATCCTCAACTGTCTTAACAACTTCTTTGGAATCAGTAGTATCTTCTTTTTGAGTTCACTGTTCCTCGCTGACTCATCAAAGTCATTGGAAGGTGATGGAACCATGGGAAGTGGGCCATCAACCATTTTAAAGTTGATCGGAGCAGCTTTGTCACTTTCTTGACTCCGTTTTGCTAGTGCCTCCTCAAAGAACTTTGTCCTCGGATGATTTTTCAATAATTTGGACTCAACCGTTGTCGGTTCCCAAGAATTCAACATCTATATTTTCTTGGAAATCATGAAGAGCACTTATTTCCTCTTTTTCCATGATTTCTTCTTGAGGGGATGGCACTTGTTCTTCGACCTTATTACCCACGAAGTCTCAACCTCCTCCGAGCCTTCATTACTCTTCTTAGATCTCAATCGCTAATGGGCCTTCGGCTATCCCTTTTGCGGTCTCAATCAGAAAGCGGGGTCTTCAATGTAAATCCCTTCAAAGCAGAGGGAGCTACTTTGGGGTCTTCGGTGGCATCCATCGGAGTTTCAACTCCTTGGATTGCACTTTCATGGCCAAGAGTCTCAACTCCCGTGCCCTCAATACCATCATTTGCCTTAGTTGCATCAGTAGCTTTATTGGCTCGCATGGGTGAAGTTTCAGTGAGACGCCAAAACTATTTGAGCCTCATTAACCTCAGTCTGTTGTACATCGGTTGTCTCACATTAACCTCCAAACTTCTCTTTTGTTTTGTCTCCCACAACCTCCTCCGACTGTTTGTGTGGTTTGAGTTTTATCGGTGGAGCACCGGTGAGTCTCGGTAGGAGGTCACTCGAAATGAGACAAATTTGTGTTTGCTTTTGAGTTATCGATCGTTTGGGTAGGTGTCTCGACATCTTCTTGAGGAGGCTTGACTAAGGTGCCTTTTTCTTCACCATCCTTAGCTTCATCGCCATTCTTCCTGGTAGTTTTATCCTCGGAGTGCACATGAGATGTGGTGGCATCAATTGTTCTCACCACCTCCATGATATATGGGCTAGGAGTAATCATTATAGACGAACACTCTCCTTGGCCCATATGCAAATCTTGCTCATGCATCTCTTTGGATTTTTTTCAAAGCTTGCCTCAGTTCAGTCTTTTCCACTGCGTCAACAGGGTCTATTTCTTCAACATCATCACATCGTTGGTTGGTTCATTGGGTATGCTCTGGGAATTCTGTAAGGAAACAGGTGTGATGTTTTAGAGATTCCTCAACAGCCTTTGCCTTGGCCTTCTCCTTAGTTTTCTCCTCGTTCTTCTTCTCATATAGAATTGTGGCGCAAAAATATGGGTCGAGGGCGGAGCTAAAAAAGATGTTTCCTAGAAAGCTTAGAAGCTCTTCTTCCTCTTCTACAACTTTAGGACTCTAGAATTGGTGCCTGGCATAGCTCAACTTCTAGTGCCTCCAGATCCTTAGCCTCTCTTGAATGTCAGGGTAGGCAGGGGACAACATCACAAGGTCATCGTCCTCCTCATGTATGGGCTCAAGAAGAGCCCTCTCATCCTCAATGGTTCTTGCATCAGTTTGAGGGGAGTTAACAACTAACTCCTCAGACTGGTCAACTGTTTCTACTTCTTGTTCTTCAATTGTCTCATGAACAACTGTCTCTTCCACAGTCTGCTGGTCTTCATCAGCAGTCTTCTTGACTACATCAGTGGTTTCCTCACCACCTTGACTTGCTTAGATCGGGCCGCTCCTCTACATCGGTCTCTTGTTTCAACATGAGTGTCGACTCGATTCGCTTTTCAAGGTGGACTTCGCATCGCCGCTTCTTTTGGTTTTGACAAGAGGAATTTGTTCCTCTTCAATTTCTTCAATGGTAACTAGCTCCACCATCTTTATCTTCTTGGCCGCAGCTGGCTTTCGAGGCACAACTGAGCATTTTTTTCTTGACGACTGGAGAAGGTGCATGAGAATCCTTCTCAGTCTCGGCTGTTGGGGCAGGTCCTGGGTCTTTGACAGCTGCAGGGGCATGGGCAGGCTTTGCTGCAGCATCTCTCTTCTTCTTCTGCACAGGCTTTGGAGAAGGAGGAGCGCGATTGCAACAATGTCCTCGGGGACAAGATCGGTGAGTCACCTTCTTGGTGTCGCCTTTCTTGCATAGGCTTGCTCGTGCAAACCGAGAGGTTCGCCTTGAACATCTTCTTATTTACATGCAATGGTTTTCCATTCCTGAGAGGAATGCCCTTCACCTCCATCAAATGGCCAATCATAAGGCCATACCCCAGCGAGCTAACGAACAAGCCATCATCATTAATTGTCTTGTTCATCACATTCTGGCA
This sequence comes from Rehmannia glutinosa, assembly GCA_016081115.2. Classification (NCBI taxonomy): domain Eukaryota; kingdom Viridiplantae; phylum Streptophyta; class Magnoliopsida; order Lamiales; family Orobanchaceae; genus Rehmannia; species Rehmannia glutinosa. Next base: position 44,511,462 of record CM071934.1, on the reverse strand, counting down.
AATTTGGCTGAAGATGAACTCAACCCAGATTGATTCACTTTCGTTTCCTCTATGATAGCAACCATGATCGACGTCTTTCCAGATTGCGGTGATTGAAGCTGCCAAACTTCATGTCCACACACTTGGACACCACGTCATCAACTTATGATAATCGTCCTTAATGAGCGACTTCTTGATCGTAAATGACCTTAGCGGTGACTACGGCTTGGCGATCTCCTTCCATCTTTTTGCCCAAGTTGATATCTTTTTTCAAAGAATCTCCTTGACCCGGATCGATTATTTTGACAATGAGTAGCAAAATCGCGGCAGATTATTTTTATCTCAATGTTGTGGACGGATGAATGGATTTCTCCATCGTGAACCTCAACGTTCACGTAACATGGCTACCTCTTCAAGGTGCGTGTGCAAAAACTCCATAGTGAAAAATCCCTTAAGGCCAGATTTCTCCAATTTATCAGTTATCTTCTTAGCAAGGGCTTTGTCAACCCCTTGCTTCACCAGTCCATCAAAATCCAATGTCGAACCGGAGTGGATCTTCTTGGCCACATTCACAAAGTCGTAACTTGGAGCCATTTCAAGAAATGAAACTTGAAAAACTCGAACTTGAATGACGTACAAACTAGGGTTTTTCTTGGTTGCAGAGAGAACTTTTGCCTTCGCTTTGAGAGAGATGAGTGTAAAGTAAGGAGAGAGAAATGATATTGGGGATGGTTTTTAGAATTCAAAAAGGTTGATCACGATCAACGGTTGAGATTAAAACCTTGAAACCGTATTAATTTCCCATTAAATGCAGTAACATTTATATCCAATCATAGGCTAAACGGGTACAGGCTTTACACTGACACCATAATTACTATTGATGTCATGACCAAAATATTACCGCTCGCAAAAACGACTGCGTTTTATCACTTAGTTTATAAATAACTCATATATCTTCCAAAATTGACTTAACTCTGCTTCTCTCTTCTCATAATGATCACTAAGCTGTTAGCTAACTCCACACTGTGGTGACTAGCCGTCTTGATTGTTTCACTTGGCTTGAAAATGAAACTTTCTCGATTTCAATTCTCTCTTCTTTGACTCTATGGATTGAGTCTTCTGAGCCTCCTAACTCAGCTCAATAAATCCTATCTCTTTTTTAAGCTCTTTAAACCTTGATTAACATAATGGCTTAGTGAATATATCAGCTAACTGCTTGTCAGTTGATATGTATTCCAAAGTCTTTGTTTTCAACATGATATCTAACATTAATGTGCTTGGTTTTTGAATGCAATATAGGATTTTGAGTTATTGCAATAGCACTTGCGTTATCACACATAATTGGAATCTCCTTTTCTTCTATATCATAATCTCTCAGCTGTTGCCTCATCCATAATACTTGGGCATTACAGTTGCATGCAGCTACTACTCTGCTTCAGCTGTGGATGTAGCTATTGAATTTTGTTTCTTGTTGAACCAAAAAACTAATCTATTTTCGAGCATTTGACAGGTATCTGATGTACTTTTCCTGTCCACTCTACATCTAGCATAATCTGAGTATGAGTAGCCTACTAGCTTGAATCCTCCATCCTTTGGATATCATAAGCCAACTTCTTGGCATCCCTTCAAATACCTTAGGATTCTCTTGGCTGCAGTCATGTGACTCTCTTTTGGTGCAGTTTGAAATCTAGCTCATACACCTACAATAAAGGTGATGTCCGACCTACTTACTGTCAAATCGAGCAATGATCCAATAAGAGCTCTATACCTGGTTTGATCTACAACTTTGCCATCTGCATCCATATCCATCTTGATTGATGTATTCATGGGAATTTCACTAATGACTTCTCTTCCATACCAAATTTCTGCATCAAATCTCTGGTATAATTGGTTTAACTTATGAAGGTTCAATCCTTCATTTGCTTGACTTGAAGTCCTAGAAAGAAAGTCAGCTCTCCCATCATACTCATTTCAAACTTCCTTTGCATGAGGTTTGAAAACTTGTCACACAACTCTTTATTTGTGGAACCAAATATGATGTCATCCACATAAATTTGAACAAGTAATATACTCTCTCCATCTTGAATTCTAAAGAGTGTTCTATCAACCCTACCTTTGGTGAATCAATTGTCGATGAGAAATTGAGACACTGTGTCATAGCAGGCTCTTGGTGCTTGTTTCAATCCATACAGTACTTTCTTGAGCTTGTAGACTTTATCTCCAATAGTTTTCTTCTCAAAACCTGGAGGTTGCTCCACATAGACTTCTTCTTCCAAAAGTCCATTCAAAAATGCACTCTTCACATCCATTTGATATACAGTGAAGTTCTTGTGTGCAACATAAGCAAGAAACATCCTGATTGCTTCCAATCTAGCAACATGAGCAAATGTTTCATCAAAATCTATACCTTCCTCTTGGCAATACCCTTTGGCTACCAATCTTGCTTTGTTTTTTACAACAGATCCCTCCTCATTCATCTTGTTTCTAAATACCCACTTAGTACCAGTGACATTTTGGTGGGTAGGCCTTTGAACCAATTCCCAAAGTTTGTTTCTTTCAAACTGATTCAGCAATTCCTGCATGGCTAGAATCCAATGTGTGTCATCAAATACTTGAGACACATCTTTAGGCTCTATTTGGGAGATGAAACAAGTAAACATAGCTTCATGTTGGGCTCTGGATCTTGTTCTTACTCAATCTCTAACATTTCCAATGATTGACTGTTAATCATAGGGAGTTTTAGACAATTGTCTGTGAATCATACACCTATTCTGAGTGTAGCAACCAGTGCCCAAAATCTCTTAGGCAAACCAGCTTCAGCCAACATAGTTCTTGCAGCTTTCCTAAGAGTTTTATTCCTTCTTTTAGCTACTCCATTCTGCTATGGAGTGCTTGCAGCTGACAACTCATGAGCAATACCTTTTTCAACACAATACTGAGTTATAATCCCATTGAAAAACTCAGTTCCCATGTCAAACCTTATCTTTATAATGGTTTGACTCTTCTCATTTTGAACTCCTCTCATCAGTTGAGGCAATCTCTGCAAGGTTTCCTTCTTTTTGCACATAAAGATTATCCATGTGTATCTTGAATAATCATCCACCACCACTAAGATGTATTTATTTCCAGTGATACTAGCTGGTTCAATAGTTCCAAATAAATCCATGTGCAATAGATGCAATATCCTGGTTGAAGCAGGACTTGGCTTATCCTTGAAAGATGATTTAATTTGCTTTCCCATCTGGCATGCATCACAAATGCTTTCCTTCTTGTATACTGAGTCAAGAATCCTTTCACAAGATGACTCCTTGCAAGCTTGTTGATTGTTTTAAAATTCAGGTGACTCAGCTTCTTATGCCACAACCAACTTGATTCGGCGGTTGTACTCTTTGCTCGCAAACATGTGCTTGGTGTAGCATTTGACTGATCCACTACATACATGTTCTTCTGCCTTGATCCTTGTAGCACAATTTCATTTGATTCAGCATTCTTGACCCTTTGTCACAGAGTTGGCTGATGCTCAGCAGATTGAAGTTGAGGCCTTCAACATATGCAATATATGTGATTTCTAATCCATTTTTCCTTATGGATCATATGCATTTGATTTCCCCTGGAGTTGCATTTCCTCCAAATATGACTTTAGCACCTTTGATTTCCTTGAATTTTGACAGTTTTTTCTTGTTTCCTGTCATATGTCTGGAACAACCACTATCCATGTACCAGGTTCCTTGGCTTTTCGGTTGTTCCATGAACCTACAATCAAGGAAATTAGTTTTAGGTACCCATACTTGCTTGGGTCCGAGGGGTTAGTGCTATAAGGTGTTCCAACCGATCTATAGCCAGATGACGACTCAACAGTTGCCACCTATCAGTTCCATAATCATAATGCACATTAGCAAATTGCTTGGGGGCTTTAGGGTCATACAACTGTCTCTTTTGTTTGTATGCTTGTGTGTGTGCTTAAGCATTTGCTTTCTTGGGGTAATAGTGGTATTTATGTGCATGTTGGGTTTTGTGTCTGGGTGCATATGTATGCTGATTATAGCTCTTTTGCCTTGGAAATGACCTATGACGAGGTTGAGGTCTTTACCACTTTGTCTTGCATCACATAGGTCTTGGCTGATATCGCATTTGATTATTCCAATCAACCTAGCTTGGGTAGTTTCTACCATTCTCATCATATGGTTTTCTTGGTTGAAATCTCTGGGCTTTTGGTAGCTCTGTTTAGATTTCACATAGTATTTCCTGTTTGGAGTCTGCTGATGGATTTTTCTTAATTTAGTTTCAGTTGTCCTGTCAGCATACTCAACTGGCTTCTTGCCTTTTCCTTTGTATCCAAGGCCAGTATGGTTGTGATTGTGTATTTGAGTGGGTGTTGGTGCAACATATGGTGCTTTGGATTTTTGGATTCCCTTATTGCTTGAGGATCCTTTTTCCATAACCACTCTTGGGACTTGGGCATGCACAAAGGAATTAAATCCAACGCCTGTCTTGTCATCACTTTCTTTTTTAATCATTATAAGCTCATCCAGTGATTTGGATGCCTTAGTTAATGATACAATTACATTCTTGAGATCTTTTTCCTTCTTTTCTGTAGCAGTTAAGTTTGCTTGGATCTTAGCAATTTCAGCCTTCAACTTAGTGTTCTCATCAGCTATGTGACTCAGAGTACTCAGCTCTTTAGTCAGCTGTGAGTTTTGACGTTTAAGCTGTCTATTTTCCTCATTTAGCAGTATGTGAGAGGTTTTTATGTGTTGAAAATCTTTCATCATTTTTACCAATTAAATCATAAAGATCTGTGGCTGATGAAATGTTTGTGTCACTATCACTATCACTAGAATCAGAATGAGATGAGTTAGAGTGTACCTCATCTTCTTGATCTTTGGAGTCTTGTTCTTTGGCCATGAGGCATATCAAAGCCTCTTCCTCCGTATCTGTTAGGAAATTTATTATTAGATTTTGATGGTACCATGTAAAACTTAGAATAGGAAGTTGGCACCCCATTATCCTTGTATTTCTGTTTGTAATAGATAAGACTGCATGAGCTGAGTGAAGTCAGCTATGTTGAAGAATACAAAGTCAACTGAAGACTGAAGTGAAGACTCGGTTTGTGTCATGAGCTGTGTGAAGCCAAGTGAAGAATCAATCAAGTGACAAAAAAGTCTTCTCTCGGTCGACGACAACTAAGTCATTCCATAATGATTGGAATTGATGTCAATGGAGTTTGCAACAGACAAGACTTGAAGAAAACTGATAAAGATCTGTTGTCTACACTAGTGAAGTCTTTGCTGAATATAGGCCTGTGTAGGCTGACAATATTAAAGTTGTTTTGCTGAAAGAGAGCAAAAAATAAGGGACCAATATGGTGTACCTGAAAACTTGCAGAGACCAAGGGAAGGCTGCAGAGCATTAAAAACATGGAACGATCCCCATTAATGCTGCAAGGACAAGAATGCCAATAACCTACGAGTGGGATTTGAATTATATGCCTATCTCTTCAACAGACATATTTTTGAATCCTTACTATAAAAGGCTGAAGAAGCAAGAGCGAGAAAACCACCGAACGAATCCTAATAGATTTCACAAGCAATACAAGCAAGCAAACCTGCATAATTCTCTCAAGCTTTCTAAGATATTCCTCAAGCCTAAATTTGAAGGAACTCGATCCAACACATTTAGTGAAGGAAAGAATACTTCATCAAGTTGAAGAGGAAACAATTTAAATAACTTAAGGGGTCTACTCTCCAAGGTTGAAGGAGATGTAGTAAGGTTAAAGGTCGAACTAGAAGATTTGAGCTCGTTAGAAGGCTATGTGATCAATTCCAAGGGTTTGAAGGGAGCTGAAGTAGCAAGGCAACCTGTCTTGTGAAGAAGCTGAGTCCCAGGAGTAGCCAGCTGTGTGATCAAGGCTTACTCGGACTGAGAACTACTTTGTAACCAGATCTGTTACTTAGTGGATTCCTCTAGGAGTTGGAGAAGAGTGGATTAGAGAAATTACCCCATCCTCGAACCACTATAAAATTTGCTTGTGTCATTTTACTTACAACATTTTACTTTCCTGCTTACTTTTATATGTACTGTTTAAGTTTATATTGTTAACCCAGCTGATAATAACATTGCTAAAATCAAGTGTTAAAAACATGTTTAAAACATCAAGGGTGTTACGTCTTCCGCTGAACAAAACCAAATCAACTGAAAAGTTAAAGTTAGCTGACCCAGCTGAGTTATACTATCAACAGCTCAGTTGAGTCTGTTGAGTGGGTAACTTTGTTGAAGTAAGCCAACTTAGCTGTCCCCCAAGGACTTAGCTGATTTGAGTTAACTCTGTTAAAATACTTTAAAAGGACTAAATTCGAAAACTTGGTAAGGTTTATTCAATCCCCCCCTTTCTAAACCTTACAACACACCCCTTGGGACCTGCAAGTAGTATCAGAGCAGTTGGTTCATTGAGCCTTCTGCACTGGTTACTGAACTTGATCTCATTCTTTTCAAAGGATACAACACTTGTGTTTTCAAAGCTTTTATTTCAAGAGCAAAGTTATTATCATGGAAGTAAATCTAACTCGTACTCTCATGTTTACTGTGGAAGAGTTTGATGACTGGAAAATTTGTATGCCAGGCTCCCGTATCAGCTTTGCACAATGAGATGTGGCTAGTGATAGAACATGGACCACTGCAAATCTTTAAGGTCAACACTGATGTAAGAAGAGCACCTCTAGATGAAGGAGAGGATGTTGTAGCAGAGCCAAGAACTGCTATGGTTAAAAAAGCACGATGTGAATGGACGAATGAAGATAGAAAAAGATACAATCTTGACAATGTTGCCAAGGACAACCTCTACAAAACTTTGGACAAGGCTATGTTCAATAAAGTCAAATCATGCAAATCAGCCAAAGAAATCTAGGATAAGCTAATCCTGATTTGTGAAGGATCTGAACAGATCAAAGAGAAAAACTAACAGTTGCTGTTCAAAACTTTGAAAATTTTAAAATGCTTGGAGGTGAGAGTCTGGATCAGATGGATGCCAGATTCACAGAGATTACAAATGAGCTTTCAGCTCTTGGAAGGAGTACACTCAAAAGGAGATGTGCATGAAGGTTTTAAGAGCCCTCCCAGCTGAGTGGGAAATGAAGGTCATGGCCCTGAGACATTCCATGGACCTCTCCAAAATATCAAATCATGAGCTATTATCAGATCTCAAAACTTATGAGTTTGAGCTGAGAAGAAAAGAGCAAGAGGAAACAGTTGTACCCAAGACAACTCTATTGTTGGCCAGTGAAGGGAAGAAAGTTGAGCCAAAAGAGACAATCGACCAGAGAAAATTGCTCTCATGGTAAAGAGGTTCAACAAGTTCTTCAACAAGAACTATAAAAGAAACAAGGGTGAAACCTCGAGAAGATATTCAACACCTTCCAAATCAAGGGAGGACAGGCCACCCAAGAGAGTTGAACATCAAAGAGCTGATAATCAGAGAGCTGAGAGAGCTGAGAACCTGTGTTGGAACTGCAGATAACCTGGACACTTTGATATTGACTGTTCTTATCCACCAGTCAACAAATACCGGAATGAAGAGATTAGAAAGATCTTCAGAGAAAGAAGACATGAAAAGAAGAAAGCCATGTTGGTTGCTGAGACTGCTGAACAAGCCAAGTGCAAGGAACCAGCAAACTCAGATAGTAGTGAAGCAGACTACTCAAGTGATACTAAGGAAGAGGAATTGATCTGCCTCATGGCCAAAGAACCAGATCAAAAGGATCAAGAAGATGAGGTGCACTCTAACTTTATCTCATCTCGATTCAAGTGATAGTGATAGTGACACAAACACTTCCTTCGATCTTTATGATTCATTAGGAAAAATGATGAAAACTTTGAATACATCAAAACCTCACACACACTTTTAAATAAGGAAAACAACCAGCTTAAATGCCAAAACTCACAGCTGACTAGGAGCTGAGTACTCTAAGTCACATAGCTGATGAGAATACAAAGTGTGAAAGGTCGCAAATGCCAAGATCCAAGAGGAGTTAGTTCTACGAAAATATAGAGAAAGATCTTAAAAATGTGATTGCTTCATTTACAAAGGCATCCAAATCATTGGATGAACTTATAAGCTCTAGAGTAATTTTGGAGAAAAGATCCTTAAGTAATGAAAAAGTCCAAAAACCCTAAACACCATATGTTGCACCAACACCCACACCAAAACACAATCACAGCCATACTGGCCTTGGATATAAGGGTAAAGAAAAGAAGTCAGTAGAGTATGCTGAAAGGACAGATGAAACAAAATTTAGAAAAGTCCATCAGTAGACTCCAAACAGAAAATACTCTGTGGAAGCTAAACAGAGCTACCAAAAGCCCCAGAGATTTCAGCAAAGATATTCACATGATGGGAATGGTAGAAACTATCCAAACCAAGCTGATTGGAATAACCAAGTGAGACATCAGCAAAGACCTATGGGATACAAGCCAAAATGGCAAAGACCTCAACCTCAGCAAAGGTCATTACCAAGGCAAAAGAGTTATTATCAGCACACTTATGCACCCAGGCACAAAACCCATCAAGCACAAAAACTCCACTATTACCCCAAGAAAGCAAATGCTCAAACAAATACACATGCATACAGATAAAAGAGACGGTTGTATGATCCTAAAACCCCCAAGTAATTTGCTAATGTGCACTATGATTATGGAATTGATAGATGACAACCTCTTAGAGTCAGATCATACGACTATAGGTTGGTTGAAGCATCTTATAGCACTAACCCTCAGGACCCAGGCAAGTATGGGTACCTAAAAACTAATTTTCTTGATTGCAGGTTCAAGGCACAACTGAGTGCCAAGGAACCTGGTACATGGATAGTGGTTGTTCCAGACATATGACAGGGAACAAGAAAAATCTGTCAAAGTTCAAGGAAATCAAAGGCACAAAATTAATATTCGGAGGAAATGAAGCTCCAGGGAAGATTAAAGGCACATGGTCCATAAAGAAGAATGGTCTGGAGATCACAAATTTTGCATATGTTGAAGGTCTCAATTTCAATCTACTAAGCATCAGCCAACTCTTTGACAAAGGCTACAATGTGGGATTCAATATAAAAGTTTGCCAGATCAAGAACGCTGAATCAAATGAGATTGTGTTACAAGGAACAAGGCAGAAAAATATGTATGTAGTGGATTGGTCAACTACTACACCAAGCACATGTCTGCTAGCAAAGAGTACAGCCGAATCAAGTTGGTTGTGGGACAAGAAGTTGGGTCACCTGAATTTCAAGACAATCAACAAGCTTGCAAGGAGTCATCTTGTGGACGGATTTCCTGACTCAGTGTACAAGAAAGAAAACATTTGTGATGCATGCCAGATGGGAAAGTAAATCAAGTCATCCTTCAAGGATAAGCCAAGTCCTTTTTCAACAAGGATACTACATCTGTTGCATATGGACTTATTTGGTCCTGTTGAGTCAGCTAGCATCAGTGGAAAGAAGTATACCTTAGTGGTGGTTGATGATTACTCAAGATATACATGGACTATTTTCATGTGTAAAAAGAAGGAAACCACTACAGAAATTACATCAGCTGATGAGAAGAGTTCAAAATGAGAATAGTCAAACCATTATAAAGATAAGATCTGACAAGGGAACTGAGTTTATCAATGGGATTATAACTTAGTATTGCATGGAAAATGGTATTGCTCATGAGTTGTCAGCTGCTAGAACTCTACAACAGAATTGAGTAGCTGAAAGAAGGAACAAAACTCTCAAGGAAGCTGCTTGGACAATGTTAGTTGAATCTGGATTACCGAAGAGATTTTGGGCTGAAGCCATCAATATTGACTGCTACACTCGGAATAGATGTATGATCAACAGAAAATTGACTAAGACTCCCTATGAAATTTAGACAGGGAGGAAGCCAAATGTTGGATATTTCAAGATATTTGGATGTAAAGTGCTTCATCCACATCAATGGAAAGGACAACTTAAAAGCTTTTGATGCAAAAGCTGATGAATGTATCTTTTTGGGATACTCAGCTGAAAGTAAAGCCTAGAGAGCTAAACAAGAGGACTATGGTCATAGAAGAGTCTATCCATGTGGTTTTTGATGAGCCAAATGTAAATGGAGAAGACATAGATGAGTTAGCTGAGAAGCAGAATCAGCCAACCATGCAGAAGAGTCCTTATATTGATGTAGATGTGAGAGCACTCAATCCTGAAGATGATGGGAAAGCTGAATCCAGAGACAACTGGAAGGTCTACAGCTGAATGAAGATGAAGAAGTTGTTCAAGATAACTTAGCTGAATGACGGTTGAATCCAGCAGACTTACTCCAACCAGATGTGAGATGGCTGAGAGACCATCCACTTGAGCTGATTATTGGAGATGTTAGAGATGGAATATGAACCAGATCCAGAGCTCAACATGAAGCTATGTTCACTTGTTTCATTTCCCAGATAGAGCCTAAAGATGTGTCTCAAGCATTGGATGATACACATTGGATTCAGGCTATGCAAGAAGAGCTGAATCAGTTTGAAAGGAACAAAGTTTGGGAATTGGTTCAATGGCCTACCCACCAAAATGTTATTGGTACAAAGTGGGCATTCAGGAACAAGATGAATGAGGAAGGATCTGTTGTAAGAAACAAAGCAAGACTGGTAGCCAGAGGGTATTGCCAAGTGGAAGGTATAGATTTTGATGAAACATTTGCTCATGTTGCTAGATTGGAAGCAATACTGATGTTTCTTACTTATGTTGCGCACAAGAACTTCACTGTATATCAAATGGATGTGAAGAGTGCATTTCTTTTGGAAGAAGAAGTCTATGTTGAACAACCTCCAGGTTTTGAGCAGAAAACTATTGGAGATAAGGTCTACAAGCTCAAGAAAGCTTTGTATGGTTTGAAACAATTACCAAGAGCCTGGTATGATACATTATATCAGTTTCTAATTGACAATGGATTCACCAAACGCAAAGTTGATAGAACATTGTTCAGAATTCAACATGAAGAGAGATACTGCTTGTTCAAATATATGTGGATGATATCATCTTTGGATCCACAAACAAAGAGCTGTGTGATAAGTTCTCAAACCTCATGCAATGGGAGTTTGAAATGAGCATAATGGGAGAGATGACTTTCTTCTTAGGACTTCAAGTCAAGCAATTGAAGGATGGAACCTTCATGAGTCAAAACAAATATACCAGAGATTTAATGATGAAATTTGGTATGGAAGAAAAGTCATCAGTGAAGATTTTAATGAACACATCAGTCAAGATGGATATGGATGCAGATGTCAAAGTTGTTGATCAAACTAGATATAGAGCCCTCATTGGATCATTGCTCTATTTAATAGCAAGTAGGCAAGACATCACCTTTGTTGTAGGTGTATGTGTTAGATTTCAATCTGCACCAAAAGAGAGTCACATGACTGCAGCTAAGAGAATCTTAAGGTATTTGAAGGGATGCCAAGAAGTTGGCTTATGGTATCCAAAGGATGGAGGATTTAAGTTGGTAGGCTACTCAGACTCAGACTATACTGGATGTAGAGTGGACAGGAAGAGTACCTCAAGCACTTGTCAAATGCTTGAAATAGATTGGTTTTCTTGATTGAGAAGAAACAAAATTCAATAGCTACATCCATGGTAAAGCAGTACTTAGTTGCGGGCATTTGTTGTGCCCAAGTTCTATGGATGAGGCAAATGTTGGTGAGAGACTATGATATAGAAGAAAGAGAAATTATAATTATGTGTGATAACACTAGTGCTATTACAATTACTTAGAACCCTGTATTGCATTCAAGAACAAAGCACATTGATGTCAGATATCATTTTATAAGAGATCATGTTGAAAAGAAAGACATCACTTTGGAATACATCTCAACTGATAAGCAGTTAGCTAACATATTCACTAAACCTCTATGTGAATCAAGATTTGAAGAGCTTAAGAATGAGCTAGGTTTGATTGAGCTGAGTTAGGAGACTCAAAAGACTCAATCAGCAGAGATCATGAAGAGAGAAATAAAAATTAGCAAGTTTCACACTCCAACCAAGTGGAAACAGCCAAGACGAAAATCAGTTGTATCGGGTTAGCTGACAGCTGAGCGATCTTATGAGAAGAAAGAAGCAGAGTTGAGTCACCTTTGGATGATAGCTGAGTTATTTATGAGCTAAGTGATAAAATGCAGTCATTTTCTGCGAGCGGGAATGTTGTGTCAGAATAAAAGATGCACACGTTTAGCCTATGATTGGATATAAATGTTGCTGCATTTAATGCGGGGAAATTAATGCGGTTTGAAAGGCTTAATTCTGACCGTTGATTTTGATCAAACTTTTCAAATTCTAAAAACCATCATTTCACTCCCATAAAAACCAAAACCCTATTTTCTCTTTCCTCACAACATTTTCATCCTTAGCAAGCAAAAGCAAGTTTTCCCTCTATCAAGTTCAAAAAGCTTAGTTCTTCAAGCAAAGTTCTGCGAACATTTCATCGTTTTTTCTTCGAGATAATGGATATCTCATATGATTTCATCAAAATGTCCGAGAAAATCCACTCTGGGTCGACTGCAGATTTCGATGGTATGCTGAAACAGGGAGCTGATAAGGCCCTGGTTAGAAAGATCGCTGAGAAGTTAGAGAAGTCTAGTCTGAAAGACTTTCTCACTATGGAGTTCTCTCATACTTAGTAGTTATGTTCTATGTGAACGTGGAGGTTCACGATGGAGAGATTCGAACGTCGATCCACAGCAAGGCCATCAAAATCATTGTTGCGGACCTAGCTGAGAACTGCAACCTGCCTTCAGAGGGATTGAAGGAAATAGTGAGAAAGATGTCAACTTAGCCGCCTGTTTGTTCATTTTAGCAATCATGGAGGAAAAATTAGTTCATTTTTGATATATGAGAGAATGTGATCAACAAGACTATTAAGGGAAAATGGTTTGTTTGTAGGCTCGTTGGGATATCAGTGATTGGCCATCTTATTGAGGTTAAGGGGATTACTTTGAGACATGGAAAGCCTTTCATCCAAAAGACTAGGTTGCGGGTTTGGGAGTAGGTTAATGAACACTTTTATTTGGAAAGAAATTACTAAGTTTTCTTCATCTATTGAGTCGCTTTAATTCTTGTTTTATCAAACGGGCGATTTAAACTTGTTTGATGAGACGACGAAGTCCATAATCAAAGAAGATTATCATAAGTTGATGGACATCGTGTCCAAGTGCATTGATATGAAGTTCGGCAGCTTTAATCAGTTGTCTCGAACTAAGTTGATCGTGATGGCTGCGATCATGGAGGAAAAAAGATCAACTGGGCTGAGTTCATTTTCAGCCGCATATGCCAGAATGTGATCAACAAGACTATTAAGGAAAATGGTTTGTTTGTAGGCTCGTTGGGATATGGCCTGGTGATTGGCCATCTTATTGAGGTTAAGGGGATTACTTTGAGACATGGAAAGCCTTTCCATGTCAATAATAAGATGTTCAAGGCAAATCTTTCTAGTGCTCAGAGGCAAGCGCATGCACACAGAGCTGACACCAGCGAAGGTGAATCAGTTGATCCAATTCCAGAAGACACAGCTGCAACCATTCAAGCTCCTTTTCCTAAACCGACTCAAAAGAAGAGAGTTGTTGCAGCTAAGAAAGCTCTCGCCATGAAAAGAAATAAGTCACCCAATCATCCTTTATAAATTGAAAGCCGAAAGGGTTATTCTTCACAATTTTCTATATCAAGCTTAAGTCGCACTTGCCGTGCATCCGAAACCAAGAAGAAACATTTGCGCTTTTCCCGGTTGTGAAGAAGAAACGCTCAGTTGTGCCTCGCAAGCCAGCTGCAGCAAAGAAGATAAAGATGGTGGAGCCAGAAGCCACCATAGAAGCTAAAGAGGAAGAAATTCCTCTTGTTAAGACGAAAAGAACTAAAGACATATTTTTATTTTAAGAAATCCGAGTTAGAAAAAAAAGAGGAGGAACTTGAGTCCTAAGACGGCTATATAAAGAGGGCAAAGAAATGTTTTGAAGTCCAAGAGGAGCAGTCAAAGGAAATTGTTGGTGGTGAAGTGGTCACCACGGAGATGGAGAAGCTGGCGATGTAGATAGATCGCACTTTTAAAATCCAGACTATTGAAGACCCAGCTGTTCGAGAGACAGCTGAGGAGAAACATGGAGCTGAAACAGCTGAGCACACTGAAGAAACAATTGTTCAGTCTCCTTAGAAGGATGCTAAAGAACCTGAGGAGGAACATGCTCAACTCGCCCCAATTCAGGAAGAGGAGGATAATGATGTGGTGATGTTGTCTCCAGTTTATCCTGATATCCAGGAGAGATTGAGGGTATGGAGAATCTAGATTGGAATAAGGTGTAAATTAATAAAGCTTTGGAAGCTAAGTTACTTAAGGTATCAATTTCAAAGCCCACAATTTATTGAAGAAGAAAAGGAGCTCATGAGTTTCTTGGGTAACATAGCTATTAGCTTTGCCCTTGATCCCGACTTCTGCATGACCATCCTTTATCAAAGGAAGGATAAAGAGAAACAAAGGGCCTTGGAGAAGCTAAGGCCATTGAAGAGTCAAAGAAGCCCCACACTTGTCCTTTCTCCGATGTACCAAGATATGCCATAGACTCAACTGACAGCAGCAATAGTGACATTGAGGAGATAGATCCTGTTGTTGCAGCTGAGAAAGCAGAATTTAAACAAACTATCAGAGAGTCAAAAGAGATGCACGAGCAGCAGATACAAGAGGGTCCAGGAGAGTCTTCTCAAATCTCTCCTAGCCCTGATATCATGAATGTGGTACGAACCATTGATGCCACCACATCCCTAGTGCACTCTGAAGATGGCCCCAGGAAAATTGGCGATGAAGTTAAGGATGGTGAAGAAGCGGGAACCTTAGCCAAGACAACTCCTGCAAAAGGTGTTGAGACACCTGCCCACACGTTTGATCACTCAACAGGAATAATAGCCGAGTCTCAGGTGTTGATTTACCCCACCACTCATGACTCAGCTGGTGCGCCAGTTGAGGGGAAAACTCTCACCACCACAGCTAGGTCGGAGGATGCAGTGGGAGACCAAACAACTATGAAGTTTGGAGGCAAAGGAGAGAATCTTAATGTTTAGCAGAGTGAAATTAACGACGCTCAGATGGTTCAGACTGTCTCAGCTGAGACTTCAACTACACTGCATGCCGATGACGTTGCTGATGCAGCTAAGGCAAAGGATGGATGCGAGGCCAAGGGAGTTGAGACTCCTGGCCTTGAAAGTGCAATTCTATGAGTTGAGACTCCGAAGGATGCCATTGAAGACCCCAAGGCAGCTCTGTCTGCTGAAGGGATAAATGTCCAAGACCCTGCTGCGGTTGAGACTGCACACAGGAATGAACAAGGCCCATCAGCAGTTGAGACTGCTGAGGGTGAAGAAGGCCTGGAGGAGGTTGAGACTTCCCTGGGTAAAAAAATTGTTGAAAATGAACCTACACCTCATATGGAGGTTGCTGATGAAGAAGAAGAGATCACCACCCTTCATGATTCCAAGAAGAACATAGACACTGAATTCCTGGAATCAGACGACGAAGCTGAGTCCACGCCTATCGATCCATCCAACAAGGACACCGTTGATGAGGATGCTCGAGGGCATCTCGAGAAAAGTCGATGAAAATTGGTTGATGGGCCAACCCCAATGGCACCATCACGCTACGATGAAATTTGTATTGGTTGATGGGCCAACCCCAATGGCACCATCACGCTACGATGAAGCTGATAAGTCAGCCGAGGAACAGACAACTCAAAAGGAAGCCATAACTGATACCGATGAAGCTGCAATTGTGCTTATTGGGTTCAATTTTGATGCAGTATGGCTTGTAAGATCAGTCCGCCGAGACATCTGACTTTAGGAAGCCTTTAAAGCCATATGTGCTGAGATAGAGAAAATGGAGTATGGCTTTGCATCATTGAACCAGAGGCTTGATAACAGAAGATGCCACACTCACTGGAGATATCAAAGGAACAGTACTATGCATTCGTGAATGGGTAGGACAAGTGAAGGCTTTGAGGCGTGAGCAGGTCACCTTCTTCAAGTCCTTATTCACTAAGATGGTGATTTGGAGCTCAGGCAACCTCAAGTTCCACTAGAGGCAAATGGACCACATATTTAGGATGGATGAGTCACACAGGTCGGATATGGAGTTGCTCAAGTTGTAGCACAAGAATGAAATTGCAAGAATGGAGATCAACATCGAACAACAAATTAAGGTCCTCCAGACAGAAATGAAGTTGATGGCAGCTGAGTCGAAAGCAGCAAGGTCAGAATTCAGATAAGCTTACTCCAAGACCCATGACAAGCATGACTCTACGAACAATAAGCTCGATTTTCTCTTGAGTGGTATGTTCCCTGGCTTAGCTCTACCTCTTGGTGATGATGCCAAAAAGGGGGAAGAGTATGCTATGAAGGAAATGAAGGAAGGGCAAGGGAGTGATAACGAGGGAAGTAAATGGGAAGCAAGTAAGGGGAAAGGAAGCTCTATGAAGAAACCCCCATTGAAAATCATGTTTGCTAAGACCCCACAACAAAGATATGTAATGACCTCAATTCTCGTGAGACTACCAAAAGAGCTAACAGTGGAAGAGAAAGCTGAAATGGCAGTTAAGAGAAAGGCCATGGAAGCTGAATTTGAAAAGGTAGTCGAGAAACACTTAGAGTGCATAAAGGATATCAAAGCAAGATTTGATGGCCCCCCAGCTGGATTATTGAAGGATTCCCCAGCAATAAAACCCCCAAAAGAAATCACGATACCGATGCTAGATTTGAACCAAGATCACTAGAGGAGTTTCAAACTATAGAAGTGAAGGTTATTTCAAAATATGACTCTACCATAGACGTGGGACTTGTACTGGGAGAAAGGTCTTGATTTGTGCAAATAAGTTGAGAAACAGCAGAGTTCTAGTAGTCACTCGGTGGAAATGCACAAGACAAAGTACACTCCAAAGGAGGAGTTCAGTCAGTTAGAGGGAGGGGAAGGTTTGGGAGTAGTGGAAGAGGCAGAGGCACTCCACCACAGCCAAGACCAAAAGATACAAGGTTTATTGATCCACACAAAAAGGGGATCAATTACTGGGCTGGGTAAGACCATCTTGCAAATCTTGAAGTAAAGCGCAAGAATGAGGAGGCAGTGAGAAGGCAAGAGGCTGAAAATGAAAGAGTCACAAGAGAATGGGAAGAAAGGCAACGAATGGAAGACCCTGTTGCTAAGCACGCCTATAAAAAAAGAAGAAAAAGATAAAGAAGAGAGGAAGAGAAGAAGAGCAGAGGAATTTAGAAGGAGAGCAGAAGATGAAGAGAGAAGAAGGAAGCAACCGGGGCATTAAAGACGGTTGTAACCCCTTCAATGTATTTTTACTTAACTGTAAATACAGATTTGTAAGTTTTCTTGTAGTTTTATCCTTCCAGTTTTGCTCTGATACCTGATGTAATTCATTAAAAGAAGCTCTGATACAGTGTATAGAGTTTACAATGTAAACAGCTTTGTAAAGGACAAGAATGATATGATCAATAAAATTGACATATTCAGCTCATACATTCTTTGTTACTGCACTGCTTACATAGCTGTAATTTTTTTTTAAGTTTTGGCATCATCAAAAAGGGAGAAATTGTTAGATGATACCATGTAAAACTTAGAATAGGAAGTTGGCACCCTATTTTCCTTGTATTTCTATTTGTAATAGATAGGACTGCATGAGCTGAGTGAAGTCAGCTATGTTGAAGAATACAAGAGTCAACTGAAGACTGAAGTGAAGACTCAGTTGTGTGTCAGCTGTGTGAAGCCAAGTGAAGAATCAGTCAAGTGACAGAAGAGCTGTCCCAGTCAGCTGACTGACAGCTAAGTCATTCCATAATAATTGGAATCGATGTCAAAGGGGTTTCCAATAGACAAGACTTAAAGAAAGCTGATAGAGATCCATTGTATACACTAGTCAAGTCTTTGCTGAATATAGGCCTGTTTCAGGCTGACATGAATAGAGTTGTTTTGCTGAAAGAGTGCAAAAAGCAAGGAACCAATAGGATGTACTTGAAAACCTGCAGAGACCAAGGGAAGGTTGCGAGCATTAAAAACATGGCAGGATTCCCATTAATGCTGCAAGGATAAGACATGCCAACAACCGACGAGTGGGATTTTAATTATATGTCTATCTCTTAAACGGACATATTTTCGAATCCTCACTATAAAAGGCTGAGAAAGCAAGAGAGAGAAAACCACCGAACGAATTCTAAGAGATTTCACAAGCAATACAAGCAAGCAAACCTGCAAATATTCTCTCAAGCTTTCTAAGATATTCCTCAAGCCCAAATTCGAAGGAACTCGATCCAACACATTCAGTGAAAGAAAGAATACTTCATCAAGTTGAAGTGGAAATAGTTTAAATAACTTAAGGGTCTACTCTCCAAGGTTGAAGAAGCGGTAGTAAGGTTCAAGGTCAAACCAGAAGATTTGAGCTCGTTGGAAGGCTGTGTGATTAATTCCAAGGGTTCGAAGGGAGCTGAAGTAGCAAGGCAACTGTTTTGTAAAGAAGTTGAGTCCCAAGAGCAGCCCGCTGTGTGATCAAGGCTGACTCGGATTGAGAACTACTTTGTAACCAGATCTATTACTTAGTGGATTCCTCCAGGAGTTGGAGAAGAGTGTATTAGAGGAATTACCCCATCCTCGAACCACTATAAAATTTGCTTGTGTCATTTTACTTACAACATTTTACTTTCCTGCTTACTTTTATATGTACTGTTTAAGTTTATATATTTAACCCAGCTGATAATAACATTGCTAAAATCAAGTGTTAAAAACATGTTTAAAACATCAAGGGTGTTACGTCTTCCGCTGAACAAAACCAAATCAACTGAAAAGTTAAAGTTAGCTAACCCAGCTGAGTTATACTATCAACAGCTCAGTCGAGTCTGTTGAGTGGGTAACTTTATTGAAGTAAGCCAACTTAGCTGTCCCCCAAGACTTTGTTAAAATACTTTAAAAGGACTAAATTCTAAAAGTTGGTAAGTTTTATTCAACCCCCCCCTTTCTAAACCTTACAACACACCCCTTGGGACCTAGAGTATCACTTGCGTAATCTGCTTCACTACTATATTTATGTATTTGTTGACTGGTGGATAAGGACAATCAACATTAAATTGTCCTGGTTGCCTGCAATTCCAACATAGGTTCTCAGCTCTCTGCAAGTCAGCTCTATCAGTCCTCTGATTATCATTTCTCTGATACTCAGTTATTTAATGTTCAGCTCTCTTGGGAGGTCTGTCCTCTCTTGCTTTGGAGGGTGCTGAGTGTCTTCTTGAAGATTCACCCTTGTTTCTTTTATAGTTCTTATTGAAGAACTTGTTAAACCTTTTAACCATCAGGGCAATTTCTTCTTGGTCTATTGTCTCCTTGGATTTAGCTCTCTTGGCTTCACCAGCCATGAGTGCAGCTGTCTTGGGAACTACTATCTCATCTTGTTCTTTTCTTCTCAGCTCAAACTCATCTGCTTTAAGATCAGAAAATAACTTACGGTTTGATGTCTTGGTGAGATCCATGGAATATCTCGGGGCCATGACCTTCATTTCCCACTCAGCTGGGAGAGACCTTTGCATCTTAATACACATTTTCTTTTGTGTGTACTCCTTCCCTAGAGCTGAAAGCTCATTAGTGATCTCTGTGAATCTGGCATCCAGCTGATCCCGACTTTCACTTCCAATAATTTTAAAATTTTCAAATTTTTGGACTGCAACAGTTAATTTATTTTCTTTGATTTGATCAGACCCTTCATAAATCAAAGTAAGTTTTTCCCAAATCTCTTTGGCTGTTTTACAAGATTTAACTTTATTAAACATACCCTTATCAAGAGTTTTATAAAGTATATCCTTGGCAACATTGTCAAGGTTGTATCTCTTTCAATCATCGTTGGTCCATTCACAGTGAGGCTTTTCCACCATGGCATGTATGGGGTCTGCTGGTGCAACATCCTCTCCTTCAGCAGGAGCTACCCATCGCACAACAGTGTTGACCTTTAGAATTTGTAGTGACCCATCCTCAATCACTAGCCACATTTCATCATGCATGGCTGATAGATGAGCCTGCATACGAATTTTCCAATCATCAAACTCTTCCACAGTGAACATTGGAATACGAGATATATTTGCTTCCATGATAATAACTTTGCTTTTGAAATAAAAGCTTTAAAAATTTAAGTGGTGATTCTTTGACAAAGAATGAGATCTAGTTTAGTAACCAGTGCGGAAGGCTCAATGAACCAACCGCCCTGATACCACTTATAGGTCCCATGGGGTGATGTATAAGGTTTAGAAGGGAGGTTTGAATAAACCTTACCAACTTTTCAATTTTAGTCCTTTTAAAATATTTTCAGAGTTAACTCAAATCAGTTAAGTCCTTGAGGAACAACTAGGTTGGCTTACACAACAAAGTTACCCACTTAATAGACTCGACTGAGTTGTTGATAGTATAACTTAGTTGCTTTCAGCTAACATTTAGAATTACAGTTGATTTGGTTTTATCAGCGGAAGACTTTTCACCCTTATGATTTTTAAGCACTTTTTACAACACTTGTTTTAGCAAAAGTTGTTATTAGTAGAGTTTAGCAATTTTAACTTAGCAGCAGATATAAAATAAATGCAAGAAATAAATGTGTTGTAAAGTAAATAGACACAAGCAATTTATAGTGGTTCGAGGATGGGGTAATTCCTCTAATCCACTCTTCTCCAACTCCTGGAAGAATCCACTAAGTAACTTGATCTAGGTTACAAAGCGAGTTATCGATCCGAGTCGACTTTGATCACACGACCCTCGCTCCCGAGACTCAGCTTCTTCACAAAACAGTTGTCCTATTACTTCAGCCTCCTTCAAACCTTTAGACTTGATCACTTAGCCCTCCAACAGGTTTGAAGCATCGGTTCAAACTGGAACCTTACTACTTCTCCTTAAACCTTGGAGAGTAGACCCTTTTGTTCTTTAAAACAATTTTCCTCTTCAACTGATGAAGTAATCTTTTCTTCACTGAGTGTGTTGGATTGAGTTCCTTCGAAATTAGGCTTGAGAATTTCTTTGAAAAACTTGTGAGAATTTACAGGTTATTGCTTGCTTGTATGCTTGATAGTCTGTAATATTCGTAACCTTCTCTCACTTGCTTCCGCAGCCTTTTATAGTGCATATTTGAAATTATGTCCGTTGAAGAGATAGACATAAATTTGGCTTATCTTGTCTTGCATCATTGAAGTAGATCGTACCATGAATTAAATGCACTGCCTTTCCTTAATCTCTCGTGACGCGTCTTCATGTACATCTCATTGGTTCTTTATTTTTTGCACTCTTTCAGCAAAATAGCTTTATTGCTGACAACCTGACACATGCCCATTTCCAGCAAAACCTTGACTTGTCTTGACAATGGATCTCTTTCAGCTTTCTTCAAGTATTTTCTGTTGTATACCCCTTTGACATACGATTCCAATTATTTTGGAATGGCTTAGCTGTCAGTCAGCTGACTGAGACAACTTTTATGTCACTTGACTGAGTCTTCACTTCACTTCACACAGCTGACACACAGCTGGGTTTTCTCTTCGATCTTCAATCGAGTCTTGTAATCTTCAACTTAGCTGACTTCAACTTAGCTGACTTCAACTTAGCTTATACGACTCTATCTATTACAAGTTGAATTATATAGAAAATGGGGTGTGAACTTCCTAATCTAAGTTTTACATGGTATCATCAAAATCTAAACATAAATTTTCCCAACAGGGTCATTGTGAATCTGAAGAAGAGTTTGAAGCTACATGGAAATCAATGATGGATCAATATAATCTTGGGTCTCGTAAATGGCTAAATGGCATGTACAAGTTGAGACATAAATGGGCTACTGCTTTTAGCAATCAAACATTTAGTGTGAGGCTTTTAGCCACATCTAGAAGTGAGGCTATAAACTTAGTTTTGAAAAAAAATAGGTAACAAGAGCATTTACTTATATGATTTTATTCTTATTTATGAAAGATTCAAAATAATTGGCAACGTAAAAATAGGATACTCGTTGTCAACTTGGAAAATAATCAATATTGTGAAAAAAACACCCATTATAAAGTCATATTGTTGATGTTTATACACAATATATGCCAATTATTTGAATTGGAATTGATTAATTCCTTGAATATCATATTCGATGAACAACCGTTGGATTTTGGTAGTCTCAAAACTTGACGATTCGACAAGTGGTGTACAATAGACAAAATCATGAAGTGAAGTGTACTCGTCACAAATTTGAGTCATTTGATATATTACGGAAGAATGTTTTGAAAGTTTTCAACTATATGAATGTGAGTACTTTGCCAGAATTACATAAAGAAGCAGTGGATGAAAGTGGAAATGGTAGTGGTCATACATCTGAGATGGTATTTGTAAACCAAACAATAAGGTCGATATATGATCTTACTAGGCAAGCCAAAGCTTATGAGGAGACGATAAATATACTGGTTGGATTTCTAAATAGTGCAACTCAACAAATAAATGCATTAGTTGAAACTTTAAGTTTGGATGGTCGAAATAGTTGTGAAAATCTCGTTGTTGATGAAAGGGGTGAAAATGAAGTGCTTATACATAATCCTCTTTATGTCAAGTCAAGAGGAATTACAAATGCTCACATAGTATGACATTGGGATGATAAGAGTAAAAAAGGAAAAGGGAAAGGAAAAAAAAAGGCTAAAAGTTCAAGTAAGTTTTAAATTTTGATTTAATAATTTTTTTATTTCTGTTGATTTATAAGTTTAATAAAATTGAAGAAAATAATAAGTTCTATTGATTTATTTATATTTTTGTCTTTAGATACGAAAGGCACCAAAAGAAAGAGACAAAGCTCACAAGAGGTTACTCATACTCGAAACTCACAAGAATCAAATTTTTTTCCACCATGACAGTAATCGACTAGTCGTCATTTTCAAATCCCATCATTTGGAACTCAATTTGGGATGAATCAATCACATTGTCAATACCCAATTCCCTCCATTTAAAAAAGTTTCCAGTACTTTGTTCATATTGGCAATCACATTGGTTGTAGTTCAAACTTTTTCTTCAACCAGGGTTTCTTCTAATTTCCCCCCATTTCAAAAAGTTTCCCCGTCAATACTTTCAGCTTGAATTACAAAATTAAAACCCTCAAACTTGAACACAAGTATTTCATTTTCTTCAATATTTTTTAACTTTCAACTGAGATATCTTGTTTCAAAATAGGGAAACCAACTTCTTTGGTCATCTTTTTCCCTTTCTAGTTGAGTTCAAGATGTTGACTCGCCATGAATCGTCATGGCTCGTTGTTTCTCCCCCTCCGCAACAACCACTACCATGGTCACCAAATCTGGATTTCAGTCGTGAAATCTTATGTATGTCACAACTTCTGAGCTTTGCTTTGGAGCCGGCAAAATAGAGCCTTAGCCAAATAAAATTATTGGAAGTTATGTACACAAGTCATGATAGAGTTTTGTGTAGTTGGAAAATTTATCTTTCCGAAATGACTGTATTTTGTATAGGAGGTTTTGGAGATCTCGTTAGATTGGAAATCACAGTACAACATGAGCGGAGAGGGGTGGTTAGTGTTGTAGTTGTAGTTGGAATTTCTTCATTAGCGTTTGGATTTTCATTTGTCGCTATATTTGCTCTTGGGAAAATATAAAGAGATTGTAAATTCGTATTTCTCATATAGTGAGTAGATGAAGTACCCATACACCATGTTTTCATTACCTTTCACAAGAAATCATCTTTGAAAATTAAGAAAGAAACTGGACTATGTGTTGGGTTCTTGGTATGGTTTATAATGCCATGTTGAATTCAAAAAGAAACAACTAAATGCAACTGTAAAGTCTTTTGATTATAGTTATAGTTGTAGTTCTTGTTTTACTTGTAATGAAATAAGAATAAGAATTTGAGGTTTTTTTTATAGTAAGAATTTGAGTTCTTGTTTTATAAGAATTTTTATAGACCTTTAAAGAAGTATGAAAATTGAATATATGGTCATCTTGAATGTTCATTTGTTAATTGTTGGTATGAGGTTGAATAATTAGTTGGAACTTGGTAGCTCGACTTATAATCTCTAATGGAACATCATATGCCTATGATATACCAAGATGTTGTAAATGAAATGATGTAAATGAAACCAAAATTGTAGATCAACTTGACATTACATGATTTTTCGCCCTGGTTCAATCAATTTGTTTTTGAAGTGGGAAAGACAAGGACTTGACAATTTGACAGTTGACATAGAAAAGAGGGGTGGGTAGCTAATTTGGTTCCATCATTATAGACTTGCAGTTTTTACTTTGAATATTGATATATTTGAGTATTGATAATTTTTCCTAAGAAAGAAACAAAACCAATTAAAAAATATAACACAAGTGAAAACCAAAAATGTCCTTAAAAAACAATAAAAACAGTAGAATTCTTCTATTGCAGTTTCAATTGAACAAATAATGAAAGCCATGAAGCTTTGAAAATATAATTTGAAAAAATGCTTCAAATGGCAAGTGAGACAACCATCCAAATAAAAAAAAATGTACTGGCTTTACTACAATGGTACAACTAAATTCTCACTTTTCAGAGATACAATATATTATACAAGTCTGAATTTACTACACCAACAATGATATTGACATCAAATAACATAATCAATTACCCTGAAAAAAAAATTAATAATACGATTAGCAGATAAGGAGAAAAATGTAATCATTTTCCTTGGTAAAAAAATAGTTATCATACATGTGAAGAATGACGATCCTCAAATGGATAAGTGAATAAATTCATTTGACCACCCATGTATTTGCAAATACAAAATAAAATATGTAACATGATCAATATTTATAAAAGTTATGTCGAAATAAAATAAAAGTGCATATACCCCTTGAATGGGGTATTGCCAATATGATTGATTCACCCCCAATTTAATTCAAAATGATGGGATTTGAAAAAGATGACTAGTCGGTTACTGCGGTGGTGGACAAAAAATTGATTCTTGTGAGTTTCGAGCATGAGTACCCTCTTATGAGCTTTGTCCCTTTCTTTTGGTGTCTTTCGTATTTAAAGACAAAAACATAAATAAATCGATAGAACTTATTATTCTCTTCAACTTTCTTGAACTTATAAATTAATAGAAATAAAAAAAAATTATAGAATCGAAATTTAAAACTTACTTGAACTTTCAACCTTTTTTTCCCTTGCCTTTTCTCTTTTTTACTCTTATCATCCCAATGTCGTACTATATGAGCATTTGTAATTTCTCTTGAGTTGACATAAATAGGATTACATATAAGTACTTCATTTTAATCCTTTTCATCAACAACGAGATTTTCACAACAATTTTGATCATCCAAACTTAAAGTTTCAACCAAAGCCTTTATTTGTTGAGTTGCACTATTTAGAATTCCAACCAATGGATTTCTTATCTCCCATAAGCTTTGGCTTGCATAGTAAGATCATATACGACTTTATTGTTTGGTTTACAAATACTATCTCAAATGTATGACCACTACCATTTCTACTTTCATTTTCTATAACCTCATCAGATACTCTATTTCTTACATCTTTTTTTTCTCTAACGATAGTAATATTATTAGAACAACTCAAAAACTGGAATTAAAACTACAAACGTAGCCAACTGGCTAAGGGCCGACATGACTAAAGAATAGCCAAGCGGAAAATTGGCAAGACCAATTCAGATCTAATTAACAAACAAAACTCCACAACCAAAACTAAAAATACTCCCACGCTGAGAGACTTCAGCACTCCTAATGGAGACTGCAAACCACAAGCCACCCGGGCACGAGCAACCACCACGCATTATAGGACGACAACCGCCCCACCTACGAGTTTCGCCCTTCAACCAGATCAACCAAACCACAACAAGAAAAAAAAAAAACAAAAAACACAACTACCAAAACTATCAAGAAACAAAGAGAAACTAAAACACTGAGAAAAAAGAAATGACAAAACAAAATACAGAAGCCCACTAGAAAGGCAGCCCCTCCCTGTCCTACATCGCAGCTGTCCACCCCCATCAGCCGACCCATCGAACACCACACCACTGCCACATCCACACCCCAAAATAAGGACACACCACCATAGATATGAAACTCGATCCTCCAAAGCTCCACCATTACCAACATCCATAGAGATAGAGAAACAATCGAAGATTTGGGGCAAAAATATACACCCCAAACCGATCTAGACAACAAATGCATGGGGATGGGGAGGGGGCCGGGGTTGGAAGGGATGGTGAACAATGTGGTAGAGAGAGGGAGAGCAACAATCGAATTTATTTTAAAGGTTTACAAAGGGTTTTGGTTTAGAGGTTTAGAGAGAAAATGTAGCCAAACGAGTTTCTATTTCTTACATCTTTTATTCACCACTTCTTTATGTATGATTTGCAAACTACTCACATTCATATAGTTGAATACTTTCAAAATATACTTGCATAATATACCAAATGACTCAAATTTGCGACAAGTGCACTTCACTTCATGATGTTGTCTATTGTACACCACTTATTGAATCGTCGAGTTTTGACCATATGAATTCACTTCAGATTCAAGCGAAGGAATTGTCTATTGTACACCACTTATTGAATCGTCGAGTTTTGACCATATGACTTCACTTCAGATTCAAGCGAAGGACCATCAAAATCCAATGGTTGTTCATCAAATATTGTATTCAAGGAATTAATCAATTCTAATTCAAACAATTGGTATATATTGAGTGTATAAACATCAGCAGCATGACTTAATAATGGGTGGTTTTTCGCAATCATTGATGGTTTTCCATATCGACAATGAGTATCCTCGATTTTCTCTTTGGCACGCTAGTTATTTTGAATCTTTTCGTAAATAAAAACAAAATCATACAAGAAAATGCTCTTGTTACCTGTTTTTTTCAAAACTAAGTTTGTAGCCTCACTTCAAGATGTAGCTAAAAGCCTCGCACTAAATGTTTGATTGCTAAAAGTAGTAACCCATTTAGGTCACAGCTTGTACATGTCATTTAGCCATTTATGAGACCCAAGATTATAATGATCAATCATTGATTTCCATATAGCTTCAAACTCTTCTTCAGATTCACACTGACCCATACACTTATGCCACAAATTTTTAAACATTGAATCACCATTCAAGTTTTCTAAGTGTGAAGGAGAATTTTGATTAATATGCCATTGACACAAGCGATGGTGTGCACATGGAAATATTATTTCTATTGCATTCATCATTACTTGACATTGATCACTAAAAAATGTTTTGGGGTTGTTTACCACTCATCGAATCAAGAAATGTGCTAAACAATCATTCAAAAGAAGATTATGTTTCATCTCACATAAAGGCCAAATCAAACATCACATTCTGCCTATGGTGATTTATACCAGCAAAAGGAGCACCTATCAAATTATACCTATTCGTTCCATAAGTAGTGTCAACTGAAACAACATCACCAAAATATTCGTAATCAACCCGACATCTATAATCTCAAAACAAAAAGTTCACCCTATTGTCATCATCTAATTGCACATTCCAGTCAAAAAATGCCTCCTTGTTTGACTTGTTTATAAAGTATTGAAGTAAAGCAGAAGCATCTCCATGTTGTTAAACACGTATGTTTTTTCCAGGACGAGTAAGGTGATCATATGCATATTTTAGAATAAATCCCAAGTTTTGTGGCCCATGCGCTTTATTTTCCATGAAATAAACTGCATTAGCCACAGATATTCCAGTATTCACCATAGCTTCTAAAGTTGACTTCTTAACATGCGACAAATTACGTGATGATCTTAACAAATGAGTTTGAACTGTCGCGACCATTTCATGGTTATGTTCTATATCAAACCTACTCACCTTCCACTCTCCCCTTTTTTCCCTTGTAATTCTAAGTTTCACATTGATTTAGTTCTAGTTATAGACTTTTGATAAATAGGTAGTCTTTGACTAGAATGTTTTTCATCTTTAGCTCCTTCACAAGAACATTCAAACTCTTTTGCTTGGAGTTTATTGGTACACGGAAAGTAGCGTTGATCACCCTTTTTAACGTAAAACCCTTTAGCATGTGCATAGTTACAATACAATAAACAGCGGCGGATGCACATGGTGACTTGGGGGTACAGTTGTACCCCCAATTTGAAAAAACAAATTAGTTTAAAAAAAATATTAATAATATATTTGTACCCTCTTTAAATTATATTTTAACAATTAAAATTCAGAAAGTTAAAAGTACCTTACCTACTTTTGACATAATCCCCCACCTTTTCTTTCCCTTTTCTTCCCCACAATTACTTTATTCCTTAAAACAAATTGGAGGACCACACCATCCAAATAACTTGCTGCAAACAACACCATTACCAATACCAGGTATCTTCTTTCCCAAATCTTTTTTTTTCTCTAAAACCGTAGCATTTTATTGATAAAACAAAAAGGGATAACAAAATATACAAACCAGGATCAACCAACCCAACACACAAAAAGGCAAACAATATGCACACAGGTCCTAATCGAACCAGGGGAGAACCAAATGCTAATTATTTCCCCAAATCCAATAAACTATAATTTGGTTTATCATTTAGCTTAATTAATGTTTATCATTTTAATTTAATTGGTGGGTGATTTATTATTGGGTTTATTATGAAGTTAGTTGTTAATGAAATATAAATTAGGGTTTGTGGATTATGATTATAATTGTGGATTTATAATAGAATTGGGGCTATATTAATATATTATTGTACATATATAGTTGATTCTTATTGTTTACTGTTAACTTAACTAGGAAATGAAGAATGATATGCCTAAGTCAAACTCAAATAAAACCAAGACAATGGTAAAACAACCCGATCTTCTACAATTTATGTTCAAGAAAATGAAATCTCAAGGGACTTCTTGCTCTTCACAAAGAGATAGTGTTGCTCCCTCCATCGATAGTGAGTCCCCTTCATCTCTATCATTAAATTCCATCCAAGAGGAGGAAGAATTACTATATGATGTTGAATTTCTTCCTCATGATCCTGGGAAAAGAATAAGCATAATAGATTATCCTCCAAAACAACTAAATGCAATGAGGAGAGCATATATTCTTAAAAAACCTTGTCAACCAAAAACTCATAACTTTCCTCAAAGAGACATTGGTGGTATGCGTCGATTTAGTGTCTTATGGTTCAAAAAATATGATTGGCTTGAATATAGTATTGAGAAAGATGCGGCATTTTGTTTTGTTTGTTACTTGTTCAAGAATGACGTTGAATCTAGCACGGGAGGGGATGCATTTGTTAATGAAGGATTTAGGTCATGGAACAAACCAATTTGGTTTGAGAAGCATGTTGGTGGAGTTAGAAGTTCTCATAATCTTGCGTATGAGAAATATGTAAATTTAAGAGACTCAAAAAAAAATCTATTATACATGTTTTTGATAGTGCAAATAGTGTGATTCGAAGTGAGTATGAAACTCGCTTGAAAGCTTCACTTTCTTGTTTGAGGTTTCTTTTGCGCCAAGGGTTGGCATGCCGTGGACATGATGAAAGTGAGGAATCAATTAATAGGGGAAATTTTCTTGAGCTTTTGAAATGGCTAGCACAACATAATGATGATGTTAAGAAAGTCATTTTTGGAAATGCTCCAGGCAATAATCAAATGACATCCCCCACGATCCAAAAAGATCTCATCAACTGTTGTGCTAAAGAAACAACTAAGCACATTATAGAAGAACTTGGTGATGATTACTCTGGTATTTTAGCCGATGAGTCAAGTGATGTATCCCAAAAGGAACAACTAGCTCTTTGTTTGCGTTATGTTGATGGTAAACTAGGAATGGTAAAAGAGAGATTTATTGGACTTGTACATGTTGGTGATGTAAGTCTAAGCGGCTACGATAATCTAGAGGGGGGGTGAATAGATTATCTCCATCTTTTCGATTTTACCCTCTTTTTAGAACCAAATGCTCAAAGACAATAATAAAGGTGCAAAATGTAAACAACACACGTCGATTTATAGAGGTTCAACCCACCTAGGGCCTAATCCTCTACCACCCCAGTATATCCGGGATGGATTTCAAAAGGAAAAAGATTTTATTAATTTACCAAAAATTAATACAACACCAACTTACAACAACACCTTGAAGAGCACCACACTCTTCTTCAACACCACCTTTGAGATTATCACAATCTCACTTGAAGATTACCACAATCTCCAACGGCACCTTGTGAAGATTACCACAATCTTCAACCTTGAAGAATACCAAATTCTTCAACACCTCAACAAGAGGATTACCACAATCTTCTTACACCTAACACCTAGATCACCCAAGTATGTTCTTACCACAAGAACACTCACAAGGATATCATGTGTTGAATGATTACCCAAATTCAAGATTACAACTCGATAATTGATAATACAATAGAGTGCAAGTGTAATCAAGAATAGCTAGACCTCAAGGATGTGAAAGTGAATAGCTAGGCAAATTACAACAAGAAATAAGACAATGTAAGAACAAGTGTATTCTTGAGTGTATCTTGTTGTGTTGTAGTTTTCTCTCTTATTGTTGTGCTTCAAATCTTCCTTTATTTATAGGAGATGATTGATACTTGATAGGCTCCTCTTGGAATCTGATATCTACAAAAAAATTGCAATTAAAATCAAGATTATATAGTTGTTAGAAATCAATCCCACAAATTAAGGAAAAGTTGTCTCACGCACTGTGATTTTAGAATTTTGTTCTCAAACTTGAGGGCGCCGGTCGCGCACTAATAAGATTGAAAAAGAACGCAACAAAAATTCAACAGGGTGACCAGTCCTAAGGGGGTCCGATCGCCCTAGTGGTGCGATGACTTGGCCGCCCACCACGGTGATCGGTCACCCCGACCAATATTAGGAGCCTGGGAGTTGTTTCGTGAAATGCGTTCCAGTGTATTTGTCTTTCTTTGGTTGACCGGTCGACCTCCTAAATCAAATGTTGTCCAATTTTTGTCGAAAATAAACCTCAAGAAATACTCCAAAAAATTCGTAAAAATATTTTAAACCAATCGGGAGTATTTAGGACAACATTAGAAATATAGTTTTGATGAGATAATACATTAACACAAAATCATCAAAAGTGTTGTCCGATATAAACTCCAATAAATACTTCGAAAAATAGTAAAAACATTTTAGACCAATCGAGAGTATTAGGACAACATTTAGAAACATAGTTTGGATGTAAAAACCCATTGATACAAAATCATTAAAAGTGTTGTCCAATTTGTCAAAAATAAAACTTGACGAATTACTACGAAAAATATTAAAACCATTTTAAATCATTTAGGAGTATTTGGACAACCTTTAAAAACATTGTTTTGGTATAAAAACAAAATCATCAAAATCATGATAAAACCATTTATCAAACAGGTGATACCACTGCTTTGTCACTTAAAAGTGCAATTATGTCTTTGCTTGTGGAACATTCATTGAGTCCATCTAAGATTCGAGGGCAAGGGTATGATGGGGCTAGCAACATGAAGGGTGATATAAATGGCCTTAAGACTTTGATTATGAAGGATACTCCATGTGCGTACTATGTTCATTGTTTTGCTCATCAACTTGAATTAACACTTGTTGTCGTTGCTAAAAAAAACAATGATTGTGGTTGGCTTTTTGAGACACTTGCAAACTTGTTGAATGTGTTTGGAGTTTCTTGTAAACGAAGAGAAATGATTCGAGAAATTCAAGCTCAAAAAGTTGCTCAAGCATTGGGAATGGATGAACTGGAGAGTGGATCCGGTTTGAATCAAGAACTTGGTTTGAAAAGGCCTGGTGATACTCGTTGGGGATCTCATTATAAAACTCTCTTGAATGTTATCCTTTTGTTTCCTACAATTGTTGAG
Organism: Rehmannia glutinosa; assembly: GCA_016081115.2. Lineage (NCBI taxonomy): Eukaryota > Viridiplantae > Streptophyta > Magnoliopsida > Lamiales > Orobanchaceae > Rehmannia > Rehmannia glutinosa. The sequence continues at coordinate 44,479,607 of CM071934.1, read as the reverse complement.
GTACTTGAGATGATTGGGAAGAATGCTTCAAATTCGGAAGATAAGGTAAAAGCTCAAGCCATTTTGTACTCATTAGAGTCATTTGATTTTGCTTTTATGGCACACTTGATGTTGACTGTGTTTGGGTACACTAATGATTTGTGTCTTGCTTTGCAAAGAAGAGATCAAGATATTGTTAATGCCATGTCCCTTGTTTCTTTAACTAAGAAACTATTGCAAAAGACAAGAGATTGTGGATGGGAAGCTCTCTTGAATAAAGTCACTTTATTTTGCACTAAGTATGCAATTGTTGTTCCCGATATGGATGCTCATTATATTCCACAAGGAAGATCAAGGCGTTTTGTTCAACAAGCGACAAACCTTCATTATTTTCGGGTTGATTTTTTTCTAGGACTGATTGCTTTACAACTTCAAGAACTAAATAACCGATTTGATGAGGTTAATATGGAATTGCTTATATGCATGGCTTGCTTAAGTCCTAAAGATGGCTTCTCTTCTTTTGACAAGACAAAAATACTTAAACTCGCGACATTTTATCCCTCTGAATTTTCAAGTATTGATTTGATGACTCTTGAAAATATAATGGAGATTGTTGCAAATATGGAAAAAAAATGGACTAAATATTATGAAAAGCTTCCTTCTATATGTTTTGGGTTGTGTTTTTGATCCTATATGTAAATTACAAGGTTGTATGTATTTAGTTGAGAAATATTATGAATATATATACTTGAGGATACAAATATAGATAAGGAAAAAATGAAATAACTAATTTGCTTAATGAATTAGTAGAGTTGTATTCCACTACTTCATCTCGTCAATATAATAATGCTAATGCACCTACATCGTCAAATACATCAAGTGGATCAACATTTGCTTGTTTAAATGCCATAAAGAAGCAAAAAAAAATGCATCAAGTAGTAGATCAACATATGAACTAACACATTACTTACAACTTCCCTAAGAAAATGATTGTGACGATTTTGATATTTTAGGATGGTGGAAATCCGAGCAAAAAACAATTCCAATTCTTTCTTGTATAGCACGTGATTTACTAACATTTCAAATGTCTTCGGTAGCTTCAGAAAGTGCTTTTAGTGCAGGTGCGAGACTATCACTGACAAAAGAACTAGTCTAAGCCCAAAATCAATAATATAGAAAATCGGAGTTGCATCGTGTAGGAAAATTCCAAACCTTTCTAGAGGAAGACTCCGATGACGAGACGGCATTTGAAACTACAACAATTGCAACCGACGCTTCAACTATTGGAGAAGAACAAGACTATGATTTTGAAGCCCAATATTTTTCGCGCTAGGAATATCAATATGGCCAAACCAAAAATTTTATATTTGATTGGCAAATGATTCCGGATTGAGAAATACTTGCTTGTAAAATAGTTATATTTTCTTAATGATGATATTTTGTAGTTGAATGTATACAATTAAGTTATTTATTAATAAAAATAATGTCCTTTTTTATATTCCATTGCCTTATTTATAGTAGTCCTAAAAATATAAGATAAGTAATATTATTTAACATATATATACAATATTTAACATATCAAATATAAAAATAAGTAGTCCTAATATTTAACATAGTCGGCCACTGTCCAAAGTCCAAACCAAATCATTTTCCATTTTCTGTTTTTCCAACATCGGCCACTGTCCAATGTCCTTTTCCAACTCCAAACCATTGTCCAACTCCAAAGTCCAAACCCATTTTGTACTATTAAAACTTTGAGACAAATACACTTATCCATCCAAACTATACTGATTTTTACACTTTACCCTCCAAACTTTAATTAGTGACACTTTGCCCCGTGAACTATGAAAATTGTTACACTTTATCCTATATGGACCATTTTGCCCCTGGATTATATTCTTTTATAACACTAGTTCTAGTTATCCCTCTAAACTCCAATTTATGGCAAATTACTACATAATTATAAATTAATTGCATTATTCATTAAACATAAAATATTACTCCGTAATTAATTTGTTTTCCAGATTTTTCGAGAAATGAAAACCTTTATTTTTATGTCCCCTGTTTTGTTCGTGGCATTGTTACACCTACTTAGATCCAGTCTCTATTCAGAGGTTTTAAATGGATCATGTCAGTTTCCAGCCTATAAACTCAAGAGGACATACTTCAATCAAAATTCTCATTTCAAGTATAAATCCGTATACAAATTAGGTCTATAGACTGAAAATGAACATAGTCCATTACGACCATATCAGGCCCAACATGCTTCCAGTAAAGGGTTAAATGGTTCATAACACCACGGGTTAAATGGTTCGCAACACCACCACGATCGGAAGGTTTCGCCCCCAGATCGTTTGACAAACAGCTCCTCACTGTTCAACCTCACCCTCAGGGAAGATGATCTGCAAGTTATCCGACTCCGTAAAAACTGCTCAAAGATAGCCTTGGTTCGTTTCCTACTCCAGGCGTATAAGTAATTCTTAAACGGGATGAATTAATGGAACATTATGAAGACATGTTGAAGCAGAAAGCCTCTTTTTATTAAGAACTTATAGTAATATTTATTACATTAGTAATCTCCTTTTGGGAGGAGAATACTGGTTTAGCCTCTCATAGATGAGGCTTGCACTCTACGACACAAAAATTTTTGAAAACTAAAACACTCAAAATATTACAAATTTTCTCTCAAACTTTATTATAAGAAAACTAAGGAAAATGTTCGATGTCCTCAGCTTCCTTCAAATCCTGCAATTTATAGAGGTAAGTCCGGACTTGAAAGGCGGACTTCAAATCTTGTTGAAACTTATGACGTCACTGCTTACGTCATATCCTGCATTATTGCCTTGCCAGTTGTCTTTCTTTTCTTTCCGCGTGACTCAGCCCATGTGATGGTTGTCGGGGACTCTTTTAAAAAGTTGGTCTGCGTGGTCCCCGAGGAAAATGCGTCTTGTGAGTTGGGCCCTTATCCTTTCCAGTTGTATGGTCTTGTCGATCGATTTGGGTCAGAAACCTTTCCCAAACTCGGGTTTCTTCTGTTCGGGGCATGCTTGATAGATCCGGTCCAACGGCCAACATGCGCCGTATTACAGAATTTCCGGTAAGTTTCTTTACTTGTCGGAATCTTATTCTGCCATAGAATTCTTCTTTTGGTCTCGAAGAGTTCCTCTGCAAATCCCGTGGTTGATCCAGTCATCGAATTCAAAAGGAAAGATCCATTTGTTGAATTCTGGAAAAACTTGAATGGATATTTGACTTTGTCCATTTCGGTTAGACAAACCCAAAGACCCCATGCTCGTCTGGTAGAAGCTTCATCTTCATAAAATGCTCCTACTATCTGGCCCTTCTTAGGTGAAGATGCTTTTATATATTTTAAAGCATTTCCATCCGGTCTTCTTAGCTTGATGAAATGAAAAGCTTCATTAAAGCCTTTCTTTCTTTGGTTCGGGAGCCGCACTTAGAAAATATAGTTCCAAAATGTCTCTCCGGCCAAGTGTGGATTGTTGGCCCAAGTCTCATAAACTCGCTTCCCAATCCATTTCGGTAATTTTGAAATTTCGGGAATCTGGTGATACAAAGATAGATTGAAGCTAGAGCTCCAAACGTATACCATTCATGTACTTCATTTGGATGATTTCTGGCTTCATCCAAACCCAGGGGATACTTGCCTCGAGATATCAACTATAGTTTTTTTGGGTTAATATCTCTCCTTGTAACTAATTTCTCCCATTGTCGTTGATATACTTGCATAGGAGAAATCTTAATCTCGTCGATTTGAACCTTAGATTTGCGGTCTGTGGCCTAAGATTCAACTCTCCCTCTTTTACCCCAGAGGTGTCTTTGGGTTGACTTGAAGACTCGGGTTGTGACACCGGAGCTTCAACATTCGATACTGATTTGTACACCTCGGGGATGCATCACCGCAACACTTGTGATTATGGTACTTGAATCCATAACCTCCGGGTTAGAGCCCCGTTCTCTATTTGCCCCTTTTTGCACCGTAGGAGATGCGGCCTGGAAGAGAGGCCCTTGCGTCTAAGAACAATTGTCCTTGAGCGAACCGGCATGCTTGTATTTGACTAGAAACGGATTACGGTCGGCTGTTGAAGTCGTCTAGCAACTCTCGCATTGAGACATAACGCCCCAAAATCTCGTTCGACTCTCCAGGTTTTCCCGAGATGTCTTAATCGTTTAAGGACTCAAAGAACACGCCCTTCCATCTCGTGTCAAAAATCTGCAAGAATATTTTCATGAGATTTTATAATGACAATATCATAATCATAATATTGACATTCTGCTTGCCATCTAAGTAATCGAGCCTTTTCTGGTTTTGATTCAATTTTATTTTTTAGAAAAGTCTTGACACTTGAATTATCAATTTTTAAAGTAAACTTTTTAGCCAATAAAAATAGAGGCCATTTTTTAAAAGTCTTTCTAATCGCAAAGAATTCTTTCTCATTGATATGACATATGTTTGTTTCGGGTGTGAATGAAAAACCGCAATATATGCATGGCACTTCCTCGTTTGGTGTAACCTTAGTAAGAATCGCTACCCACCAATCATCACTAAAGCATCGTGTAAAGAACCGATTCGTCCTCGTCTTGGGAATCGCAAGCTTTGGAAGCTTTTTACAAACTTCTTTAAGTTGTTTAATTCCTTCTTGATGTTCATCTTCCCATTTGAATATTGCATCTTTTTTAAGCAATGGGCTAAACACTTCTGTAATATGCCGATTGTTAATGAACATCCCCATAAAATTAACAACTCCAAGAAAACTCAAGTCGCTTTTGTTTCTTGTCTTTCGGTGTATCCGAAATCCCTATATCTTTTCTACAATATGATTTCGTAGAATAATTCCAGATTCATCGATTTCAATTCCGAGGAATTCAATCTGTCTTGTTGCGATTACCGCCTTCTTTTCCGGAAGTACTAATCCTTCTTTGTGACAAACATCTGAAAATATTTCCAAATGTTTGAGATGCTCCTTCATGTTCTTTGATGCGATTAGAATATCGCCGATATACACGAACATAAAGATGAAATAATCTTTGAAGAGATTATCCATCTTTCTTTGATATATCTGGGGTGCGTTAGCCAATCCCATAGGCATCACGTTCCAAATATAATGTCCTTGTGGCGTGGAGAAAGTTGTGAACTTCTTGCTTTCTTCCTCCATCTTAATCTGGTAGAATCCAGATTTGCAATCAAACTTTGAGAATATCTTGGCACCTTTGATGCAGTTAACCAGATGTTCTCTGCTTGGGATATAGTATCCATCGAATTCCAAAATGTTATTAATCCCTTTGTAATTAATAACAAGTCTTGGCTTTCCTCTTTTGATTTCTCCATGGTTTTTGACTAAGAATCCTGGACTGCTGTATGGAAAAACTCCTGGTGAAATTAACTTAAGGTCAAGATGTTCCTTAAGTATCTTTTGCATATCTTTACGATCTTCCTGATTCATAAGGATTGGTTTGAATCTCACGAACTCGTACTCCTTTCCTGGTTTAACCTTCAAGGATGCTTTGAGCTCGTTCTTGTCCCACCATGCCAAAGGATTTTCATTATAATTCCTTTGGATATTCTTCTTGATGTCCTCGAGTGATATTTGATCTTCTATGGTAACATCACTCTGTGGTTTCTCCATTAGGCTCATCATCAATTCTGCAATAGCCTCTGGAGTTACTTGTTCTTCTCCTTGTATTCTGAATGAATACAAGTTATTATCCCATATTTTCTTATCCTTGTAATTCGAACCGAATTGTCTGTAGGATAATAATGTTTCACCAAATTTCCTTCGATCCGCCATTTTTGGATTTCGGAGTTTGGCTTCATCACCACGCTTGCTGCGAAAATTAATAGGCATTGTTCTGTAAAATGCTTCTCGCAATCTCTAGACAATAATCTTATGATCACATAATGTTGTGAAAATAAGCTTCTTGTCTCATTTTCCTGTGTAAATCGTTTGAATGTTTGTAGGAAATTGTTTCCTAGCAAAACATCTGCACCTGTATCATGGAATAGATTGGTGGCGTTTTCACCTTGTACCATGGGGTACCGCCCGCACCTCCGATCATGATTTCTGCTTGTTTAATTCCTCTATTAAGAATAAGAATTCTTTTAGAGAAATCTCTTCCTGCAATAGCTGGTAAATCTTCTCCAATTTATTTAGGAAAAACATCCGACTTTGCAAAGTACATATTCCGCTCTGAATCAATATAGGCGGCGAAATACTCGACCTTGTATTGACATATAACATTTCGATAGAAATGTATATGGAGAATGGACTAGTGGTCATCCGATTCGTATCTTTTATCCCATGTGAACTCCATTCCTTCTTGTAATCTTTCCCAAGGTTTATGATCCTCAAGAAATTCAATTCCCAAAGTATTAATTTGTTGTGGGATTTTCCCGCTACTCCCGAGATAGTCAGCTCAATTTCACCTATCTCCAGGCTTCCTTGATATCTTCCAACTATAGGTTGTTGGAGATAATACAAAACATCACAAGGAAAAATATTATCCTTTTGAGTGATGTCGAATATTACTTCAACCTCTCGCCATCCTTCTGGACATTTCGGCTCTCTCTTTGTTTTGAAAACATCGGGGATGCGTTGAACTATACTTGGTCTCCTTTCTTCCCAACGGCTGCTACTCACCATTCTGTCCTGCTGGAAAGACATCCTTCGGGGCTCAACTCTGAGACATCGACTTTTGTTGAAGAATGGTTGATCTTGAATTATCATATCAACCTCCTTTATAGTTGGAGACTCAATGATTTCTGGTAGAACCACCCTGGCAAAGTCCTCAAAGATTCTTGGGACTTCAATAAATTCATTTCTCAAGAATACTTCGGAATGATGGGTATTCGAGAGAGCATAGAAAATCTTGTATGTGATCGAGTAAGGCCTATTTCTTTCTTTCATCAAATCGAATCTTTTGAAATCTTGATGAAGGGTTAGGACTCTATTAAAATCTCGATCTCCCAAATTGTATGCAATTCTTGGATAGACATTAAATGCTAATTTTCCTACATACAAATTTCCTATAACCGCTCCAAGGCATGAATCCTTGAGATATGAGATTCGCTTGTCAAAAATAGCAAGATTGAGTGGTGAATCTATTCCTTCCTTGAATGTTGCCTTAATAATGACTCTTATGGCTCCGATGTGAATCCATGAGAGTGTATTTGCAACTTCTCTTTTAACTCTGCTTTTGATCTCTTGTATTTCTCTAATAGGGACCAGCTGCATCTCGATCAGGTTACCGATAAATTCCATCAGAATGGCAAATTCTCCGGTTGTTACCCTGTGAATAATTTGGCTGTTATGAAACCCAATCTTATCCAACGCCTTCTCCATAGATCCAATAGTAAATCCATCGTATATTTGAAGCTTTGGATCTTCCTTCATAATTCTCATAAGAGTCTTATGAGAAATCAGTAGTGTGAGAGAGGAATCCTGGCATATCCTCCCTAAATGTCATTGAAGAATTTCTTCTTCACTCGATTGAATCGGATTCACTTCCATTTTGAGAATAGATCTCTTCTTCATAGATGCTTTCATCCGAGGGAATATCCTCAAATTGATACACTTGTATTAAATCCTGGTAGTAGACAAACTTCTTCGATCTTGGGTGTAGCCTCGAATTGTCGACTCCTCGTCTTTGATTGTCCGGGGCAAACTGTTGAGATATGCCCCCTTGCTCCGCATGTCCAAAGAATTACGATCTTTGAAACTTTCATTAGCCCTGGTGTGAGCTCGTCCGAAAGTTCTCCTTCCTGGCGTTTCATCGGTACTTGCTTGATTAGAAACGATGAAGAGGCTCTACTCCGCTTAGTCTTTGGTCTTTGCCTTGATTTGTAACCGGGCTTTTTGTTTTGACGAGAACATTCTAGGTCTCCATGAAGACCGCTTTTTTGTTGTTGTTTCCTCGGCGGGTATGGATGGCTTCGCTCCTTCTTTTTCGTGCGCGCTTGGTTGACATCCCACAATTGTTGGGATGTCATTATCCACGCAACATAGAGGAACCGCTTTGTTAATTCCTCTTAATCTCTTGTAATTCTGACACAGCTGCTTGGTAACACCATTCGATAACTTGGCATCCTGTGTTCATCTTTAAATCCACAATTCCTAATCCCGATGGATCATAGGTGACCAATGTTCCATCTCCGTGTTCATCTTTAAATCCACAATTCCTAATCTGCGAAGGATTCTCCGCAAGGTCATGTAGATCTTTAAGATTCATCTTTTCCATATCCATCTTTTTAAGTTTTGATGGATTTTCCTTTGATTAGAGCAATGAGCTTTCCTCATCATGTCATTTTTCGTATAACTTCGGTTGGTTTCCCTTTTTGGTGTAAATAAGGTATCGTCCGAAATCTATACGCTTATTTCCTCAGGAAGAACTCGGCTGTCCTCTAGGTTCTTGACTCGTTTGAATATCATGAAGGAGTTCAAGAGTTTTCTTCGATATTTCACCATCGTCTCCATATGGTTCGATCGATGAACTTGTCTTTGGTAGATGAATATGGCGGTTGCCATAATTCGCACCGTCTTTCCGGACTTCTCTAAGATCTTGGAGAACTTAGATTTGTCGGAAGTATCTCATTCCACTCGGTACTCCATCGGAATCATTGTTCGATGGGAATTTTCATGAACCGTTTCTTGAAGGTTCATCAAGTGAACATATAGTGTCAGTTAAGCATCCGAACTATCTATAATATTTTGCTCGCATTTTGCATTGCCTTAAGGTTTCCCCATCGGCTCCTGCCTGTTCTTTTTCTTCATGTTGGTATTCCCAATATGAAACCTGGTCAATGTGTTCTTGTGCATACATCATCAATATTTGACGATATGTCCTATAAGGGGTACATCTCGTACATCGGTCCGGATCCATATTCTCGGAGATAATTCTCCTCACCAATTGTTAATTATATAAAATAATAAATATAACTAAAAGTTCTTAATAAACCTAGGCTCTGTTACCAGGCTCTAATACCATTTTCGTGGATCGCAAGACCTTGAGGAGTAAATGTAGATAATACAATAAAATTTATGGCATGGGTGGTAAAGTGCAACAACTTTGAAGTTTAGAGGGTAAACTGTAAAACAACTTTCATATAGCTAGGGGTAAATCTGTAATTTAAGGCAAAGTGTAAAATTTCGCATAGTTGGGAGGGTTAAGTGTAACGATTTAAAGTTCGTATGGTTAAGTGTAAAACTTCGAATAGTTTGCGGGGTTGAATGTTTTTATCCCTAAAACTTTTCACATTTTAAAAAAAAAAAAAAAAAATAGGCCGAGCCCGTTCGGCCCACCAATAGGCCCAGCCCACTAGAGGCGGGCTAGTGGGCCGAGCTGGGACTATCATTTTATATAATTATTCACCCGATCGCCCGTTTGGGCGGTGGGCTGGGCTAAACGGCCCGCCTCTCGGGGCGGGTGTTAGAACAAAATCGCATTATGAGTTTTCCGGCCGAGCGTGAAATTACAGAAAAGGAGAAAGATAATTTCTTTTTCGAATGGTTTTTCTTATTTTCAGATTTGAGATTTGATATCAATCCCTTTTTTATTTCAGATTTAATATTAATTTGATACAAAATATTTCTTTTATTTTCAGATTTAAAATTTGTTTCGAGCGGAATATTCAATTTAAGATTCAATACCAATCCGTTCTTTGATTTTTCATGATTTGATATAAAACCTTTCTTTTATTTTCAGTTTTAAGATTTATTCAAAACCTTAATTGTAGTTAATTTCAATTGGAAAAAAGAAAAGAAAACTTAAAATTTTGAAAAGTCCGGACTGCAAGCCAAAAATGAGGAAGGAGCCATTTTGCAAACTTTGCCATGGATCAAGATATGTATGGATTAGGGTACTACCACATGGGGTAGCACGGATAATATCGCGTAGCATCGACTTTGCCCAAAAAATGAGGAAGAAGACACTTTGCAAACTTTGCCACATGTCAAGATATATATGATTAGAGCATCTCCACGAGTCCACTATTATAATGGATTCCACTATTTTTAAGGAGAAATCTTCCCAGCAGTCCAGCGAAACCCACGCTATTCTACAAAATATGAACAGTTCCTCGCTACATGTGCGGGGACTGTTCCACGCTACTTTTTTTTTCATTTTTCAAGTTTTTTTTTGTTTCTTTAATTGTTAGTTTTAATTGTTTTCTCTCGTTTTCCTTTTTTAAGAAAATCTCTTGTTTATTATTTAGTAATAATTAATCAATAAATTATGTTCCTAATTATCATGTGGTGTTTTTGTTTGGAAATTAATAATTTTTTGTTAATTATTATATTATGTTCAATTTCACATATATAACAAATTAAAAAAAAATTACTTATAAAAAATACTCAAAATAAAAAAGAGAATTTATAACACACGTTCATAAAATTACAGTCATTTAAAAGACATCAAATAACCTAAAATACATTAAATTAAAATAAGATTACAAAACATAAAATAACATAAATAGACATAAAATATCAAATACGCAACATTAATGAACTCGAACATGCAATATACTAATTTAGAAAATTAATTGCATTTATCATGTAATTTATGTTTTTGTTTATTGATCTATTATGAAATGTTCATTTTATGTTCAAATTAATTTTATTATTTTTTAAGAATTTATATATAATTTTTCAAATTAACTAATAATGCAAATTATAGTTGTATTTAATTATATTAAAAAACTAAATGTTAAACATTAATGTATAAATATATATGCTAAATTATTAATTAATATTCAATATAACAAAGAATAAAAATAGAATATTCCAATTTAGAGTAAAATATAGAGTTGACTGTTGGAGTTGAATTTTGAATTCCTCTAAATTTTCCTCTAAAATGATGTAAACACACACAAAAGTAAAAAATACAGTCAACTGCTAGTGAGGCTCTTCTTGAATTTAACATATAAACTATTGATATTAACAACCAACCCCCAGCCCCCACCTCCCCCCAGCCCAAAAATTAAAAAGGTAAAAAACTTTTACATTTTGCACTTCATTAAATCTTGTATCTCTCTCAAATGCTCAACATCTTATATTCACAAGTTTGACCTATTTACTCTCAACAACAAATGATTTTCAAAACTCCTGTGGCAAAGGCCTCCCATCAAGAAATGACTTGAATAGCACAAATGATCTCTGTGGCTGTGAGAATGGAGCTTCATGTGAAGCACCTCTAATGGTCGCAAATGACAGAATATTCCCATACACTTGAGTCCATCCACCAACCTGCATTAAAAAACAGCACAAAATATACAAAGTGCTACTCAAACCTAAGTAGACAAATACTAGTTTTAAACCATTTAACGATAGATTTAATGACAAAAACACCCTGATCTTTAGTCTAATTACCAAAAAAAAAAAAATAACAAACTACAAATGCCCCTTTGTATTTGTTTCCGTTTTACAAATTGCAACCTCAATAGGAGGTATTTGTTAAGTAAATACAAAATATAAGGATATTTTTGTAATTTTAAAATATAACAAGATCTATTTTGTAATTAGGCTAAACCTCGGGGTATTTTTTGTAATTTCCCCTTATCGATATGTATATGGTTTCAACATGTCATTAAATGGTTTTTACCTGCTGTCCTTCGAACCAAACTCGATATGGTACCGTTGTATTCAGTCCAAGTTGTTTTGCCAGTCGATGGATCAAGGTGCGTGTTCCAGTCAATGGAATTACAGAATCTTGATCTCCACTGTTACAATAATTGGAATTATCAACAAGAAGCTAGAAACTTTCATTGACATATATAGCATAAAGCAGAAAAAAAGAGTGTAGATTCAGGCAAATTAGTATCTTTATACCTGTATATTAGTACTGGAATTCCTTCTTTGACAAGTGATCCTATGATCGGGATCGTAGGTTTCTCTAAGTCAAGCATGTCGTAGTCCAGTATGCTGCAACAGAGCAAAAGCCCCTTAATTTCTACAATCATATACATTTCATTTGATCTTCTGTAATCTTATTCATGCTTACATGACTTGTTGTTTCAAGAAACAAGAAAATGCTTTAAAAGCCATACATTTTAAGAAACTTTAAAAAAATTGCACATTTTCGAAAATTTGGTGCATGTAAATTTTAACAAAGAAAGAAAACTGGAATAAAACCAGAAAAGAGGTCAATGTACAGGACGAATTTCGCAACATTGCCAATTATCGATTTCACCTAGTTTTATTTGAGAATAGCAAATAAAAATTAGCATTACTTGCTGCAAACATCCCATCTTCGCACTCCAACGAGCCTCGCATGGAGTGCCTTCTGTACATCCAGTCGGTTCAAGTAATTTATCGTCTCATCCTCCACACACACGTCGATCCTCTCAGAATTTTGCTGGAAATTATACGAAACAATCATAATTGAATCTTACTTATTGACAAATACGAAAGAAGTAAACAAAACTAAGGTGAAGAAAAAATGATCGGCCAAAAAAATGAACTTACCTGAGGAGCAATGATCTTGGATTGTGAGAGGACAGATGGTATACAGACATCTAATGTAACATCATATTTGTCCACAAATCTACTGCTTTCTCTGTTCACTAGGCTCATCACCTTTGAACAAACAATTGAAACAGAATCTCTGTAATATTCACTCACATATCTTGAATAGTTGCAACCATAAGTGAACAAATTGTATGTTGTGTCTGATATTAGCCCATGAGACCAAAAATATTCTGCCCTTGAATTGTAGTCTGTGGTAAATTCTAATAGTGGATTCCCAAGCTGCAACATAATAACCCCAGATCAAGAAAATAATTAAAATTCTATATATCCTAACAAAACCTAAGTGTTTTTTTTTCACATTTGTTCTGGAATATGTTGATTGTGAATTTGTTCAATGTGTCAAATAATTTCAGCTAAGTAATCTAAATAGGGACAGAATTGGAATCATTTTGGAAGAAATGCTTACTGCAATTCCCTTGAGATTGATTATCCTTTTCTTGTTGTTGAGTTGAATTATTAGCTTGGCAAGTTGAGGTACATAATGGCCTGATGCACAAAATTCAAAAAATGAAAGTGAAAAGGGATTACAGTTCCTATTTATAAACAATGCACTTATCCTAACCACCTCACATATGACATTCAAGTATATGAGTAGCAAAAGATATTTAATTACAAAAATACCCTTAAGGTTTAGTCTAATTACAAAACAACCCAGCTATCTTGTAAAATTTTAAATACCCCCTTGATATTTTCTTCCGGTTTAAAAATTGTACCAATAGGGGTATTTGTAATTTTGAAAGATACTCAACTTTTTTATAATTAGACAAAAGATCAGGGGTAATTTTTGTAATTTACCCAAAAATAATGTAGAGAAAGGTACCTGCATAACTTTCCCCAGTTATAAACAGACTAGTGTTCCTATACTGAGGAAATTTGTGGAACCATCTTTGTAAGAACACAAGATTGTCCTTGGCTAAAGAAAATTCACAATAAAACCCACTGTCAGAAATAACAGAGCTGGCTTAAATCCATAACAAGAAACTAAAGCAGTTGAAAAATTAGAAACTGCATTATGATTTCTTGCCTGTTATCTCATCATTAACTGTTTCATAGGATGATGCCCCAGTTGAGTATGAAAATCCTACTCCAACTGGTGTATCCAAATACAGCATATTTGCCTCTACAAACATGATAAACAGATGAAAATTAACAATTTCTGCCAAAATGAAATTGCATTAGTTAATTGGTTAATATTTATCTATGAATGATCTTACCTCTATTCCAACTATACTCATTCCTTAGCAAAACCTTTGCATTTGGTGTAAAAGGTCCATTCTCAGAAAATGCACCAACACCAATAGAAGAGCAACCAGGTCCTTCAAGAAACACACCAAAATACACATTTATGTTAATTGCAACAAAAAAAATGTGTATATATATATATATAGATATATATATATATATATATCAGGATGACCCTTTTGGAGAAAAAAGGCCAGAAAATTATATGTTTCTAATAAATTTCATTTATTTATAGGGACAATTACAAAAACTACCCCCATGTTTGGGTTAATTACAAAAAAACCCAGAGGTTTGGGTAAATTGAAAAAAAGAACCTTGAGTTTGATTTTATATCACTTTACCCCTCATAAGCAAAAACATTTCAAACACCCCCTCACATTTATTAAAATGTTACAATTAACCTCTTACATTATAGATAGAATCAAACATCAAGGCCTCAAAGTTTTTTCGTAGTTTCAAACATCTCTTGGATTTTTTTTTCGTAATCAACCCAAACTTCATTGGTGGTTTTTGTAATTATCCCTTATTTATATAAAAAAAAAAACATTTTTCTTTCACTTATATGTAACCAAACCGCAATGCAGCAAGTGAAAGAAAAAGGGTTTATAGTCTATAGCCATACCTCCATTTTTATTTATAAGAAAAAACAATCTTATTAAAGCAATATGAACATACCTCCATTCAACCACAAGACCAGAGGTTTTGAAGCTGGATCAATTTCTGCCTCAACAAAATAATAAAAAAGAGATTTTTCTTTCTTTTTATCCACATTAACATAACCAGAAAATTGCTGAAAATCCACTGGTGGTTGGCCAGGCAACTGAGTGATCTTCCCAATATGAGGCAAAAAATAAGCCTCAATGCATATGAAACAGCTCAAAAAAACAAGAAAAAATGCTACAGCCATTATTGCCATAGTGAAATTTGTTGCAAGAACTTAAAAGGGATGAAATATTAGTGAATAGTAAAGCAATTGGGCCATGAAAACATGTGAAGAGAGTGTTGTATATATTGTTGTTAAGCAGAAAAAGCGTGCTGTTGTGGACTTATTAGTGGGCCAGCAAATAGTAATTGCACTTTCTCTGCTTTTTTTAATGTTTATACTCAAAAAGGTTGGTTTCTTTGAGGAGAAGCCAAAAGTCTAAAAAGTTTCTAAATTTATTTCCACAGACATGAGACACAAAGACATATGGTGTTTATATTTATTTTTCCTTGTTTGTGAGAAAACTAGACCAGTATACACATGTACCATGATTCTTATTTTTAGAGTAATTTACTAGAGTAGGAGTTCCTTAGAAAGTGGCTTTCTGTCTGAAGGGAAGCTTTTCATTTAAGAGTGACAAGTTTTTTCCTCAAAAAAAAAAAAGAGTGACAAGTTTTCATAATGGTGTCTCACAAATATTTGGTTGATACAATGATTATCTATTCTCTAAGACTAGAAGATGGCAGTAAATCAAAAGTAATAGACATGATCATTAGGATTATCCCATTCATTTTTCCAAGGAATATGAAAGTACATTTTATGTGACAAGAAAGAAGTCAGTTTCTTTTTAGACTTCCTAATTGTTTCATTCTTGGATATGGTGATTTGACAAGTAGAAAATGAAACAAGGTTTTAAGATGCCTACAATTACTGAATCCAACCATTTATTTCTAAATTTTGTCACAAAAGAATAAGTCATAGTCAAAATTGGTCCCACAATCATATAGGAAAATATAAAATCTGATTCTAATAACTTTCATTAATGAGTACAGACGTATATGTATACATGAGTTTGTTCGAAGTAAAGAGAGATACATGGGATATGATAAGATTAGATGAATACAAATTTAAAATTTAAATTGTTGTTACAAGATAATGCCAACACGCCCCCGCAAGATGGTGGTGGAGGAAGCAACACCAATCTTGGACAATAACCAAAGATGTCGGGAGGAGCCAAGAGGCTTCTTGAGTAAATCAGCAAGCTGATGACTGGAGGGCACGTGGGAGACCGCGAGTTCCTGCTTGGAGACCAAGTCACGTACAAAGTGGTAATCGATAGAGAGATGCTTCATGCGGGAGTGAAAGACAGTATTTGCACAGAAAGTCGTGCCAATGTTATCCGAGTAAATGAGAGGTTTGCCGGCAAGAGAAAGATGAAGTTCCTTGGATAGTTCTCGCAACCATAGAAGTTTAGTGGTGGAGGCAATTGTGCGATATTCGCACTGTGTGGAGGATTTGGCTACCGTTTTCGCTTCTTGCAAGACCAGGAGATGGCATTGGGACTAAATAAATGAGATAGCAGTTGTTGACTTCATTTCGGAAGAGTCGCCACCGAGCCCCGAGTCACGTAAAGCCGGGTGGAGGTCGATGAGCGGCGGAGATGAAGTCCATAGTCCAAGTGCCTTTAAGATAACGAAAAAAGGGCGTTTGGCGGACTGCATATGGAGGGTTGTCGGAGTATGCATGAACGGGACAACTTTTAGACACAAAAGGCAACATCAAGGCGAGTTAAAGGGAGATATTGTAGAGAGCCAACAAGCTGACGGTAAGCATGCGCATCACAGGAAAGAGTGGCACCAGATGCAGAGAAGGACTCGGAGGTAGACATAGGCGTGGAAACAGGCTTGGCATCAAGCATGTTAGATTTTTGGAGGAGAGCACGTTGTTGCATCAGAAAGAGACCCTCTTGTGTCGGACTAGTTCAATGCCAAGGAAATGGCTAGGAGAGCCAAGATCCTTGAGAGAAAAGCTGGCGCAAACAAGTGAGCTTTTGAACGAGTTGATGAACCGGGGTCATTCACTGTGAATAAAAGGTCGTCAACATAAACAAGAAAGTAAGCAAGAGCGGTACCATGACTATAGATAAACAAAGAGGTGTCAGATTTGGAGTTGGTAAAGCCAGCACTGAGAAGAAATTTTTATAAAGCATGGAACTAAGCCCGCGAGGCTTGTTTGAGGCCATAAAGGGCCTTCTGAAGCTTGCAGACATGAGTAGGAAACTGCGGATGGATGAATCCTGGTGGTTGAGACATATATATGTCTTTATCGATAGTGCCATGTAAAAAAACATTATTGACGTCCATTTGGATCAAGGGCCAGTTTCTGGATAGTGCCACACATAAGACCAGTTTTATGGTTTGAGGCTTGATAACAGGACTGAAAGTGTCATTGTAATCAATGCCAGGACGTTGAAGAAACCCCTTCGCACTAAACGAGTCTTGTACCAGGTGATCGTACCATCCGTGTTGTGTTTGATGCGGTAAACCCATTTATTGCCAATAATATTGAAATGATCCTGCTTTGGAACCAAGGTCCAGGTTCCGTTAGCCATTAGAGCTGTGAATTCCTAAGACATAGTTGTTTTCCATTCAGGAATTTTGAGAGCCTGAGTGTAACAAGATGGTTCAATAGGTGCAGGGGTTGGAAATTTGGTAGCTAGGTGCAGTTGTTTAGGCTTGAAAATACCATTTATGGATCGAGTGGTCATAGGATGGGTTGCCCGAGGAGCCGGTTCTTTTGCGAAGATAAGGTGTTCAGGTACTCGTCGGGTAGTATGGAAGGTGGAGGAGAATGTGCAGTAGGAGGTCAGAGATTCGGGTGTGGTGATGTGGAGAGTCAACGGGAGGCGCTATGTTGGGGAGACTCAGGAAGATACATGGATGGTGTAAGATTATCGGAGTTAGATGTTGTAGCTTGATCTTGTTACAAACAAGGAGGAGATGGTGAGTGGTGTGTTATCGAGAGTGGGTGAGGCAAGCTAGAAGTGGGAAAATTGTGACAATAAGAGTCGAGAGAATCAGAGGACGGGGAAGTGGGATGACGGGAGAAGGAAATGAGTCTTCAACAAATTGGACATATCGGGAGGTGTAAGTCTTACCCGAGGAAGGATCAAAACATAAATAGGCACTTTGGGTGGTGCTATAATCGAGAAAGACACAAGGGATGGACTTGGATTGAAGTTTATTGGTAGTGTAAGGAGCAAGCCAGGGAAAACATAGACACCCAAACACATGCAATTTTGAGTAGTTGGGTGGGTGACGAAAGAGAATGTCAAAAGGAGACATATTGCGGAGGACAGAAGTAGGCATGCGATTTATAAGATATGCAGCGGTTTGGAGGGCATATGACCAAAAAGTCAAAGGGAGGGATGCATGATGGAGGATGGAACAAGCAGTTCAACTAAGTGGTGATGTTTTCGTTCAGAAAGACCATTGTGTTCTGGAGTATATGGAGGGGTAGTTAGGTGTGAGATGCCATGTTTTTTAAGAAATGGTCTAAGTTTTATAAATTCACCACCATTGTCACTGTAGAGAGTTTTGATTTTATAGTCAAATTGATTTTCAACTATTGACTTAAAAAGTAGAGAGGATGAATGAAACATTAGATTTAAGTTTGAGAGGATAAAGCCATACATATTTGGAGAAGTGATCAATAAAAATCACATAATAAAAGAATCCATTTATTGATTCAATTGATGTAGGACCCCATACATCAGAGAATATAATTTCAAGAGGCCTAGTGCTAGACAATGAAGACTTAAAGAAAGGAAGCTTGTGACTTTTGTTAGCAAGACAATCCGAGCAGGTGAAAGACGATGGGATGGCACTTGAGGGAATAACGCGCCGGATGACTTGAAGGTGAGGATGGCCGAGAGGAAGATGCTACAAGTTTATTGATGGAGAACTGATAAGGGTCTTTTTATGCATGTTTTATGTGTGTATTTGAGTAGAATTTGAGTCATTTTGTTGATAGTTTCATGAGTTTTTGATTGTACATAGTTCATATTACTGTGAGGTGCTTTTACTGGTGTAGATTGATCATTCGGAGCTATTTTTGGTGGATTTCGGACCATGGATTCATGTCAAAACATATCCCGGGTTTATGGATGCAAAAACACTCGAAATCCCAAGCTAAACGCATCATTTCGGGGCCTTTCGAGACAAACACGGCCAGGGTGTGCTTTTCAACACGGCCATGCTTTTAATCAGCCAAAAAAGAGCAAAAAATTGGCATGTCGTAAAAAGCACGGCCAGGGTGTGCTTTTAAGCACGGCCATGCTTCTGGGAACTCCCAAAATGCGTGAAAAACACGGCCAGGCCGTGCTTTTGAGCACGGGTCGTGCTTCCGGATCAAGTTTTTCGCACGATTTTTGAAGGGTATTTTGGGAAAGCACTTCAACCAAGCCATTTGACAACTCTTTTTGCACATTTACACCTCATTATGCTTCACCAATTCCTTACTTTCCCACATGATCACATGAAAATAATGATTCTAACAACCCAACTCATAAAGTTGAGCATTAAACTACCAAAAGATGACATTATTAAGGAATATTTTCTCCAAAATAATGTTTATAAAAGCCAAGAGTGTGGGTTGAAGGATTCATTCATTCACATACATAGAAAATCAGATTTTTGTAATGAGAGTCCATATTTTGGAGAGGAGAAACACATATTGTAGTGAGGAAGAGAGTTAGAAGGCTTGGATCACCATGGAGAGGCGCTAAGGCACAAGGATTGAAGATCGCTCGGAGAAGAAGATGAACTCCACCACTTCATCATCATACTTCCAACAGGGGAGTCTTATGTTGGTTTTGGAAGTTTTAATTTCAAGTATTCATGTTGATTTCGAAAGAAACTTCTTGTTTAATTGTTGTTTTCATTCTCAGATCCATCATGAGTTAAATCACTAGTGTTTGAATGTGATGAACCCTAGAACTTATTTGTGATCATTGGTTTGAATGTTTTAATATATTTTCTTATGTTTTTATGCGAGTCACTTATGTTATGCTTGTTTATTCGAATTGGTATATGCGCAATATTGATTTGAAGTTTATTTTTCACCGGGAAATCGAGAGATTCATGGTGAAATAGAACCAACATAAGTGAAAGGAGTTGCATGCAATCCTAGATATAGGACGACATAAATCTTCCGGATTAGGGTCAAACCTAATATGGGAATTCACAAATCGTTAATGCAATCTTGGGGGTTTTAACTAGAAAGAGATTTCAGTTAATCAACTTGAGGTTAGGAGTTTTTCGCCTTGAGAAAGGGTTTAACTTAATTTAGGAATGCCTACGGTCCATAAAGCATGAAAATATGTTAAGGGATGGTTAAAACTTAAGGGTTATGGTTGTATTTATTTTGGTAAAATCACAAAGACGTTTTAGAGGGATTCACATTCAAGCATATTTATATCCAACATCTTCCAATCCGAGTGTATCTGATATCTTTCGTGTTCTTAGTTGCCTCTTCCACTTTTATTTGCTTTCATTTTATTTTTACTTTGTGACAAACTATTTGGTGAATTTGTAGGCTAGATAATAAAAAGACGGTAATTACTGGTACTCATAATCCTCGTGGGAATGACACTCGATACTCGCTTAGCTTTGCTATAAACGATAGGTGCACTTGCCTAAGCTGTTTTTAGGAGTAGCTTCCGAGCCATCAAGAACGATGGACATGGTTGAGAGAGAGGGATGGCAGGGATGGTTGTAATTTATACAACTAATCTTCAGTTTTGCCTTGCAGAAGAACCGCTCCCATTTTTAGGCTCTTTACCTCGAAATGCCAAGGGAAAAATTCAACAGAAACAAAGTTAGTTTGACATAGTTGGGAGACAAATATGAGATTCTTAGTAACAAAGGGAACATGTAGGACATTAGAGAGGTGAAGAGGGTGGGTGGAGGTAGGTATTTTAGCCGAACCATGATTAGTTACATAGAGACCTTTACCATTAGCCACATGAAGGTGATCTGGGCCACTGTACTCATTCGAGATGGAGAGATGATTGAGATCGTGAGTTACTTGGTGAGAGGCTCCGGAATCAAGAAGCCAAGAGGGATCAGACGATTCCTCATGATGAACAAGATTGGCTTGATGGCGAGGATGGTCAGCGGGAAAACCAAGGAGTCGGTAGCAAGTTTTGGCGGGGTGGCTTTTGCGATCGCAAAATTGGCAGATTGGAACTGATCTTTTTGGAGCAGAACCAGAGTTAGTGGAGCTGGGGAGGGTGGTGCGTGTCGGGGGAGATGAATTCGAGAAGGAGGACGATTGCCACGATAGGACCCATGAGAGCGAGTCGTGTAATTTGCAGTGGCCGGGAAGGATTGGTGCTGGCGTTCATCACGTTGTATGAACATCTCAAAATCAACAAGTTTGTCAAAGAGTTCATCGAAGGACAAGGGAGAATCTTGAGTGCGAATTGAGGATGTGAATTTATGAAATGATGGTCCAAGACCATTAAGGGAGGCAATAACAAGATCCAGGTCATCAATAGGATGACCGATAAGAGCAAGCTCATCAGCTGTGATTCGGATAGAGCATAAGTAGTCACTGACACTGGATGTACCTATTGAAATGGTGGCAAGACGTTCTTTGAGGGACATAACAATGGTACGAGAACGATTGGCATATTGCTTGTTCAAGCGTTCCCAAGCAGTAACCGAAGATTCCGCAGAAGTCATAACAATAGGGCATCAGGCCCACATGAGCCGAGAAGGGCCAAAAACACATAATGATCCTGTCATTTCCAATGAGTGTAGGTTGGATTGACAGTAGTGGTACCCCCATTTTGAATTGTTGAAGGAGGACAAGCAGTAGTGGCAATGACGTAGCCGTAGAGATCATAAGCTTCTAGGAGATGAGTAATTTCAGAGTGCCAGGTATGATGATTGTTGGAGCTTAGTTTGATGGGAATAGATGAGGCAGTTGTGAGTTCAATGAGAGATTGAGATGCCACGACAGCCAATGTTGTGAAAAGCGCTAGGCGGGGTTAGGCGGGATTTGGGCGGGATTAGGCGGGCCTAATCGGAAAAAAACTCGTAGGCGGACAATTGGGGCCTAACGCCTAAGCGGGGATTAATCGGGGCTAGGCAGGGATTTTTACAACAGAGACGGCAGCATAATAAGAATTAGTGATCGAGAAGTGCTATAAGGCAATTGGCTAAACTGATACCATATAGGACAATATAAAATCTGATTCTGATAACGTTCATTAATGAGTACAGACGTATATGTATACATGAGTTTGTTGGAAGCAAAGAGAGATACATGAGATATGATAAGATTAGATGAATACAATTTAAAAATTGAATTCTTTTTACAAAAGATAAAGTTGCTGTTATTTCTGGATAATGCCAACAAATCATAGAAGACTAGCAATTTTGGTCCGCGCAAATATTTTACGTGGCAATTTTGGTCTCATAAGAGTTTGATAATTTGTCATTTTAATTCTAGTAGTTCTAAAAATTATTGCAATTTTGGTCCTACAAGTTCTCATTTTGTAAGGTTTTGGTCCAACTAGGTGTTCCAATATTAGTTCATTTGTTCCAAAAATACTCATATCCTAAATACCTATGAGCATTAAAAGTTACAAGACTGAAATAACCATTTTGAATAAAGAACAAAATCGTCAAGAACTGAAATACCACTTCAAGAAGTTACAGGACTAAAATTGTCAACTACTAAGAGTTACGTGAATAAATTTGTAATTAATGCTTAAATTGCAAAAGGAAAACATAATTGAATGGTAATGAGGAAATTGTAGGCAAAAATAGAATCAACTTTATTTGTTTATCTAGTAATTATGACTCCAAAGTCACATCAAAACCTTCTGAAAATGAGATTGGTTCTACAATTATCAAGATGTCGATTAAATTAAATAAACCATTGTGAATGCTGGTAATTGTAGTTCCAAAAGTTGAAAAAGAATACTGTAAAATAGAATGCTCATCATTGTAGTAGCAATTTTGAAAATGGATAAACAAGAAATGGGACTCTTATCAGAATGTGAATATAAATTAAAGCAAAAGTGGACTACAGCAAAAAGTCACAAATTTTATACAGAATGTTCAAAAATCTTCTTTATGTACTTATGTAGGCTTATTAAGTTTGACCTTATGAAAAAGGGGCATCTTAAAATATACTCACAAGGTATCCACCATCACCATCCATTGTTATTTTCACTTTTTCACAGGCATTCACAGACCCCATTATAGCTCCCAACAAGATGACCCTGCCCCCCCCCCCACCCCCACCCACCCCACCTGCTCTAATAACAGAACATACCTTTTACCAAAGTAAAATATTCTTAAAAATCTTTTCTGTTTCCCACTTGCATAACTGCCATAGGAAGGAAGACAGAGATAGGAATATTTTATTTTATGAATTTTTGCAGTTGTTGTGATGAAATAATCAGAACTCCTTTTGGGAATTAAAGCCATTAGCACAAAATTCAAGGCTTTAGCAGTTACTTTTAAGGCCTTAGCAGATGCAGGTAAACAGTGTCTTCATTTGCTTATCTTATTCTCAGCAATAAACAAATTGCAAGAATAATGACAGTTTTAGGTACACTCTCCATGTGCTCTTGTAATCATTATTCTCATTTTCAATAGAGGTGATTGGTCATAAAAATTGAAAATATGACAAAAATCTTTTAGGTTGAGGTTCGAATATTTAGATCTGATAAAGAAGATTCAATTCATTTTTGCTCATCTTTTTACTCTTGATTTATCCACTTTAATACATAATAGTATAACAAAAACAATATAAATCAAATTTGATAGAAAAATTACCATATTGATCTCGCCTCATCTGAAATTACTAAAATATCCTCAGGATCCACCACTTTTCTATATGGGTCCCGACAATGTCCGGTTCAGGTCGCCCACGAGCTTTCCACTGTAGATGAGGCGAGCCAAACGACCAGATCATTACACATGTATAAAGATCTGCATTTCACGGTGAATAATACTATATATAAATCCTGCACGAAAATTCATGTGAAAGATAATTTGTCAATATTTTTAAATTACCTCGCTCTATATCTTTTAAGTACTCCATTTTGTTTCAGGTTTCTTCGAACAAAGTATTTCACCTAGCTATCCCACGACTCGAGGTCAGGTACATCTGATTTACCTCCTAAATCAAAACTAATTTTGAAAGAATTAAATGAAATTTGAGTTTAAAGTGTTAAATGAAAGTAATTTGTAAGGAACGATTATGTATATCTACTATATACAGAAACATTAGATATTGGCTAATAAGTGGATCAGTGGATGTGCAGTGAGTTAATAACTAGGCATGTAATATTGTGGCACAGTTTTGCACAAAAATAGTTCAATCTTTACACAAACTTATAGTTGATTTCCAACCTATCTATCTCATAATTTACCTAAAAACCATATTCTCTGTATATTCCTTGTTCTTCCATTTATATTAATTTACGCGTTATCATATATTTATCTCTAATTATATAAAGATATTAATATAATTACATATTTAATTTGTGTTTTTTTGTTTAGTTAAGTAAAATAATATATAGTTAATTAAGACAATAAAATTAAACTTAGTATAAAAAATGTTTCATGTCCTATGACAATTTATATTTTTCTTTGCTCTTACTTAAGCTTTTAAGCTAATGATTCCAAGTTCATAATAACAAATATACAGAGCTTGCTTGGATGATCCCAGGGTCCAATGAATTTCAAATTCTTAAACTATTATTTCGATTTGTTTATAATTTTTTGGTGGATTTTAAATTTATCTTAATTCAAGTCTCAAGAAATACTTCTCTCATATTCAAATTCTTTATGCAAATGCAAAAGTTACAATTTTAGTTTTTCGCTATTACATTTTTTTTACTTGGCAAAATTATTTTTTAGTCCTCTAATTAGTGGAGTCTCTCGGAGATTTGGTCCTTTTTTTTCTCGGCTTTGAATTTAGTCCTTTAAATGGATGAAATGCGGACTTTTAGTAATGTTACCTGCTCTAACAGATAAATGTTACTTACTAGTAGATTTTCTTTAATTCAAACTTTAAATAAAATTCTAAAAATAATAGAATATTATTCATGATAAAAAAACAAGTTTTGATTTTATATTTTTAATTTTTTATTTAAATTGTAAATTTCATATTTTAGGATTTAAAAATCGATTTCCTTCAATTTACTAATTGTTTTTTACTAAAAATATTTCAAAACAAATACTTTTTTCTATTTCCTTTTATGGTTTAAGTTACTTATTGATTTTAAAAATACAAAAAATTATAAAAACCACATTTAGTTATTAGAAATATATTCAATTCAACTATATGTAAAATAAAAATAGTTTACAATAATAAATAATTCCATAATTTATAAATATATAAATTATTTTAAAAAAAGAAAAATACAATTAAAATAATTTATATTTCTAAATAAAAGTATACTTAAATTGTAAATATATAAATATTAACAAATTATCCATCTTTTCAAAGAGTATAAATGGTTCAAACTTTAAAAATATTAAAATAAAATATTATTTTAATTTCTATTCCTTTATATTTTTCTTTTGTTTTTAATCAAATATTATATATATACGCATATACATTAATAGAATATATGTTACTTACATATATATAACATACACATATATACAGTATATCGGGAGTCAATGGCGTGGCCTGTTGACATTGATGGTGGCTTCACAATATAAATAAAAATTTAAAAGTATAAAAGTAAAATTCATTTTTTATCATTAATAATATTCCATTATTTTTTAAGATTATTTAAAGTTTGAATTAAAGTAAAAAAATTATACTCTTTTCAACTATTAAAAAAATTATTCGTATATTTAATAGATTTTTGTTATAATTTTTTTGAAATATAATATATTAGCTTTTATTAAATTTAGCCAATAAAAGAAAAATAAATTTATTTGGCCGATTTAAAACTCATTTTTCTATCATGAATAATATTCTATTAGTTTTTTTAAAATTTATTTAAAGTTTGAATTAGAGAAAATCCATAGCAGGTAACATTTACCTGTTATAGCAGGTTACAGGACTAAAAGTCCGAATTTCATGCATTTAAAGGACTGAATTCAAAGTCGAAAAAAAAGGACCAAATCTCCGAGAGGCTTCACTTAGAGGACTAAAAAAAGAATTTTGCCTTTTTATTTTTAATCTAATATTCCAAATTACACTAGTTGATTTATGTTAAGTCATTCTTCGATTAAAAAAAAGGCAAATCAAATTGCCTGTAATTAGTAACTTGAATCAGGCCAGCATAGATAATCCATAAACCAAAAAAAAAAGAAAAGAAAAAAACATACGCGTGCATACTAATTGTTCATGCCTTCTATTAAAGAAGTTAAATTATACTAGTTTTAAGACCCTTAAAAAATGGTGTCCCAAAAAGCTGAACAGAAATTTGGCATGCCCAAAAGATAGAGCTCTTTTCGATGAATTCCATGGTATTAAAAATGATTCTTACTTTTGGAATTGTTTTGTGAACAGAATATTTTTATTTTTTAAACTTTTAATGAACTTAAAGGTGCCACAGCTTCTATTAGCCTCATTAATTATTTTTTTTTTTTTCAGAAATCGAGGAAAGAAATGAGAAAAATCTCATAAGTGTTCTCTTAAATTTAACCATCTACCTACCTTAAAAGGTATTTCGAAACAAATCATAACATCACAAAGAAGAAAAAGTATAAACAAATATCTGAATTTGGAAAATAAACCGTATATATATATATATATATATATATATATATACTAAAAGAAAAAACAAATATAACACATGGCATCATCTCACTAATTTTGGACATATGTCAATTTTTCATTCTATCAATTGTACATGATGGCTCCACATTTATCCATGTTGCAACTCTATGTATAAATTAAAAAATAATAAATCATCCAAAAATCAATGATTCTATCTATATTATCTTTTAAATTTGTTATATTTTTTAAATTATTATATCATATTATACATATCAAATAAAATGCAGAAAACAAGTAAGAAAGAAAAAAAATAGACTAGTAATTGTAAAACTTTATCTTTGAATAAATCATAACAAACGGGTGTTCTTCTAGTTATGAATATAAATAAAACTAGCAGTTTACTCCCGAAAGTATCTTAAAGACAGTTTCATTTGAAAAACTAGTATCTTATTCGTAGGAAAATAACACTAGTTAATTTTATCGGCCAAACTAATAAGCTTTTGTACTTTACATAATCTTATTAGGACACTGGCTTTTGGATGGGCTCAAGTCAACAAAACATTGTACATCTTGTCCATCCCATGAGACGGGCACGATTGCATATTCTTTCTTACAATTAGCTTTTGCTGACCAACTTTGTACTGCATGTCCCATCTCAACACACTGAATTATGTTTAAGGGAGTGAGTGAAATAACATTTGGAGATGGAATTTAACTTTGTACTGCATGTCCCATCTCAACACACTGAATCATTGCTAGTTGTGTTTTGCAAGCAAATTCTTTTGCAACAACTACATTGCAAATTAGGGGTGATCGATGGTGCGGTTTTGCAATTTTTTGAGTAAATTTCAAACCGAATTGTTATATGCGGTTCAGTTAAATAAAATTTTCAAATTGCGGTTTTATAAAGTAAAACCGAAGGTGCGATTTTAAGCGGTGGTAGGCGGTTTTGCGGTTTTAATAAAAAAATAATATAATTGATAATTAATATAATTTTGTTATGATATTTTAAATAAAAACCAACGAAAAAAAATTATAATTGAAAAGTGTTTTTTTTAAACAAGATGTATTTTTACAAATAAAATGCACAATGCAATATCTTTTATTTCACTTACATTCAATATGTAATGTAATGTTGTTCAATGGTGGAGATAGGGGGGCCAACCACCCCCCCCCCCGTTTTAATTTTTTTTTACTAGGCAATTTTTTTTTTAAAAAAATTAGTTAATATTTATGAGTATTTTTTTAGTTTTTTTATCAGACCTACCCCAATTTCGTGTATTGGCCCACCTCCTAATAATTCCTGGCCACGCCATTGATGTTGTTCTATTTTGATACAAAACATAATGCATTTTAATAACATTGAAAGAATGTAAAATGTATTATATTTAGTATGCAAAATGCGAATCTAATTATATCACTCATAAAATTAGTTCTTAATATATTCATTGTCTAATTATTTAACTAAAGACTACATAACAATTTTTATTTTTCCCTAGAGGCGCGGTGCGCCGTAAAACCATAACCGCACCAACAAAGTAGTGCGGTTTCTATCTAATATTTTAAATCGCGATTTTGGTCATAAATTATTATGAATGGTGCAGCTTGGTGCGGTTCGAGTGGTTTTTTAAAATTTGTGATCACTCCTATAGCAAATATTCTAAGACAAAAAGGCAATAGAGTCATGGGAATTGGAAAGTGGTCGAGAGACCAAAGATTTGGGGTTTGATTCTCATCACCTCTCTCCTCCCAAGATATGTATCAAAAAAAAAAAAAAAAAGAGGCAACAAGGTCCTGTATTAGACACATCATACTACCCTAAGGGTACAACCCTAACTCATCCGGATTTTGACATGTGTACCATGTTCTATTTTAAATTTTTCTTTTGTTTTTTTCAACTCCTACCAAACTTGGATCATGGTACACATGTCAAAATCCGGATGAGTTATGAAGTACCCTTAGGGTAGCATTAACTAAACCTGTATTACATACAATTATACATGATGATTCCATAGACACTAAAATTGATTAAATTGAATGCTCTGTCGATAACTCAAATACAAAGGCCTTGTATGGTTGTGTTTCCAACACCATTTTTTCAGTTTCCAACTATTCCGGAAAATGAGTTTATGTTTGTTTCAAAAGTTTTCAGTAGAATTGATGTCATTTCCAGTTTTCACTTTTTATGGAAAATATTCTTTTGAAAACACAACCAAACAATTTTTCATTCTAATTACGCAAACCTAGGTAAAATAATACACTACAATCATGCAAACCTATGTCAAAAATACATTTGAAAAACTATAACCAAAACATATTCTCATTTTCAAATAGAAATTCAGACAACAAACCAAACATATTCTCAATTCTCACACGAAAACCAATAAAGTTTGAAAATTCTTTTTCCAACACTAGAAACTAGAAATTGGACTTGGAAATACATCCATACAAGCCCAAAGCTTTCCTCCACTATACTCTATAATACAAATAGCTTTACATTTTCTCTAACACACGGAACCTTTTGTTCGGTAAATATTTAAAAAAAAGGAAACAAAAAAAAAAGAAAAATAAACAGCCAATGGAAACTATCACAAAATTTGCATTGGGAAATCTTGTAAATACACAAAAATAGATTTAGGAAGAAAATAACAGCAATTATTAGAAAAATCACAAGGATTCTGAGTCAGGAATATGTTTGCCATTAGCAAATGAGGGTTGGCCAATTTCCTTCCTGGATGCCTCCCACAGCTGCTGTTCTATTCCCAATTTCCTCAGCTCTGTTAAACCTCTTTCAACTGTGGTATATTATAGCAAACAACAAAATGCGCAACACATTAATGTATTACACATAAGAGAATGTGCAAATTATTGCACTCTAAATATTTAGTTTAGCAATCAAATTTCTCGAAAAAAACAATGAAATGTGTGACGCGATAGCTGAAACTAACATTCGTAAAAATGAGAATTTCCTCATGTGTCATCTATATTCTGGTAAACCAGCAAACTCAGACAAAACTACTCAAAAATCTGGGGAAATGTGTTTTTGGTATTACGGAGACGTGTTTTGGGAGAGAATGAATATATCAGAATGTGTGAATGTATTAGAGGGAAAAAATATATTGAAGAATGTTTAAGAATAACATCTGTGCCAAACTACATCAACATTGAACAAATAATGTCAAGCATTAGATTGAGACTCGATGTTGATCCACAACCAATATTGTCAAGGATTTTACTGGGCAGATTTACGGACATTACGGACATTAAAGATGAAGCTAAGCATGCCTGCCTAGAGCCATATAAAGAATGGTGCTCGAGACTAATTATAAAGGTCAAATAAAACCATCCAAAGCTGAGCAGAGAAAATTAAAATAATTGAATCCTTTAGTTCTCTGCAGCAACCTTTTCACATAATGGCCACCACTTAATGAAAAGTCACTATTCAACATACATGCATGCACACATTCGGGGACAATAATAGCTAACAGCAAAAACCAGTTCTAGAATATCAACCACTTCGACAAATGCCATTCAAAACTCTGAAACTAATTTCAACCTTTTACTATGACATGATCAGGAATTCAAACTCAAACAGACGAACCACTTGTCCCGTATGTGGATGCTAAATTTGCTAAGCACCAAGCCAACTATGTATTGTTTCTACTACCTTTTTTGAGTGATTCTTTGATAATTTTACATCATCAAAGTTCCGAATCTTAATTTATAGGTTATTTAGTAATGTTCACCTATTTTACAAAGAAATATGTTCGGTATTGCACTCTAGAAAACTAGCCAAGTTGATCAAAACAAAGGAAATATATATTTTCGGGATGAAGGTGGTTTATAATCAAAAGGTTAAAAATAAAGCAAATTAGAGGTGGATAAGCAGTGGGCATGCAGATGCAGAACAGCCTAGTACGTATACCATTCATCTAGTGTAGCATCTCCTGGACATAATACTGAATAAATAGAGATCCCACAAATATGGATCAATTATTCCACTCGTAGACATAGAAGAAACCAATACATTGGAATAATTACTATTACCATCAACAGCATCATGTGAAGTTGGAGATTGTCCACTACGACTTATCCATAATTGAAGTCTCTCTTCTGCAATATCCTCCTCAACACCATGCACTTTAGCTCTTCTCCAGAAATATGTAAGCCAAGCCTACAAATATGACATCAAACTTTAGAGACACAAACACACCCTCTTCAACATGATTACATTTCAAGTTCAAGGAAACCATTTGTACCGAACTATGAAATGGAACCCATGTCATCTTTGTCAAGTTCATGTCACATGCTTATCTCAGGTTTTAAAGGACATTAGACAAGCTTAAGTCAGCTTTTGAGAATAATAATCAGCTTTTGAGAATAATAACGCATGACAAGTTTTTTACATTTGTTCTAAGAAAGACAAAACACCCAAAAAAAAAAACCAGAATTCATTTTTCCTAATTCAAATTCTGCCAGTATCCCAGTGATAGATCTTATGAATCACTAATTGTCAAGATATCAAGATTGACTATATTTAAATCCACTAAAATACTAGTATCACACTTAATTACAAATCTAGCTTCCTTCCATTACATAGCAATTGACCTATGAATGAGAATATAATTACTTCTATTGGTTTAGTTTTCAATGTTCTTCCTAAAGTTCCCAGTTATGCTAACCTAGAAACTATAAAACTGATCCACCTAGCATCGAGTTCTAGAGATACATAGCAATTATGGAGGATTAGCACCAGCTATATCCTCACGGCAGATTACATATTTAGGACTAGGATTTTGCCCAAATTTCTTTTAAATTTATAATTCTCCTCCACCCCAAAATTATAGGGATATTGGTCCAGCAAGGTCTCATCTAGTTGAAAAAGTGTAAGTTTGGTAGCCTTCGAAAGTCGAAAAGTAAATGGGAGCAATAATTTTGGGATAGACTGTATCTTTTGGATAAGCCCGGGGCAATACAAGGTTTTCCCCCAATCTTCTATCCCCTGACCTCAGTTGAAAAAACCTTACTGCTTAACATAGATATGGACATCTCCAGTTTATTCAAGCATGATTGCAATGTAACTTAAGGAAAACATCATTTCATCATATCAGCTCTGCTGAATGGAGAGGCCACAAACCTTCCCTCCATGATTACATTGAGAAAACAAGATGAAGGACGAAGTTCCACAATACTTGCTTTTTTTCACTAATGAAAAAAGATGGTTAACTCTAACGAACATATTCCAGCTACATGTTCTTGGCATGTGATGCACTTCTGTTATACAGACACAACTTTGCATCCTCCCATATATTATAAACATAAATGTCTTGTTAAGGAAAAATCATTAGATTGACTGTTTCAAAACTTCAGGTTGGTATGAGTAGATAGCAAACATTTGGTACCTATGGAAACAAACAGACAATGTAGCAATGACCAGTCTTAAGAATATTGTAGCAGAAAAATGAGGTTGAACAACTAGAAACAGACCTCCTTAAAATGAACATCTTCGGACTCCTCTTGACTCAATTCTGCAACCAAATATATAAATGTTGAATATTGAAAATAATATTTCAAAACTAGAGTCAATAAAGCAAGTAAATCTTTAAGCTACAATAATCTCAACACATCTTCGATTGGTGTAAATGAAGGATAAAATAAAATGAGCATATGCTTAATGTCAAATTATTTTTGCATCAGTAGCAACTTTAGGACACCTCAAAAGAAACAACTATTGTGCCAAAAAAGAGTACAAGGAAATCATTTGATGATATCCTACTTGTCTAGTCACCTCAGTCAGTAACAAAAAGCAGAATTGAATTTCAATGTAAAAGAGAATCAGATTAGCATAATAATGCCATAATTTTGAGTTGTGAACAACTAATTATTATTGTCTCAAAAATGAAACGAATAAGTGAATAGTAATACCAGAGTCCTTTATCTCTTAGAGAGCTGGATAAAACAGAGCAAGTTTCTTACCAGATGCCTCCGTGTACTTGGGTTCAGCAGATGATTTAGGATCTACAATACAACAGAACAAAGAGAGTTTTGATAATTATTAAGCTAATTATCATTGAAAAAGACAGGCATATATATATATATATGAGAAAAAATGATGAAAAAGAAAGATTCAACAAGTTCTACACCGACTGCATGCAGGCCAGTATACAATTTGTATATCTACTTATAAATAAATTGTAAGAAAAAAAATCAGACTACGCAAGCCATCATACTATTAATATATCTAACTTAAAATAATAAAAAGACAGCAAAAAGGCATAAGATTGATCTTGCAATATTGTAAAAACTGCATCCATGTATTGAATCCACTTACATAAAGGTATTCTTGTAAAAGTTCACACAATAATGCCTTAAAAACAAAAATTACTTAGAGACCACCTATTAACTTGTCCAGTTATCTTCAGCTGTCAATTTACTGAGAAATGTAATATAATAAAAGTTTTCCACAATAAGTCAATACTCATGTAGCGAGACTGACATTATGGACCATACCTGACAAGGATTGGCGAATCAAAGTTGAACGTCGGTTCTGGGCCAATATAAACACAACCGCATCTTCAACCTGCAAATAAAATAGATGAGTGAGAAATGAAACAAACAGCTGACTGGTATCCTCAACATAAATGGTAATATTCACTGAGCTTCCATTGGATTCTACAATTGTGCGATTATAATATACAGAAAATGGCAGAACTCGATATAAGAAATTCAAACTCAAATGACTCAAAAGGTATAAAACTGACAACCTTCAAGGAAGCTAATTCCCTTAAACCCATCTCAACTGAAAGCATGCTCTCAATATTTCCTTCCCCAGTTAAATCATTCAAATCACGAGCAATTTTGCTTCGATCTGAATCATCTCCACCTGCTCAATGTCAGAAAGAATGAAAGCTTGTTTAGTTGTGGATGACAGGAACACATGAAATGTTCAAAATAATCCAAACATAACCGGCGTTGCCATTTAAGAAATTGGTACCATCCCAAGATTCCTCTCTGGCCTTCTGTCCAGCAGAGATGACAACCTCAAAGGGAAGAGGCGCTAAAGATGACCAGTGCTCATACTTGGAAACTGCTATATCTGCACATATACCTGTAAGGCAAAAAGTACTGGAATAAGCGTCAACGCCAATTTGCTTTTATAGATTGAACATCATTAAAGAAATGAATTAAGTTTATAAAACATATTTTGTTTATTTTAATCAAGTGCTACACGCTATTAAATCTTCTCAAATATGACATGAATCTGACAGAGAAATTTTAACATCTCTTCATGCCTCATGCAAGGGGGGACAACAGAAAACATAGCATGCACCACCAAGCTTGTTGCATCTGTATTTTTTCCATCAGAGATTCTTTTAAGCAGATTACCATAACGCGCAGCTAAACTCCAATAACGAGCAAGCCAGCATCTCTTCAGAACAACTTCTTCCTATAAAGGGAAAACAAACAATTTCGTAAATTAGGGTTCCGAAATGGGCAAATTGTTATTCATAATTCTGTTAAGAATTGAAGGAGTTACCATCTCTTCATGCGTCAAAATCATCCTCTGTGTCATTGTTCGAAGAGCTTTTGCTTCAGATTCAGCTTCATGAAGCTGTTCTACTGCATTTGCAGTCTCATCTTTTAGGTTCTGACAAAATATTCATAATGAACTTCATCAGTATTCAAGGTGATGTGTAATAATAGGCGAAAAACATGGTGTTATAAGAAACATATGACAACCTCGAGTTCTGCACGAACAGCTGCAAGTTCTTCATCTCGTCCATCTTTTGTCTGCTTTGCTGCTTTGAAAGCAGCCTGTAGTATAACATAAATGCAGAACACAGGGATTCAGTTTAGCAACCTACGTACATTTGGACCCACAAAAATATACCCACGCACATAGCAATAAAAAGGCACAATGTGCAAATAAATATACATAATGTCTATGCGTGTGCAGAGAGAATGGTTACCTCTCTTTGTCGCAGAGCTGCTTCCTTCCTGCAAATATTTAACCAATCAGACACAATGTTATGAGGTTTACTATACACCTGGCCATGGTTCAGTATTGAGAGAACTGAGAGAAAAAATTGAGAGAGTTGATTGAGGGAATTGAAAATTGAGAAATAAGAGAGAACTGAATTGTTTTCTTTTTTGGGAAAAATGAAGAGTTCAATTTTTATTAACTTTTTTTTTGGGGGTGGGGTGGGGGTTGATGACGTTTCCAGTGGTCAAGAAATCGTAACCTTAGATCAACAAAATAATTTTTAAGAAAAATAAGAAAAAAAGGGAAGGTGAAACAGCCGGGGAAGACCTGGCGCTAACCCTTTACCAGCCATTCAACACAAGGGCCGGTGATAGGTTGGAACTCATGGTCAATGGTTCCACGACCACAAGTGATCAGGTCTAGCTTACAAGTTGCAACACAGTTAAGCAATAGAAACATACCGGCTCAATAATTTAGCTTCCAAGGATACACCTTCTCCAAGGGATGCTACCTGTAATATTTTAATTCAAACCGTTAAAAAGAACAAGAAATTAGCAAGGATTCACAAAAAAAGGTGGCAAAAATTACTATTTTAATGTCAATAGTTGAACAAGAAAGTTTGTAATTCAACAATATTCACTTTATCGAGGTAAAGATAATCCATATGTCAAGAATGAATGGTAAGTAAACTTGGAAAAAAATAAATAAAAATAGCATTTACAACTAATGTATATAATCCAAATAATTTATAGTTAAAGAAACTAGTAGTGCAGCTTGAGAGGAGACGCATTGATTTTAGAACTAGTCGATTATCTGACCAATAATGACCGAAATGATGGAACAAATTCAAACTGAAGGAATAAGGACTGGTTTAACTCTAACCTGTTTCTCCAGCTCCCGGGCTCTGGCTTCTGCTTCTTCACGTTTTTCCTCTGCACGACGAAGCTGTGGGGCAAATTAATGATTATGTTCCACAAAACAAAATTTGTAAGCAGATGTTCTTTCTAGCTATTCACATTTTTGTTTTTTCATTTATTTCTCAGGACAGTAGCAAGCAAGAAAACTTACCTTATCTAAGATCACTTCATTCTCCTCTTGTAGCATATCAAGCTGCAAATTAAGTAGATGTTAATAGACCCTGAATATACATGGATTTTTTCCAGTTTCTAACAATTTATACAAAAAATGTAAGAAAAGGACCAAAACTGAGAAGCTTAAATATGGAAAGAATTAGCCATAGTATCACAAAAGTTAGCTTATAAATATTGAATTAGGTTTGGAAAGCCTACTTCATCACGAAGAGCAGAAGCCTCATGCTGATTTCCAGAATCCTTCAAGTCACGTCCGACATCAGGTACAAACCTGCAAATTTGCCACCAATGAAGGACTCGAAGTGCTGCAGTTATGTTATTGTTACAAACTAACATGTGGATGTCCCTTGTCATAACCAAAAATACTCTAAAAAGTGGCGAACATGCAAAGAAGTTAACCAGCTAAAACTTCATGCGAGAAAATCTCAGATAGACAAATAATAGTTGGTCCGAACATTTAGATAAATAAAAGATTAGTTTTGGCAAAGGAGGAGGCAGTTCGGCTGTGGCTGGCTACAGCTATGGCTCTCTAGTGGTGACTGAGTCTGTCGAAGAACTGGGTGCCCGGGTGGCAGGCAATGGATGAAGAAGAAATAAAATTAAGGGATAATTACAAAAGCCTCATCTGAGGTTTGATCTAAATACAGGTAGATCCCCTCAAGCTTTTAAATTACATCCATCTTCCCAAGAGAAAACCTTAAGAATTTTACAAATGACTCATTTTCTCTATCTTAAAGGTTAGACAAACCTCTCTTGAGTTATACAAAAATTACAGCGACCTCCCCTAAGGTTTGTCGCATAATAATTGCAATATAATTTTTATCATTTTCCACTTAGAACCCATGAAGTTTATCCTAATAAAATAATAAAATGCCCTAAACAATTCAAGATATTTTAACCATAAACCAACCAACATGTTCACATTTAAATTCTGATCTATCACAGGATACTTAGATCTAGATAAGATTTGAGTTAGCCTAAAAAAATATTCTAAACATTTCAAAACACTTTTTACCATAGAACAAATTAATGTTCACATTCAATTATAGATTTGGGTGATTGTTTCTTCTGCCTTTCAATGGCAAGCATCATGCTTGCTGCCAGGCCTAGAAAATTCAAGTTAAGTTCTAAAAGTAGAGTTCTTTGACATAAATAAATGGTTGATCTTCATATGATGGTGGAAACAGCAACGCTTACTCACTCATTTTAAAAATATATGATAGGATGATTCCATAAAATAAAATGCAAGAGATGTGTGTATTTGATTTTCAAAATATTATAATTTTAATTAAAGTAATTTTGGATGCACTTATTAAAATTACATGTAACTGTAAAATTATACTGTAAGTTAAATATATTATAATTTAAAAGAAGTCAGTACAAATTGACAAATCTAGGATGGAGTTGTGTAAATACGATCAAAGAATGTTTTTGTAAATTTAGATAACCTCAAGGGGTTTAAAACATGTCTTTTTATACATAATAATGATGCACAAGTTATAACAAATGGTTAGGTTGTATGTACAATGACAAGAAATCTAAGGGGTACTGCTTATATTTAAACAAGATCATTTTAGGGCCCATTTGGTTTGTTGATGGGATTTGATTAAAAAAATGATTGGATGGGATTATACTGTTCATGGATTATAAAATTTGATATAATATAGTGTTTGGGATTTAGGATTGAGGTTTTCATTTTTTGAACACTTTATACTATTCTTTGTTTGACATTATTGATTATGTAGGATAATCATGTCAAATGTCTAAAGTAACCCTTGCCATTTAAAAACAATTTATCAAAAAACTTTAATAAAATGTTGAAGAATACTCAAGAGTCTGGGCCTCTCGACTCCGCATTTCCGTTCACCTTATTGGGAAACCAGGACTAGAATACCACAAACCTCACTATTATGCACCGTCAATGGAGGGATTGGAGCCAGCAACCTCATAATCAGTGAGTTTTTTAGTATATTTTCGGTTATGAAATTCATGTCTTTGTAAAACCGAGTTGGACTTTACAGACATCTGAAAATCTTACTCGTATGATAATCCCATTCCTCTGTGCACACATTGGTGATAATTCCTAAAATTTTGTTTCATTTTTTATTAAGAAAATTATATATCTTCAATTTCACTTAAACTACTTGATATTTTAGGGAGTTTCATTAGTTGATTAGCATAATCAGTGTGTTTCTTTAATTTTGCGATTCTGCCGATGTGAAGAAACTGCTACTCGTTTTCTGTTCTAGTACCCTATAAGTCTATAACCTCGTTCTCCAGTCAACTTATTATGTATTTTCCAGAACATTGTGTGATCAAGATGGTGCTAATGTAAGTTTGGGTTTTCACATTATACGACATGGACGATGGATTTTTAAAATATTTACCTATTCTAGTTTTATTTTTATTTTTTGGAGTCGTTGTAGAGGGCGTATTCTGATGTACGAAGAAGGGGACGGTTTTTCATGTCTCGTTTTTGTATCTGGGGCAGAGATTTAATCTATATAACTTTTGAAGAGCAAAATAGTAAGTACACCTGTCAAGATAAGTAGAGATAATATAATCTCAGGGGGTAGGCCTTGATATGTTATCAATTGAGATTTGGATTATTTCCTGGGCCCGACCTTTACTCACGGGCCACTAACAGAAATCCCAAACACAAGATCTGGGTTGATAAAATGGCTTTTCCTTGGTTGTCCACTTTCCCAAACTGGCCCTTAGGGTAGGCTACTGTTAACCATAAAAATAATTTGATCCGATAAATTTGTCAAAACCATGTGTAATCAGTCAATGCATGGAGAGAATTTTCAACTATTTTTGCATGTATTATTTTTCATCAAAAACTCTAATAGCAGGGTCTATTTGATAGACATGACAAACGTCAGGGCTACTAGATGTATTATCCATACAGGGGTGTGTATGTATTTAGACCCAAACCCCAAAGTAGATCTCTGTAATTATCTTAAATAAAAGAAAGGAAAAAATGCAATAATGATGATAAGGTTATATTATACTTGCAAACGTGTATCTTGTGAGTGTATCTTGTGAGTAATCAGGCCATCAAAAGAGGCAAAACTCTAACAGATAGAACAGATGGTCCAACTACATAACTTTTTCTTTTTAATTACTTCCATGGTCGTGCCTCGTGGCACGGCAGCCCCCGTACTATTGAAATGGTTCGTCAGTGGAGATGTTCCCCACAGGTGCCCCTGTTTCCAATGGTACTATCATTCTTATTCATATCCCTTCATTTTCTCTTTTGGTCTATCTACATTCAAGGAAACAGTGGGTTTTTTTTTAGCCTTTTTGGCCAATTGAAAATCTTTTTTAGCCATGTTTTTCAAACACATCTTTTTTAGCCATTTTGGGGTGCGAAAAGACATAACTGCCCTTTAGTAGTTTAAGCCTAAATAGTTCTCCCAAATACCTACTATTGTCTCACTCGAACACTGCTCCCCAAAATTGTCACTCGAAAACACCAAAATTCTCCCCCAAAACTACCGAATCGGCGACGGCGAAAGGAGATATGACGACGACGACGACGACGAGCGAGGATATGGAGGCTGCTTCGACTTCTTCTCAGAATCTCAGGTATGTAAATCGAACCCTATTTCCCCCAAATCTAGTTTTTTTTTTGTTTTAAATCGAACCCTACTTCATGTATTTTTGTTGTTTTAAATTGTCAATATGCGTTTTAGGTTAGGATTTGTTGAGAAATTATAGGTTTTTAGATGGTGGGTTTGGTTTTGGTGAGCTTCATATGTTGTTAATGGCGGATAGTGTGAGAGAGGGGAAGAAGAAGAAGAAGACGGATGCGATTTTCGAGTTACATGGGTAACTCGACAATTCGAGTTACAGAAAAAGGTAACTCGAATTCGAGTTACTGCGATTTTCGAGTTACATGGGTAACTCGAAATATTCGAGTTACTGAAAAGGTAACTCGAAATATTCGAGTTACTGAAAAGGTAACTTGATTTCGAGTTACACATGTAACTCGAATTCGAGTTACCTTTACTGAAAAGGTTCTTGATTGTAACTCGAATTCGAGTTACATACATGACAGCAAGCCTAAACTGAGTGTTCTGTGTTTTTTTTGACAGATTTGGCGATGGAAATGGGGTTCTGCACAGAATTGGAGTGGAAAACTGAATGTATACTCCAAGCACCACTTGACAGCGTATATCAAGAAGGAGTTGACTGAGTCGGGCAATTTAGATGAGTTTAGGAATGGGCCATTTGGGGCGTTTCTGGACTTCGACGATGACGCATACTTTACCACCAAGGGTATGCTCCGTTTGCTCGGTCGATAGATTTTGGTGGAGGGATCTGAGACCGGGGACTTGTGGTTCCGCGTTGGTGAGCGGAACCTCAGATTTGGGCGACGAGAGTTTGCGATGTTTACGGGGCTACGTTTTGGCCCCTCGGCGATTGACCCATACTCCTCACAGCATATCCCTCCGCAGAGGAGTATCCGGACAGCTTCTTCTTGACGGGGAGTCTTGATACCGACGGCGCAAAGCGTGCCACATTTCAGAGCGGGTCGTTTCAGAGAGCGACCAGAGGATAATCTGAAGATGGCATATATCTTATTCATCACGAAGTATCTGTTAGCTTTCGATCCGCGGGGTGCCGTCCCATTATGGTTGTGGACCTTGGTTGAGGATGCCCCGGTTTAGGGCATTCCCATGGGGTCCTACGTGTATGGGCGCCTCCTCCATTATATTGATTCTGGGATCCGTTGATTCTGGGATCCGAGCCCCTGATGATCCTGAGAGAGAGGTCAAGTTCCACATATATGCCTACTTCTACCCTATACAGTATATTTAACATATAAACACGTATCACTTTTAAACGAGCATTTCATATTCTAATAAGGTTCATTGCTTATTTGTTTCGTTTTTGTTTGATACTGACTATTGGGCATTTGAGGCTATTCCTTCTCTTGGTCGGCTCCTTGCCTGTGCCCCTGGGTTGGATGGCTATCCTAGGGGCATACGGGTTAGATGCCCCAAGAGGACCTTGTCATGCGGTGGCGTTATTTGTGACCCCAAGGTAATTTTAATTTTTTTACGAAATAATATGAGTAATATTGATAATATTTTCGTCATAATTAAGTTTAATTTTTCCTATGATTTCCCAGGACGATATGCGACTAAGCAAAGATGACCCCACCGAGGTGGAGTTACGACTCCTTACATGCGGGGCATCGATATAGACATGTCACACGGATTGATGTATGTCCATATGGATCAGTCCATAAGATTGCCCCACTTGACCCGGCCATTTGTTGGTAGGATGCTTGTTCGGAGCCAGGACGCATCTGGCCGCCAGGACCACCTGCGTCTCGGCGTCAAAGAGGCCGATGACCCGGCCCCACCGCACGTGTAGATGATGTTGATTATGATAGTGGGCCGAGGATAGTAATCGTCCCCGCACGTCCGAGTCGTCCCACGCCAGAGGCCCATACACATGCCCCATACACGGCCTCTATCCCCGCTCGACCTCCACCTCCACCTCCCTCCACGGCTCCATCTCCGGGGCTCCTCGTCCCTCATCACACTGGTGCACAGCGACCTGAGGGACCGACTTTTCGATCGACCCGCTCTGGCTCGCCTACCCGGGTATTAAATACGAGTTAGTGGAGGAGCCGTAAGTCGGGTGATTGAGCGTCATGTTGGTTCGTCGAGAGAGAGATCATACGGGGCCGATCTACGAGCCATATGGAGTCGCATTGGATGCGCGATTGCTGATTTGATCCGTCGGGTATTGCGTGAGCGGCGGCTGAGCGGAGCCGAGTCGGGAGCCTCAAGATTCTCGAGATTCTGAGATGATCCATCTCTACGCATGGCCCGTGGGACTCATGGAGTGCATGGGCGGGCGCGGTAGCGCTCGGACATCCGGCTTTGTGTACGGGGTAAGTTTATGTTATGCATTTTATCTTCTATTTAATTCGAAACTTAAGTTGGTTTGGAAATGATGTTAATAGTACTTCAATTGCCTATACTATTTGTAAGGACACCAGCTACCCTACCGTAGAGGTTTTTACAGCAAAGGCGGTGCTGGTGGTGCACGCCGCGTGGCACACACGCACCCACGCCTTCCACCGGTAGTAGTTGTTGAGCATACCGAGAGTCTGTGGGGGATGTTGCGGCGGGGGCGCACTGGGACGCGGCGAGAGAGACTACTCCCGTTGCTCATATACGTCTACCCGCCGCGTCCGTATCGTCGAGGTACCTACTGATCTCCATTTGTAGACGTAGATGAGCGAGAGGAGGCGAAAATCGTCCGTCCAGTGATACTCGGTACTTGGAGATGCCCGCGCCCGCAGTATGTTCTCAGTATATATTTTGTTTGTCTTTAATAATATTTCATTTCAATACTTATTAAATTGATTTCTTTGATGTCTGTCGGTCGAGATGTAGGGCTAGTGCGCGCCGTTTATTGCCTGCGTACTTTCGGGAGATTGAGAACGTAAAGGAGGATCGCTTTATAATGTAAGTAGTTTTGTTAAGTATTTATTTCATTTCATTTCAATTAATAATCTCATGTTGTTTTAATCTCATGTTGTTCAAAATATTTGCAAAAAGATATTGATCCTTATCTTGGGGTCTTGCTCGGAGATTGAACGACGGGAGTGAATTTGCACGCACCCTGGTGTCAGAGCAGACACTCTGAACATCCAGGATTGTTTATTTTTTGTAAGTTTTTAATTTCAGTTAACGTTCGTTTAACATACTTTCAAATGCTTATACTTTTGATTTAAATTGAATGAAAATTATCAACGAGATAAACCTCAAGAAGAATGCATAGGATACCATCCATGCGATGACCTGAGTGTCTGGGTACCTACGGGGGTAGCTGCCCGTACGTGGATTGGATTGTACCCAGACAGTTGCTAGCGTATGTTCATGGGCAGTCTCCACCGTGGGGTCAGCCTTGGTACGAGGTCCCAGATGTAAGTACTAGTCATGTTATAGCTTTATTGCATCTTACTTGTAGTTCGTATTAGTCATATAATCCAATAACAATGTTTCAATTATTACTTGTAGATCGTCTTCGTATGTCTATGCGAAGGGCATTGGGTCGTATGTCGCGTTCGACTGCTCGATTGGGAGATTCAGCTGTACGACCCATTGTCGCATCAGATGGACGATCCTGATGACCCGGAGATCTATCATCGCCGTCATCGCCAGTTGCTCCCGCTTCGACGTCTTCTTCCCCGAGTGAAGCAATATAAACATACTTGAATCTATCATCGTCATCAGTCTCCTTTTCTCTTTTACTTTCACTTTCTCTCTTCAAATTTCCATTGTGACTCCTCGACCTTCCTCATCCCACTCTCAAGACGTAACCTAGAATTTGATGAAAAGAACTATAACTATTTCCCACTTTAGGGATGGCAATGGGGCGGGTACCTAAAGACCCAGACCCGCCCCGTCCTTAGAAGGGGACGGGGCGGATCGACCGCGAGTCCTGAGACAGGCGGGTTCACCTATCCCGACCCGCTATAAATGAAATTAAATACAAAAAATAAAAAAAGGAAAACATTTATATTTATAAAATATTCTTTACAAAAGTTGTCATTATCAATTTATAAATATTAGATATAATATAAGAATACATAAAAATTATATTATAATATATAATAAGATATATGTATGGTCATGTTCATGATCTACATGTTGATTTTACAATATCAATCATGTAATGGAACATGACTAGAGCAACTATCTCAACTCATCGCCGTCTCATCGTATTTTCCATGCAAGTGGAAAAACCTATAATGCTGATGGTTTTGGAATTTCATCTCATTTGTCCTTCGTATGAAGGTTGCGTCAGGAAGGGCATCCTGCGTAAAACTTTGCCACTTTGCTTTTTGTGTGAATTTGTAGTGTTAACTAATTTTAGACAATTAATTGACACTATAAACTTCACAGTTCACACCACCGACCCCACATAGTGGGATAAGGTGCAGTTGATGATGATGATGATGATATAATAAGATATATGTAAAATATATATTAAATACTTTAAAAAAATAAATAATATGGGCGGGGCAGGTACCTGCAGGGCGGAATAGATACCCAGACATGCCCCGCCACGGGTCATGGGTCGGCGGGTCGGGTCGAAATTGCCATTAAACTCTTTGTCTAGAAAGAGTTCTGCTCTTATCTTTTCTTCATTAAACTCTTCTCTTTCTTTTTTTCTTTTTATCTATTTTGGCATTATTCCGTTCGTGTTTTCCAATATGCAAGCTATTAGACTATTATTTCAATCTTTTTGTTTGATCTCATTCAAGGACCGTCCATTTTAGGCAATCGTTCTATATATTAAGCGATAAGTTTGACTCAGACATGTTGAGTGATTTGCTTCTTTTTTACATTAATATAATATGTGTGTGTGTGTCTATGCATATATTCTTTCATAGAACAATATCTTTGGTCTGTGTGTATAAACACATATGTGTATTTGATCCTATGGAAGTCCCTAGATTATTATGTAAATATTCTCTTTTGTTCGCTTTGCGGTATTTCGATACATGTCTTTGGAGATGACATCATAGATACGTCGGTGTGTCGATAGGAGGAAAGTGTCTAAGAAAAGGAAGTTCAAAGATCCATCGACAAGAAATTTGTTGAAACCATGGGGAAGATATTGCAATGAGACTAACCAAAGGATTGGTGAAATTGCAAAAACGTCTCGATTCGATGCCTCTAAGAAACTAACCGATGTGTATGAAGGTGGCGATTGGATATGAGCCAGGAGAATTTATGTGGCAAACCTTCTTGTAAGGACATTGATTTCTCCTTTAGCTTACGGATGAAGAGGATGTTGAGGATGATGTCGATTGCGCAAATTTTAAATTTTAATGCAACACGATGATTTAGTGTCATAAATTTACTTTTTAATAT
Organism: Rehmannia glutinosa; assembly: GCA_016081115.2. Lineage (NCBI taxonomy): Eukaryota > Viridiplantae > Streptophyta > Magnoliopsida > Lamiales > Orobanchaceae > Rehmannia > Rehmannia glutinosa. The sequence continues at coordinate 44,435,394 of CM071934.1, read as the reverse complement.
CTAAGTTATTCGTTGGTATTTATGTAAAGCCCTATTTGTCATGTCTGGACTAGTCTTCCTTGTCTCTCGGGGTTTAAATAATGGAGTGAACTATGAGGATTTGTCTTCACTTTTTGGGAGCTTTTGTGGTATTATTGGGTTTTTATATTACTTACCGATATTTGATAATTCGATTTAGGGACAACTTAAAACCCATCATTTTACTTGTCCTCTCATATTTTATGTTTTTTTCTACATTTGACCAAAAGTTATAATTGTTAAGTTTGCACGAACAAAATCTCTCTTGTGCCTTCACCAGGTTTCCAATTTTCCAACCTCAAAGCCATCGGCAAGAAATTTTCTTGAAACAAGTCTTACGAGCAGAGGAAGACTTATAAGAAGTAAGGGCTCGTATTGATGAGGTTATAAAATATAAACTATGGAGAATAATCGGAGTGCTAACTTAGAGTCGAGAACATAGAATGTGGATATAATCTAAATTTTATAAGCCACACTTATATATCATAAAACCCTATAGTCGTATTATGAGCAACATCCGATTCTTGCTTTTGCTTTTTTCTTGGTACAGTGCTAATGCATTTGGTCTGCGGATTACATGGTGAGTTCAAAAACACCTAACTTGGTAAGTTCTTTTTTTTTTTTTTTTTTTTTTCCGAAACACCCTCTTAAGGGTGTGGCTAGGGACTTAGTGAGTTGATCTGATGTTAATTTAGGCTACTTATGAGAAACTTTTTTAGTTAAGGGTAAATTAGTCAAAGACAAAATAATAGACATGATAATTCATCAAAGTATACGTTTGATAACAATTCTGAAAAACTGGATAATCCAAATATCATATGAAGTACATACAACATTTATTAAATAATTTAATCTTAACTCCAACATATGATCACAATTTTCATCAATCAGTCCTCATTCCAACCAAAGAAGTAAACGACGCCTAAGGTTATTCTAGGATTCATCAATACTACGCAACCTTATCACTCCAAGAGAACGCTCCCTCAACACTTTCACTAAGCCCAAGGTCACAGTCGCCATTTGGCATGACTAGAAAGAGGGTAGTTCTCAAATTTCATATGTCACATCATTGTAGCATCAAATTGTACTTGAGGTTTTAAAAAGCAAACATAAACAATCTGAAACCTGTTGGTGGATTAATCTGATTTAATCTAAGCCTAATTTGTATTAAATCTACTATCTGCATAAGTTGAATGAGAAAAGGTAGAAAAAAAAATCGCCGCAGTTCTGAAGTCACTGTAATATTTAATAGGGAAATATATGAGGTATTGATTGTCAGATTGTTTAGAATTTATGTATGACATGGGAAAAAATCTAAATTTTGAATTTACTTTGAATTTTTTCTAATATGTTCCAAGATGAGATATGCTATTCTAAATTCTCGTTTAATAAAAATTTGGATTAAATAAGTGCTGAAGTAAGCTTTTGTTTCTTTCTGCACTTAGTGGAAGATTATCAAAAAAAAGGACACAGATAATGGTCGATTTAGGGATAAATGCTGCCCAAGTTGTAGTGTTACTGAATTTTTAGAGAATACTTTAAACAAGTGGAATCTTAATAAAATAGCTTTCTAACAGAAGTAGCAGCATCAAGTTCCCATCAAGTAGAACCAGAAACAAATCAAGAATTTCAGTATATGTCATTAGCACCAAAACATTAATTCCAAATCACAATATTATTGTTGCAGACTTGCAGTGTAAGGCAGAATTCTTTGGGTCACTTTATCCTCAGAAAGGTCTGTCTGGACACAATTTGATAACCAGACTGACACATCTAATGGTCCACAACAAAATACAAATGAACTACACAGCTGACCACATGCTCCGCCACAAATTTCATAATCCTTAAGTTTACATCGTTTCTCATCCAAACAAGAACATAAGTACATATAAATGTATGCACTGTTACTATCTGATAAAATGCTATTGAAGGGATCACTAAATATATAAATAAAATGAAGATGCTAAGTTTATTCTTACATGAGTCTCTGGTTAAAATATGAAATAAAAATGACATCCAACAAATAGTCATTCAATAATCTCTAAACTTTTGTACATGTGCTATTAATTTCTTGTTTAGCGAAAATGCAGCAATTTACAAAAGTTATTTCAGAAAATGTCCAATAATCACTTACAAGTTAGAAAATATTTTCAACTGAACCACGATCCAATAGTTAATAGCATTAGATAAACAGTTGATATTTTACTGTAATCAATTATACCTTCAAAATGAAATAAAACTAAAGAAAAATGTAAAAAATATATGTTACCTCTTTTCTCTTAATCTGTTACTAGGAGGTTCAATTGGAGGAATGGTAACTGGAGTTCTCAAAGAGGGTTTACTTGGTGGTGCCACTGCATTTGTTCCCGTACGAACAGACATTGAAGGTCTTCCAGCTGATGTGGAACGAACTGAAGGAGTGACGTCCATAAAGTTCCGACCTAACTACAAACAACACCATCCAATTTACAATATAATATACAAGCAAGAGCAAAATCGTTCTCATTATCAATTATCACCCAACACTATTTACACTAAACATGCTGACCTAAATGCAAATTCTCAAGCAAATGACAGCATTTTGTCCGACAAAATTATTTCCCAGCATTGCAAATTCGTTTGAGCAATCGAACAACTAGTGTCTCAATCATAGTTTATTCCTTCAGAAGAGTATGGAAACGGCTAGCTGAATTTACGCCCCAACTGTTGAATATTAACCAAAACTAGAACAAAATCAATATCAGTCCAGATTCCAAAGATTCACTTCAGAGAGCTGTTAATATCAGAACATCTTTATTCACAGCTGTATGTTTCCAGGATGTTAGGAATCAAAATTCGGTTCCATTACAAGCAACAGCGGTACTCAACCACCATACCCTCACAAAGCAAAGGAAAATCATGGATATAGAAGAACACACTTATTTTATAAACTCTTCACCATAATTCTTTTAGCACCTCTGACCCATAAAAAGGAGAAAAAAAGAAACCAGGAATAAATAGAAAAGTTATAATTAAAAGAAATTATTTTGGTTCAACGAAAATGAGTAAGATCTAGCTACTACCTATGCAAAGGGGATAGGACATACAATGCCTCTTAGAACTTTTTGGTTCATCCAAAACATAAAAACTGGTCACATTTGATGACTCCTATTAACACTTAGGGGTAAGGGACCTCTCAATATCTTGGTTGCCTTCATTATAATTATATTCAATATCCAAATTGAATCAATTAACAAACTGCAAATTAGAAATAAGTTACTGCTTGTTAATTGGCAATCACATAACCCAAATCTAAATCTATCTTTCATCTCGGGATTTTTAACAATTTTTTCTGCCATCGCTGGTGAGAGCAAGTCATATCCTATCAAGCTAACACCCAATAACAACCATCTCACTTGGATGCCTACATGATTTTGAACTGTATAGCAGAGATCAAGTCAGTCTTAACCGTTCCAAATAAACAAAGCAAAATAGAATTGGAGCTCGTGGTTCACTCACATTCAAATATCACAAATGATTTCTTCGTTAAATTAAGATGAACAGCGACGATTAACAAATCAACAAAGAGTCAACAAGCATCAAGACATAAATCAACTCAATAATGAAAAGGAGAGATCAAATATTACCGCAGGCGATGGTGATCTATTCGGCCTGGAAAGCGCAATCCCAGACAAACCACCGCTGCTATTGCTACTGTCACTCCTGTTAATATTACTATTACTGGACATCGAAGGCGGAGGCCCGAATCGGAACCCCAGATCATCGTCCTCGTCGTCTTCATCATCGTTCGAGTCTTGGAAGCCATGACCAGAGCCAAGCGCTGCGCCGCCGCTTTAGCTGCCACGTTCTGAGTCCTCTTAATAGTAGACATACCCGTTGCGGCCGGAGGAAGCCTGGACCGAGGGTGAGCCGGCGAACCGACCGGTGAGGAGGAACCGGTGCTGCTGGATCCACCGCTCCACTGGCGGGCGTAGACCGGACTCTCGGTCCTCTTCCGATTCATGAATGGAGAATCTTTACTATACTAGAATGTGTGTGTAGGTGTTTCTGAGAGCTAGATTATTGGAGTGCTAGATTCTGGGGAGTGAGTAGAAATGGAAATGGAATTGGAAATACCGACCGTCGGGACGGTGGAAAAGGAGATGAAATTGGGTGGAAAAGTGATTGATGAAAATTGAAAATGGGTTGATTTGTTTCAGAAATTGGCAAAATATGAGTTGAGTACGTCCGTTATGATGCGCTGTAATAAGCTTGGTGTGCTGGAGTAATTGCTTTACTAAGTTGATATTATAACTGTTATCGCTGAAACACAAGAAGTCGTTGTAGTATAGTGGTGAGTATTCCCGCCTGTCACGCGGGTGACCCGGGTTCGATCCCCGGCAACGGCGATTAATTTTTTAATTTTTGGATTTTTGCCCTTTGTGACTTGTGAGTATAATTTTAGCTATACCTTTTCTTTTTTTCCTGTTATTGTTTGTTATGAATTTTTCCTTTTGTGGCCTGTGAGTATAATTTTAGCTATTCCATTTTTTTCTCTTTCCAGTAATTGTTAAAAGTTCTCGATTCCTGAAGGCAATGTACAAGTTTGAGGAACCACTATTTTTTTTTATGTTTACAAATTTAATTTTTTTTTTGGAAAATTTATGTCTACAATTTGAGCATACTGAAATACCAATTAGACAATCAAATATTTCAAAGTTTTTCTTCTTATTTTTTATTTTTTTAAATGGAGAACTTTAAAAATTATATCCATGTTTAGAAAAAATGAAAAATCATTTAATTTAATTGTATTTATCCAAATGATTATCTGATTAATTCATTTTGATAAGTTTAGTTTTTCAAAGAAAAAAGAAATTATTTTGCAATTAGAATTTGAATGTTGTATTACAATTTGTATTCATTTCTTATCATAGTAGCATTAGTCTTATCATAGTAGCGTTAGTGTGTATACCTTATGTATTATAGTACAACAATAGAAGACAAAATACCAATTATAGTCGAAGATATAGATCGTTAAAGAGCACATTTATGCAGTGAAAATGCATTCACAACACAATATTTTAAAAAGTATTTTATCTCATATATCAATACCTACAATATGAACACCGATAACTTTCACTTGAACACGCCAAACATATAATAAGGGCACCACAATTAGAGGTGGCAAAACTCAGTCCGGTCCATGGTACCACCAGTTTGACAAGTTTTTGGGGTGGTCATTTGTGAATTTTTAGGCTCAAAAAAAGTCGTGCCTATTTGGCCCGGCCCGACGGGTCGGGCTAGCCCGACTTTTTTGGCCAATTTAATTTTTACACATAGATTTCATGCATGGGGTCAAGGGCCAAGCATTTTCGCGGCCGACCAAAATCAAAATCGAAATCGGCCCGATTCAGCCAATTTTTAAAGCCCGACGGCGCGGTGGCCTTGATCCATCCATTGACTCTAACCACAATGGTGGGTGCATTTCTTCCAAATATATGTGGGTTCGTTGGTCCACATCATTAATCATATATCTCATTGACCACATATTTATGGGTCCCATTATCACTTCATTAATATTTATTTACACATTTTGACGTTATCGATTATAATATCTTTAATTTATATTAAATTTATTTACATATTTTGACAATTATCTTAGTACAAATAAATTTAATATTGAAATTTTATTTTGATATATTTAAAAGAAAATGGTACAACATAGCAATACAAAAAGTTTGACAAAGTAGAATTTAAATTAACTAAATACTTGAAGAGTTGATATTTTTCCTTCATCGATCACCGCATCTTTCCCGGTTATGTTCTACCAAGTCGTGATGAAGTTGATGATGCACTTGACTATCACGTAACTCGGGATTTCTCGGGAGGTATTCATTAACTGGGTTGAGCCACGATTCGCTATGAAAGTATCTCTTTTGTCATGAGATATTGCATGTCCCTCGTCCTCAATGATCATGTTGTCTAAAATAATACATGTATACACAATTTCTTCGCATCTATCCATGAACCAATGTCGCCATGGACCGATAATTGCCTAACGAGATTGGAGCACCCCAAATGACCGTTCAATATCATTTCTTGCAGTCTCTTATGAGTCCTTAAATTTCTTTCTCTAGGGATCCTGAGGACAGGAGAAACTCTTCACGAAATGGCCCATTCTGGTTATATCCCATCCGTAAGGTAATATCCTTTTGTATATTGTGTACAATTCAGAGTAAAATTAACCTTTAGTGCATTTTTTTCAAGACATCATTGAAAAAAAGCGATTCGTTAAGCACATTAATGTCATTACGAGATTCAACAACTCCAAAAAAAGTATGTCATATCTACAAGTGCAAACAGGGACGGAGCCAGGGGCTGGCGGTGGCGGTCGCGTCCCCCCTCCCACTGACTTCAAATTTTATCATAATTAGTATAGATTTTTATATATAAATTTACTAAATTTTATAAATTTGTCCCATTAAAAAATAAAAACTACCTATTTATATTAATTAGTTTCAAGAAAAATAAAACTCGCCCCTCAGTCTTGATTTTCTGGCTCCGTCCCTGTTTGCAGACGCGACGATTTCAAGCACAATTATTGGGTAGCCATGATCGCCTCGTGTGGCGTGCCCTCAAGCAACATGGACAGTTTTCGGGCCCAATGCATGCAATCAAGACTTTCCGGCATGACGGGGAACCCGTGTCTTTCCTCATGCATTTGAAGCAAACGATGGATGGCCATCGCGTGCATTTTCTTAAGTACTCACCTCCATATTTTATCATCACAACTTGCAAAAAGTTGAACAAGCATTATAGGGCAATTATTTCACTCATACGCAGATATTCATCCAATTGGTCAGTGTAGCCTCCATAAGCCAATTGGCGGACTGTGGATGGCCATCGTGCATTTTGAAGAGGCAACAAAACTTTTTGTTGATTGACTAATATTTGTTGATTCGCAATACCATCATGAATAGTGTTTTACTAGGATTTGACATTGTTTGGCGATTCATTGTATCTTCGATTATGCTCTATATTAGATTAAACGGGATCTTGAGGCATTTTGGAACAAATGAAGCATTTAGTGTGCTGGTGGCAAGATAATGTGGGACGAATGTAGGATTATGAATATTTTATCTCATATATATATACTAGTTTGCAACAACTAGTTTATGATACTAACATCAATAATGGAAAACATGGATTACATTAATAATACTAGGTTCTGAGATATGGAACATTACATGACATGAAGCGGAAATTACAAACAACATTAAGGTAAAATAAAATAAACATATCTACAACATGTTGAGATTTTTCTTTAACTGCTCACAGACCGCCAGATGTTTACACGTTGTTCTCTTGTCCAGCCTGTCCATGACAAGGAGTTTATGTGCTTTGATGAGTTGTTCTACTTTTTTTTTATTCTTGTTATATTTCTCCAAATGCAATATTGATTGTTGCGAGTCTCTTTCACTTCTTCAATTTTTATCGTTTTTCTTTGCCTTTCCTATTTGTTACATTTTGCCTCATTGGACGAGATCGAGCTTCACTATCATCAACATCAATATTTGTGTTTGAAGCCGATTCAATATGCGCTCCCGGGATTCAGAGGTCCTTGATTTCTTTCCAGTGCGATGACCTGATGATTGTAGAGCATACATTGGACTATCTTTGATAATTCTCCACACATGTTCATCTTTGAAAAGTTGTTTTATAAGTACTCTTGTACTTTTCATGCCCGTACATCATTAAATCCTCGTCACTCCATCTCGCTAGATCGGTCATTGTATCATCTATTGTAGATTCCATTATATCTATTGACGACCTTTTTAATTGAAGCTCAATGTTTTTTTGCTTTCTACAAAGTTCTCTTTTTAATTCCCTTGTCTTGATTGACATTGTGGTATGCTACAACCCTTTTCCCAAACGAGTCACTCTTCTAGTCATGACCCAGCTGTCGGGTCTTTGCTAATAATTGTATATGTTGTTGCAAGGAGCTTATCATTTGCTATTGTCCAAATTGGTCTCTTGCTCGATCTCCATCCAACTCGTGGCCCGTCTCAAGTAATATTTTCAACCCTATTTGTGATGAGTATGGATGAAATTGAGAATCGAGACGAGAGAAGAAGGTGTTTTGGGCCCTTTATCACTTTGTTAATTGTATCCACATTAGCCCTCTCGATTCATTTGATTAAATCCTCGATAATCGTACAGGAGAAAATCCATGAGACGAGACTTGTGCAAAATATTGACTACTTTGCCAATATTCCGGTGGACATGTGTAAAATGGAGCTCAAGGGACGATACTAAAAAAAATGGTAACTTTGAATATTTTGAGAATATGGTGGTAAATGTAAAAAATTATGAAAATTATGTGGGCATTATGCAGGAGCGTACAATTGAAAATATTGAAGATCAGGATGAACCCGAGAATTTTCATCATTTATATTCTCTTCAATATTTGGAGAATTCAACAAATCCCTAAAAGACCCTCTATAATTTTTATCCATTTCGCATAAATCAAAATATATATTACAAATGTGATAAGGATAAGGAAAAAAATAACACAAAGTTGTAAAATTGGAAGAATATTGGAATGAATGAAAATTTGTCCCAAATATTTATAGGTATTTTTTTTAAAATGAAAATAGAAGTAAATTTAAAGCATTCATAAAATGACCATTGCAGTCAACTGCTAAAATTATTTCAATCAAACACAAGTCTTTTTTGTTGTAAAAAAAAACAAGTCAGTTTTTTTCTTTCCAATTGCAAAAAATTATTTTCCAAAAAAAAATGGAAATCTAAAAACTAAAGTTGCTGCAACCTGCAAGCAACATAGGGGTGGGTATTGCTCTCCAGAATAACCCCTCCAAGGTGCATTTTTTTTCTTCTATTGTTATACAAATGTCCGAGCACAGATTTTGCTCGGGGCATTTGCCAAGTAAGCAAAATACTCTCTCCACCACCGGTGGTTGAGAATTTCATGGGATATCTCTTCCAAATATCTCTTAGGGTGTATTTGGATGAGGGGATTTGAGAGGGAATTTGTGATGAGGAATTCAAAATCCTTAGCTAAATCCACGCACTGGTTTGACATATAAATCCAAATCAATGGCTATCAAATTCATCTTTATTTTTTAGTTCATTTTCAAAGGATTTTAGTTCATCCCTCCTAAAACCTAGTTATTTGAAATTCATATTTTTCCCCTTTATCCTCACTCGCATATTCACACACTGCATACATTGCTCACATTTACACACACAATACATCCACTGTACACACACTGCACACACACACCCACACTCTAGACACACTCACATATATTCATATATAATAAAAGTTATATATTTCATATTTTTATTAGTGTATAAAATTATAGTTATTTATAAAATAATAAGAATATATCTTTTATTTTTATTTATTAAATGTCAATTAAGAAAATGAATAAAGTTTTTAAATTCTTTTTATCAAAATTTATGACAAATCCGCATCATCCAAACAATAGGTGAATTTCAAATCCAAGTAGTTTGAAATCCATTCATTTGAAATCCCTTGGAATTTCAAATCCCTCCGTCTAAATGGACCCTTAATGTGGGTGCTCTAACACAAGTAGTAACTAAATTCCTTACACGGAAAAAATACAAACATCCAAGTCCCAAATAATTTTGTTGATCAAATGAAGCACGTAGACAATCATCTACCAAATAAAAGCATGTTCAAGATTTCCAGGAAAAAAAAATTATGCTCTAATTAAACCTCACGTTATACTAGAAATAATCCTCCTAGTCTTTGATGTTTGTCTGATGAGATCAAGCTTTCTTGTCAACAAGTTTATCGATCAAGTCAGCTGCTTCTTGGATAGTTGTTATGTTCTCTGAGTTCTCCTCTTCCACACTGATGTCGAACTCTTCCTCCAACCCCATCACTATTTCAACCTGCCCCAATCACAATATCACGAGTTAGAAGGGATAATTAGCAAAACTACCTTGATGTTTAATCTAATTACAAAAAAAAACTCCAGTTATCTTTCAAAATCACAAATACCCCTTAAAGTGTTACAGACACCCCCTTCAGGTTTGATTTACCTAACAAATACTCCTTCCTTGAGGACACAATTTGTCAAAAAGAAACAAATGTCAAGGAGGTATTTATAATTTTGAAATATAATCGTTTTTTTAAATTAAACTAAACCTTATAGGTTTTTTTTTGTAATTAACCTTGTTAGAAAGATCACCATGGACTTTATGCCTACAGGTATAGATTGTTGCCTGATTGTAATAGAGATAAGATGACAAATTGACAATGGGTCAGGCTTTTATCCGAACCCGACCCCTTTGGGGCGAGTTTTTAATAGTAGAAATGAGTCTAAGTCTGGGCCTGGGTTTGGGATCCCATATTCAGACTTGACCCCATAATCTTTAATTTGTTTTATTTTAAATTGTGTTCTACATTTTTTATGATATTTTTTTTAAGAAAATATATTTTTCAGTAGTATTTTAAATAAAAAATTTAAATTATAAAATGGTTTTAGTGGGTCTAACGGGTCTAGAGTCGTCAAAAAAATGTAATTAAGTTTAACATGTTAGTTTTTGTGTACAGACAGACCCATGGCCCATGGGCGGATTCAGGGGGCCTCCCCGGACCCTGGCAAACATCAAAAAGAATTTCGTCCCATTTTTCTAAGGCAAAAAAACAAACAAACAAATTATATCTTTTTTTAAGGGAAAAAAATAGTTGGGTTAGGAAAAAGAAATTGAGTTAGGGGTAACCGAGCCGGCTGGCTACATCCGTGGACAGACCCAACCTGTTGTCACACTTGAATTTAACCATTTCAAGTAAATCAACATGCATAAGAGTAAGTGTGTTGGTAAGGCCCTTACAGTGTCAAGGGAATCAGCACCAAGTTCTGTGAATTTAGTCTGAGGGGTTAGTTGAGTCTCTGGAGATAAGGCCAACTGCTTTCTCACTATGTCACTCACTTTCTCCACTGTCTCTGGTTTTGCCTGCAATTTTAACCATATATATGCAAACACTGTTTTCATGAACCTTTTCAAAGGACAAACTCAAACAAAAGTACAGAATGTAGTATGCATAACATACGGCACATATTTGAAGGCGCGATGTTCTGATACAAGGGAAACCACCGGTCTTTCCCCAACCAAAAGACACCAAACTTGAACTTTTACCAATTATCTGCATCGCCAACAAGAATGTTGATTGTTATATTGAAATGTATGACAAATTATAGGACATATGTTACAAAAATGAAGATATAAATTGAGAAAAACCTCCATATAATCATATTGGACGTGAATTGTTCTAACTCATCCATTCACAATACTCAATGTTATCAGTATACAAATCATACAGAACGGCAAGCTTTAGATGCTTAGAGTCAATTTTTAACGGTACCAGTCAAAAAACCCGGATTAAAATTTCCTATTCCATTTCAAACATTTCAAATGAAAGACACGTATCATATGAAATAAGATATCAACAGCACATATATATATGTTACAGACATATGTTATTCATCCAACGGTATAGAATAGAAAGTGAAAAGGTGGAATAGGAAATCTGGTGCACCGAAAACCATGGAGTTAACGTGACATTAACCATATTCCATGAAAAATACCGTTAAAACAAAATTCAATGAGAAGTAGCTATTGAAATAGGATTACATAAATATTGCATTAGTCTATGAAGTGTGAAGTATGGATATGGATCAGTGGCACTGTCATTTTAATGTGAATTGTTGAAACTACCCTAAAAATAGCGAATGGATATGTGTGTAACGGGATTAAATCCACAGCTAATATAAGGACTAATTGAACTCCTCAATATATGAACACATTTCATCAGTTCAGTTAAATGCTGCAGGATGAAAAGCCTTTTAAACCTGGAAATTGGCATTAAAAATTCTTACATTTTTCATAACAAGAGGGACAAACTAACAGGATTGGCATTTGCTTTTTCCTTTTAATTTTTCTGTTCTCTTTTCCAGGATTAATATTTTCAAGAGGCGCAGCACTAATAATTTGAAATGAAAAACAGCTTACCATTACACATTCTATAAAAAACCATATTCAAATTACTTTTGACAAGCATACCTCAACCAAACATGTAACCAGAGAAATGAGCTATCAAGAAATAATAGCAGAGAACCAAAATAAGTGCAAGCCCAAAAATGTGTGAAAATAAAAGAGCCGTAATTAAAAAGTTCACCTGGTTATTAGCCCTGACAGGCAACTCAACTGATGTCCCAAATCTAATACAAGTAGCTGAAACAGCAGCCATTGGAACCCCAAATAAAGAAAATTAAATCTTTGAGAAACAAATTAAGTAGAGAGATTTTTGCTCTATCAAGTTTCAACTCTATCAATATATTATCCCACTACTAAAATGACAAGAAATTATAAGGGGACAATTGCACAAGTTTTCTTGGAAGTATTAGGTCAGCTGGAGAAAGGCAAATGCATGAAATAGCAAAGAAGTAAGCCTATATAAAAAAGTTATAAAATCAGGAGGCATATGTATGAGTGGTGAATATTCACTCTATCAACTGCAAAGCCTATCCAAGTTTTTTTTGTTTTTTACTTCATCAACTTGGCCTTTGCATTTTGGATTGGGACCATTTTTGCTACTTGATTACGCAGCAAATTTTGGTATTATGTTAATTTTTTCAGCTAATAAAAAAGTATTATATATTTATCACAATAGATAAGTTGCACTTTAGATTCTTTAGTATATTTATTAATTTGTCGCAAAAATCCGTAGCTATTCCACGATTTTCATGTAGTGATACTTCACTATGAACCTAAAAGTCTTAACTTGTTGCTAATTGACTAGTTTACTTTAGGTTGTATAGTAATACTTTGAATTATTAGCAAAATAAATCTATAGTGTTTATTCGCTCAAATTCAATGTCCCCATCAAAATGTATGAATTATAGCCATGTTCGACATGTCCACATAAAAAATATAGATAATTTTACTGTCGAAAATTAGAACTGTATTTTTCCTTATCGAAGCTATATGTTATATTCTTTACATTAAGGTCTATGGACTTGCAGCAAAAATAGTGGTATATGAGTTGAGTTTTTCCACCCATAATACTTAAAAAAAAAAAAGGGAAAAGGAGTTAAAATTTTCTTACTGGATCATACGCCATAAGAATTGGGCTATCATCAAAAGTCACCCAATCTCAAAATTGGCCCAATTAGCCGTCGTCTTATCAAGACGATCCATCAAAATGGTGGGCCAAACAATTGGTTCAACATTGTTCTCTTTTGTTAGGTAAATAAAAGAGTGCTGGATTTTGGTGGGCGTTTAGATTGGTTCATCCGAAAGTAGAATTTGGCAAAATGCATTCCGACTCGAAATTTGGGTGGATTGGGCCATGATTTTCTAGGGCCTAAGAAAATTCGAGTCTATTTGGGTCGGTCCGACTAGCGGGATTGACCCGATTTTAATCTGTCCGACAATTTTGGTGTACAAAATGCGTACATGGGCTTGGTCGGGCCAATCATATTCGCGAACAATCAAAATTGTCCGACCTGACCCAATTTTTTACGAAAAAACTGATGACTCGGGCCGGACCATTGCCATTACTAATCCCATACTAATCCCACGTGACCCAGTCTCGGTTCCAAAAAATGAGTACTTCCCGAAATAGGCATCAGTCTGGGGAAGTGTAATTCAAGAAACTTAAAAAATTTAACCCATTCATGTCATATGTTCTTCTTTTGTGGGAAACAATGAAAAGAACAGTACAAAGCACATATGTACTCCATTTTTTTTTAATTAAAATGGAAGATATATAAAAGAAAAAAGAAAAGGAGCCCTAATCACAACGCTGATCAGGTAGCGTAATGTTGGGGCCTCGTTAAAAATCTACTAAGGTAAAACTCACCCTTGTGGGAAAAACCCCTAATAGGAAAAGAGGACCCCGAAAATCATAAAACCCATAAACATAAGCCCAACAAAAACTAATAAACAAATCTAAACTGGGCCTGTCCAACATAATCCGATGTGACAAGAAAAATGATATCAGAAGGAGGAGTATCCCACCAAGCAGTATCGCCATTATACTTGCTAAGCTGATCAGCTACCCTGTTACCCTAAGATAAATGTGTGATATGACAAAATCCATCTGGGATATCAAATGAAGGGTATAACGCCATCGCCCAAGTAAACGCCATGGAATGGAGCCCGACTTGCTACGAAAGAGATCCACCACGAACGTCGAGTTCGACTAGACCCAAATCTTGTTCCAACCCTTTTGATGTGCGTAGGAAACTACCGTCATAACTGCAATCAGTTCCGCCTCAAACGCGTGACCCGAACCACCATGCACATATGTACTTCATTTGCTTAATAAGTTGTCATTAATTTGTAGTGTTGAGGCGAGAAATTTACCCCACCTAGAAAACCTGATCTCCGATGTTCATTCTGCCTTGATGTCTGCAAAACAATGGTGAAAAGGGGGCCAAAGGATTTTTCAAAGATACCCTCTACCCTCGACGCTCAAGTCAAAATCTATCGAAGGAGAATAATTAAATAATTCATGTAAAGAGGTAATGTAGAAGAGAAGAGAATATAATACTTAATTTTCATGGAAAAACCCTCTTTATAAAAAGATTAGTAATTAAGATAAGAGTTTTGCCTCATCTTGTGGATAAACATCATTTTTCCATCCAATTAGATATATTTGGCGTATTTATCATCTATTCTTTAATATAAAACATTACCAATTATGGCCCTAATAGAGTTCATATTCATATTTGGACCCATTTCTAATATTGAGGCCCAAATTATATTGATCCAATTTAATATGACAAATCTAGGCCGCATGAATTAGTCCCCCCACTCTTGTAGTTCATCATGTCATGAATTGTAAGAGTAGAATCATTCTCATCTTTGTAGAATCATGACCTATATCCATTGAAGTTCCTAACATTGAAGGGTTGGTTAATAAGCAATCATCTGTTATCAAATTCGTCAAGGGCAACTGCCCATAAAATGAATCAAGGGCATCTGCCTATCATGTTTGAAGGGTGGCCCGAGCTGAGCACTTCTCATCAGGGACAACCGCATGTATGATGAATCAAGGGCATCCGCCCATCAGTTTTTGAAGGTTGGCTCGAGCCGAGCACTTCTCGTCAGGGGCAGCCGCCCATCAAAGTTCATCTGGCCCGCCTCGAAAAAGTGTTCAAGCTCAAAATAGAAAAATGCCGGCCCGGCTCAAGCCGTTCAAACAGGCATACAACTCTCGGGACAGTTCCATCGCCCATAAATAAGTTCATCCGCCCATTCTCGGAAGCTGCTTGGACCAGAAATGGCTCGCCCCGGCCCAACTTAGAAGTCGTTCAACCAAA
The DNA here is from genome assembly GCA_016081115.2 of Rehmannia glutinosa. Lineage (NCBI taxonomy): Eukaryota > Viridiplantae > Streptophyta > Magnoliopsida > Lamiales > Orobanchaceae > Rehmannia > Rehmannia glutinosa. The sequence goes on along the minus strand of CM071934.1, from coordinate 44,420,014 downwards.
TGACTTTGGGGACAGTTCCATCGCCCAGTAAATAAGTTCATCCGGCCCACTCGGAAGTCGCCAAAACCAGGAAATGGCTCGTCTGGCAGCTTCAAAGCCGTTCAAACCAAACGAGTTCTTCAAGAAATCCATAGGCACACCGTGATATATGACTATACCCGTGTAAAGAAGTCCAAGAAATATTCAATGAACTTATAGATAATCTCTATCATGATTATAAATGTATAACCAACAAACTTGTCCTTATAAAATTCAAGAAATTCATGTCATAATCAGGCTAATAAACCAAGAAATCCATATGGTGTTAAAAAATGACATCTTCTCATAATCAACAAGGCCTTCAAGAAATCCATAGGATTATAAATATCAATCGTGTTCATAAGTTTGTAAAGAAATCTCATTCATCTCCATAAGCTCATAAATAATATATTCTCAGAATAGACTTAAGAAATCCAAATCATTATCAAATTAATAAGTGACATTTGCTTCAATCATGAATGTGCCAAGAAATCTAACTCGATCAACGAGCTCCTCAAGAAATCCACTTCATCTCCAATATGCTCATAGATAGTATCACTTCTATTTTGAGTGGATGACGAATCATCATTACAAATTCCATGCAACACATTCTGAAAATGCTTCAAGATGGTTGAGGGCCTTGAGGCATAGTAATTTAGGAAATTCTTCCCCATTCCTGTATCTTCAATAATCTCCAATCCCACCAGGATGGAGAAATCAAATTCAATATTAGGTTTTTGATATACACGGAGGGCCCAAAGGGGAGTGCAGGTGACCTAGCTCGCTTTAGATCTGTTATGTAATTACTTTGGAAACATGGAGAAATAATTCATAAAATTAAAAAAGATGATCAATTAAGCTTTATGTAATCAATCAACTCCCCCAAAATTAAGAATCGAGACATCTTCAATGTCTGAAATTTATAAATGGTTGCAACAATCCCTTTTTTTTATTGGTTGCCTTTGATACAATATTTTTCCAATTCACTCATGAATAAGCACATCAAGAAACCCACTTCAGCTCCAAGATGATCATAAAATAATGTCTACTCATAAGCTTGTTGAGAAATCCAACTGTCATCATTGGGCTCATAAATAATGACAAGATCTTCAAAATTTTGTCTCATGATTCATGATATAATCAATAATATCTCCATGACAAATGAAATTCCATGATCCAAAAAGGAATGACTTTGAGTGCTAATTCAAGTGATGATGTGGCAGACATACACCATAAAGAACCAATACATGTGTGGATTACTATTGAAAATAGTTGCATGAAACTTGGTAATCCTTGTAAGTCAAGCATTGAGTTGCAATACAAATCAACAGGTGAAGACGATATATCAGTTTGGATATGTAAGATTTCAAAGAGATCCTATATATGTTAAAAATTAGAACAAGGTGTTGTAATATGCACAAGGTAAATAAGACAACCATCCATGCTCATCTAAAACTCAGAACTATAGTATGCAAAAGGTAAAATACATTTGGGTAAAAATTACCCTAGAAAATCAATAATTAAATATATTCAAAAAACAAATTAGAGTACAATCCACTCTACTCGGATTCTTTGCACCATGTTGCTCATTTTCCTTCGTGAATCCATACAAGTGATTAGATTTCCATAGGGCATATCACCTGGAGTACATATGTATATGTACACACTCTCACACACAACCATATATTTAACAAATTCGTAAGAATTTAGATTGCAATAGCAAGTAAGATATGTGACTCGATTTTGTGTGGACGAATACGTGAATTTACACATTCTTATGCATTGAATTAATCACTCCAATTAAACATAGACATGAGAAATTTATGAGATCTTACTCAAATTACATAAGATGCGAAATGTCATTATGTAATTCAAGTAAATCAGTTTGCTCTCAGTATAACAAGAACACATAGATAACTACCGTTACATGTTCATTATAAATTCTCTTTTATGTGTTTTATCGAACACCTTCGTGGCATCATTTCAAATGTTCTCAAAACTACTATCGGGTTAGCCGACGTACATGGGGTGTTGTGAGCGATCTGGTCCCAAATGTCTGCACCAACAATAGAAGAGTGGCCGAGCACAGTGAAGACCCACTCGCAAAGAGCCTGTGCACACGAACGGTAGGATAGTGAGTAGAAAATAAACCCACTCCAAAAATAAGGTCGAGCATAGGGCCAGAATTAGTGTTAAAATGCCGTGCAAATGAGGTCTAGTCCAGCAACCCGTCGGGGATAAGCAAGGGGCATCGATGCATTGGGGCTTTAGCTAGTGATACATGTAAAATATACGTACATTTAGGGGCTTAATTTAATATATATTTGATGCATTTGCACGCATATTTAATGTATTTTACTTGGTTTCCTTAGAAGAGCATGATACTGCAGATTTTTGTAACGTTTACGGAAATGGAGCTCAAATGAAAAGATATCAGTTAGAAAGACCAGACAAGATTTAAGAATGCGAAGAGAAGATCGAATACGCGAAGAAAACGGAGAAACAAAAGTCACACGGTCTGACAGTGTAACATGCACACGACCGTGTGGATTATTCCCGTGTGTTTTTACACACGTCTGTGCGACTTGTTCGAGGGAACAATATCAGAGACACATCGCATGACCTGACCGTGTGAAAGGCACATGACCGTGTGGTTTGTTCGGAGCAAAAACAGAGAGCAAAATGCTTTACACGGTCGGACCTTGTGAATTGCACACATCCATGTGATTCGTCTGTCTGCTGATTTTTTCCTTTTCCCGTTAGAACTCTATAAGTGATCTCTCAAAGCACCTATATAAAGGGACCAAGGCTTTGGACGATTTTCATACTTGATATAACATACAATACATCAAAATACACTAGGATTATATAAATCAATAGTCTTCTGAGAGGAGGGCAAATCTACGAAGAACACTATTTTGTATGTTTTTGTGTGTATTTTGTGTGATGATTTATAAATATTTTGGGCGTATTTTATTTGAATTTGCATGTTTTAGTATTATGTTATGTTATTTTATTGATTTTTTAGGTTTTGGTGGAAAAAACAAGTTTTGGAGCAAAAAAAACATTAAAAAGTCATTTCGTGCAACTGCGACGGTCATTGTATTTTGGACGTAATGTTTGCATCCGAATCCCAATTGACATGATTCATACACCATTAGAAATATAATTAAAAGTTCTGCAATATTTATCCTTATATTAAATACAAATGAAGATGTTTAGATGGGTTAAAATCATGTATAATTCAAAATAATATGTCAAAATCTCGGAAATGACATGTCTTGGTATTTTGACCATAACTCTCTCTAAAAAATGATATTGAGGTGATTCAAGTGGCTATGGAAATCGAAGAGATAGAGATACAATTCATAAGAAGACACCAAGACGAAATTCCAAAGTTTAGAGGTCGCGCGGTCACGCGCAAGAGGTGCGCGGTCGTGCACCGTGACTTGCAGAACACAAATTTTTGATTTTTTTCCCGATTTTTGGCTCTTCCACCTTGTTTAGGACTCTAGGCTTATAAATAGGACTTGGGGAGCCCCTATTTTGGACACACTCTCATTTATATTACTTCTAGACTTTAGTTTTTGGTATTTTTCTCTTGCTTTTCATCATTGGGATTGCTTGGGTTCTTCCCCTTGAAGTTATTTTGCTTCTTAATCAAAGAGTAAGATTTCTTCATCTCTTTTGTCTGATTTCAATTGTTGGGTGATTATTATTGTTGCATGATTATATTTATGATTGTTTTCTTTCCTTCAATTGAGATTATGATTCCATCCCCAAGCATGAACTAATTTTCTTGCTCTAGGATTAAGATGCTTTGATTCAAACAAGCAAGCATGAGTATTGATTAATTCATTTGCTTTCATGAATGAAATACTTTATTTGATAATTGATTGTCTGATCAACTTTTGATTATTTTGGGGGAATAATTGAGATCGATCGAAGATATTATTCCTGAACTAAATTTATTCAGGGGGTTAGATATGAATCAGAGATGTATTATCTAACCCTAGGCTTAATGAAAATAGCAAATTAAGTTGGGATAGCCCTAATCTGTGAATACGTGAGTTATCAGATTTAGGCCTAGTTTTTACATGGTTGTTATATTTGTTAACCGCATAATCAATTAATTGATATTATGCTTGCAAGTTTGATGAGATGATTCCGAAGTCCTAGACTTTCATCCATATATTATTCTCAAAGTTTACTCGTGCTCAGTTTGATTATGTCTTTCTAATTGTTTTCCTTTACTTTATTAAAAACCACAAATTTGGTTAGAGTGTTTAGGATTTATTTTTTGTTTATTGTGATACATAATAATTATTTGCCGGCTAAGTCTTCCTTGAGAGACGACTTGTGGTTAACTTGCTACCCTACAATTGATCTCGTTCTCTTGCGAGGATTGTTAGACTTTTATAGGTGTTTAGCAGTCGAACAAACACCACAAGACTTTTCGCATATACAGAAGCACAAGGGTTTCAAGACTTGGAAGGAAGATCCATCCTGACAATAAGGGTTTTTCTTTCTTAGTTTAGATCTCTTGTCTGTACTTAAGGTGTCAAACTATTTGATTTCAAGTTTGTCTATGAATTTGTTATCAAATATGTTGGGCTAATCTTTCTAATCCTAGGGCATAATCGAAACTGTGGATTCATATTAAATCTATATTGATTGTTTTCTAAATTGGTTTATGTGTTCTATTATATGAAATTTAATGCTTAATTCTTGCAGATTATCTGATCAATAATTTGCATGTCATATTTGTTAGTTCATAATTCGGGAGATGAGTTCTATAAATGAAAATCAAATTCAGACATAAACGGGCATAGATACATGAGGCTTATAACTGTTTGTGGGGAGTACTTCGATCCAAAGATCTTTTGGGAATTAATATTAATTGTTGAGTAGGGATGCTAGCAATTGGTATTAATTAACCATTTATTTGCTTCGGGAGGGGGGATAAACAAATATAGGAATTGAACCATAGAAACATATAAACTGGTTTTGATAAACATTAATTGAATTTAATATTGAAGAAGCATGTTGAGATTATGTGCTTAGTTGCTTTCATATTTGTTGAAAAGAACTTGTGGAGTTCGGGTTTTTACAAATTTACATATGTTATTTTACTTATTAATTTAGGATTTAGATTAGATAATAAAACTTGTGATTTTTTGGGTGCTTCAATAAAATTGGAATACGATGTTATATAGCCTAAGTGAGGGATGGAATACGACCTTGCTTGCCATTATTCTATTAACTACACTATATGCTTGTAGTATATTGAAAATATTTTCACGACCAAGTTTTTTGACGCCGTTGCTGGGGATTGAAAGATTCAACTTAGATATAGTAATAAGTAGTTCAAGCTTAATTGAAACAAAATTTTTGTAAATATTTGTTTCGATTTTTGTACATATTTTTTATTTTCGATTTTTTTGTACATATTTTATTTTTTTTTTGATTTTCTTTGTAAATATTTATTGCTCGGTCCTAACATTATTTTTGTTGAGTGTAGATAGTGCATGATCACGAGTTCCAGATCTCTCCAGCCAATACCCATTGATTTAGAAATTGAAAGGATAGCGAAATAGTTAAGAATAAGATCTAAAGTGATGGCAGATGGACTAATCAGAATGTTGTGAATAACAAAAATAATGAGGAACGTCCACTTGGGGGTAGACCAACGGAACTGTATAGAGAAAAGGCCCGCAAGGAGGGCAGTGAGGGACTACTTCCTGCCAGAAGTTAGTCAAAGGTATGGTGGCGTGGCCCCCCTGCCGATCAATGCAAATAATTCCGAACTAAAACCCAGATTGATCTAGATGATTTCACAAAACCAGTTTGGGGGTAGAGCGGTTGAGGATCCAAACACGCATCTGGGGTAATTCTTAGAAATCTGTGATACTGTAAAGATGAATGGTGTTTCTGAGGATATCATTCGATGCCACTTTTTCGCATTCTCTTTACGCAATAAGGCTAAGGGATGGTTATGCTCTTTATCACCACCCGCAACAGATTGGGTTGAACTAAATCAACAGTTTCTAGCTAAGTATTTCCCCCTAGTAAAACGCTACAATTGAAAAGTACAATCGCCCAGTTTAGGCAATTAGATGCAAAACCATTATATGAAGCATGAGATAGATTTAGAGAGTTGTTAAGGAAGTGTCCTCAACACGGATACCAATATGTACAATATTTTATAATGGTTTAAGTGGTAACATGAGAACATTATAGATGTTGCGTCTGAGGGTGCACTTCTTGGGAAATATCTAGATGAGGCACTAGAATTGTTAGAAGAGATGGCAAACAATAGTTACCAGTGGCCATTCGTGAGATCTAATATCCGACGTATGGTGGAGGGCCAGGATGAGAAGATTGCCATGCTCACATAACAATTATCCGTGCTAATATAAAACTGGATGCAATGCAGCAAGCGACTCCTAGAGATCCTATAGTTGTTGAAGAAAAGGCTAATTTTGTGGGACAACAAAGGAACTTCAACAACAACTATAGAAACAATTAAACATCCAATTACTATCATCCGGGGCCGTGAAACCACAAGAACTTTTCATATGCTAATAACAAAAATGTTTTGTAGCAACCTACGAGTTTTAATGTGGGTAATCAAGGCAGAGCAGAGTCCAGTTATAAGAAAATATTTGTGGAAGAGATGCTATCCTCATTTATCGGAGAAACTAGGGCTAGACTTAATAAAGATGAAGCAAAACAGGATTGAGGAACATGTTACTCAGCTGAAAATGAACGTGAATGTAATATTGAAGTCCTTACAAACACAAGTAACCCAAATCGCTACAGGAGTGGGAGGCCAACATCAAAAGGGCGAATTCCCAAGCGATACCGAACTTAATCTGAGAGAACAATGCAACACCATTCGTCTAATGAATGATACAGAATATGAGGGCTCAAAGACTTCAAATGACACAGTTCAATGACAGTAATACTAGAAATCTGATGTCTGGCTGAAAACGAAAAACTTAGAGCTTTGTGGGAGGCAACCAAGTTTGTTTTAGTGAGTTGTTGCGTAGGAGGCGTCACGACAAACTCCGTGTTTTATGAAAACAAATGAAAAATCGAAAAACCAAACACACGGTCTGGCCATATGATTTTCACACGGTCGTGTGTTTGGTCTCTTCAGAGAATAGACTTGGACAGAAGTCGCCCAGGGTCGCACAGACGGACTGTGTGATTTTCACATGGTCGTGCGACCCGTTTGCCAAAAATTTCCACTTATTTTTAAACTCAAACACTCAAATCTTATCTCACTTTCTCCCTTCCAAACCCTACCATCCGAAAATTCTCCTTCAAATACCCCACCCCATCTTCAAATCTTCAAACAAAATACAAATACTTCTTCCTTTCAAGAAACCCATCACAAAATTCTTCTAATTTCTCCACTTTCTCAAGTTCTCCTTCAAGTTTGGGGGTTGTTCAAACTCAAAATTTCAGATTTTAAAAACTTCAAAACTCCATATCTATGGTTTCTAGAGGAGAAGAAAGAGGAACTAGGAGGAACACAAGGAGGAGAAGGGAACCAACTCCCAAGCCTGAACCCGAACCCAAATATGAGGTGAAGACCTAGAATTCTACAATGTTGTTCTCATGGACGACACACACTAGACTAGGTGGGAGGTACTATATCTCCGGAATATAATTTCAACAAGGTACCCCAATAAACCTACTCTTACTAATTTAGGTATGTTGGATGATTTTCGAGCCTTATGTGGGCGTATTGATTGGCATGACTTATTGAATGGGAATCAGAATACCTATGTGGTTTATTCATATGAATTTTTGAGCACATTTGAATTGGTAGTTCGGAAAAGGAATTTGATGGGTATTCGGTTTAGATTAGCTAATTAACCAAGGGCGTTGTCTATTGATGATTTGAATGCAATTTATAGAACTGCAGCTTATGGGGTTGAAGAGCATGATGATTTTGATATGCTCGAATTTTGGAAAGAGATCACGGGGAAAGGAATTTATACGCCGGGTACCTCTAAGGCGTCTATCGTTAGGAACCCCATTTTTCGTTATGTGCAACTTACATCAGCGGAAACGGTGTTAGCAAGAAAGGATAGTAAAAGGGCCATTCGGGTTGATGAATTATTTATAATTATGGTATATGGTTTCGAGGGACGGAGGTGGTACCTAACTCGAGACGTTTATTGCAAGACAATTTGAGAAAGTGAGAAAGCAAGAAAAAAAAAGGAATATGTATTGGTGGGCTAATTACTCCTATAGCCGAGTATATTAATGTGAGTTTTAAGGGGTATGCACGGGCTAATGGGAAAAAAAGATTGATGTGATAAATTTAAAAGCAATGAAAATGATTTAATATGATGCGCGTGATCATTGGTTGGTTCATGCGGATAGAACCAATATTCGGCTCCCAAATCCGGACGCTACTTCAATTAAAAATAGGGGTGATTGGTTAATAAGGGGAGATCAAGGGACTGATGCTCAAGATGAGCCTAGGCATGAGACATATAGGCCGAAATCTTCTAGACAAGAGGGTAGTCGACAATTGAATTTTAGTGATAGGCTTGAAAGGGTGAAAGTCAATATGGGCACATTAATGGATGATACTTATCAGTTATCGGCGATAGTTGATGAGTATCATACTTAGTATTTGCAGCGATTTGACGCCATCACTCAACATCGCAACAGACGTACAAGATGATGTCTCGTATGGATCAGTGACACATCTCACAGAGCCACTACCCTCTACCTCCACCATCACAGTGAGTCTGTAAGTACTTTTTACGAATTCCTCTTTCTTTTGATAATTTCCTCATATGTTTGGGACGAAGCATATTTTAAGTTTTGGGGGGTTGTCAAGAATGCGTAAATAAGTACTGTTGCATTTTTGCATTGCACTTAGGGTTGCATGTAGAAGCATACAAAATTTGCATAAAAAAGAAAAAAAAATCAATTTTTTGGTTTTTTATTTTAGCACGTTTATCGCTTTAGCGCGTTTATTGCTTTTCTGTGAGTTAGGATTAGAACTCAAAAAAAGTACAAAAAGCTTTCGCATGATTTTACTATGAACATTTGATTTTATGAGATGAAGTATTTTGGTGAATTATGTGATGAATTGTTGAGAAGACGTGTTTTGCATGTTTAGCATTGATTAAGAAAATTGTGTATTTGAGCATGATGCGAAAAATAAGCATATGAGTTTTTGTGCCTTTAACTGCTTTTATCATATGCAGTCTTATTTTTTCTTGAGTGTCATTCATGATTGTTAGAACTCTAAAATTTGCATTGGTATCTATATTGAAGCCATGTGTGTGTGCAATTTTTGAAAATGATCTAAGGTCATCTTTGTTTTAGCCTACTTTGCCTAAAAAGCTTACCTATGAACTCATGATTCCCTAGTTAGCCACTTTGAGCCGAAACCTTTTATTATTAGCCACATTTGAGCTTTAAACTTAAAAATAATTTTTATCCCAAAACTTGAGCTTATATAAGATGAATAGTTTGGGGAGATGTGGTGAAATATTGATAAAGAATGATGGAAAAAGAAAGAGGGATGAGCAGTAAATAGGTGAAAGAATGATGAAGCTCGTAAAAAGAAATCAAATTTTCCAAAAAAGAATGAAAAACATCGACCAAGAGAAAATAAAGGAAAAAAGAAAAATTCTGGAAATTTGAGAAAATTGAAAGCTTAAGGCAAAAGAAAAGAAGGCAAAATGCCTAAGAATGAAAAATGAGAAAAATTGTGGAGTTAAATTGAAAAAGAAAATATCTTGAAAGAATGAGTTTTATGGTGAAATTGGGTTGGTGAATTGAAAGTCTGTGTGCTTTAAATTCTATTTACTCAAGTTAAGTCACTTAATCCAAATTTTTCCTACCTTATTAAAGAGCCTACATTACAACCAAATAAGAAGTCATTTTTGATTCTTTAATTGTGCACACTTAAGTGGTAGAGATGTTAGACGATTTGCAAGCTTATGCCAATTCTACATTCATTTAATTGATTTGAGCGTATATACGTCCTATCTACTTTGAGAGTTGAGTGATACACTATTACTTGTGAGTCGCGATGTCAAGTACCCGAAAGAGTATTAATTATACCGAAGTTGTGATTGATGATTTCTTGATAATGAATTACATGGTTTACTTAGATATGGAGTTAAATGAGATTAAATATTTGTAGTGTTCTTGTGTGTTTTTTGTACCCCTTGAGATTATTTTTATTAGTTTGCTTGAGATGAGCAATGGTTTAAGTTTGGAGGATTTTGATACGTATAAAAATATACGTGCATTTTGGGGCTTAATTTGATATATATTTGATGCATTTGCATGCATATTTAATGTATTTTACTTAATTTCCTTAGAAGAGCATGATACTGCGTATTCTTGTAACTTTTTATAGGAAACAGAACTTAAACGAAAAGATATCAGTTAGAAATCTCGGACAAGATTAAAAAATATGAAGAGAAGATCGAATACACGAAGAAAACAGAGAAAAACAAGTCACACAGTCTGACCGTGTAACATGCACATGACTGTGTGGATTGTTCCCGTGTGTTTTTACACGTTTGTGTGATTTGTTCGAGGGAAGAATTTCAGAGATACATCGCACGACCTGATCGTGTGAAAGGCACATGACCATGCGATTCGTCTGTCGGCTGATTTTTTCCTTTTTCCGTCAGAACTCTACAAGTGATCTCTCAAAGCACATATATAAAGGGACCAAGGCCTTGGACAATTTTCATACTTGATACAAATACATCAAAATACACTAGGATTACACAAATCAATAGTCTTCTAAGAGAGGAGGGAAAATCTACGAAGAACATAACAAGGCCTTTCGCATCTACGGAAGCACAAAAGTTTCAAGACTTGGAAGGAAGATTCATCCTGACAAGAAGGATGTTTCTTTCTTAGTTTAGATCTCTTCTTTGCACTTAAACGATGTCAAATTATTTGATTTCAAGTTTGTCTATGAATTTGTTATCAAATATGTTGGGCTAATCTTTCTGATCCTAGGGCATAATCAAAACTGTGGATTCATGTTAAATCTATATTGATTATTTTGTTAATTGGTTTATGTGTTCTATTATATGAATTCAAATGCTTAATTCGTGTAGATTATCTAATCAATAATTTGTGTTTCATATTTGTTATCATAATTGGGGAGATGAGTACTAATAAATGAAAATCAAATTCAGACATAAACGGGTATAGAATCGGGAGGCTTATAACTGTTTGTGGGGAGTACTTCAATTTAAGATCTTTTGGGAGTTAATATTAATTATTGAGTAGGGATACTAGCAATTGGTATTAATCAACTGTTTATTTGCTTTAGTAGGAGGAATAAACAAATATAGGAATTGAACCCATATAAATATCTAAACTGGTTTTGATAAACATTAATTGGATTTAATATTGAAGAAACATGTTGAGATTATGTGATTAGGGTTGCTTTCATATTTGTTGAAAAGAACTTGTGGAGATCGGGTTTTTACAAATTTACATATGTTATTTTACTTATTAATTTAAGATTTAGATTAGATAATAAAACTTGTGATTTTTTGGTCACTTCAATAAAATTGGAATACGATGTTATTATAGCCAAAGTGTTTCGTACTCAATCCCTGAGGAATACGACCTTGCTCGCCATTATTCTATTAGCTACACTATATATACGCTTGCAGTATAGTGAAAAGATATTCACAACCAACTAGATGGCATGAAAGATTCAGAATCGCCCATGCGACAGAAAATTTCCCCTCCTCTTCACTAAAAGCTTTGTCCAGTTCTTCTTCTAAAACAACAAATCTATTTGATTAAGTCTTTTTTCAAACACTTGACCTGCATCTGAACTCTATGTTTGTCTTGCTCTATGTAGCTTGGAGGTTCGTGCCTCTTTACTGCCAATTTGCTCAACAAACATCCGACCTCTCTTTTCTATTCACATTGGCTCTTTATTTCTTTGTATATCCCCTTACCAGTTCCTACCATAAAGAAATCTGAAATATGAGTTGCGATATCTAGTTTTCTAGACCCCTGCTCCTTTCATCCTTGATCAATAGCCATATGGAGCCACTGCCCATATCAAAACAAAAATGGGAGTCCGGAGTCCACAAATATTTCATTACTTTCAGATCAATTTCCTTCACTCACGCCTTAACTTGATGTTGCCACAGATAGTGCCAATTGTTGAGGCGAAAAATTTACCCCACCTAGAAAACCTGATCTCCGATGTTCATTCCGCCTTGACGCCTACAAAACAACAGCGAGAAGGGGGACAAAGGGTTTTTCCAGCGTACCCTCTCCGACGCTCAAGTGAGAAATCTATAGAAGGAGAATAATTAAATAATTCATGTAAGACGTAATGTAGAAGAGAGGAGAATAGAAAACTTCCTTTTCATGGAAAAATGGATTAGTCGATGCTACACACTTGGGTAGCTACCCAAGTGGGTTCTATACCATTGGATCAACACTATCACGTCCTAACCCGGAGCCGTGACACAGTCAAACGAACTTATGCCGATTTACTTAAGCCGGGCGTGAAATAAATCAATCATTCATTCATAAAAGTAAATCAAACATAACAGAAAAATCCCAAATCATGCATAATGTCAAAGTAGTCTAAGTCTAAAATGTCGCAGTGGAAATAACAAAGTACATCATTATTCATAACATTTCTACGGGTCCTACACCTGTCTATTACAAATTTCTCAATTGTTCATTCATCAAAATAACATAATAAGATTTAGGTGACTCTAGGTCTAGTAAGATGTAGGGCTAGTCGGTAGCATCAAAGTCTTCGCCGCCTTCTTCTTCCGCAGGTCTCATCCTCTAGTTGGGAAAAATAGGCGGGAGTGAGACAAAAATTCTCAGTGGGTGTGGTGAGTGTGTGTGCAAGTGGGGCTTATATTTTATGCAGTAAAATCATTTCATGAGTTTTGATGCAAGAAACATGTAATGGCATTCTCATAAACTTAATAATTTTATTAGTATTATTTAACAGTTAGTCCGTCAATTCAGATTAGTTGGTTCTGCACGAAAGTGTGACGCCAACCCAGCCAGTCCGTCAATTCATATCAGTTGGTTGCGCACGAATGCGTGATGCCAACCCAGACCACCTTATACGGCTGAGTAGTGTTGATCAAACATCATCTCCCCAAACAATACACCTTATCCTTCATGTCGATAGGGCTGAAGCCGCTATCCCAGTTGGCACGACGTCTCACAGTGGAGCCAACTAAGCTCGGAGAACGTCATAATCATGATTATACCCAGAATTCTACGACCCAATCATCTGCCAGACTCTCCTGTCCGACTCGAGGTTGGGAGTTGGACGATAGAGGCCGGCATGAGACTGTAGCCAAACTACCATCCCATACGTGACTTATCCATTCCACAAGTCCGTCAATTCATATCAGATGGTTGCGCACGAAAAGTGTGACGCCAACCAGTCAGTCAGTCAGTAGGACAGTATGTTCATAGACTCGCCACGTCCGATATTCAGTCAGTCAATCAGTCATTGACACGACATGGATACCGGTGAGGTAATCTAGCCAGTTCTATTCATTGATTCTGTGTATTATGCTGAAGTTCTTAATAAGGTTCGGATTATACGGGTGAGGCAGTCGCCTTATTATCAGAACAATTAGTCGGTGTGAAAATCCCCAATAAATTCGGATAATAAACTGAATTTCCTATGACCTTGGTAAATTTTCTATGAATAAAAAATAAACTAATTTTCTATAAATAAACTGAATTTTAAAAAATAAACTAATTTCCTATGACATTGGTAAATTTTTATTTTAAAATAAAATATTTTAATTAAAGAGGAAAATTTATGCTGGGTTTTAAAAATTCCATAAGTTGTGATTCCGGACTCGGAAAAGGGCAAGGCCAGTCCCTGATTTTTCTAAAAATTCTAAGTAATCATATTTTCTGGTTCTCGGGGACAAAGTTTTGAAAATTTCAGGTCAGTCCTAGATTTTTTCCAATTTATTATTTTGACCCGATACTTTTAAAAATGGATATCGCTTAAACCGGAAATGGTTTTAACGAGCTTTCAAGTCTAATAATTTCTTTAGGGCAGTAATTATGTGGGTTAAAATAGTTTTGAAAAATTTCCAGGTTTAGTACCGATTTTCTAAAAATTCAATTTTAACCCTAAAGGCAATTTTACCGATAAGGGCTTGTTTCAAGCCCGTTTTTCGTGAAATTTAGACTAAAGGTCCATATTATTAATTAAAATAATTTCATAAAATGTTTGGGACAGTAACTGTCCAAATTTTTGAAATTTATAGTTTAGTCCCTTAAGGTTTGGAAAATTATATTTTAGTGTCTAAAATTTCGTATTTTCGCATTTGCTTGACCCGGAGGGTCCCAATTATTATTTTTCATTTTTAATATAGTATTCCAGCAATCTTAGTCCAAAGTTTTGGATTTTACAGTGGAATTTCACAGTTTTTGGTTTTATCATTTTTGGCCCTATATTTTTTCGTATTTGCAAAAGTGGCCCAAACTCGATTTTTGTTCACTAGTTCTCAAGTCCAGAATATTATTATATCATAACAAATTATATTTTTTATATTCTCGTCCAAACTTGAAAATATTTATACAAGGAAGCATAAATGCACATAAAAGCTATTTTCCAACAAAAGAAAAGCACTTTTATCACCATTCTAACACACACATAATTTTTTCGAATTTTCCAGAAATAAAAGGGGACTGAGAATTTCCAAAAAATATAGCCTCATATATTCATGCCACTTTATATATAAAAGAAGACATACGTGCACATAAAAGCTAATTTCTAGCAAAAAAAAGTACTTTTATCACAATTTCATCATACACATATAATTTTTGATTTTATTTTTTCAGAAATAAAGGGACCAAAATTTCCAGAAATAAATAAAAAAATACAACACATTTTTCATGCTATTTACGCAAAAATTATGGGAAGTTTGAAAAGTTTTACCCACCTCTTCTTTGAGCTTGTTAAAGGTTGCTTCTAACTTTTGTAAGTCTCCTCTAGGTCCCCTCAAGACTCTTAGAACATCCCCTATGTGGCGATTTACAGTGTCAAAAGTTAAAGATAAATGGAAAAATAAAAGAAAGAATAACACGAGTATTTTTGGGACAAGCTTACCTTAACCTTAGTACTTAAAAATCTTTTACTTTAAGCCTATGAGTCTTCCCAAATTCAGCCCCTCTTCTTCAATCCTACAAGTCAAAATTTCTTTAAGCTAAAGTAGTAGTACTAAGCTTGGTTTTGAGAATGAGGGGTTGGAGAATTCCTTACCTTAGGACTCCAAATTTTCGAAATTTAAATTTAGAGAAGGAGATGGGTTGTGCTTTTGGAGAGAGTTTTGTGTGTAAGGAAAATGACAAGGTATTCTCTCTTCTTACCTCCATATGGCCGCCCCTCCTAATGCATAGCCATCATTATTTTTTTCTTGAGCATGCAAAAATGGGGTCTCAAGTCTTGGGGAATGGAAGGGTGCATGGGGTTTGGGGTTGGCTTGTCTTGGGTTTGGGATGGGTTAGCATTCTAGGAAAAGGACAAAAGGAAGAGGACAAATGCTACTTCCCAAGCCCTTAATGACCGTACCCTACAATGCTCCCAATCCCATTTTTTTCTTTTTCTTTTTTTGTATTTTAGTGATATATTTTTCCTTTTATCACAAAAAATCCCTCTTATCAAAGTCTTATAGTCCATCCTTCATATGTAAGTCAATTATCTTTTTTTCAATTAGTGATAAGTCACCTATTCTTATAGTTATTTAATTAAATCATAAAACATAAGTTAAGTTAATAATATATCATTAGAGATAGTTAGAATTAGCAATTAGTGAGTTAGAGAAGTAAAGTAACATTAATATAGATACTAAGAATAAAAGAAATTAAACTATATTTTATTAATATCAAATCGTGACACTTAGTAACATGATACAATATCCGGACCATTAGAATTTGATTAATCAAAAACTCGGGGCCTCACATCCTCCCCTCCTTAAGAGAATTTAGTTCCCAAATTCCTCTTAGAATAATTCTGGATGCTGTCATCTCATATCATCCTCCATCTCCCACGTGGCATCCTCGTCCCAATTGTGGGTTTGCCATACAACTTTAACCATTGAGATCTCTCTCTTCCTTAACTGCCATACTTGTCTATCAATGATTCGTACAGGCTTCTCGGTGTATGACAGGTTCTCTATTACTGGAGGAATTTCTCTTGTGATAACGTGTTCTAGGTCGGGTTGGTATTTTCTCAATCTGGAGACATGAAACACGTCATGCATCCCAACGATAGGTGGTGGTAGTTCCAACTGATAAGCCAAATTTCCGATTCTTTTGAGTATCTTGTACGAACCAATGTACCTCGGACTTAGCTTTCCTCTTTTCTTTGAGTGAATTAGTCCCTTTTGTGGTGAAAGTCTAAGAAACACTTCATCTCCTACCTCAAACTCCAAATCCTTTCTTCTTTTATCGGCATAGATCTTCTGTCGACTCTGAGCTGTGCAGATCATTTCCTTTATCAATCTGACCTTGTCTATAATTGCCTGTATTAGATCTACTCTGGGGAGTGGTTGCTGGGTTGCTTCTCTATTTTTGGGGTCCACTGGTCATTGATTTCCCAGTGTGGCGGGAATCTGCACTTTCTCCCGTATAGTGCCTCGTAAGGCGCCATTCCTATCGCCGCCTGATAGTTGTTATTGTAGGCGAACTCTGCTAATGGCAAATGAATGTCCAAGCTTCCCTGAAAATCTAGCGCACAAGCTCTTAACATATCATCGAGTGTTTAAATCGTACGTTCTGATTGTCCATCAGTTTATGGGTGAGCAACGTACTAAAGTTTAACGTTTTCCCTAGTTCCCCATGCAAACACTTCTAGAATCTCGAGACAAACCTCGAATCTTGATCAGAAACGATGTCAACTGGTACTTCGTGCAGCCTTACAAGTTCTCGGATGTAGATTTGTTCCAGCTTCTGTAGACTATTTGTTTTCTTCATTGGCAGGAAATGAGTTGATTTGGTGAGTCTGTCCACCACAACCCATATGGTATCATAACCTCCTCTAGTCCTCAGCAAATCCGTTATGAAATCCATCATGATAAGTTTCCATTTCCATTCGGGAATTTGTAATGGCTGTAGCAACCCTGACGACCGTTGATGTTCGACCTTGACTCGCTGGCAGGTCAGGCATCTAGCCATATATTCCGCTACCTGATTTTTCATATTGACCCACCAGAAGTGCTGTTTTAAATCCTTATACATCTTATTACCACAGGGGTGTATGGTGTACCTTGAGCGATGCGCCTCTCCCAAAATCTTATTTCTCAATACCTCATTACTCGGTACACATACCCGGTTCTTAAACCTCAAAATCCCATCTTCTGCTATAGTGAAATCCAGACGTTCTCCTTTCTGAACTTTTTCCTTAAGTTCTCAGAGTTTTGGATCTCCTTCTTGTGCTGCCTTAATCTCGTCTAGCAGCTCAGGTCTTACTGAGTTATTAGCGCAAAATATTTGAGTGTCCATTCTTGTTAGATTCCATGCACTCAATTCTTCCAGGGATCTTCATTCCCTAATCATCAATCTCGCTATGCTGGCCTTCCTACTCAAGGCGTCTGCTACTACATTCACTTTCCCAGGGTGGTACTGGATATCGAAGTAATAATCTTCAATAAGTTCCATCCACCTTCTCTATCTCAAGTTAAGATCCTTTTGTGAGAACATATACTTTAGACTCTTGTGATCCATGAAAATAGTGAACGTTGCTCCGTATAGATAGCGTCGCCACTTCTTCAATGTAAACACTATTGATGCTAGCTCTAGATCATGTGTTGGGTAGTTTGCCTCGTATGGTTTGAGTTTTCGTGAGGCGTATGCGATTACCCATCCTTCTTGCATGAGTACGGTTCCTAGCCTTTCCTTCGAGGCGTCACAATAGATGACAAATCCTTCACTTCCGCTTGGAAGAGCTAGAACAGGAGCAATGGTAAGTTGCTTCTTTAACTCCTGAAAACTGGACTCGCACTTGTCGTTCCACTCAAATTTGACCTGTTTCTGAGTCAGTTGCGAAAGTGGTCCAACAATTTTTGAAAAATCCTTTATAAATCTCCGATAGTATCCGACCAATCCCAAAAAGCTTCGGATTTCAGTCACTATTTTTGGTTGTTTCCATTCAACCACGGTCTGAACCTTTGATGGATCTACCGCGATCCCATCTCCAGATACTATATGTCCTAAGAATGTAACTTTCTCCAGCTAAAATTCGCACTTGCTAAAGTTGGCGTACAATTGGTGTTGTCATAGTGTCTTAAGTACAATTTTCAAATAACGCTCGTGATCTTCTCTCGTCTTGGAATACACGAGTATGTCATCAATGAAGATTACTACGAACTGGTCAAGGTATGGTCGAAGGACTCTGTGCATTAAATCCATAAATGCTGCTGGGGCGTTTGTTAGTCCAAATGGCATCACTACAAACTCATAGTGACCATACCTAGTCTGGAAAGCTATCTTGGGTATGTCTTCACTCTTAATCTTCAGCTGGTAATACCCTTGTTGCTAATTGAATTTTGAGTACACCGTGGTTCCCTAAAGTTGATCGAACAATTCATCGATCCTTGGAATGGGATACTTATAATTGATGGTCACGCTGTTAAGACCATGATAGTCTATACATAGTCTCAATGATCCATCATTCTTCTTGACGAACAACACTGGAGCTCCCCACGGGGATGTGCTTGGTCGGATAAATCGCATGTCCATTAGTTTATGTAGTTTAGCCTTCAGCTCCTGAAGCTCTATTGGAGCCATTCTATATGGTGTTCTTGCCACTGGCGGTGCTCTCGGTAAGGTCTCGATGGTTTAATCTTCCTATTTGGGGGCAACACAGTGAGTTCCTGCGGAAATACATCTGGGTATTCCGATACTATTGGTACTTGGTGAATCTGGATCTCATCCTTAGGTTTGTTAATTACAAACGCTAAGTACCCCTGCGCCCTATTCGAGATCGTCTTCCTAGCCTTGATGGCAGAAATGATCGGGGCTAATGGAATCTTTGCACTACCCGATAGCTCGATTATGGGTTTCGTAGGCTTACATAGACTACGTTTTACTATGACAATCCATTTGTGCAAAGTGTTCGGCTAACCAACCCATTCCCATAATAACATCGTATTTAGATAAAGACAGTAGCACTAAGTTACCAGGAAAACATGCTTCATCAATCTAAATCTCGCATGCATTATATATAGCATCAGTTATCTGGCTCGTGCCCAAAGGAGCTGATACCTCTAAAATATTGTCATGCGTTCCATGAATGAATGCAGTTTAGATGCAAAATACGATGCAACAAAGGAGTGCAATGATCTAGGGTCAAATATGACCTTAGCGCAGTGATCAGATATCAAGAGCGTACGTTCCACCATGTCGGTTGCGTTCGGGCCCTCTTGCCCGGCCAGAGCAAAGACACAGGCAGGTGCCCTTGCTTGGTTGTTATTTCTCGGCTTCTCAGGTGTCACTGGTTTGTTAGTCGGGGCCATATACAATGGGCACTCTCGGACCTAATGTTGGGCACTATCGTAGCAGAGGAATTTTCCTTGTTTATGCCAGCAGTGGTCTGGCAAGTGTCCCGGCCTGTTGCAGTGAGAGCATGTATGGCCTTATGTAGGCTGTTTTCCCTTGTTAGCCCTCCGGTTCTGCCTTTATGGAACTTCACATACGGCTCGGATGTCCTCCCGCCACTAACCTCTTCGAGCCTGATGCTCTACCCTATTGGAGCTCCCCAACCCGATTCAACCCCATCTCCACTTGGGAAGCTGCCCGTACCGCAGCCGAGTAGGTGTCCATCTTAACATTCAGCAATTGTTTCGTAGTTCCAACCGCAATCCTCGGGTAAAATTGTATAATTTGTCGGCCTCAGTACTTATGGATGCCAGATCATATTTGGACAAGCGGTGAAACTCGGACTCATACTGTGCAACCGTCATACTACCTTGCCTTATTCGGTGAAACTCATCCCTTTGGGCCTCTCGGACCACCTGTGGGATATACTGGTCATTGAACTCCAACAAAAAATTCTCCCACGTCCTTTGGGTTCTGTCCTGAACCCATTTCCTCTCCACATCCCTCCACTAGTCTCCGGCTGCGGATTCTAGTCGGTAAACAACCAATGTTATCTGCTACTCCTCTGAGTACTGAAGGGCAGCAAATAATATGTTCTCTATTCGCTCCAGCCAATCCTCGGCCTTTGCGTCATCCGGTTCCCCCTAAAGATCGCGGGTCAAAGCACAGAAATCGCTTCAGTACCCAATCATGAGCATTTCGTGCAGGCTCAGGCGCATTCGGTTTTGCCCAATCTGTTGCTGCATAAACAACAAGATCTCCTGCAAGGCATGAGCGGTCAAATTGTCTCCCGCAGCTGGGGAAAGAGATGGCGGGGGTGGTAGTTCAGGTGAGGGTGTTCTCTCCGGGGAAGGATTGGAATCCTCCCTGTCAAGACCGCATGGCCTTAAACCTTCTCTTCTTCCGGCCATCTGTATATGTTAGGAAATTTATTAAGTAGATTTTGATGATACCATGTAAAACTTAAACTAGGAAGTTGGCACCCCATTTTCCTTGTAAATTGTATTGTAATAGATAGGGCTGGAAAAGCTGAGTCAAGTCAGCTATGCCAAGAAATACAAGAAGTCAACTGTGGACTGGATTGAAGACTCCGTTGTGTGTCAGCTGAGGAAGTTAAGGACTCGACTGAAGGAGTGTCAACTAAGGAACAACTGTAAGAAGTATTAGTCAAGTCATCTCAAGAAGCCAAGTCTCAAAGTTGAAGTGACAGTTGAGTCATCCAATGACTGGAAGCTGACTCAAGTCACCTGGGGTAAAGACAACAGTCTAGTCAAGACAACTAACTTAGTTCCGTTGATTAAAGTCAATAATATTACTCTACATAGTAATATGTCAAAGCTGTCAGGTTTAGAGTGTTAGTCCCAAAATTGTGCAAAAGGGATAAACCAATGGGAAGCACTGCACCTTGTGTCAGACACCTGGGATGATGCGAAGACATTTAATACGAGGAAATGTCAACATCAAGGACTGCAACAAGTCAAGTCAACAAACAAAAGTGACATTTGAAATTAGCCTATATCTTCAACGGGCAAAACTTCAAATGTACACTATAAAAGACTGAGGAAATTACTGAGAAGTGGTTACCTGAACCACGAACAAGCAAGTATTATTCAAGCAATAACCTGCAATATTCTCAAGTACATTCAAGCAAATCCTCAAGCCTTAAACTCGAAGGAAATCGATCCAACACAAGCTGTGAAGGAAACACAACTTCAATCTATTGAAAAGGAAACTTTTGAATCAAAAGAGGTCTACTTTCCAAGGAGGACTGTAGGAAGGTTCAAGGTCGAACCAGTATCAAGTTTGTTGGAGGGATTCGTGATCAAATCCAAGAACTTGAGAAGTGAGTTGAAGTAGCAAGGCAGCTGCCCTCTGAAGAAGCTGAGTCGCAAGAGAAACCAGCTGTGTGATCAAGGCTGTCTCCAGACTATTCACCACTTTGTAAACTGATCTGTTACTTAGTGGATTCCTCCAGGAGTTGGAGAAGAGTAGATTAGAAGAATTACCCCATCTTCGAACCTCTATAAAAACATTTGTGTCATTTACTTTTAGCACATTTGTATTCCTGCATATTTATTTCATATCTGATGTTAGAATCATATTTGCTATCCAACTGTTTAATAACCAAGTGCTAAAAATCAAATGTTAAAACAAGCTTAAATCTAATGAAAGGGTGTTAAGTCTTCCGCTGATAAAACCAAACCAGCCAAGTTAAGTTTAGGTTAACAATGAAAGTTATTCTATCATGACTCTATCGAGTCTGTTGAGTGACTAACTTAGCTGAATAACCAACTTAGCTGTCCCTTGAGGACATAGTTGTTTGAGTCAACTCTGTTGTAATTTTAAAAGGAATAAAATCAAAAATTTGGTAAGATTTATTCAACCCCCCTTCTAAACCTTACTCACACCCCTTGGGACCTACAAGTGGTATCAGAGCGGTTGGTTCATTGAACCTTCCGCACTGGTTACTGGACTAGATCTCTATCTTTTCAAAAAGGTTTTAAACACTTGTATTTTCAAAATCTTTCATTTTAAGCAAAGTTATTATCCTGGAAGCAAATCTGACACGCATTCCTATGTTCACTGTTGAAGAATTTGATAATTGGAAAATTCACATGCATGCTCATCTATCTACATTACATGATGAAATGTGGCTTGTGATAGAGGATGGGCCACTGCAAATACTTAAAGTGAACATGGCTGCAATAAGAGCAACTGCAGCTGAAGGAGAAGAAGCTACTGCTGAGGAAAGACCAGCCATGGTTGAAAAACCAAGGACTGAGTGGACTACTGAGGATATGAGGAGATACAACTTGGAAAATGTGGTCAAGGACATACTCTACAAGATATTGGACAAAGCGATGTTCAATAAAGTCAAATCTTGCAAATCTGCAAAAGAAATCTGGAATAAACTAACTTTAATTTGTGAGGGATCAGAACAAATTAAAGAAAATAAATTGTCTGTTGTTGTTCAAAAATTTGAAAATTTCAAAATGCTTGCAGGTGAAACCATGGATCAACTGGATGCAGATTCACTTAAATCACAAATGAGCTTTCAGCGCTTAGGAAGGAATACACACAAAAGGAGATGTGTATGAAGATCTTAAGGAGCCTCCCAGCTGAATGGGAAATGAAGACTATGACACTGAGACATTCAATGGACCTATCAAGAACATCTAACCATGAGTTATTCTCAGACCTCAAAGCCTATGAGTTTGAGCCGAGAAGAAAAGAGCAAGAGGAGACAACTGTACGCAAGACAGCTACACTGATGGCCAAAGATGGAAATAGAGCTGAACCTAAGGAAGCCATAGACCAAGAGGAAATTGCCCTAATGGTTAAAAGATTCAACAAGTTCTTCAATAAGAACTATAAAAGAAACAAGGGTGAAACCTCCAGGAGACATTCAGCTCCTTCCAAGTCAAGGGAAGATAGGCCACCCAAGAGTGCTGAGCATCAAAGGGTTGAATATCAGAGAGCTAACAACCCAAGAACAGAAAGAGCTGATCAAAGAGCTGAGAACTGTGCTGGAACTGCAGACAACCATGACATTTTGCAGTTGACTGTTCCTATCCACCAGCCAACATGTATAGGAATGAGGAAGATAGAAAAGTCTTTAGAGAGAGAAGACAAGAAAAGAAGAAAACCATGTTGGCTGCTGAGACAACCAAGTCTAATGAAGCAACAGATTCAGAGAGTAGTAAGGCTGACTACTCAAGTGATTTTGAGGAAGAGGCTATGATTTGCCTCATGGCTAAAGAACAAGATCAACCTGATCAAGAAGATGAGGTACACTCTAACTCATCTCATTCAGATTCAAGTGATAGTGACTGTGATACACACTTCATCACCCACTGATCTTTATGATTCATTAGGCAAAATGATGAAAGATTTTGAACACATAAAATCGTCACACACAATTCTAAATGAGGAAAACAACCAGCTTAAAAGCCAAAACTCATAACTGACTAAAGAGCTAATGAGAACACTAAGCTGAAGGCTAACAATGCCAAGATCATAGCAGAGTTAGCTGCTATAGAAAAGAGGGAAAAAGATCTCAAAAATGTGATTGCCTCATTTACAAAGGCATCCAAATCGTTGGATAATCTTATCATGAGCCAAAAAGAATGTGGAGATAAGACAGGCATATGATTTGATTCCTTTGTGCACAGACAAACTCCAAGAGTGATTTTGGAAAAAGGATATTCAAGTAATGAATCATCTCAAAAATCCAAAACACCAAATGTTGCACCCAAGTTCACTCCAAAGCACAATCACAAACAAACTGGCCTTGGATACAAAGGGAAAGGAAAAGCCAGTTGAGTATGCTGAGAGGACATCTGAGAAGAAATCCAGCCGAGTTTCTCAGCAAACTCCAAACAGAAAATACTCCGTGGAAAGCAAACAGAGCTACCAAAACCCCCAGAAGTTTCATCAGAGAAACACACATGATGGGAATGGTAGAAACTATCCAAACTATGCTGATTGGAATAATGTGAAACATCAACAAAGACCTATGCAATACAAGTTAATATGACAAAGACCTAAAACTCAGTAAAGGTCATTCCAAAGGCAAAAGAGCTATTATCGGCACACATATGCACCCAAGCACTACACTCAGAATTTTCACAATTATCCCAGGAAAGCAATTGCTAAAACACACACACAGGCATATAGACAAAAGAGACAACTGTATGAACCTAAAACCCCCAAGCAATTTCCTAATGTGCACTATGATTGTGGCACTGATAGATGGCAACCTCTTAGAGTCAAGTCCTTTGGCTATAGGTTGGTTGGATCATCTTATAGCACTAACCCCTCAGGACCCAAGCAAGTATGGGTACCTAAAAACTTATTTCCTTGATTACAGGTTCAAGGAACAACAGAGTGCCAAGGAACCTGGTACATGGATAGTGGTTGTTCCAGACATATGACATAAAACAAGAAAAACCTGTCAAGATTCAAAGAGATTAGAGGTGCAAAAGTCATATTTGGAGGAAATGAAGTGTTGGGAAATTTATTTTATAGATTTTGATGGATGCCATGTAAAACTTAAACTAGAAAGTTGGCACCCCATTTTCCTTGTAATTTACATTGTAGTAGATAAGGCTGGAAGAGCTGAGTCAAGTCAGTTACGCATGGAAATACAAGAAGTCAACTGAAGACGGAAGTGAAGACTCCGCTTCGAGACAACTGAGTATGGCTAAGAAGAGAAGTCAAGAACTCGACTGAAGGTGTATCAACTGTGAAGCAGATGTGTGAAGAGTCAGTCAAGTCAACTCAAGAAGCTAAGTCTCAAGTTGAAGTGACAGATGAGTCATCCAATGATTGGAGTAGACTCAAGTCACCTGGGAAAAAGACAGCAGCCAAGAGGAGTTAACTAAGATAAATCCGTTGCACAGAAGTCAAGAAATTTACTTAATATAGTAATACCTCCATGCTGCCAGGTCTTAAAGTGATCATCCCAGAAGCGTGCAAAAGGAATAAACCAATGGGAAGCACTGCACCTCGTGTCAGAACCTGAAAAACTACAAATTCATTTAATATGAGGAAGGGTCAACATCTTAAGATTGAGGACCAAGAAAAGACAAGCCAACGATTACAAGTGACTTTTGAAATCACCTATCTCTTCAACGGGCAAAATTTCAAAGGTTCACTAGAAAAGGCTGAGGAAATTCATTGAGAAAAGGTTACCTGAACCACGAACAAGCAAGCAATATTCAAGCTATTAACCTGAAATATTCTCAAGTATATTCAAGCAAATCCTCAAGCCTGAAACTCAAAGGAAATCGATCCAACACAAGCTGTGAAAGAAAGACAACTTCAAATCTATTGAAGAGGAAACTTTTGAAGAATCAAAAGGGGCCTACTTTCCAAGGAGGATTGTAGGAAGGTTCAAGGTCGAACCAGTATCAAGTTATTGGAGGGCTTCGTGATCAAATCCAAGAGCTTGAGAAAGTGAGCTGAAGTAGCAAGGCAGCTGCCCTGTGATGAACTGAGTCGGAAGAGAAGCCAACTGTGTGACCAAGGCTGTCTCTAGACTGTTGACCACTTTGTAAACCGATCTTTTACATAGTGTATTCCTCCAGGAGTTGGAGAAGAGAGGATTAGAAGAATTACCCCATCTTTGAACCTCTATAAAAATCAACTGTGTCATTTATTTTTCAGCACATTTACATTTCTGCATACTTACATTATATCTGTTGATAAACTTATATTTGCTATCCAACTGATTAATAACCAAGTGCTAAAATCAAGTGTTAAAACAAGTTTAAAACAATTCAAAGGGCGTTAAGTCTTCCGCTGATAAAACACTCATCCAAGTTAAAGTTTAGGTTAAACAACTGAGTTATTGTATCAATAGCTCTATCGAGTCTGTTGAGTGGCTAACTCTGACTGAATAACCAACTTAGTTGTCCCTCAAGGACACATCTATTTGCGTTAACTCTGTAATATTCTTAAAAGGACTAAAATCGAAAAGTTGGTAAGGTTTATTCAACTCCCCCTTCTAAACCTTACTCACACCCTTTGGGACCTACATGAAGCTTCAGGGGAAATCAAAGGCAAAAGATCTATCAAGAAGAATGGATTGGAAATCACAGACGTTGCTTATGTTGAAGGCCTCAATTTCAACTTGTTAAGCATCAGCCAACTCTCTGATAAAGGCTACAATGTTGGATTCAACATGGGAGTGTGCCAGATCAAAGATGCTGAATCAAATGAAATAGTGTTGCAAGGATCAAGACAGAAGAATATGTATGTGGTAGATTGGTCTACTACTACACCAAGCACTTGTCTGCTAGCAAAGAGCACAACCGAATCAAGTTGGCTGTGGCACAAGAAGCTGAGTCATCTAAATTTCAAGACAATCAACAAGCTTGCAAGAAGTCATCTTGTAGAAGGATTTCCAGATTCAGTGTACAAGAAAGAAAGTGTATGTGATGCATGCCAAATGGGAAAAGCAAATAAAATCTTCATTCAAGGATAAGCCAAATCCTTCTTCAACAAGGATATTACATCTGTTGCATATGGATTTATTTGGTCCAGTTGAACCAGCCAGTATAAGTGGAAAGAAATGCACCTTGGTAGTGGTAGATGACTACTCAAGATATACATGGACAATCTTCATGTGTAAAAATAAGGAAACTTTGCAAAAGTACCTCAGCTGATGAAAAGAGTTCAAAATTAAAATAGCCAAACCATTATAAAGATAAGATCTGACAGAGGAACTGAGTTTGTTAATGGGATAATAACTCAGTATTGTGTTGAAAATGGAATTGCTCATGAGTTATCAGCAGCAAGAACTCCACAGCAGAATGGAGTGGCTGAAAGAAGGAACATAACTCTCAAGGAAGCTGCAATGACCATGTTAGCTGAAGCTGGATTGCCCAAGAGATTTTGGGCTGAAGCCATCAACACAGCATGCTATACTCAAAATAGATGCATGATCAACAGGCAATTGACCAAGACTCCCTATGAGATTTGGACAGGGAGAAAGCCAAATGTTGGATACTTCAGAATATTTGGATGTAAATGTTTCATCCATAACAATGGCAAAGATAATATGAAGGCTTTTGATGCTAAAGTTGATGAAGATATCTTTTTAGGATATTCAGCTGAGAGCAAAGCCTATAGAGTGTTGAACAAGAGGACTATGGTCACAGAAGAGTCTATCCATGTGGTTTTTGATGAACCTAATGTAAATGGAGAAGACATTGAAGAGTTAGGCGATAGTTTTGAATCACCAACAATACGAAGAGTCCCTATGTTGAAGTCAAGTAAGCGGACAACCCAGGATGAAGATGAGATATTTGAATCTCAAAGACAATTTGGAAAGTCTGAATTTGAATGAAGATGAAAGAGCGGTTCAAGACAACTTAGCTGCGAGACGGCTGAATCCAGCAAACTTACTTCAACCTGATGTGAGACGGCTGAGAGACCATCCACCAGAGTTAGTTAATGGAGATGTTAGAGATGGCATAAGAACCAGATCCAGAGCACAACATGCATCTATGTTCACTTGTTTTATTTTCCAAATAGAGCCTAAAGATGTGTCTCAAGTATTGGATGACACACATTAGATTCAAGCCATGCAAGAAGAGCTGAATCAGTTTGAAAGAAACAAAATATGGGAATTGGTGCAGAGGCCAACCCATCAGAATGTAATCAACATAAAATGGGTTTTTAGAAACAAGATGAATGAGGAAGGGTCCGTTGTAAGAAACAAAGAAAGATTGGTAGCCAAACGGTATTGCCAAGAAGAGGGTATAGAATTTGATGAAACATTTGCTCCTGTTGCAAGATTGGAAGCAATAAGGATGTTTCTTGCTTATGATGCACATAAGAACTTCACTATGTATCAAATGGATGTGAAGAGTGCATTTCTGAATGGACTATTAGAGAAAGAAGTCTATGTCGAACAACCTCGAGGTTTTGAGCAGAAAACTATTAGAGATAAGGTATATAAGCTCAAGAAAGTATTATATGGATTGAAGCAAGCACCAAGAGCATGATATGATACATTGTCTCAATTCCTAACTGACAATGGATTCACCAAAGGCAAAGTTGATATAACACTCTTCAGAATTCAAGATGGAGAGAATATACTGTTTTTTCAAATATATGCAGATGACATTATTTTTGGATCCACAAATAAGGAGTTGTGTGAAAAGTTCTCAAACCTCATGCAAGGCAAATTTGAGATGAGCATGATGGGAGAGCTAACTTTCTTCCTAGGACTTCAAGTCAAGCAATTGAAGGATGGAACCTTCATAGGTCAAACAAAATATACCAGAGATTTGATGAAGAAATTTCGTATGGAAGAGACGTCTTCTGTGAAAATTTCAATGAACACATCAGTCAAGATGGACATGGATGTAGATGGCAAAGCTGTAGATCAAACCAGATATAGAGCTCTCATTGGATCATTACTCTATTTAACAGCCAGCAGGCCCTACATCACCTTTGCAGTAGGTGTATGTTTGATTTCAATCTGTACCAAAGGAGAGCCACATGACTGCAGCTAAGAGAATCCTGAGATATTTGAAGGGATGCCCGAAAGTTGGCTTATGGTATCCAAAGGAAGGTGGATTCAAGCTTATTGGTTACTCGGACTCGGACTATCTTTGGATGTAGAGTTGACGGGGAAGAGTGCCCAGTACATGTCAAATGCTTGGAAATAGATTGGTTTCTTGGTTCAGTAAGAAACAAAATAAAATTGCCACATCCACAGCTGAAGCAGAGTACATAGCTGCAGGCAATTGTTGTGCCCAAGTCTTATGGATGAGACAACAATAGAGAGACAATGAGATTGAAGAAAAAGAGATTCCAATTATGTGTGATAACACTAGTGCTATTGCAATCACTCAGAATCCTGTGTTGCATTCAAGAACAAAGCACATTGATGTCAGATATCATTTCATAAGAGATCATGTTGAAAAGAAAGACATCACCTTGGAATACATCTCAACTGATAAGCAGTTAGCTAACATATTCACAAAGCCTCTATGTGAATCAAGATTTGAAGAGATCAAGAATGAGTTAGGGTTAATTGAGCTGAGTTGAAACTCATAAGACACAACCAGCAGAGAAAGAAGATGAGAAAATCAAAGAAGAGCAAGTTTCACACTTCAGCCAAGTGAAACAACCTTATCTGGAAGTCAGCTGTATCAAGTTAGCTGACAGCTGAGTTACTTCATAAGAAGAGAGAAGCAGAGTTAAGTCACATTGGATAGAAGCTGAATCATTTATGAGCTAAGTGACAAAAACGCAGTCGTTTTAAATGCGCGAGAATGTTTTTAAGGATGATGTCAGCATAATAATGACGGTCATAGTAAAAGCTGCACAGTAAGACATATGATTGGATATAAATGCTGCTGCATTAAATGCGAGGAATTAAATGCGGTTTTAACATTTCAATCTTAGCCGTTGGTTTTGATCAAAAATTTCAAAATCCGAAATTTGTCCTTTCACGGCCTTATATATGGAAATTTGCATTTCTCTCACTACGTGAACTGTTTATCTTCAAAGCAAATGAAACAATTCTCTCTGAAACCCTAAGGACTCTCAAAGCAAGTTCTTCACTTTTCGTTCGGTAAAACTCTCTAAAATTGGCTCCAAAGTATGATTTTGTGAAACTCTTGAAGCAAATCCACACTGGCTCTTTAGTGGATTTCGATGGAATGGTAAAGCAGGGTGTTGATGAGACCCTGGTTCTGAAAATAGCGGAGATGTTGGAAAAGTCTGGTCTCAAGGCTTTTCTGACTATAGAGTATTCTCATACCTACCTTGAGGTGGTAGCTCAGTTCTACGTTAATGCAGAGGTGCAGGACGAAGAAATTAAATCTTTTGTCCTCGGAGGGCGTGAAGGAAATATACGAGGCAGATGTCGACTTGGATGCTGCATGGAAGAAAGTGGCCAAACCCGAGTGTGCTGCGTTTGCACAGCTGACAAGAAGTTGCTGAAGGATGACTATCACAAACTGATGGATGTCGTCTCAAAATGTGTCGACATGAAGTTTGGCAGCTTCAATCAGCTGTCCAAGACAAAGCTGATCGTCATGGCTGCGATCATACAAGGAAAGAAGGTTAACTGGGCTGAGTTTGTTTATAGCAGACTCTACCAGAATGTGATGAACAAGACCTTTAAGGAGGATGGGTCTTTTGGATGTTCACTTGGAGAGAGCTGATACCCCTCCCCCGAAGAAGAGAGCTGCCCCTGCAACTAAGACAAATAAAGCACCTACTCCCGTAGCACAGTCCAAAGCACCTGCCCCTGCAGCCGAGTCCCCTGCCCGAGCAGCCGAGACTCCTGCCCCTACAACAGAGACTGAGAAGGAATCTCAAATCCTTTCTCCAGTCGTTAAGAAGAAGAGGACTGCCAAGCCGAGGAAGGCAGCTCCCAACCACTAATGAATCTACTGAATCTGAGCTAGAAGTCCCTCTGGTTCGTCCAAGAAAGAGAAGGCTGGTCAGGCATTCTGACCTTGAGAAGATGGTCGAGTCTTCTACTCAGCTGGAAAAGGAATCCGAGACTGCTGATGATCAAGAAGTGCAGTCTCCCGAAGTTATTGACGAATCTACGAAGTCTGCTGATGATGATCAGCAGATATCAGTCGAAGACCCAGCTGTGAGGAAGACAACTGAGGAGAAAGAAGCAGCTAAGACAACTGAACCTGTAGTTGAAAAAGTTGTCTCCCCGCCCACATCTGATGTTGCTGCCTCTGAGGAAGAGCAAAGTCTTCTACCTCCCATTCCAGAAACCGGAGGTGAAGGTGAAGATGATGATGATGATGTAATCATGTATTCTCCACTTTACCCATATATTCAACGACACTTACGAGAATGGATAGCATGGAAGCTGGATCACTCAAGGGTGCAATTCACTCACCCTGAGTTTATAGAAGAAGAAGAAGAGTTGCTCCGATTCCTTGGTGTTGCAACTGTCAGATAGGCTCTCGACAAAGACAACTGCATGGATATCCTCTGCATCATAAAGGCGGATGAAAAGGATAAAGCTGAGGAGCGATCCCGAGCATTAGAAAAATAAAAAAAATGCGAATTTATAGGCTCTCCAGATCACACTCATACACATCTTGATGTGCTCTCAGAAAGTGATGAGGATCCCACTGTTGCAGCTGAGAAGTCAGATATGCAGCAGGCTATGAGGGAATCCAGAGCCATGCATGAACATCATCTGTTTGAAGGCCGAGGAGAGTCCTCACAATCTCTCCTGCAAATTGATCCTCTGGGAGTGCTACAACATATTACATCAGATATTGCTGCAACCATGTCCCCTGTACAATCAGAGGATGGATCAAAGGGGGTGGCGATGAAGCTGGGACGTTGGGCACCCAAGGTGAGCCAACCCCTGTAGAAGGTGTTCTCACACCTGCCCCGGCGGCTGAGCACTCAACGGATAAAGTCGCGTCTCTGGAGAAGAGTGACCACACAATCAATAACTCAGCTGGTGAGCCAGCTGAGGGGGAATCTCTCTCCACCATAGTAGGATTGGAGGTTGCTGTGGGAGACTCATCCTTGAAGCAAGGAGACGAAGTTGAAAAAGAAAGTGAACATCAGCAGAGTGACATTTGAGTCTGTTCCAGCTGAAGTGTCAACTGCTTTGAAGGCCATTGACGCTGTTATCACAGTCGAGGCACATGATGGTGATGCCCCGGGAGTTAACACTCTGGGCACATAAAGTGCAATCTAAGGAGTTGAGACTTCTATGGATGCCAATGTAGAAGACCCTAAAGACAATTGAGACTGTCGAAGGGAACACTGAAGGCCTCACAACAGTTGAGTCTACTGGGGGTATTGAAGGCCCAAGGGAGGTTGAGACTTCCCTGTGTAAGGGTCAAGATACACACAGAACATTCCTCCAATACACAGTGCTGATATAGAAAAGGAGATAAACGCTCTTCATGACTCCTAAGAAAACATAGATACATCATTTTTGGGATCAAAAGATGAAGCTGAGTCCACTCCTCTTACAAATCCTATGGACCCAACTGAGGATGTTCTCAAAACTAAGATCCAAATTAGTGAGAAAACGGCTCGCACAAAGTTCAACTTTGATGATGAGCCCACTCCACAAGTCTCATCATCATCCGATGACGCTGATGATATAACCGAGGAAGAGGTAATTCACTTAGAAAAGTCTACTGAGACTGAGGAAGCTATTAAGACAGCTGGGGCTCAGTCAGCTAGGCAACACATAAAAGCCCCAGTGGAGTCAGTCTCGCGAGGCTTCCACAAAGTGCGAAGATAACGACTCATTCAACTCTGTCACAGGCTCACAAAACAGATAACATTACCGATGAAGCTGCCACAACAGAGGCATCGAGAGCTGAATCCGCTCAACCACAACAAGGGATGGCAAAGAAGGACGAGACCCAGAGATTCCCTATGTGCGCGATTATGTCTTTCAATACATGTTTCCATTCACCCAGGACCTGCCTGCATCCGAGGAAGAGACAACTGCTGAACTAAGAAGATACACTGTAAGAGAAGATCCCATCATTCCCACCGATACAATTGTTACAACAGACTTTGATTTCGACACAGAGTGGCCAGCAGCTGAATCGGGCGAGACAGCTGGAATTCATGAAATCTTCAAGAAGCTCTGTGAGGATATTGAGAGGATTGGACGACACCATGCCTCACTGGATTACACCTGGACAATCGCGATGCCACTCTCACAGCAGACTTGAGAGGGATCGTGGTGCGAATTCGGGAATGGACCCAACCATAGACTGCAATGAGAATCAAGCAAGTACAATACTTCAAAGCCTTATATGGAAGAATGCTCGTATGGAGTGTGGATAACTCCATGATCAGGCAGAGGATGAAGGACTACATTGAAAGAATAACCCAGTCTCACAAAAATGATATAGAGCTGTTGCAACATTTTCATAAGAATGAAATCCTCAGACTCGAAAATGCAATGAATGACAAATTCAGCCTACTCATGGCTGAAATAAAGATAGTGAGAGCCGAGTCTAAGGAAATTCGATTGGAGATTCGAACCGCATCTGATGCAACAGACTCCAAGCATGATTCCACGATTAACAGACTAGACTTTCTCATTCGAAACATGTTCCCTAGGATCCCTCTCTCCTTTGATGATGCCAAAAAGAGGGAAGAGAATTCCCTAAAAGGATTGAAAGAAGAAAAACAGAAGAAAAACGCAGCTGAGAAGAAAGACGCAACTGTGAAGAAGGGTGAAGTAGCTAAGGGGGAAAGTTCAAAGGATCTGACCTTGATGTTAGCTGAAATCCCTCAGCAAGGTCATGTTACTGCCTCCATCCTGAACAAACTCCATGTGACCCTACCAATTGAGCACTCTGTTGTGCCAATGGCAGAGAAAAGGAAGATTATTGAAGCAGGATTTGAGGAGTTCTCTAAAAAGCATGATGCTCGCGTTCAGGAAGTATTGAAACAATATGGTTGTCTTCCAGTTGGAAAGGATCAGGATGTGATACCTGATGATGGATCCGAGCCTAGATTGGTTGAAGAGTTCAAAACACTCGAATCAGAAGGCTACTTCCAAGAAATGGCTCTGGCTCAAGCCTGGGATCTGTATTATGAGAAAGGTCTAGCACTATGTCAAAAAGTCGATGTTGCAATGATCACTCAGTGAAAGCGAGAAAACTCTAGTGCAGTACACTCCAAGAGGCGAAAGAGCTGAGTCAAAAAGAGGAAGAAGTGGTGGTGGAAGAGGTTTCCTACCTCGACCAAAATCCAAGGATGTAGAATATATAGATCCTGACAAGAAAGGCCTGATCTACTGGGCTGGATATGATCACCTAGCCAACCGAGAAGTGGCAAGGAAGAACGCTGAGGCAGTAAGAAGACAAGAAGAATAGAATGAAAGGCAAACACGAGAATGGCTCGCTAGGAAGCAAAGGGATGATGCTTCCAAACAGGCTTATGAAAAGAAGAAAAGGAGGGAAGAAGAAGAGAAGAAGAGAAAGAGAGATGATGACGACGAGGAGCACAAGAGAGCTAAAGAATAAAGATGAAGGAAGCAACGAAGACGTTGAAGTGTCGCTGCAAACCCCTTCATGTATTACTATTGTAATACACTCATGTGAGTCGTCTGTAATATACTTAGTGAATTTCCTATAGTTTTTCACTCTGTATGTATTCTTGTATCTTAGCTTAGATATGTATATTTCTCTGATAAGGAATGCTCTGATACCAAATGTAAACAGCTATGTAAAGGACAAGAATGCTATGATCAATAAAACGATCTATTTTAAGCATACATTCTTTGTTACTGCATTGTCTGTATGTATCTTTGCTGTTTATGTTTTGTTGAATGTTTTTAAGTTTTGGCATCATCAAAAAGGGGGAAATTGTAGGTCCCAAGGGGTGTAAGAGTAAGGTTTAGAAGGGGGGGTTGAATAAACCTTACCAAATTTTCGATTTAGTCCTTTTAAATCTGAGAGTTGATTCTACATTTGTGTCCTTGATGGACGTCGAATTAGTCACTCAAGAGAGTTAATCTCTCAAATGATTTCAAATTGAGCCGTTGATGGAGTAACTCATTTGTTGGCTATATTTTAACTCAATTTGTGGTTTTATTTTATTGGAAGACTTAACACCCTTAAGTTTGATTAAGTAAGAGTTTAGTGCTTGGTTTAGTACTTATAATTTATCAAGTGGATAGCAAATTTATCACAGATATAAGCGATTAAAATTGCAAGAATTAAAGTCTTTGAAATGTAAATGACACAATGAAATTTTTATAGAGGTTCGAAGATGGGGTAATTCTTCTACTCCTCTCTTCTCCAACTCCGGAGGAATCCACTAAGTAATGATCGAGTTTACAAAGTGGTGGTCCGTCACTAAAGTCTTGATCACAACAGTGGCCGACTTGATCCTTAAGGACTCGATCAGAGACGCCTTGATCACTCACTCGGTGGCTTGGCTTCTCGTGCGACTCGGCTTCTTCTTCACGGGCAGGCATTTGCTGCCTTGCTACTACTGACTCACTTGCTCAAGCTCTTTGGATTTGATCACGAAGCCTCCAAAAGCTTAAGACTTGGCTCAACCTTGAACCTTCCTACAATCCTTCCCGGAATGTAGACCCCTTGTAATCAATAGTTTCCTCTTCAACTAATTGAAGTTCTCTTTCCTTCACAGGTGAGTGTTGGATTGATGTACTTCGTAATGTGCAGCTTGAGGATTGAGAATGTTTCGGTTTTTACGATGTGCTTGTATATCTCACGTGTGTTTCATACATGTATCCCCTTTTTCTCAAACAAACTCCTCGGCCTTTTATAGTGAACTTTCAAAAATTTGCCCGTTGAAGAGATAGGCTTATTTTTGAAAGTCACTTGCGATCGTTGGCTTGTCTTGTTGCGATTCTTGGAATTGCCATTTCCTCGTATGAATTGTTCTTTCACCTTTTCAGAGTTCGACACGGTGTAGTGCTTCCCATTGGTTCATTCCTTTTGCACGCTTCGGGGGACCGAGCACTCCAAGAAAGGTGGTATGGAGATATTACTTGTTTAAGTAAATCTCTTGATTTCTCTGCAACGGTTCTTTTTGATTATCTCGACTTGATTGCTTTTCCTTGCTTTCCCCAGGTGACTTAGAGTCACTTCCAATCATGGATGACTCTTCTGTCACTTCAACTTGAGACTTGGCTTTTCTTGAGTTGACTTGACTGATGCTCCACTCAGTGCATCTCTCACCGCTTCTTGATAGAGTTCCGTCTACATTTCTTCTTTGCCATATTCATTGTTTCACGCAAGGTCTTCCTTCCAGTCTTTTGTCTTCTTGCATGTTATGGCGTGGCGACTTAACTCAGCTTGGCGGCTCTAATTGTTACAATACATTTTACAAGAATTGGGGTGCCAACTTTCTATTCTAAGTTTTACATGGCATTCATCAAAATCTAAACAATAAAATTCCTAACAGAAATTGTTAGGAAATTTATTAAGTAGATTTTGATGATACCATGTAAAACTTCAACTAGGAAGTTGGCACCCCATTTTCCTTGTAAATTGTATTGTAATAGATAGTGCTGGAAAAGTTGAGTCAAGTCAGCTATGCCAAGGAATACAAGAAGTCAACTACGGACTAGATTGAAGACTCTGCTGTGTGTCAGCTGAGTATGGCCAAGAAGGAAGTCAAAGACACGACTGAAGGAGTGTCAGCTGAGGAACAGCTGTAAGAAGTATCAGTCAAGTCATCTCAAGAAGCCAAGTCTCAAAGTTGAAGTGATAGTTGAGTCATCCAATGACTGGAAGCTGACTCAAGTCACCTGTGGTAAAGACAGCAGTCTAGTCAAGACAATGACTTAGATCCGTTGATTAAAGTCAAGAATATTACTCTATATAGTAATATGTCAAAGCTGTCAGGTCTAAAGTGTTAGTCCCAGAATTGTGCAAAAGAGATAAACCAATGGGAATCACTGCACTTTATGTCTGGCACCTGGGATGCTGCGAAGACATTTAATACGAGGAAATGTCAACATCAAGTACTGCAACAAGACAAGCCAATGAACAAAAGTGACATTTGAAATTAGCCTATCTCTTCAAGGGGCAAAATTTCAAATGTTCACTATAAAAGGCTGAGGATTACTCAGGGATTACTCAGAAGAGGTTACCTGAACCACGAACAAACAAGTATTATTCAAGCAATAACCTGCAATATTCTCAAGTACATTCAAGCAAATCCTCAAGCCTGAAACTCGAAGGAAATCGATCCAACACAAGTTGTGAAGGAAATACAACTTCAAATCTGTTGAAGAGGAAACTTTTGAAGAATCAAAAGGGGTCTACTTTCCAAGGAGGACTGTAGGAAGGTTCAAGTTCGAACCAGTATCAAGTTTGTTGGAGGGCTTCATGATCAAATCCAAGAACTTAAGAAGTAAGTTGAAGTAGCAAGACAACTGCCCTATGAAGAAGCTGAGTCGCAAGAGAAACCAGCTGTGTGATCAAGGCTGTCTCCAGACTATTCACCACTTTGTAAACTGATCTGTTACTTAGTGGATTCCTCTAGGAGTTGGAGAGAAGAGGATTAGAAGAATTACCCCATCTTCGAACCTCTATAAAAATATTTGTGTCATTTACTTTCAGCACATTTATATTCCTGCATATTTATTTCATATCTGCTGTTAAAATCATATTTGCTATCCAACTGTTTAATAACCAAGTGCTAAAAATCAAGTGTTAAAACAAGCTTAAATCTAATCAAAGGGTGTTAATTCTTTTGCTAATAAAACCAATCCAACCAAGTTAAGTTTAGGTTGAACAACCGAATTATTCTATCAACAGCTATATCGAGTCTGTTGAGTGGCTAACTTTGAATAACCAACTTAGCTGTCCCTTAAGGACATAACTGTTTGAGTCAACTCTGTTGTAATTTTAAAAGCACTAAAATCGAAAATTTGGTAAGGTTTATTCAACCCCTCCTTCTAAACCTTACTCACACCCCTTGGGACCTACAATATATAGAAGGATTAGAGTTCGTTCTTTTGTACATCAAAATTATACGTCAAAATATAATATGCATAATCTATGGTAGCTCAATTAATTCAACAAGTATGAGAATATAATTAACACACAATGCGAGAATAAGGAAAATACGAGTTCCATTACTAAACGAAGCTGAAGTCAAATTACAAACAACAGTCACTGAACTATGGTAACGCTATCCATTAAATTCTGGTCTATAACAGAATTTGAAATATAGAAAATGGCGGGAATAAAATGAGCTAATATAGTATGTGATGGTGTTGTGTGCATCGTCATCACTATCTCCCTTGATGTCGATCACCAGGTTCGGATCCTCTTGTTCTTCATCCGGATCCTGCAGAAAGTCCATCGGGTCCATTTTTGGATCCTCTTTTGGATCTTCCTCTGGATCTGCTTCTAGCTCCACTTCTGGTTCTGGGGACACTGCCGGACCAATGTTAATGGCCTCTAGAACCCTGTTTCAGAGCAACTAGGTCTGGTGTATGAAGTTTGCCTGGTTCAACAGTATATGTCCTTCCTGAGCCTCTACCTGCTGTTGTAGAGCCTCAATCTGGCCGTCCATCTGGGACATCATTTCGAGCACACCATCCAATCCTTCTCCGTTCTCGTGCGCCACTGTGTTAAGATGCTCGATATTGTGGAGGTGCTGAGCCACGAGGCCCTCACTTGGTTCAGCCCTCTCGCATAGTTGGGCATTAGCGTGAGTCAGACGTTGGTGTTTCTTGTTCGTTTGGTAATTCTCCTCGCGCATCATGTTTATTAAGATCTTGTCGAGAATGGGGTGGCGGGCAGTTTTTAGCTCATAACTCCGCCACAACCTCGCCACTTGGCGGGCGGGCTGGCCCCTCAGGCGAAGAACCCTCAACCCAAACCCAACCCACCTTGGACAATGGTTTGGGAGGGCCGACCCATCAATATATATATATATATATATATTAGTTTAAGGAAATATTGTCATGAATTATCATGCCATTACAATTTACAAACCTCAATTTGGCAGCTAATTGACAACTCACTTGGTTAATCAACTCAAGCAAAAAGGGGAAAAAAACCATGAATAACATTAATCTGCAACAAACAGAAAAACTGGTAACTCTAAGAAGGTATAATTCATGTTTCTGTACAAATATATAAATAATTTATTTATGTATAACAAAGAACTAAATACAATAACTAATAACTCAAAAAAAATAAAAAATTGAACAAGAACTAAATACAATTATACAAGGACTCAACAGTCCCCAAGCATTTTTTCTTGAGTAAACAAAAAACACTAGAACTCAAAAAATCTCATTGCAAGTCTAAATGAAATAGAATCATACCTGACACATGTTTGACAACATAATTATTAATTCTACACAAACTTTGAACAACTTTAATTCAATCTTCTGATTGCACCAAGTAGTAAAAATATTCCAAAGCAAAAACAATTACAATATAACTATTTACTTGTCCTCCTGGCTATGCAACAGTCTACAAGCATTAATTTCATTTCTAGTAACATTCCAAAACTAAATATACAACCATAGCCTCCATTTACACCATTGAAAGTGGCAACTAATTCACAAAAATCAATTTCATAGCACCATAATTTAAATAATAACATCTACTCATCAAGTTCATTAAAAAAAACCTGCAAGTTCAGAAAAGTTCAATAAAGCCTAAAAATACTAAAAATACTAAATATAAGGTTTTTATGAAAGTTAAAGTTCATCAAAGATCAACTATTACATCATTCAAATCATCATTTTCTTCTCTGTCTCCGTCATTATCATCTTCTTCAATATTTGCACCCTCAATTGAGAAAGTTGCTTTCATACTTGCACTTTATTCGTCATCTACATATAATACATACAAAAGATAGTTAGAATTAAATCACAACTAAGCGAAAGAACATAATATATATTTTCTAAACTAACTTACCACATCAAAACCATGTAACCAATTACGAGTGCAAATAAGAGCTTGCACTTTTTCAGCTAGGGTGCAACTTCTATATTTAGTGAGCACACGAGCACCAATAGAAAATACCGACTCTGATGCAACGGTAGTAATGGGGATAGACAAAACATCACATGCCATCAAGAAAGAGTGGGGTATCGATGTTGATGATTCTTCCAATAATCCAACATATCCAAATCCTCATAATATGAAAACTCAAGCTTCGACTCCTCCAAATAGAGATCTAATTGATATTTTCCAGCACTTGAAATAGTTTGACTCTCATATGCCTTCATTTCCTATATTTGCCAAAGTATATATCATCACAAGATTACATACATCGAAGATTCTTTTGCCTTTGCTTTTACTTCCTCCACTTAGAATTGAAGAAAGCAACACAGACGAAGACGACTGGGGTTGTGAGGAATTTGGATTGGTAGCATTATCATAACACTCATAAAGCTTATACATCTTTGTCTTCGCAAGTGCCATTTTTTCTTGACATATAATAGAATCACTCTCAACCTTTGAATAAAAGTATTCAAGCATTGAAAGTTTTATTTGTGGGTCAAGAATAGTTCCAAATGCAAGCACTATGCTATATGGACTCCAATATTTGTCAAATTTTCCTTTCATTCTTCTACACATGTCGCTTATCAACGCATCTTCATTGGACATATTTTCTTGCAACATAACCTCAATCTTCCAAACTTGCATAAAGTACAAGTATGATGTAAGATAGGAGGAACCAGAGATCATGTTAGTAGTATCATAAAATGGCTCAAGAAACTCACATATTTTCTCACCTCTTTTCCATTCTTCATGTGAAGGACAAAATTTGTAATTTCTATCATTCAATTGAAGAGAAGCAAAGGTCTTTTTGTATTTAACGACACTATCCAACATCAAGTATGTTGAGTTCCAATGGGTAGACACATCCAATCTTAATCCAACATTAGTATCAATGTTTCCAACTGCTGCCACACATTCCTCGAAAATTTTCATCCTACTCTCAGAACCTTTCACATATTTCACAGATTCTCTAATTTTCTGCAAACCTGAATTAACCTCTTTCAAACCTTCTTGGACAATGATATTTAGTATATGAGCAGAACAGGGAATGTGAAAAAACTCACCACCACATAATAAGCTATCATGCAAAGAAAGTTATTCTTTCAAAGTATATTGCATGCAGTTATTGCTAGATGCATTGTCCAATGTCAAAGAGAAAACCTTTTTTTTTCCAATCCCCTAATTTTGCAGCCAGTTCAACTCCGGAGTGTGGAGGAGGAATATGAGCAAAACAAAGTATCTTACTATTCAATTTCCAATTCTCATCAACAAAGTGGTCAGTCAAACAAATATATCTCTCACTAGTGCATGCAGTCCATACATCAGAAGTTAAGCAAATTCTATTTTTGATATTAGTCAAAACTTGCTTTAGCTTCTGTTTCTCCTTCAAGTACATTTTATTAATGTCAGAAACAAGAGTGTTTCTAGAGATACAAGGAACATCAGGACTTATATACTTCACCCATTTCCTAAAGCCCTTATATTCAACAAATGAAAATGGCATATCATGTTGAATAATTGTAGCAGTACACAACTCACGTGCAATCTTTGGGTTTATTTTCTTAGACCTGATCTTACCTTCATGATCAACAAGCATTTGTCCTACATCATGAGACTGTAATGTTTTACAAGACTCCATGTGACGTCTCAATGTAGAAGTTCCATATTTTTTGCCCTCACACTTATAAACTTTTTTATATCCCTTGCATTCATCTCTTTGTGCACCATGTTCACCAACCCCTTCCTTTGTAAAATAAAGCCAAATATCAGAAAATTGTTTAGGCTTACCTGACCCTATATCGATCTTAGTATTCTCCAATACATCATCCTCATCTAAGGTAATAGTCTGGTGCAAAGAAGCAGGGTCCATGACATTTTTCAATACTCTGCAACTTGAAAAAAAAAAATCAGATTAGGAAAGATGATACATAAAATAACATTAGCCATTTACAATAATTGAAATACCAAATTTGAAAAAATTCAATGGAGATAAGTAATGGATATCAATTGTGTGTTCAACTTTTCCACACAGTGAGTAGATCAGTAAGTTTCTAGATTCAAAATTATGTCTAGCAAGTAGCAACAACATTCAAGAATATTAAAATATAAGCTTAATAAATGTTAGGCTGAGAATTATAATCTTTGTGCATGCCCCGAGATTATGTCCTTCCTATATTTTGTGACCTTGTTAATAACAACTCCAACAATTACGTCAAAGGCGCCAATAACAATACCAACCCCAATATCTTATTTTGATCTTTTGTTCGTAGTTATCTTTAGGAAAAATTCAACTTTTGAATTGTAATAAAAAGCATCACCTACTTGCAAAAACTGAAAAACATTTAAGAGAAAGGGAAAAAGAAACACATTCAGGCTTCAGTGGCTTTGGAAGAGCGACTGGTTGCGTCGGCCGTTGGTGGTGCAAAGTAAAGAAAAAATATAGGTTTTTTATTTTTTGAAATGCTTTGTTACGACTCTTATGAGCATTGGGGGTTTGGGACTCTTAAGAGTTTGCAACAGGCTAATACTTAAGATTTGAAATTTTGATTTTGTTTTTAAAACTTTGGCGGGCCAACCCGTCACAACCCACTTCCCATTTTGGTTGGTCCGTTTAGGCCCGCCTCCGGGAAGGCCATTGAAACCTCAACCCAAATCACTACCTTCTTAGGAGCAATGCGGGCCATCCCGACGGGCCAAGCCCATTTTGACAGCTCTAATGTTCATCTCTTCCTGCAACCTTTTAATTTCGTCATCGTGGTTTTTAATTGTCATTTTGTGCCCCGCGATCTTACAGTGAAGGTCTGTCGTAGAGACATGTCGTTCGTATAGCACACTTTCAAATGACTAAGCGTGCTCTCGCGATTGGTTGAGTCGGGTGGTAGCGCGGGAGTATTTTCTCTCCCAGTATTCGGCCGCGTCGGCATGGTAATCCCTATCGGCACGTAGCTCCTCGTACATCGTCAACGGAACAGTCTCGAGCTCCATACCTGAACAAGCACAAGTATGATATCAAAATAGGCATATAATGACTAAGGAAGGAAAATCAAGCGCTATAAGATATAACTACATCAAGAAATTGGCTAAGTATCCCATAAATAATTAAGGGGTTCTATAATTCCCAATCATTTAAATTCTTATCTTAGTGGTAACACCCAATACAGGCAAAGGGTCCTATCCTGGGTTAGCTTAGTTTAAGTTCCTTCTTACTAGCCGAGCTCTGATACCACAATCTGTCATGCTCCAACCCGGAGCTGTGACATAGTCAAACGAACTTATGTCTGTTTACTTAAGCCGGTCGGGAAATAAATAAATCATTAATTCATAAAAGTAAATCAAATATAACAGAAAAATCCCAAATCATACAGAATGTCAGAGTAGTCTAAGTCTGAAATGTCGCAGCAGGAATAACAAAGTACAACATTGTTCATAACGTTTCTACGGGTCCTACGCCCGTCTATTACAAATTTCTCAATTGTTCATTCATCAAAATAACATAATAAGATTCAGTTGACTCAAGGTCCAATAAGATGTAGGGCTAGTCGGTAGCATCAAAGTCTTCGCCTTCTTCTTCTTTCGACATGGTCTAATCCTCTGGTTGGGAAAAATAGGCGGGGGTGAGATAAAAATCCTCAGCGGGTGTGGTGAGTGTGTGCGCAAGTGGGGCTTATATTTTATACAGTAAAATCGTTTCATCATTTTGATGCAAGAAACATGCATTGGCATTCTCATATACTTAATAATTTTATTAGTATTATTTAACAGTCACTCCATCAATTCAGATCAGTTGGTTGCGCACGTAAGTGTGATGCCAATTCAGTCAGTCTGTCAATTTATATCAGTTGGTTGCGCATGAAAGTGTGACGCCAACCCAGACCACCGTATACGGCAGAGAAGTGTTGATCAAACATCATTTACCCAAACAGTACACCTTACCCCTCCTGTCGATAAGGTTGAAGCCGCTATCCCAGTTAGCACGACGTCTCCACAGTGGAGGTTGGGAGTCGGACGATGGAGGCCGGCATGAGACTATAGCCAAGCTACCCATCCCATACGCGACTTATCCATTCGACAAATCTATCAATTCATATCAGGTGGTTGCGCACAAAAAGCGTGACTCCAACCCAGTCAGTCAGTCAGTAGGACCGGTGTGTTCATAGACTCGCCGCGTCCGATATTCAGTCAGTCAGTCATTGACACGGTATAAATACCGGAGGGGTAATCTAGCCGATTCTATTCATTGATTCAGTGTATTATGCTGAAGTTCTTAATAAGGTTCGGATTATACGGGCGAGGTAGTCGTCTTATTATCAGGACAATTAGTTGGTTAGAAAATCCCGAATAAATTCGGATAATAATTTAAAAAAAATGAAAATTTTAATTAAATAAAATATTTTAATGTTTTATAAATAAACTGAATTTTAGAAAATAAAATAATTTCCTATGACCTTGGTAAATTTTTATTTTAAAATAAAATATTTTAATTAAAGAGGAAAATTTATGCCGGGTTTTAAAAATTCCATAAGTTGTGATCCCGGACTCGGAAAAAGGCAAGGTCAGTACGTAATTTTTTAAATATTCTAAGAAATAATATTTTCTAGGTCTCGGGGTCAAAGTTTCAAAAATTGCAAGTCAGTCCCAGATTTCTCCCAATTTATTGTTTTGACCTGATACTTTTAAAAATGGATATCTCTTAAACCAAAAATGGTTTTAACGAGATTCCAAGTCTAATAACTTCTTTGGGGCAATAATTATGTGGGGTTAAAAATAGTTTTGAAAAATTCCCAGGTTTAGTACCGATTTTCTGAAAAATTCCATTTTAATCCTAAAGGCAATTTCACCGATTAGGGCTCGTTTGAAGCCCGTTTTTCGTGAAATTTGGACTAAAGGTCCAGATTATTAATTAAAATAATTTCATAAATTGTTGGGACAATAACTGTCCAAATTTTCGAAATTTACAGTTTAGCCCCTTAAGGTTTGGAAAATTACATTTTAGTGTCTAAAATTTCGTATTTTCGCATTTGCTTGACCCCGAGGATCCCAATTATTATTTTTTATTTTTAAAATAGTATTCCAGTAATTTAGTCCAAATTTTCGGATTTTGCTATGGAATTTCACAGTTTTTAGTTTTATCCTTTTTGGCTCTATATTTTGCCGTATTTGCAAAAGTGGCCCAAACTTGATTTTTTATCACTA
This sequence comes from Rehmannia glutinosa, assembly GCA_016081115.2. Taxonomy (NCBI): domain Eukaryota; kingdom Viridiplantae; phylum Streptophyta; class Magnoliopsida; order Lamiales; family Orobanchaceae; genus Rehmannia; species Rehmannia glutinosa. The sequence goes on along the minus strand of CM071934.1, from coordinate 44,375,165 downwards.
GTTCTCAAATCCAGAATAAAATTATATCATAATAAATTATATTTTTCATATTCTCAGCAAAACTTGAAAGTATATATACAAGGAAGCATAAATGCACATAAAAGCTATTTTCCAACAAAAGAAAAGCACTTTTATCACTTCCTCAAAAAACAAAAAAAAAAACACTTTTATTACCATTCCAAAACACACATAATATTTTTCGAATTTTCCAGAAATAAAAAAGGACTGAGAATTTCCAGAAAATATAGCCTCATATATTCATGCCACTTTATATATAAAAGAGGACATATGTGCATATAAAAGCTAATTTCTAGCAAAAAAAGCACTTTTATGACAATTTCATCATACACATACAATTTTCAATTTTTTTTTTCAGAAATAAAGGAGACCAAAATTTCCAGAAATTAAAAAAAAAAATACAACACATATCTCATGCTATTTATGCAAAAATTATGGGAAATTTGAAAAGTTTTACCCACTTCTTCTTTGTGCTTATTAAAGGTTGCTTCTAGCTTTTATAAGTCTCCTCAAGACTCTTAGAACAACCTCTATGTGGCGATTTAGGGTGTCAAAAGTTGAAGAAAAATGGACAAATAAAAAAAGGAATAACAAAAGTATTTTTGGGACAAGCTTACCTTAACCTTAGTACTTCAAAATCTTCAACTTTAAGTCTATGAGTCCTCCCAAAATCAGCCCCTCTTCTTCAATCCTACAAGTCAAAATTTCTTTAAGCTAAAGTAGTTGTACTAAGCTTGATTTTGAGAATGAGTGGTTGGAGAATTTCTTACCTTAGGACTCCAAATTTTCGAAATTTAGGTGTAGAGAAGGAGATGGGTTGTGTTTTTGGAGAGAGTTTCGTGCGTAAGGAAAATGACAAGCTATCCCCTCTTCTTTCCTTCATATGCCCCCAAAGTGCATAACCATCATTTTTTTTTTCTTGAGCATGCAAAAATGAGGGCTCAAGTCTTGGGCAATGGAAGGGTGCATGGGGGTTGGGGTTGGCTTGTCTTGGGTTTGGGACAGGTTAGCATGCTAGGAAAAGGACAAAAGTAAGAGGACGAATTTGCTACTTCCCAAGCCCTTAATGACCGTCCCATACAATGCTGCCAATCCCAATTTTTTTTTGTATTTTTGTGATATATTATTCTTTTTATCACAAAAAATCCCTCTTATCAAAGTCTTATAGTCCATCCTTCTTATATAAGTCAATTATCTTTTTTCCATCCTTCCTATATAAGTTAATAATCTTTTTTACATATCTAGTGATAAGTCACCTATTCTTATAGTTAGTTAATTAAATCATATAACATAATTGATTTAATAATATATCATTAGGGATAGTTAGAATTAGCAATTAGTGAGTTATGGAAGTAAAATAAGATTAATATAGATACTAAGAATAAAAGAAATTAAATTCAGGCTCAAGAGCGGATTTTCTGGTCTATTGGCAGTGGCAACCGGGTCAGTTTCTCGGATGATATTTGGTTTGGGCATAGGCCACTTGCGGATCATTGTTTGGATCGGTCGTTGGGACATATGACAGTGGATTAGTTCATTCGTGATGGTGTGTGGGATCGGGATAGATTGTATCAGGTCTTGGTCTCTAGATGTGGGCTTTCTGCGAGTCTCATTGAGGATATATTCGGGGTTTCGATTCTACTGGGGTCAGAGAATATCATGCGGTGGATGCTTACCTCTCATGGTGGGTTTTCGATGTTTTCTGCTTGGGATTCTATTCGAGGAAGAAATCCTCAGAACCTTCTGTCTGGTGTCATTTGGAACGATGCTCTCATTCCTACTATTTCTATTTTCCTTTGGCGTCTCCTTCGTAATCGTCTCCCTGTGGATAAAGCTTCAGGCACGTGGCACTTCCCTTGCTTCACGTTGTTGTTGTTGCTTGCATAATACACATTCTTCTCCTCATGTTGAATCTATCCCTCACCTCTTTTTGATGAATGATATTGTTCAATCCGTGTGGAATCACTTTGTTCCTTGGTTTGACACTACACTTCCACACACCACTGATATGATGTTGTTCCTCACATTTTGGAGGAATCGTACACACAGATCACACACGGGGCAATTGAGTTTCCAGGTTCCTTGCTTGATTTTATGGTTTGTCTGGATGGAACGGAATAGTGTCAAGCATCGACACCTTCCTTTATTGGCATCTCACATTATTTGGCAGGTGGAGCGGTCTCTCTGGATTCTTGTTTCAGGTCGGCATTTGAGCCCCTCAGATTGGTCTGGATGCTTTCCTACAGTGAGTTTTTTGCAGGGGAGTGATCCACCACATGTTCCACGCAGGCCGAGGATGGTGGTGGGGGATTGATACGAGATCATTCGGGCAGACTCATTTTGGCGTTTCATAGTTCATTCCAGGCGGTGTCTAGCTTTCATGCCGAGCTACTAGCACTGGAGATGGGACTGCAGCATGCCCGACAGTTTTCATTGCAGATTTGAATCGAGTTAGACGCAGCGGCGGTGGTCACCACGATCACATCTAGTTGCCTTGGCTCTTGGCAGGTTCAACATACACTGATTCGCATTCGGAACATGCTGAGGGACCTTCAGTATTCGATTTTCCACATACACAGAGAGGGGAATCGACCAGCAGATCATCTAGCGGAGTTGGGAGCTGCTGCCTTTGGCAGTCATATTGTTTATGAGGGCACGACTTCTCACCACCTTCTAGCGCTCATTCGGATGGACCAGCTGGGATATCCGAGCTTTAGATTTTGATTGCGCATTAGTTCTCCTGGTATTTTTTAGATATCTCATTATGATAGTTTGTATAGATGTCGTAGTGATAGGTTTCTTGCTTTTTGATTTTCTCCCCCCGTGACGGGACATGACATTGTATGATACTTTGATTATTTGATCTACATGTAGGGGATCACGCCTCAATCCCCACCCCGGGTGTTATTTTGCTTAAAAAAAAGAAGAAATTAAACGATATTTTATTAATATCAAATTGTGAAACTTAGTAACATGATACAATATCCGGACCATTACAATTTGACCAACCAAAAACCCAAGGCCTCACAAACACATACACACACACACACACATCTACATGGGTGTGTGTTAATCCAATGGTATAATAGCTACCCAAGTGGGTAGCATCGACTTACCCTGGAAAAACCCTCTTTATAAAGGTAAGAATTCAACCTCATCTTGTGTGTTGGTATTTGGTCCAGCATCCTGCCTGCAATGGGCTTTAAAAGAGGCGTGAGGCGCGGTCCGCGATTCGAACTCATGAGCGCTGGATTGCATAGTTAAAGGATAGCTTAAAGGATATAATTTGGACTACCTATACCAACAGATGCATCTTCTTTTCTGGTGCTCATTACATAGAAACTCTGAGGTTAAGCGTGCTTGGCCTGGAGTAGACATGTGATGGGTGACCCCCGTAAAGTTTTCCGAGTGCGCGTGAGTGAGGACAAAGCGCTATAAAAGACTCGTGTTGGTTTGTGGGGACGATCGTCAACTGAGTAGCGCGGAGGTCCAACAAGCGGTATCGTGAGCAGGTCACGAGTTTGAATTCCCTTGGAAGACGCTGCAGTGGAGGTTGCCAGGAGTGGAACGAGATCTTTGGCGCAATGAGGTAAACGGACCAAAATCTGAAGGGTAGATTGCCGGTGGGCTTTTTAACTCGGTAAAAATGGACTAGAATCAAGGTGTAGGTTCCGGGTGGACCAGAATCGGGCGGTAGGTTGTCATGTGTGGTCATAATCGAGGCAAACAGATCGAATCGAAGGTGTAGGTTCTTTGGTTGACCAGAATCAAGGGTAGGTTGTCAAGTGGCGTAATCGAGGTAAACGGACTAGAATCAAGGTGTAGGTTGCGGGTGGCCGAATCGAGAGGTCGGGCGTAGCGCGATGCTTGAACTGAAGAAGTTGGCATTAGAACTAAGGAAGTTTGGCGGACAACGGAGGTTGCCAAGCACTGGAGGTGAGATGCTGGCAGGTGCTGGGAGGGGGATTGTTGGGATTTGGTCCAGCATCCTGCCTGCAATGGGCTTTAAAAGAGGCGCGAGGCGTGGCCCGCGATTCGAACTCGTGAGCGCTGGATTGCATAGTTAAAGGATAGCTTAAAGGATATGATTTGGACTACCTATACCAACAGATGCATTTTGTTATCTGGTGCTCATTACATAGAAACTATGAGGTTAATCGTGTTTGGCCTGGAGTAGACATGGGATGGGGACCCCCTGGAAAATTTTCCAGGGTGTGCGTGAGTGAGGACAAAGCGCGCTAGAAAAGACTCGTGTTGGTTTGTGGGGACAGTCGTCAATCCGAGTAGCGCTGGAGGTCCAACATTGTGGATAAACATCATTTTTCCATCCAATTAGATATATTTGGTGTATTTATCATCTATTCTTTAATATAAAATATTACCAATTATGACCCTAATAAAGTTCATACTGAATTTGAGCCCATCTCTAATATTGAAGCCCAAATTATATTGATCCAATTTAATATGGCAAATCTAGGCCGTATCATATAGATAAAGCACCTCAATTTTATTAGCAAAATTGTCATAGAAAAAATTGAAACTGAGCCCAAGAATCTATATCGTGGTCATGCAATTTCTTACCAATTAAGTGTTTCCTTTTCTTTATATTGTGTATATATGTTAAATAGATATACAAGAAGTTATGAGCTATATATTGATGGCCCAACATATTCAAACGACCAAAACGATAAATAATGTATCCAACAATTAATTAGTGTGGAAGATAAAATATATTCGATGGTATATCGAGTATAATATCCTCCTTTCATCTGTATATAAAAGTGATGTAGCCAGAAGCGTAACGAGAATAAAGATTGCACACAAAGTAATCTTAAATACGTAAAGAATATAAATAAGTTTTGGAAAAAGAGAAGTCTCAAAATTTAAAATATTCAACCACCCTAAAAATAATAAAATAGCAAGTATTTATATGATTGAAAATCCTACCCAAATAAAACTCCTAATTTGACTGCTAAACTTAAAAGATAAACTAAAATAGAATACTAAGCATTCAAATTACTATCTGAAATATAAGATATTTTAAAATCCTAAAATATAACAAACTAATATTATCTCCATCATTCTCTCCGTGGTCGAGACGATTCGTCCTCGAATTGGAAGGGAGATTCTAGAAATATTATCAAACCATGGAGGGGCACGAGAAGGACAAGGCGAGAAAATAAGATACAACTTATATTGCGATATTCCTTGACACGTTGAACTAATGGAATAATTGAGCTTAGGATCAAGATTGCTCTGAGTTAAATAAGGAATTGGGTGTTGCAACATCAATTCATTATCAACATAGTGGAAAAGATCATGGAGAACAAAGTATCTTTTTTCTTGAGGAGCAAGAAAAAAGCTTTCTACGAATTTCTTTCTCCCATTGAAATCCTTTACATGCACAAAGTCTAAAACCATCATAACTCCACCATTCCAAGATTCTAAAGAATGTGCGGTCTTAATTTTTATCCCCGTAAAATTGAGTGTCATCACAAGATCTGGTTGGGTCTGTAGTACTTGATAGTACTTCCCCATAACGTGTGTCCCCACATCACTTTCTTTGTCGAAAATTAATGATCTGTCATAATCGTTCTTGTCAATTTATTGCGGTTTGTCGTAGTCAATTGTCGAGATTGCGTCGTCACCTTCCCTATCAAAGATTGATGGCCCATCATAACCACCAATCTCCTCGTCAAAGTTTGGAAGTTCTTCATAGCCACCCTCCATTATAGTATCATCGCTTTCTTTATCAAAACCTGGTGGTCCATTATAGCCACCATCGTCAGCTTCTCTAGAGAATAAAACATCCATGTCCATTGAATAGGTTTCCAATGGGGTGAACTGGATAGGTACAATATCGTAGGCAAACTCACAACTACCAACATTGATTTTTAATAAGTCTCTTGATTTCTTGATATTGGATGCGTACAATGTTCACTTATTTTCCCAGCAAGTCGATCTGCTGACGAATCTGAGCAGTGTCATTGCTTGTAGCTTCAAAACCGAAGTGATGTCGAGATAGAATATTAAGGATCATGGCCAGTCTCTGGATTCCCACTGATGCAAGCAGAAGCGTAACGAGAACAAAGATCACACACAAAGTAATCTTAAATACGTAAAGAATGTAAATAAGCTTTGGAAAGAGAAAAATCTCAAAATTTAATAATATTCAACCACCCTAAAAATAATAAAATAGCAAGTATTTATAGGATTAAAATCCGACCACAATAAAACTCCTAACTTGATTGGGAAGCTTAAAAAATAAACTAAAATAGAAAACTAAACATACAAATCACTATCTAAAATATAAGATATTCTAAAATCCTAAAATATAACAAACTAGATATTATCTCCATAAAAAAGTCACATACTCTTATAGGTATTTGTTGATGATTAGTGGATCTTTACATTGGGGCTTGCTTGGTTTTGTTGCTAGGATTGGACAAATTATTTGGATTGGATAGGATTATACTGCTCATTGATTATATAATTTGAATTAATATTATGTCTGAGATATATGATCCAAATGTTAAATTTTGATACCGGGATTTGTTTGGAAACAATGATTGGGTAGGATTAGAATTAAAATGACTAATTAAAGACCCTGCATCTTTTTGTGCTTTTCTAAAACTAAAAGGCCTTTTTAAACTTTGAACTGAGGGGCAAATTGAATAACTCAAGTCCTGGAAATCATAGTATTACACAATCCGAGGGGGATTGCTAGGATTTATCATCACAAACATATCTGATTAATTCTTGGGCCTAGAGTCCAATCAAGGACCATAATCCTAAACCTCAATGCGGGTATCAGATGATAAAAAGGCTTGTCCTGGGTAGTCCTCTTCCCAAACGAGCCGTAGATGTATATCACAACTTGAATTGAAAAATAGCATATCATTAATTTGCTTATGAGGGTTTTCTCTATTTTTAGCTGATATTTAGGACCCTCAATTGACTAGACAATTAGAGGATTCTAGTAAGAAAATCTTACAATTTTTTTATATAGACTGATGCTGCTTTTTTAGGGCAGATCATTCCAAGTTAAGATCTCTGATATAGTTCAAATCTTCTTTTCCTAAAGTTGGAAATCTTCAGTATTGGGAACTTGCCTGCAACACCATCAAAAGTTAGGCGGTCCTAGGGTTGTCCCAGGGAGGTCCCTCCGACGCTCAAGTTAGCACTATGAACCAGAGAGAATAATAGATAGTAAATGAATACTGAATATGAATTAAGTGTGATTGTGAGAGATTAACTTACAAATGAAGCGTAGAGACCTTTATATACCTGGGCCTATAGGCCGTGTAGGAGAAAATGGCTCATGAGACGAATCCAGACCCAGTGGATGGGTTATTCCATCTGTAGCCCACTAATTAATAGGCAATTAATAAGATTAAATAAATATTAAAAATTGAATTATAATAATAATAAAAGGATATTTTTGAAAGACAACATATTTCTTGTGAGTGAGTGGTGTTCGTGGGACTTGAGAGTTGAAAATAATGTTTATAGAGAGTTGGAGTGAGGAGTAGAATGAACCAAGTAGTGAGGGAGGAGAGCCTGGGAGTTCGGGGATGACGCCTGGGAGGGCCTCTCTGCCATGGGGAAGGGCGCTCTTCAAGCGCCCTCTAGGGCGGGGAGGGCACGCTCCCGGGGGGCAACCTGAGCTCCCCGTCCATTCTTCCTTGTGCATTTCTCCATCTTCTCCGGAGTTCTAATGTATTATGTGTCGGGTTTTAGATCCCAACCTTTCGTCACTCCCACTCAGGGGCTGGGGCTCACCGGCCAGTCAGTTTCTAGTTCTGTCATTCCATTTCCACTTTTGTCCATGGGCTTTGATATTCCCCTTCTAGCTCCAAAGTTATGTCTTGTTGGTGAGGGAATCATCAAGCTTCCGTTGGGTTCGAGCCCGAGCAAGGAGGCTAGCAAAGAGGAGTCTGAGAGGGAGAGTTCAGAAGAGGCCCCTCAGCGTAAGTGTCAGCACAGGCTTCCACTTGAGTGTCGATCTATCATCGTGGGAGAGAGTTAGCGGAGACGAAGAGCCTCAAGGAAGGTGCACATCAGCACAAGGGCAAGATATCTGACTTGCCCAAGAAGTATGATTCCTTGTCCATAGGAACTTATTTGCATTGTGTGTGGAGATGGATATTTCCCTTTGGGAGGAAACCTTAATTTTTCGGAATGTCCGGAGATAGTTTTATCTGACTTATGTTTATGAGGATCCCTTATGAGGAGACCCCTCCCCTCCAGAAGAACTAGAGGAGGAAATTTATTAGGACATCCTTGTGAGGATACCCATCCCCTTCGGAGCGCCGAATGAGGGAAATAAGATCCTTTATGAGGGGACTTTTCCCCCAGGAGCATCAGAGGAGGGAATTTATTAAGACCTCCTTGTGAGAAGACTTATCCCCTCCAGGAGAATCCCGTGTGAGGGGACCTCTCCCTTATAGGAGCGCTGGAGGAGGATTAAGTTTCTTATTAGATCGTGAGGATCCCCAGAAGAGGGTTAAGTTTTTGATTAAATTGTAAGGATCCCCGTGAGGAGTCCTTTTCCCTCCGGGAGCGCCACATGAGGGTAAGTTTACGAGGATCCCATTGTGAGAGAGCCCATCCCCTCTGGGAGCACCGGAGGAGAAACTTTACAAGAACCGCATCGTAATGGAGCCCCTCACCTCTAGGAGCGACGAAGAAGGAAAAGTTTATGAGGACCCCCTTGTGAGGGAGCCCCTCCCCCCTGGGAGCACTGAAGGAGGGAAAATTTATGAGGACCTCCCGTGAGGGAGCCCCTCCCCTCCGAGAGCGCCGAATGAGGTTTATCTATGAGGACCCCTCCCTACGTGAGGGAGCCTCTCTCCTCTAGGAGCATCGGAGGAGGAAAAATTTGTGAGGACCGCCCGTGAGGGGGCCCTTCCCATCGGGATCACTGGAAGGGTTTATTTACGAGGACCTCCCGTGACGGAGTCCCTCTCCTTCGGGAGTGCCGGAGGAGGTTTATTTACGAGAATCCCCTGTGAGGGAGCCCCTACCCCTCGGGAGAACCGAGAGAGGTTTGTTGAGGGGAGCTCGTAAATTGGCATGAACCATTGCATTTCTTGGCAGGTAAAAAGTTTTTAGGGAGCTGGCGAGATTCACGGCTCCTAAGGTTGCTGGACATGATCATTGTCTTTCTTGGAGAGCTTGCCTTTCTCTTTAGGGCCTCTGGAGGTTATGTTGCTGACTCCAGTCACATGAATGTTCTTTATTTGGTGCACAACTCGTGGCAGCGTGGAGCTTTGGTGGAGTTGTTAATGACTGATTTGGATGAGCTTTCCCCTAGAAATTTGGAATATTCAGTATTGTTATGTAGCGCCCTAAATATGGATTGGTGCGCTGCCTTGCAGGGGCTTTCACGAGTGGCTTCTCAGCTGTTGCATTTGTTAGGAACTCAACCTTTAGCCGAATGGTGGGCGCGAGAACCCTGGGTTGGTCCAGACTTGGTCTTCCTAAATCTTGTAGTCTTGTGTTCCAGGTGTTGCGGGCACCTTCTTCTCTTTGCTGAAGTTTGGTGTCCTCTTCCTGGGAGTGGTGCCTATCCTTGTAGTATGTTGGAAGTGTACTCCATGATCTCCATTTTATGGACTTCCGTAAATGATGTTAATGACTCTTCTCTCTTGATGTGAGTTTAATTGGAGAATATATTGTCCAAGTATTCACGGGGATCTCTTTCTTTATTGCTCTTGAAGAGTTGTGAAGTCTTGACATATCTAGGGAATAGTTTCACATGTATAGTTGAATGAATTATGCTTCCATTTTAGAGTCTCAGGGCTCTAGATTGTGTTTGGGTCCTCTGAGTGACCTCAGGGAGTGTATCTATTTCTCTTGAGTGGCTTGAGCAGGAATTTGAGAGTTTCAAAGAGATGGGACTCTATTATCAAGAGAGGATGCCAAGTGGAAACACTCAAAGAAATAGTTGGGTGCTGACAATCGTGTTCTTGCACAAGTGTGAGGGGAAGTGGCTCTTAAGCATTTCTTGTCCTGTGTGCGATGGGTCCTTGGGCTGATTTCTTTATGGTTCAACTTTTTTCATCTTGGGAGTCTTTATCCTCTCCAAAGAGTTGAGTGTTTATTTCTTCTTTCGTGTTGGGAGATATTTTTCTAATGATTGGAGATTGAGTGGAGCATCCTTCAGTTGAGGATGGATAGCCAGCAGTCTTCTTGGGAGTTTTGCTCTTCTGTGAGGAGTTGCTTGCTCCACAAGTAGGTCGACTAGTCTGGATGGCTCTTGACCCATCCGCCGGAGTGTCCGGGGGAGTTTGTAAATGTTACTGCTGAACTTCAATGTGTGATTATTCTCCAGCAGCGTGATGGTTTTTCTGGAGTTTAGTATTCATCCAGTATGTCATTCCTTTCTTCCATTCCAATCGAGTTAGGGTGCCCTTATGACGGGTCTTCATGTTGCTACTTCTGCATCCTGCTACGGCAGGGTGCCTATGTAATATAGTCCAATCCTTAAATTTTTAGGGTCGGGCTAGGGTCGACCCTCAGGGCTGGGCCTTTATTCACATCTCTAATTCTAACGACTGAGACTATCTCAAACGGGCTTTCCATCTGCATCGTACTCAAAGACTTCCCACCCCTGGAAGTGGGCTTCATGTCTTCTCCACACTCGACCCCAGAACCACTAGGCTAAGTACTGACTTCTAAGAGTGTGAGTCATACCAGCTAACGTCTGGGAGATAACCCCTTGTCGTTACAAAAAAAGGAATACACCTTTTTTTGGAACAACCAGGGGCTATCCCAATGAGCTTTTTCCTTGTGAGTACCACCACTTGAGCACTCACAAGGAAGAAGCTCGTTGAGATAGCCCCGATCATTAATGTAATATTTCTATAAATATTAGGGGGATTTTTGAGATATTGTTTGTATAAAGTGGGAAAATGTTAGACGAAATCAAACAACAAAGGATTTTTTGCAATTTTAAAACATATCTGAATCTTTATGCAATTAAACCGAACCTCAAGGTTTTTTATTGTAACAATACCTGCAAAAAATATTAATATCTTTTAAAATCGCAAATACTTTCTCGAATTTTGTTTTGATTTTACAAACACCCCCTCAATAGATGCAATTTGTAAATAAAAAATATATGTCAAAAGGGTATTTGTACTTTTGAAAGATGATTGAATTTTTATATGATTAAGCTAAACCTCAAGAGTAATATTTATAATTCTCTCTGAAATTATTATAAAAATATAAAATAAATCCAATTTATAAATTAAAACCTCTTGGCTATTAATTTTTCTTTCCAAAAAAAATAAAAAAAAACAATCTTACCCGTCTAATTTAAACTTTCTGCCTTAATTCTTATATAACACACACATGGGATATGAGGCAACTTCGTGTGCCGGCTCTAGGAGCATTACAAAGAATAACTAAGTAGGATAGTTTCGTGGCAAAATCATTCTTTTTTTTTTTACAGAAACAAATCATTTTATTGATTATCAATATCATCAGATAAGAGGTTCACAATACATAGGGGTGAGACAATCTACACAGTCCGACTAACATAAGAAAAAGAATCCTTTGCTAGAAGATGTGCAACCATATATATTTCCTTGTTGTCTAACAAAGCCAACTGATAAGTCTGGTTCCTATGCAAAAAATTTCGACACTCCTGAATAATAGATTCATACTCCGAGTAGCCACCATTTGGCGTTTCCAAATTATCCACTACATACTTAGCATCTGTCTCGATCACAGCCTTTCGAAAACCCAGATTGTAGACCCATGACAGAGCTTCCTTAACACCAATTGCTTCCGCTTCCCGTATCTGATACAAACCTGCACAAATAATTATTCTGGCCCCAAGAAATTCACCAGCATCATTTCCCAGCACCATTCCAATACCAGTTTTGTTTTGCTCCTGAGAAATTGTTGCATCAACATTGCATTTTAAAAAGGGGAATTCAGGTTTGGTCCACCTAGCATCCAAAACTTCACTTGCATTCCCATCTGTACATTTGTTTCTTTTGATATTTAACATCACACCACTCACTCAAGACACTAAGAGCCTCATAAACTGTTCTATTAGGTGCTGTAAAAGTATTATTCCACAGTCCATTATTCATTTGTCTCCATATACTCCAAGCAATCAAGAGGTACATACTCTGTTGCATCTGGTCTGCATGTTTCAAACACTTCATAATAAATTCACAAAATGATTCAGACTCTTTAGCACATTCGTCCACCACCAACTCCAACCCTGCAATTGCTCAACACTGCTCTGCATATTTGCAAGACATAAGAATATGCCAGGTATTTTCAATGGCATTATTACAGAAGATACAGTTCGTATCAAACTATCATTTTTTTCCTTCTCAGGTTGTACCTAGTAGGAAGACAATCCCTTCCAGCTCTCCAAGCAAAATGTTTTATTTTCGATGGAACCTCAGCAGCCCACAATTTATTCCAACAACCAGGAGTAGACACCACATTATCTGTGAATCTATCAACAACAACAGTATACCCACTTTTCACAGAATATTTTCCTTTTTTGTCAAAGTGCCAAACTCTAATATCATTATGAGAACCACAACTTAATGGGATATTAGAGATTTGTTTAACATCTCTAACACAAAACAACTCTTCTGGCAACTCCACATCCCACTGATTACTACCTAGAATAAAAAGATCATGCACCTTCAAACTTTGTAGCCCCTAACTAAATTGGTGTTTCTACAAAACAAAATTGGCATTATCTCTCAACCAAGGTTCATTCCAGACTTTAATATTGTCCCATTGCTAATTTTCCTGTTAGATAGCAGCCCCACTAAATAATTAGTCAAATTTGGGGGGCTAGTTTTTCCCAAGGTTGGCACCAAAAAGAAGGCAATTACAAATTGAACTTGTATTGTGGAACTAATCTCCCAAAATTTGCCTATAAAAGGGGCTTGCGGGTTGTAGGGAGACGATATGGCAAGCAAGGTAATTTGGTTGGTCAACCAACCGAGTGGAGAGAGAAAAATGAGTTTACACACCTGGGGAGATCAATTTGGGTGAGTCAAATTGTGATAGGTGCGGGGAAACACTCAGGGATGTTTTTCTCTCCGGTAACACTAAGGGGTTGGGGAGAGTGTTCTTTGATAACTAGTAAAGTAGTTGTACGAGAGTCTTTTATTCTTGGGTTTGGCCTATAAAACTCAAGGGTGTATTTTCTTGTACCGGGAAATTCTTTATTAGTAAAGAACGAAAACTCTCGTGGACGTAAGCGTATTTTACCGAACCACGTAAAATCTCTGTGTGCATTTTATATTCTGTCAGTGTCATTTATTTTTGTCATCATCTTGTTGGTGTGATTTGTTGGGTATTCCGGATAAATCAAATCTCGGATCGCGACACGCCTACGCTGCACCCAACAAGTGGTATCAGAGCTACTTGGTAACTCGGGCAAGATAGAAAATTGAGATTTGATTTTTTCTTGGTGGACACTGTGGTGTGACAAATCCATTCAAGGTGCAACAATTTGACGGCAAAGGGAATTCCACTCCTTGGCAATAAAGGGTGAAGGATCTCCTAGTTCAACGGGGCCTGGCAATAGCGTTGAAGGGAAATGAGGAAAATTGACAGATATGAAAGGTGCACAGTGGGCAAATCTGGATCAACTGGGGGAAGTTGGTGTAAAGGTTGAGGAAGAAGATAAAGCCCTTTTACTTCTTGCCTCTATTCTGGATTCATATCATAGTCTGGTGACGATGTTGTTGTACAGGAAAAGACACACTGGACTTGGAGCATATATAAAAGCGTCATTGTTGTCTCATAAAAAAAAGGCAAACCAGGAGGAGGAACATGGATATGCTTTTGTTGCTCGGAAAATAAATCGGTAACGGGAGAAAATCTGGTTGTGAATCTGTGACCAGCATGTCAGATTCAAGGACCAGGGAAAGGGTGTTGTATGTTATCGTTATCACGAGGAGTGTCACGTTAAAAGGAATTATCCTCAGAGAAAGAATGATGATACCGGTGATGGTGGCGGTGGTGATGCGGTGATAGCTGCGGAAGTTGGAGATATCTCATAGTCTCTATAAGGATCGATACTTCTTCTCGAGATTGATGGATTTTAGATTCGGGATGCATAATACATGTGTACTCCTGAAGTGATTATTTTGATTTACTTCAATTGCAGAGGGCAAAAATTTTGTTCTCTGGTGATGGTTCTACTTATAGAATCATGGGATTGGAGTGGTGAAAATCAAAATTAGTGATGGAGTTGACCGTACTTTGGGTGGTGTGGCCTATGTCCCAAATATGCGGATGAATCTAATTTCCTGGTGCCATGTGGATTCCAATAGTTGCGATATTCAGCTGGAGGTGGACTCCTGAACGTCACACGTGGCGGAAGTGTCCTAAAGGTGAGGGAGAAGTATCGGAATTTGTATCGTCTGGTGACCTCAAGGATTACTGGAAGTGGAGCGCGCCGTAAGGCTTTCAAGGTGCAGACGGGTGTGAGGAAAATCTTGTTGGGCGAGAGGATGGATTGAGGTCGTCCCTCTCAGCAGTCAAGCTGGTAGTGTTGACTGGACTGCACGTGTGCATTGGCCGGCTGAATCAGGTGGAGTTAGGACCTTACTGATTCGGCATGTGCAGAAAAACGAAGGTCAATGGTGTTTGAAGTTATGGTTTGTGGGTAATGTTGTTTTGTGGTGCAGGTGAAGATTGTTAGGTAGCAGCCCCACTAAACAATTAGTCAAATGGGGGGGCTAGTTTTTTCCAAGGTTGGCACCAAAAAGAAGACAATTACAAATTGAACTTGTATTGTGGAACTAATCTCCCAAAATTTGCCTATAAAAGGGGCTTGCGGGTTGTAGGGAGATGATATGGCAAGCAAGGTAATTTGCATGGTCATCCAACCAAGTGGAGAGGAAAAATGAGTGTACATACTTGGGGAGATCAATTTGGGTGAGTCAAATTGTGATAGGTGCGGGGAAACACTTAGGGATGTTTTTCTCTCGGGTAACACTAAGGGGTTGGGGAGAGTGTTCTTTTTTTTTTTGATCGGCTGGGAGAGTGTTCTTTGATAACTAGTAAAGTGGTTGTACGAGAGTCTTTTATTCTTGGGTTTGGCCCATAAAACTCAAGGAGTGTATTTTTTTGTACCGGAAAATTCTTTATTAGTAAAGAACGGAAACTCTCGTGGACGTAGGCGGATTTTGCCGAACCACATAAAATCTCTGTGTGCATTTTATATTCTGTCAGTGTCATTTATTTTTGCCATCATCTTATTGGTGTGATTTATCGGGTATTCCGGATAAATCAAATCTCGGATCGCGACCTCCAAGAAATTTTAGTTTAAAAATATATTTTATTATATATATTGCATATATAATATATATTATAATATAATTTTAATGTATTCTTATATTATATTTAATATTTATAATTTGATAATAATAAATTTTGAAAATAATATTTTATAAATATATATTTTTTCAATTTTTTTCATTTTTAATTTAATTTAATTAAAAACGGGGCCGAAATGGTCGACTCGCACCGCCCCGCAACCCGTGGCGGTCGACCCGACCCGCTCCGTTCTAGGCGCGGAGCGGGTCTGGGTCCTGACCGACCCGCCCTATTGTCATCCCTAATCTCACCCCTCTTCGAAGTACCACCTGAGAATGCCAAACACTCCTCCAAAAAGTTAGATGTCTTGTTTTGTATAAAAAGATAGGTTTTAGTTTTATATTCCTCCAAAAAGATTAAGGATTAAAACTTTTTTTTTTTGATGAAAATTAAGGATTAAAACTTGTTTCTAGTAGTAGTTGTCACTTGCGAAATTTGTCCCGTTTATTTTCCGTTTTAACTTTGGTCTCCTATTGTTGGACATTTATGTTACGGACAAATTCGACTTTTCCTAATTATTATTATTATTTCACTTATTATATAATTTCAAAATTGTTTAATTAATTGTCTAATATTATTAATTATAGTTGGGTCACATGTATAATTATTCGGTCCATGTGGTCCCTATTTGTAAGTTTTCTGAATTTATTATTCTCAATTATCATTTGCTCTGGATTTTCACTCCAACTTACAATGACTTGAGCGTTAGAGGGGTCTTTTGGGATAACCCAAGATACGTCTAACGTTTATTAGTGTCGTAGGCAAGTTCCCCTACGACGAATTTACCAGCTCCGCAGAAGAAGTTCGACTATTATATCAAAAACCAAGTCATCGATCTGCGTTTTTTAGCAACATCAATTTATAATATAGACATTTTTTATATTCTTGAACAGTTTCAATCTTGTTTAATACGTCTAATTCCATTTTCTTATTATTCAAAACGTTCTTTTAAATCTATGATTTTAAAAAGTTACATGAACATTCCTCTAAGCTTTCATAAAACTCATTGCTCAGTTCGACAGAATCCAAATAAATTTAGTGTTTGTCTTGCTAACTTTATATTTCATATCCATAAGGTCCAATAATTTATCAAATTTATACAACATCATATGTGTGTGTGTATTTGTGGGATTGTGAGTTTAGTAAAAAATCTGCTCATTATATTATTTACAATTTTTCACTGATTTATGTTTCAGCATAGCCTTAGATTTGCGAATTCTAATGCAATTCATGTTGTTTGTTTCTGGATTTATTAATTAATATCTGTGAACTTTTTGTTATAATAAAAGCAATTTATGTTGAATTATACAAAAAAAAAAATATTGCAATCTGGTTTGTAGGTTTTTTTTTTTTTGAAAAGTGGTATGTATTATAGGATTTAAGAACATAATAAATAACAAATTTGTAATTTTTATACATTGGACTGTTTATTTTATAAAACAAATTTTAAAGTAGCGAATATATTCCATATAACAGTTGACATGTGACAATATGATAGTGAAAATTGACACGTGAAAAAATGACAAAGTCTATTCAAATAAAGGAACTTATTCAATTATGAATCCTAGTCACGAGATTTATTGGATTGATTCATAATCCACTCACACCACATTATTAATATTCTCTCTCTCGAATATCACATCTTATTCCTAATCCTTCGTCATCTTCATATTGAGTATCAATTTAACAAATATGTTAGCAATTAAGCCACGTAAGCCACGTAATATAAGTAAATCAGAATTACCTTAGCAGCGGATGAATCGATTCACTTGGATTTACGATTCGCCTACAAGCCCTCTTCGTTGATGTGTATAATCCACGTACGCCAATGCCCTTCGCGTATCACGAACTTCTTGTACTTCGAACGGGGTAGGCTAACGTCCTTCTCGCTCCAATGGATCTACCAGAGTATCCACCGAATCAACACACACCTGCACTTGGAGATTTGGTGATGCTCCAAGAAGAAAACCGTAGAGAGAAATTTTAGGAGAGAAAGTTATTTTCTTGTGAGGGGACGTCTGTTTTTCGTGTACTGATAGTAGAGAGAGATCTCAATATATAATCTCAATCCCTTCTTTATGGTAGAGTCCTAATAAGAGAGGTTTCTAGATAAGCCTCATCCAAATAGGACTCCTCAAATATGGATGCACTTGATTGCACCCAATATCTCTCACTCATACATATTTGACTCGACTCATTCGAATCACATCCTCATGATTCTCATCTCACGTCTCTTCTTTCATACAGGGAATAAAGTGTGCGGCCAGAGCGAGAAAGGAACTAGTGAGGAGAGTTATATTAAGTCATCACCTTACTAACATAACTCCGCAACTCCAAAAGGAACTCGCTATGTACCTCAAACTATGTGGTTGCACCAAATCAAGCATCTCTGATCCCTCATATAATAAGTAGAGCATGCTTGACTCTCAACTATGTATCTATGCTCATGACTATGTCAAACGCATTTTTGACTTAGTCGGCCGGCCTATGAGCCATAGACAAAGATGCATTACCAACTTAGTTTTTCTCACCTCATGTCAATCACCTTGGTCTTAATGACTTTCCTAGTCATGCTCCTGACAGACCGCATCACACATGGTCATTGGATACATGCTAAAAGTAGCGTCATTAAGCTTACACCTCATGGCATACCCGAGTCCCAAAGGGTACTAAAAACACGATAAGGGCTCACACATGACGGCAGGGGATCCATTCATCACTCCACTTATGAGGTCGTCTCAAAGCACATGTAGTATGCATACATGCTATGATGGAGCTCCCACTCATTTGGGCATGTCACACTCTAAACATCATACAAATCTTAGTCCAGTCGATGTTCAAGCGCCTGACCTGCGTACTACTCGTTGTCACTCACAAAGTGTCATACGATAGTTCACACATTCGGCTATAAATAGGCTTTTATGAAGTTTGGACATACTTCATAATCGATCAAGTGTGATCTCATTCGCCTCATGCCAAGGCGACTATATTTAAACTTAAGCCTTCCACGTTGTTCCGAGCGTGAAGGCGATCATTCGCATCCCCCTGGTTGGTGCGAAAATAATCTACGAGTCTCATCCCGCTTTCGCTATCAAGCGCGCCCGGGCGATTGCCCATGTGAGTGGGTCAATCTAAGCTTTGGTGACATTCATATCTATTATTAGACACAAAGACACTAACAAATAATGAGAAATAAAATTTCATTAATCAATAAAATGTTCATACAGGCCCATAAACTCAAATCCTACAAAGTCCCATACTTCTAACATGCCTTTGGAATAAATCTCTACGCAAAGGCTTAGTAAAAGGGTCAGCGACCATATCGCTAGTAGGAATATGCCCGAGAACAACTTGACCTTGCGCAATGCTCTCTCGTATAAAGTGATATCACGGTGTCTATATGCTTAGTCCTCCCATGGTACTTGGGATCCTTAGCATACGCTAGTGCGGATGTGTTATCGCAATAGACAACAATCGCATCATCAACGTGCGCCGTAATGCGCAGACTCTAAAGAAATCTTCTCAACCAGATTGCCTCTTGGACTGCTGACGTACAAGCAACATATTCAGCTTCCATGGTGGATAAAGAGATACAAGGTTGCTTCTTGCTACACTAAGTGATAGCGTCGCCTCCTAATAAGAATGCATATCCCGATGTGGATTTGCGCTCATCTTTATCCGATGATCCATCCGCATCACTATAGCCAGTTAGCTTCAAACTACCTCCATGGTAGCACAAAGCAAGATCACTTGTTCCTTTCAAATATCTAAGTATCCTTTTGACAGCATCCCAATGGTCGCGCCCAGGATTACTTTGATATCTACTCACCATTCCAACTGCAAAGCATAAGTTCGGTCGAGTACACATCATTGCGTACATCAAACTCCCGACTGCACTTACATATGGAACCTTAGCCATGCGTTCCTTTTCTTCTTCTGTTTTAGGGCATAATTCTTTGCTAAAAACACAATTTTTGTCCATGGGTGTGTCAACGGGATTAGCATTTTCCATACGAAAACGTTCTAGAATCCTCTTGATATAACTCTTGAGAAAAACACAAGAGTTTTCTAGAACGGTCCCGGTGTATCTTAACACCAAGTATGTATTCAGCTTTTCCCATGTCCTTCATCTCAAAAGTAGAGAGGATGACCACTTCGAGTGGCGACAATCATCTCCATGTCATTTCCACCTAATGGAATGTCATCCACATATAGTGAGAGTATCAAAAAATCCTCCCACTTCTCTTGACATACACACAATGGTCTTCCTCGATCATCGTAAAGCCCATCTCGATGATAGCTCGATGAAATCGATGGTACCATTAAACGGGACGATTGTTTGACCCCATAAATAGAACGTTTCAAGCGACATACTTTGCGCTCTTGCCCTATTTGAAAACCCAAAGGTTGATCCATATAGATCTCCTCGCCCGGTTCTCCATTGAGAAATGTTGTCTTTACATCCATCCGAAATAATTCCGGATCTAGGTGGGCGACAAAAGCTAGAATAAGGCGAATGGAGGCAAATCTCACCACCGGGGAGAATGTCTCTTCATAGTCTACACCTCTCTTTGGGTATAATCCTTCGCCACAAGTCGAGCCTTATACTTATAGATAGATCCATCTCGCGCTTGCGTTTGACCTTAAGAACCCACTTGTTCCCAATAGTCTTACGTCCGGATGGAAGATCGACCACTCCCGGACTTTGTTCTTAGCCATTGAGCTCAACTCTTCTTCCATAGCAGCTATCCACTCATTTGCATTTGGGAAGTCACGTTTCTTTATAAGTAGGCGCTCATCAACATCCACAAAAGCACACATGAATGATTCCCCTTCGATCTCAAAACGCCGACGGGGTATTGTTCCACGTTTGCTCTGTCGTATCTGTGGATTTTCGAGTCTTCTCTAGTAGGTCACTCCCATCAATTTTGGGTCGCATACATCATCCTCACATTATTGGATGAGGTTGTAAAACCTCACCCTCGCCAGGGATCGAGTGCGCGCCGCAGGATCTTGCAACTCGAATAGTTCAAGGTCCCATTTGATTTCACCAATGGTTGGAAAATCCTCCTCAAGGAAATTCACATCACGGGACTCTATCTCTGTCATTCCTCCATTAGGGTGTTCACCATACATCACATAGCCCTTTGAGTGATTGCAATACCTTATAAAGATATGTTTTACCGCTCTTGGACCAAGCTTCCTATGCTTATGAGAAGTGTTGTAAACGAATCCTGCTGACCCCCAAGGGCGCAAACCTTCTAAGTTAGGCTTTCTGTCATGCCATAACTCATAAGGTGTCGAAGGAACTGACTTAGAAGACACACGGTTTAATATGTAGCGGCGATCAAAATTGCATCTCCCCAAAATGATATTGGAAGATTCGCTTGCGCCATCATCGATCCGCCATATCCGAAGTGTACGATTCTTCTCTCTGCAACACCATTTTGTTGCGGAGTGTATGGAATCGTCAATTGTCTTATGATCCCTTTCTCCTCACACATTTGTCTAAACTGATCAGATAAATATTCTCGCCCTCTATCAGTACGTAGGATTTTGAGGTTCCTCTCTTTTTGGTTCTCAACCTCCATCAGGAATCGCTTAAAATAATCAAGCGCTTCTGACCGGTGAGACAAGAGATATATCGACCCATAGCGCGAATAATCATCAATGAAAGTGAGAAAATAGGATGCACCGTGTCGTGCCCTAACATTCATAGGTCCACATATGTCCAAGTGGACTAACTCTAGAGGATGAGTAGCCCTCTTTCGCCTTACCAAAAGGCTTAGGCAGCTTTTCCGCCAGGCATGGTTCACACACGGGAAGGTTGACTTTAGCGAGTTGGCCCAACGGGCCTTCTCGAGCTAACCTAGTCATCATTTCTTGTCCTATGTGTCCCAATCTCGCATGCCATTTCACGTAATCGAAATAATATCGACAGAGAGAAGAAACATAAGAAACGCAATCACTGGATAATTCTAACATGAAAAAACCATTATTCATAAATCCTAAGCCATAAAGGTCTTTTCCAAAGTAAATAGACAAACTAGTGTGCTCAAACAAGAAAGAAAAACCATGTCGGAAAGTCTTTGAAATCGAAAGTAAATTACATCGAATGCTAGGTGCATATTGCACATCACTAAGGAGTAGCTCACGCCGATCGAGCTTGAGCCGTGCACGATCCAACTCCAAGAACCTCTCGTGCGCCATTCCCCATAGCAATGTAGTGGGGCTGCATGTTGGCAATCGATGATAATCTACAAATCCCTCGATCCCTTGTCACATGTTTTGTTGCCCTGTGTCTACAATCCAACCATGGAGAGAATTAGCAACGAAAACGTGTGAACAAACAAAAGAATAAAAAGAGCTAGGAGTGGGTTCTACCTTCTTCGGCTCAGTGCAATCACGAGCGAAGTGACCCAACTTGCCACAGTTTAAGCATTTGTCCTTCTTCTTTCCACCCCTCTTTCCTCGACGACGCTTCATAGCTTTGTCACCTTGTGGGGCCAAGTTCTGACTTTGTGCACTGCTTTGTCCAGCACCCTGCTTGTTCCAACATTTACCCTTCTTAGGCTTACGTTGTCCAGCATGTGCGACAAGAGCAGCTGCTTGTGCTCGTTCCGACTCTCGACGGTCAGCCTCAAGTTTGAGATGATTTGCGACACTATTGAATGTCTGAATTTGCTCATCATGTGTAAGCACAAGCTTAACGTGTCCCAAGTCCGCTCGGTAGGGACCTTATGATGACCCAAAACTTGTTGTTCATGCGTGAGCTCACATCCAAAGATTTTGAAGCTCCGAATCATGTCCTTCATCACGTCAAGATGATGGGTCATCGAGTGCTTCGGTCAAGTACATCTTGATTGAACTAAGGGTGAGAGCCCTCGTCTCGTGGCCGAAGTGCTACCATACTTGACCTTCAATACCTCCCATAGCTCTTTAGTGTAGAGTATTGATCGAACTCACGGATCGGATGATCGCGCATGCAACTTAGCATAGTAAAGCGTGCACTCTTATCTTGATCCACCTATTTATTTGACGCGTCCATATCGCGACGATATCGGTTTGTCCATTCTCTCGCTCAACGGCCTAGGCATACTAGTGGTGAGATGTTCAAGTATTTTCTCTTTGTGAAGTAAAAATTGAGTTTTCCTATGCCACATTGCATAGCTCTGGCCATCTAATTTGCCACTACCATAAAGGTCAGAAAAAGCTATTTGGGCATCCATCATCGTATAACATGCGCAATTTGTTGGTATCGTCTAAGATTTTTATCCAGGATCAAGTAATTATTTTATTATTTTCTTTAATTCAATGAGATCGAAAATTTCGCCACCAAGGCTAGTAATCATCTCCCACTAAATTAGAGATCACAATAAAATAAATACTGATCTACGAATAAAAATTAATAACGTCCATAACATGCATCCATCACATATAGATAAAAAAAATAAGTTGACATTTGGTGCTTCATGTCGAGACAATTATTGGCCTATGGTGGTGATAAACAAAACATACCCAAAAATACATAGCCTTAAAAACGGCCCCTCTAATACATGAGTCCTACAAAAATAATAATTACAAAAATTACATTCTTCATGGACCTACTACATGAATCTAGAAGTAATAAAAAAAATTTGGGACTTTGTAATCACCACCATCTCCATTAATTATCTCTCAAATAAATAAATAACCGTAAACACATAAACATGAGCACCCAAAAAATGTCAACTCGCACATAAATATCAACATAATATACTGACAAAAAAAATATCCAGATGCATATAAAACATGTATGAGCCACCAACAATAACAAAAAAGAAAGTGGCTTAATGGTTAAAAAATATCATAGCAATTAAAAGGTTAAAGGTTCAAATCCATGCTAAACCAAATAAGCCCTTTTAGTTTTTATTAAATGAATGGCTGCCCCACATGCGCCAATCATCCGCCACATGGCAGCCAATTTACCCGCATGGCATCTAGATGGCACCACGTCCGCATTCGCCCGCGTGGCGATATATATATATCATAAAGCAAAATTATGCGTCAGCGAAACAAGAAAAAACAGCCGCGACGTAATAGACAGAAAATCAGCAGCAACACCTTTAAAAAAACAGCCGCAGCAACTTATAGCAAGTTTCGCAAGAAATAAAGCAAAATTGAGCCAAGAGTCTTTTATCTCACGCAAACCAATACACGATGGGTTTTTTCCAAAAAAAGCTTCGGATTGCAATATATAGTCCCGGTCAGCGCCCACGCGCTTATATAGATTAACCAAAGATTATAAACATTGGCACGAATATCCATGTTGATTTAGTTTTTCTAAAAAACTTCAAATCGTAATAACTGTTTCGTTTCAAATCCGTTTTATATGAATAATATACCAAATTATTCGTCTTTACGAGATCTACGATTTGACACTAATATTGGATATATAAAAACGAAAAACCAGATTCGAATTTTTAATTAAAAAAATAAATCTCATGGATTATCATACTCAAGACATCAACAGCGAGAACGGCGCAATGGCTCGATACCATTGTTAGCAATTAAGCCCACGTAAGCCACATAATATAAGTGAATCGAATTACCTTAAATGCGGATGAATCGATTCACTTGGATCTACGACTCGCCTACAAGCCCTCTTCGTTGATGTGTATAATCCACGACACGCCAACGCCCTTCGCGTATCACGAACTTCTTGTACTTGAACGGGGTAGGCTAACGTTCTTCTCGCTCCAATGGATCTACCAGAGTATCCACCGAATCAACACACACCTTAGACCCTTGGAGATTTGGTGATGCTTCAAGAAGAAAACCGTAGAGAGAAATTTTAGGAGAGAAAGTTATTTTCTTGTGGGGACGTCTGTTTTCGTGGTAATCGATAGTAGGGAGAGATCTCAATATATAATCTCAATCCCTTCTTTATGGTAGAGTCCTAATAAGAGAGGTTTCTAGATAAGCCTCATCCAAATAGGACTCCTCAAATATGGATGCACTCGATTGCTCCCAATAAAATATAACAAAAAGACATCCGAATATGCAATTTAATTACAAATTAATTTTGTCATATAATTAATCGGGTCTAGCAAATCTACAAACAACTCTCTATTGAAAAACCTGATTTTATGCCTTTGTTCCCTGAAAAGTAAAGAGAATTTAATAATAAATGACGATTCAGCTTATTTATCAAAAGTGAAGAAATAGTTATTTTCATCAACAAAATGACTTTAATATCCTCTCTATCCACCTTTAAATGTTTTATACAATATTGATATATCAATGCTGTACAAAATCAAAGGGTAATTTCAGTTTTTGTGTAAATTCATTTATTTAATTTTAAATTTAAAATAAGAAATTCAAAGGATTATTATCATCACATCCTACATCATCACCATTCCATCATCATCATATTGTAACTCCAAATTTTTATTCTTTACTATATTCCTTTTTGTCCCTTTTTTTTTAATAAGTTGGGAGTAAGGGGATAAATTTCAAAGAAAATGAAAGATACAGATTTGAATCCTGGTCAATACTCTTACAAAAGGTGAGTGATACCACCTGAGCTACAAGCTCGTGGTTTTAAATAAGTTGAGGTAGTGGTTGGAGGGAAGGGAATAAATTTCAAAGAAACTGAAAGATATCTGGTTCGAACCCTGGTTAACACCCTTATAAAGGGTGAGGGATAGCACTTGAGCTATAAGCTCGGGTTTCCTTTTTTCCCTTTTTTCAAGGTTGCTAATTAATAACTATATATTTGAAAAATACTATATAATTTCTTTTATATACAAAAAGTGCATCACAGAATATAGTGCTATTAGAAAAAAAAGGAAAATAATAAAGATGATAATATCTCCAGAATAGTTGCATAATTTTCGACGCCATAGTGTGCTATAAAATGGCCTATCACGTCTCTCCATGAGAACTGTGAAATACAAAGGATTCAAATTAAGTCACTGTTTCTTGGAGTCTTCTCTGTGTTATTGTAAAGAAAGGAAAAATAATGTCTTTGCTCAATGATCTCATCAACTTGAACCTCTCTCAAATTTCTGAGAAATCCATTATTGCTGAGTACATATGGTCAGTTCTTTCAACAATATTTGTCATTAATTTTTGTTTATATACTCTTTTTTATTGGTCTTTTGATATTGATGGTGTGATTTAAGGGAGATTAATTCGGTTCATATTATATATGTTGGTTGTGTTGATTGTTGTAAATATGTAATTTATTGTTCTTGCATTTTTGTGGTTGCTTAGAAAGTCTCAACTTTTTCTAGCTTCTGTTAACTTGCTGTTGTAGTTGTAGTTTTGATCAAATTAAGATTGTTATTTATATAATCAAGAATGATTTAATTCTCATTTTATTAATTTTCTAGATACTTGTTGATGACTTGTAGTGTGTAGTAAGCTTGTACATGTAATTTCCTTAAAATTTGGAGTTTTTTGGATTTTTGTTTGATTTTAATGTGTGTGTGTTTTGTTATTTTCTTTAATTGGTGATTCTAATTTCACTCTGGACGACTTCTTGATACAAAATGTTAAATCCCTATGGAAAATTCAATGGAATTTTCCTGGATTTCTCAATTTGTTTTGATTATTCATTAGGATTGATGTATCTGGAATGGACCTTCGAAGCAAGGCCAGGGTAATCTTTTTCTTGTTTTATAATTAATCATTTTGATGATGAGGTTAAAATTGTTAATTTTATTGATGCTATGATATTCAGACCCTCTCTGGTCCAGTTAATGATCCTTCAAAGCTTCCAAAGTGGAATTATGATGGTTCTAGCACAGGTCAAGCCCCTGGTGAAGATAGTGAAGTTATTATCTAGTAATTTTCCTTTACCCTTCTCTTTATGTTATAAATATTCTACCGTTTTCAATTCTATTTTTCGTACGTCTTTTCTTTGTTATATAAATATGGATCGACATTAATTTTTGTTATATATCGTGTTGGTTTTGGTTCCTACGCAGCCCTCAGGCAATTTTCCCTGATCCGTTCAGGAGAGGAAACCACATTCTTGTAAGTGCTTTCTATCTACATCTTGCATGATAACTCACTACTCTTCTGATGTGTTGCTGCATAAAAACTAGTTACATCTTCATTTTATTATTAATTTGATCGAGTCTAAACGAGCTTTAGTTAAACCCAACATGAATGTAGCTTGATGTTTTTATAGATATTTTATTATTTTTTTACAAAAAAATACCGTTGAGGTTTGACGTAATTACAAAAAACCCAAGCTAACTTTTAAAATTACAAACAATACCCCTGAAGTTTTATTTTGTCTAACATTTACACCCTTCATAAGTAAAAAATATTTCAAGATCCCTCATATTTATAAAATGTTACAGTTTACTCCTTAGTTTTAACATTGAATCAAACTTCAGGGGTACTTTTTGTAATTCTGAAAGTTAGCCGGTTTTTTTTTTGTAATTAGGTCAAACCTTAGGGGTACTTTTTGTAATTATCCCATTTTTTTATTAATTGAAAGGAGTTCGAGCCAAACTTCATATCTTATCAATGAAATACACGTTCAAGTTTGATTCGTTATGCTAGAGAACTGAGCTCAAACAAGCTATTAATGATTGATTTCGATTCGAGTGTTGAGTGGTTTGGTTTAATTTTCAGCTCTAATAAAAACTGCTGATTTTGTGTTTTTTGTTTTTCATAGGTGATGTGTGATGCTTACACTCCGGCTGGAGATCCTATTCCGACAAACAAGAGGTATAATGCTGCCAAAATCTTTAGCCATGCTGAGGTTGCTGCTGAGGAACCCTGGTATGATCTCATTTTGTATAGCTGGCTATTTATTTTTCGTGATTCAATACAATTTGAAACTTGAAATTTAATGACATAATCGAAATACAGGTATGGGATAGAGCAAGAGTATACTTTGTTGCAGAAAGATGTGAAATGGCCTCTGGGCTGGCCTGTGGGAGGATTCCCAGGACCTCAAGTAATGAAACATTTAATAGTGTTTAAAACTGACTTTATTGTTTTGTCATAATTATTAGCCTAATCCTCGGATGAAATCGCGTGATGTTACAATAAACTCTGTTCTTCTTTAATTTAGGGACCGTACTATTGTGGGATTGGTGCTGACAAGGCCTTTGGCCGTGATATCGTTGATGCACACTATAAAGCATGTCTTTATGCTGGCATCAACATTAGTGGCATCAATGGAGAAGTTATGCCTGCTCAGGTAATTACATTTATAACCTCATCACCAAATTCTAGTGTTGCAATTTTTGTATCCTAATTCCATTGTGCCTCTGTTTCCATTGCTCAGTGGGAATTTCAAGTAGGACCTTCTGTCGGAATCACTGCTGCTGATCAAGTTTGGGTGGCTCGTTACATTCTTGAGGTACGTACTCACATTTTATCAAAATATTCGTCTAACGTTTTTTCAAATCTTGAATGCACATTTATTTACGTCTTCTTCGTACTACATAGACAGAGGATCACTGAGATCGCAGGTGTTGTCGTCTCTTTTGATCCAAAGCCCATCCAGGTTAGGCCTCTATAGTCTATACTTTTGTTGCAAATTTCCTTTCCACATACCCCATTGGTGGTATCACTGTCGAATTTATGGTTCTTTTTACGGTAAGCTACCAAAACTACCCCTCAAGTTTAGCCTAATTACGGAAAAAAAAATCATTTATCTTTCAAAATTACAAGTACCCCCTTGAGGTTTGTCTTTGCTTTAACAAATACCCCTCTTGAGGGTGCAATTTGTAAAATAAAAACAAATATCAAGGGGGTATTTGTAATTTTAAAATATAGTTGGATTTTTTTTGGTAAATAGACTGAACCTCAAGGGCATTTTTGTAATTAATCATTCTTTTTATGGTGTCAAGAGAAGCTACATAAGAGGACAACTCACACACTTTCTTCCTCGTTTTACGCATGTAATAATGTCTTTTCCATCTCAGGGTGACTGGAATGGAGCTGGTGCACATACAAATTACAGGTTAACTTCTTTAATCCTTTTTGTTTTTGCTTTAAGTGCGCTTATAATTGCAGTTGAAACTGTTCAGTACCAAGTCCATGAGGGAAGATGGAGGCTATGAAGTGATTAAGAAGGCCATTGGCAAGCTTGGTTTGAGGCACAAAGAACACATTTCTGCTTACGGAGAAGGCAACGAACGCCGTCTTACCGGGAGGCATGAGACGGCCGACTTAAACACCTTCTTATGGGTACTAATCAATTCGGTTTTCATACCTTTTCAATTAGAAAACGACTCTTGATTTCCTGTTCCACTTTGTATTTTCAGATGAATGACACGTGCCTCTAAGATAAACATGTGTTGCTATACCTTATTTTATGGGACACGTGTCATTCATTTGAAACAAAGCGGAATAGGACATCTGAAGCTACACAAAAACCGCTCATTTCCAAAATTTGTGTTCTACTTATATCTGTCGTGTACACTCATTTCAAAATTTTAGGTTCTCTTTAATTCTAGAATTTGTCAAATGGGCCTAGAAAATCAAAATTGGGCCCGCTGGCAAGATTCGTTGGGGCCACTATTTTTGGAGCCCAAGTATGACCTATCTTTAAAAATACATATAAATCATATTCTACAAAGTGACGGCTCAACTTTCGGCCTACAAAATATACAGCCCAGCCCAACCTTATAATCGGGCCGATCGAGTCGGCCCACTCGACTGGGTTGTTGTCGATAGCTCTATTTAAATAATTAAATCTGTCGATTAGTAAATAGATATTCTTTTTGGTTATTGCTACTGAGAAATTACAAGTTAAAAGTAATTCCATTTTAATGAAAACATCGAACAATGTTTTCTTGTCATCAATTGCGTCGTTTTCTTCTCCTCTGAATTCTTGTCTCTTTATTAGGGCGTTGCAAACCGTGGAGCGTCGATAAGGGTAGGGAGGGACACGGAGAAGGCTGGCAAAGGTTATTTTGAGGATAGAAGGCCTGCTTCTAACATGGATCCCTACGTCGTTACGTCCATGATTGCCGAGACAACAATCCTCTGGAAACCTTGAAAAGGATCAGAGAAACCATTGTTCAGTTTCTTGTTATTATGGTGTAATACACCTTTTGCTATAGATCATTTGAAGGTCTTTAGATTAAGTTGTGTACACCTCACATTTCTGCGTGATTTCCTTGTTTGTTTGGTGGTTTTCTAATTCATGGAATCAGATTATATTTTTCTCTAGATGAAAATCTCCTATTATCACGCAACTGCGAAATTTTTTAGCAGTGGATTGCGAGCACGGGCGGAGCCAAAAAAATATTTGAGATTGCTAATACACGAACGTGGGATGGGTCGGATCAAAATTAAAAGAAAATCGTATAAGTTTTAAATAAAAATAAATAATTTTTTTTCTAGTGTAAACATTTATTTAAAAACAAATTTGGGGGAGGGGGAACTGTTGTATAAAAGAGTATTTTAAAATATTTCCAATCCTACTTTTCAATTTTATTTTTAATTTTATTTGTCTAGGATTCTTATGCACATCTCTTAATTAAACTAATAAATCATTCTCTACTTTTGGCTT
Source organism: Rehmannia glutinosa (assembly GCA_016081115.2). Lineage (NCBI taxonomy): Eukaryota > Viridiplantae > Streptophyta > Magnoliopsida > Lamiales > Orobanchaceae > Rehmannia > Rehmannia glutinosa. Next base: position 44,345,242 of record CM071934.1, on the reverse strand, counting down.
GTGGAAGACATGTGATCTTCAAAATATTAATTATATCTTTTCTTGAGCCAATCAACAAAAAAAAATATTAATTGTCATTTCCCTTATTTTATGAAACAAATCTTGGTTTCAAGCATATTAATAACCACCTCTCACGTTGTAGTAGACTAGAGGCAAAAATTCATTTCTAACTTGTTTGTACCTTGCTGGGTTTCATGTTTTATTTGTCGTTCAAAACACTGTTGAATCCGGGGGATTATGCAAATAAATCTTTAAGAACAGTATTAATTCCGCACGTCTCAGGAATTAATCCCTAATATTTTCTTTCTATTTTTCGAACTTCATCAAATATTCCCAACAATCTTAAGGATTTAATTTAGTTTGGTTGTTCGGAAAAAAAAAAAGAAAAAAAAATTGTTTCTGCCAAAGCCAACTTTCAGCAATGTAATACTTCCTGCTTTATCATTGATAGCATAAAGCTACAACTTTTGGAATCCTGCTTTTTATCTCTCCTCAAACCTCATTTTTTTTCTCTCTCTCTGTGTTTTGAAATGGCTGAAACAACTCCAAACCACACGCCGACTGTTTGGGGCTGGGGAGCAGAAGCACGTTTTGACGGCATTAAGCGTAGGGGTCGGGGTAGGCGTGAGGCTCGACTTGGTCTCCGATTCGACCGTCGGAAGATGGACAGAAGGTACGAGCTTTGCGGCGGTGGATGCCATCTCCGCCGAGCAACTAGTGCTGGAGATTCTCAGATTGGTTGTTGATGGGAAGGAGAACAAAGTTACCCTTGAGGATTTTCCGTATTATCTAAGGTAAGTTTAGATATGGAAAAATAAATAAATAAACATCTCATGCTCCATTTTACAATGTGAACAGTTTTTATGAAAATGAAAATTTTGAATGTTCCAAAATAATTATCCGAAAATGCTCCATTTTATCTTATCAAAATTTTGAGATGATTTCTTCCTAATTTTTCCAGCAAAGCCAGACTAAGTCATTAGCCTTTTTCTCAACTATCTATACTGGTCTCCTATTTTCTAACCAAATGAAGATATGCTGAATTTTGAAATGTGGTTGTTCCTATTGTTTGGGCTAAAGAAACGTGTTAGTATTTTTAAGGATAAAGCTCCGTAATTTTCAGCACAAAGACGTTAAATTCTTCTAACCGGGTAATAGAAGATCAATTATTATTTGTGGTGATTATTAGATACACATGCATAATGTGTAAGTATACATTCTGTTTAATTAGAACATACTGGTTTGAGAAATATAGCTGTTATATATATTAATATTTGTGATATATATGGTGCTTTGAAAATGTATATATTTCATATATATATATATATATATATATACGTATTGGATCATATGACATGCCCTTAATACGTGGCGGTGTGGACAGATCTGAAGACCATTAACATGTTTGATCCAAATGCCCGATTTTTTCCTTTTTTAAAAAAAAAAAATCAGCCCATTTAAGGGCAAAATAGGCAAATTACAAACATTATGTAACGTCTTATATGGTAACTGCACACATTTCCTATTTTGGGATTCAATCACCAAAAATTTCTCCCGCTTATTTGCCCGGTTTTTTTCTCACAATATTCTCAAAGATTTCGTCCCCCCCCCACAAACCCAACTATCACACGTCTTCAATTAGTTCATCTCTCCCAAAATTCCTTCTCACAAACCGCCGGCCACACCATTTTTTCTCTGAAAAAATCGTCCCAGAGGGACTCATCTGTGTACGGGCGCAATTGTGTTGGGCATAAAACCTTCAAAAAGCTTATGCAAATCTACATCAAGGCATGTCCTGCTTCCATTTTTGTGTGACCTAGTTGTATTTCACATTTTTTTTAGTTTTTTTTAGTTTTTTAGTTATATCAATTGGAGAGGTTTATTTATGGGTTTTTTTTAGTTTTTATGTGACCTAGTTGTGCTTTTGGTATATACATAATCAATTTGATGTGCATATTCTGTCACAATGTCTACAGTTTGTATTTTTTCATTCATATTTTGGTGTTTTTTTTGTTAAATTTGGTATATAAGTACACATGGTATTGTGTTATTGCACTAGTACACATTAAGTTTACATTTGGTTTTCATAAATCAATTTTGTTGTGCATATTTTGCACAATGACTGAAGTTTTGTGTTTTTTCATTCATATTTTGGTGTTTTGTTTGTTAATTTTGGCATATAAGTACACACGAGGGTATTGTGTTTTTGTGCCGACGATATTCTATCCATCTTCGTATTATGTACGTCATGTGATGTGTTATTTAACTTTTGTAAATTACGGGTTAGATGGCAAGAGGAAATAGGAAGAGACTCGCTCCCCCTCCGAACGAGGTCCGAGTGACGTTAACCCGAGGAGAAAGAGCGCAAAATCTGCGCTCAAAGATTCGTTGCCCAAACCGAGGACGGATCTGCCCCCAATGTGATATCGGGCGCATTGGTTCTACTCAATAATTATCGACAAGAACGATTATTGAAATGGGATTCGGGAGCCTTTGGGATAAACATTGAAGAACTTCCGGGAGATTTATCATTGATGTTTTAACGAATCGTGTGTATGCATAATTATTAAGCAGTTTGTGTTCAAGTACTATAATTACTTTTTATTTTGGAACTCAATGTAACAATGTACTTCTGAATGTCACACTTATCATGAAATGTCAAACCAATGTATACCAAAACAAGAGTTTATTATACAATAATATAATTATGTGTACACCATAATTTACTGCTTATAAACCACCAAAGTATTCATATATATACACCACAATATGCCACAAATTTACTATATTTTTCGATTTTTAGTTGAAGCACTACAATTATTTTTACTATTTGGAAGTCATCGTAATCCTTTGAAAAGTTGTGTATCATCAACAGATAGCGATTACAACATAAAAGTGTTTAGGTTACAGGGTATTTTTTTTTATTTAAAGTCAAATGGACTAAAAAATGGTGTAAAACTAGAATATAAATGGCATTCAGTTATAATATAAATGACATTCAATTACAATATAAATGACGTTCATTTAATATAAGTCAAATCTGATAACAGTTTTTTGGACTCTACGAAATTTGAAAATGCTGGGAAAAGTGTAGTTGTATTATATAGGTTGTTCTGGACATGTTCGACTGTTGTGAGATGCAATTTTGCCACACGTTCCACACTTCCTCTTTAGTTTCTTGCTTGCACAGATTGTTATAAAACTCACACCCTTGTCCCAACTCGCAAATTGCATGCCCACTCACGGTATTTTATCTTGTTCAACTTCAGGTATCCAATATTTGGTGTTGTCGGGTAATATTACCAGGCGCTCTAGTATTTCGACGTGCTGGAACGTTTCATCACTTGTATCTGCAGAGTATATACACACCAAATAAGTTAAACGTATACACAAAAAAAAATCAAAATGCACAATAGTTTCAATATTAGCGTACATTTTCATAAATAAAAAATCTTACAATTTACACTGAATGTTTATACTAATCACACCAATATTGAAGCATATGTATACGAAAATAAGATGTTTTTACACTACTACAGAATTATTCGAACACCATTGTTTGTTCTCATTCTAAATCACCAAAGTTTTCGTATATATACACCATAATATGTTGCAAATACACAAGTTTGCCGATTGTTGTACACAACTATATATGTTAATGTATAGCTTCAAATAAATATTCAAACACATATCACATTTTAAATTAATACAAAAACATAAATATCTTTACACCAAACATTGTTATACATGCATATATTTTGTAATATGTGTATACAACGATTTCACATAAAAGATTCATCATCACCCCAGCCATCCCACAACATATAATGCATGCTTACATGTACACAATATTAAATATATGTGTACACCAATCTTATATCTAATGTGTACATCTATGTATATTTCTTTACACTAACATAACCATCAATTATGATTCCATATTTCTAAATAAAACATCTACAGAGGATGAATAAGTATATTGCGCAATTTTTCGAAATATAAACACACATACCAGGAAAAAAGCGTCTGAAACCCAGCTTTCATCAGGCTTGTCCGCCAACACTTCATCATGTTGTGATTCATCGAACTCGTCGCCCATTTTCGAAAGGTTTTTGTGCTCTTTTTTTTTCGACTGTAGGTTTTCTTTTTTGTGTTTTTTGGGACGTCAAAATTGGTGGGTTTCTTGAATTTTGGATGGAGGAAGAATGAAGAAGATGATAGGGAACGCCTGTTTTTTCGTTCCTAAATTAACGTTTAGTTTGTTTTGGCAAGATTGCAATCAAGAGGATCCCTTGATTTTAGGTTCTTAATTATGGTATTAATTTAGGCGTTTTTTATAGATTACTCAAATGCCCTTTTGGTATTAAAATTAATTATAAAATGGTGCTTTGAAGGGCTAATCTAAGCCATTGATTTTATAGGATGTAGGGATGGGATCTGCCCACACCGCGGATGGTAAGAGGTTGCCACATGAGATCCCATCCATATATATATATATATATATATATAAATTACACATGAGATATAATGAGCATGATGTGCATATATTTTATTGATTGTGGTTATGCCATTATATAACATGTGGTTGGGGTGAATCCTTTAAGTTTTGATGGATTAATAATATAAAAAAATACAGATTCTTATAGGCAATACCATGATATATTACATGGCTAATTTGAACAGCAAACATGTTATGCTACTTAAAAAATGAGAAAGATATTTCTATCATGGTCTTTGTGTGGTTTGTTTTTTATTTAACTGATTTCTACACACCGCTAGCTAGATGGAGCCGATCTCTACACTGTTTTTCGATAAAGAAAAAAGAAGGGTATTTCCCTTGATTTTTCCCTTTGCTTTCATACTGTCGATGAAGGTTTGAGATGTGTTTTTATTTTTGGTGTGTTGGCTTTTATCCCTATGGAAATTGGTGAAATGCTGAATTATATTTTTTTTTAAAAAAAAAAAAAAGAAAAAAAGAACTATGTCATAAGGTAAAGATTACTGTAAGTGGAATATAGCTTTGCTCAAGTCCAATTATGACCAACTTTTTGAGTGGGAACCAGTTAAGCATTTGTAAGGATTCTTACTATTTTGTATCACACAAATCAACTTCCTTTTATTTAATAATTTCATAGTCTCATGATTTGGGTGTTTATGAAGTGTGGTATGATTGATTTGTATTTTTATGTCTTATACATGGATATGCATTTTGGCTTCTTGAACTGTTTTGAGTTTGGACCTATGCGTATATGTGTCATGAAAATTTATTTTCTTGTCTTGGAATGTGTAACCATCCTTCATAGTAACATTCTATTTTTCTGGAAAAATTTTAATTCGAGGATGATATGGGGCTCGATGTTTCTTGTGGGTTGTGGTTGAGACTGACTAAGTCTCTTAACTTGTATATATCCTGTATTTTGACAACACAGTAGTCTTAGCAAATGTGATATTTTGATATTTTTAGTTTGCCACAAGATTTTATCACAAGCTTTAAGGTTGGTCTCTCCTTATGTCGCTTTTGTTGTATGAAAAGAAAAAAGAATTAGGTGAATATTTCTTGAAAATATTTATATGAAAACAGAAGTACATGTGTGTAACTACGTTGTTCTCAAATTGCAAGTATTGCCTGAAGGCAAAGTTTTTTTAAAAAAAAAATTAATGTGAGGCAAGACCTTGGGTCTAAATGAAGTGCTTCTTTATGTGGATAACATTATGACATTTTGGTTATTGATGTAACCCTAATTTTAAATATTTAAAAATGTGGGGGTGCCTAAACAAAGCTTTGTTGTATGATGATTTTACTTCTGTTGAGGTAAATAGATGTACTTATACAAAATTTGATGATCATGAGTATGTAATAATTTTTTATATGTGGATTACATGCTCACATTTGATACTAAGCTTTATTTAATATATAAAACTAAAGAGCTACTTGCTTCTAAATTTGATGTGAGGGATATGTGAGCGAAGCAAGTATAATATTGAGTGTTAAAATCATAAGAGAGGATGATATCATAATGGTATCTCAAGAACATTATGTTGAGAAACTTCTTAAGAAGTTTGGACATTTTGATGTCAAAACTGCAAGTTAAGAAGTTTGACATTTTAATGTCAAAACTGTGAATACTTCTTATGATGCTTATACTCAATTAAAGAAAAATCTTGGTGATCATGTGGCTCAATCTGAGTGTGCACAGATTATTGGGAGTCCGTTGCATTTGATGAATGTTTCATGACTTGACATAGCTTGTGTTGTGTGTTGATTGAGCAGATATACACAATCCCAACCGTGATCATTGGACTGCTCTATTTAGTCTAATGAAATATTTGAGAGGTACCATAAATTATGGTATTATTTATAGTGGATTTGCCTCCGCATTAAAGAGATTTATGCTAAGTGGATCTTTGATTCAGTTGGGATAACATCCACTAGTGGTTATATATTCACCCTTTGTGGGGGTGCATTTACTTGGAAGACAGCTAAACAACTATTATAACAAAGTTTTTATGGAGACCGATTTTCTTATATTGGGTTTAGCTGGCAATGAGGTTGAGTAGTTGAAAACCTCTTAGCAGATATTTTGTTGAGTTCAAACCCAATACATTATGTGTCTATGTATTGTGATTGTCAAACAACAATCGCAATTTTATAGAATAAAACCTTCAATGGTAAAAATAGATATATTTGTCTGAGACGTCATGTGGTTAAACAGTTGTTAAAAGATTGAGTAAAATCAATTGATTATGTGAAGTCAGAAGTGAATTTGGCCGATTCTCTGACTAAACCTTTGAGAAGGAAAATAAATTATTGAGACATCAAGGGGAATGAGACTTAAGCCAATTGAGAAATTAACAGTGATGGAAACCTAACCTCTGTGATTGGAGATCCCATGAATGAGGTTCATATGGGTAATAATAAGTCACTTGTTAATTCTGCTAGCACAATAATTGATTGTCCATTCCTATGGTGTGAGAAGTGCTAGAATGCAAGTATGGATGGATGAGTTGATAATCTCTTAATGAATTTCATATCCCTTAAGGGTGGTATATTTACTTGCAAAATATACTTGATGAAATTCACCTATATGAGTGTGGAGTGGGGCCGCTCCTATGAGACTTTGGCATGTCTCTAGAGCACTCATGAATACCAGGCACGCGCATGGCCTATTAGCACAAAACCGCATTGAACGACAGAATTTTGAGGGAGTGTAATGTGACTGGTACGATTTTAAATTAAAATAAAGAGTTATTGGTTCATAGAAGCTACACGTTTCACCATAACTCTGTACGTTAAATCTTATCTTTCTAGGTCTGGTTCATAGTCCAAAAGACACCAGATTCGATGTATTCTACACTCATTTTTTATAACCCAACAAATCATTCCGTCTTATTCTTTATAAATATTTTAAAACATGTGGAGGATTGTTGTATAAAAGAGTGTTTTAAAATATTTCCAATCCCACTTTTCAATTTTATTTTTAATTTTATTTGTCTAGGATTCTTATGCACATCTCTTATTTAAACTAATAAATCATTCTCTACTTTTGGCTTGTGGAAGACATGTGATCTTCAAAATATTAATTATACCTTTTCTTGAGCCAATCAACAAAATAAAATATTAATTGTCCTTTCCCTTATTTTATGAAACAAATCTTAGTTTCAAGTCTATTAATAATCACCTCTCACTTTGCAGTAGAGGAGAGAAATCAGACTAGAGGCAAAAATTCATTTCTAACTTGTTTGTACCTTGTTGGGTTTCATGTTTGATTTGTCGTTCAAAACCCTGTTGAATCCTGGGGGATTATGCAAATAAATCCTTAAGAACAGTGCTAATTTCGCACGCCTCGGGAATTAATCCCTAATATTTTCTTTCTATTTTTCGAACTTCATCAAATATTCCCAACAGGAACTCCCTCCGCCCTTGGCTGCGGGATTTGGATTTTTGAGCAGATATTGCCTTCTCTCTCCTCTTATTCCCGCAACTCTCCTCCAGGACCTCCAACAGATCTCTCTCCTCCGCCACCAACAATTTCCGCCACATGTCTGCCACACAAATCTCCATTGTCACGTCGCATAAAGCATCATCATCATCCCTCCCTTATAAAAACATCCACGCCACTGCCCCCGTGTGATTCTGACTTCTATATTGATACAAAATTGTAAAAAAAACATTACTTACAAACATATTCAGTAAAAAATATGATACTTTATTTCAAACAGCCGATATTTTTATTCATAAAACAGTTAGTTACTTTAACTTTGTCATACTTATTTTTACTTCTTCACAATACTGAATTCATAATATGTGATTGTATTAAAAAATTGACACTATCTCAAACAACGGGTACTTTTACTTATAAAAGTGTTACTTTAAATCTATCATATTTATTTTTCCTTAAATTCCTAATTTGTAAGTATTTTTTAAAAAACATGATATTTTATCCCAAAAATGATACTTTTACTCATAAAAGTGTTATTTTAACTCTGTCATATTTATTTTTCCTTCTTCACTCATCTTGAATTCCTAATTTGTGGCTATATTAATAAACTTGATACTTTATCTAAAAAAAGGATATTTGTACTCATAAAAGTGTTACTTTAACTCGTTATACTTATTTTTCCTTTCAATGTCTTGAAATATGTGATTGTATTAAAAACATGATACTTTCTTTCAAACAACAAATAGTTTTACTCATATAGTGTTGCTTTAACTCGCTTATATTTATTATTCTATGTATTGAAAAACATGATACTTTATCTAAAAATAGATACTTTTACTCATAAAAGTCTTACTTTTTAACACTTTTGTCATATTTATTTTTCTTCTTCATTGTACTGAATTCCCAATCTGTGAGTATTAAAAAACTTGATACTTTATCTCACAATACGGGTATGTTGACTCATAAAAGTGTTATTTTAACTCTGTCATATTTATTTTTTCGTGTATTAAAAAACTTGATAATTTATCCCAAAAATCAGATATTTTTACTCATAAAAGTATCACTTTAACCTTGTCATTGATAAGTATAAACGTGCGATTAGAGGCTTATTTGGATATATATTTGATACATTTCAATAGATATTTAGAGTATTTTGGTTGATTTTCTTTATTGGGCGTGATACTGCATATTCTTGTATATTTTTACAGGAAATGGAGCTTTATACGAAAAGATATCATTAGGATGTCCTGAACAAGAATGTCGAATGCCAAGAGACGATCAAATACGCGAAGAAAACAACGAAATACAAAACACACGGTCTGCCTGTGTCAAAGTACACGGTTGTGTGATTTGATTTCGTGTCATTTTACACACGTGTGCGACTTGTTTGAGCGAATAATTTCAAAGACAAAGTACACGATCCACCCGTGTAAATGTACATAACCGTGTGAAGTGATTCAAGCAAAAACAAAGACCAAAACGTAACACACGGTCTGGCCGTGTGAAAGTACACGGTCGTGTACTATGTCCTGCGGTTGATTTGTTTCCTAATTTCGTCGGGACTCTACCAGGGATCTCTCAAAGCATCTATAAAAGTATAGTTTTTAAATAAATTTTAAATGTTTAAAAAAGTGTAATTGATTTTGAAATTTAATTTTTCAACAAATTTCATTGTAATTTTGATTTTTTAACTGTTTTTAGTTTTTTAAACAAATTAGTATAGTTTCTATATTTTGATTTTTAGATTTTAAATTTAATCACATGAATAAATTTCGAATGGAGCAAAATAAAACTCCTTTTTTTAAGAGTTAAAATAAGTTATAGGACCAATTTTGCCAATTTGGTCTATTGTTTTTTGTTTTTTCTTTTCTTTAAGAGTTAAAATAGTTACAGGACCAAATGTGCGAATTTGGTTGATTGATTTTGGTTTTTTTATTTTTTTTAAGAGTGAAATTATGTTATAGGACCAATTTTGCTCATAACGGGTCCAAGTCAGCCTCATAACAGGCTATGTGTCAATCATGTGACCTGTTGTGGCCGGAATTTATAGCTCCGGTCAATTGAGGACCAAAATCGCGACAATTTTAAAGTTATAAGACTAGATTTGCAAAACTCAAATCGGATATGACCAAAATTGCCAACTAAGTAAAGTTACATGACTTTTTGCATTTTTCCCAAGTTTCTTATAACAAAGATTATGTTAGTAATAAATTTTAAGAACTTACCAAATTAACATAGTAATCCCATATTTTTCTTTCATTTGTCATTTGATACACTGGAATAGAGGACTACTGCAAGGTAAATATTTCTTCTCAATACCCATAGTAATCCCATATTTTTCTTTCATTTGTCATTTGATACACTGGAATAGAGGACTACTGCAAGGTAAATATTTCTTCTCAATACCCTCTATTTCAATCACAATCATAGATCATAATTACAAAAACTGGCAAGCAGACAATCTCTTAAGGTTTATACTTTCAAATATATTGCTACATACACAAAAGAATAATGCAAAATGGAATTAAAAACACAATTTAAGGCCCCTGATCAGCACCTTGGTCCTCCATTGCATCATTCTCTTGTAACATATCCATAAGCATTGTTATTTGGTTTTGCAGCATAGCATTCTGTCTTTCTGCATCGCCACGTTTGCTCCGTTCGTCTAACAGCTGCAGTTGAAGGTGCTCCAAGCATCGAGCGTCCTCTTCTAGCTGCTCGTTAAGCCCATCGATTTCCTTGTCCTGCAAATATTATTCAAACGAATAATTTTCACGTTTATTAAGATTAGGGATAGTTACCCAAAACCCCAGAGGTTCGGGCTAATTACAAAAAAATCAAGAAGTTTTTGAAAATTACAAAAAACCCCTTGAGTTCTGATTCCATCTTATATTTTCACCTTCATAAGCACAAAAAATAATTCAAAAACACCCTTACATTTATAAAAATATTACAGTTATCCTCTTAAATTTAAGATAGAATCAAACTTTTTGTAATTTTGAAAGATGTCTGGTTTTTTTTTTCTAATTACCCCAAACCTTAGGGATGTTTTTGTAATGATCCCTTCAGATTATGGACGAGGAGAAAACAAAATCATTCAAGAGACGAAGAACCTTTCGATTCATTTCTTGAATGGCAATTCTCCGCATACTCTCGACAACATCCACATTCACAAGCTTCCGTTTCTTCCCGATCAGCCAACCTCGTGGATAACTAGCGGACTCAAAGTCGGGAGGCGGAAGTAGTGATTCTGCCGAAGGACGTTTACCATTTATGTTGATTATTGGCTCCAAAGGTTCAAATAATGCCTTTCGCTTCTCAGAAAGAACAGGGAAGGTGTTTGATTCTTGTGGTTCTTCCGAGGATTTGTTAGCATCTGATGCATCCAATGCAGATGATACTTGCCGTTTGTCTATGAAATTGTCTGCACTCGGACCATCCACCGCCTTGCCTGGATTCTTCGTGCTGATTGCTAGAAGATTGACAACTTAGTATGAGCATAAGAAGTTCATTACTATTGGAAGAGTGAAATGGCAATTTTAGGTATGGCAGTTTAAATCGCCTTAAATTCGTTTCATAAACCTTTCCGAGAAAAGTAGAAAATTCTACTGGCAACAGCCAAATACTCACCATCATATAGACTGTAAAGTAAACAAATGTGTCCGTGTGAGGAAGAAAGTGAAGTTCAGGGTCGCCTTGTTTAGAGCTGGTGAATACAATTTCAAGATACGTGCTTGAACATTGAAAACTGTTGTAAAAAGGATTTCTGCATTATTTATTGTGGCAAATAGTGAACCATCATCATCGTCATCATCACCATTCATTGCCTTAATGCTAGTAGTAAGAAAAACCTAACCATTAATTAGGGAGTGTTTGCAAAGATTTCTACTTTTAAAAGAAATGATTTATTGTAGCATAAGAGATTTATTGTAGTTCAGAATCAAAAGTTAAGATTCAAAAGTTTAAAGTGTTTGGGGAAAAAAGTGTAAAAATACTTATTTTTTTGAAAAATCAAATCAAAAGCAGAATCAAGAATCTAAAGCACCAATTTCCTTGTTTTTAGATTTTGATTAAATGAAGCAAAATCATAAACAGAAGTTGACATTTGCAAACACTAAAAAATGATTTTTTCCATCAAAAAGCTGAAAAACACTTTTTTTTTAAGTAAATGCAAGCACTCCGTTAGGACGTCGTTCTCTAGAAAAGCTAGCCCAAATTTTGTTTTTGAGAAAATTTGGAAAGAAGTATTAACTATATAGCTAATTGGAACGCGTTACATGCTACCCTTATTCTACGAAATATATGAGTAGAAATGAGAGGCCACATGGAATATTTTTATGCGTGGCAGTGAGGTTTGAGCTCAAGACCTTTTGTTTGGGCCGACTCTGGTACCATATTGAGTGACCACTTCATCTAAAAGCTTAAGTTGTTAGAGAGGTGAGCCATTTTAATCTCTCTAACATTGATGTGACAGTTTTGGTTATTGAGGATTTCACCATTTAAGACAAAATAGCAATTCCAATCCTCGTTAACGGTCATAGATATTTTGAGTATTTTAGATATTGTGGCTAAAGAACAAGGATACGGTAGGAACAAATCAAATACTGGAACACTCGGCTGGGACCAAAAATGCCCAAAATCAGAACTTGTTGGACCAAAATAGCACAAATTAGAACTTATGGGATCTTTAATACACATATTCAAAAAGTCTTAGGGATCAAAATTGCTACCTAAAATATTTATAGGACCAAAATCTAGCCCTCTATAGTTATGGAACAAATTTCGCGATTAAGCCAGCCAGCTGCATCATATGTAATAGTTGAGTCCCAAAACTACCTCCTAAACCTTAACTTGACTAACAAAAACTAAATGCTAACACGAGTGAGTAGAAAACCTCACAATTTCAAGGAGTAAAGCTAATTCAAGAAACCCCTCAAAAAAAAAATCTAATTCAAGAAGAATTTATGTAGAACCCTCTGCTAAATTATCTTCAACTACCCAAAGGGAAGACTAATATGTTAAAAATGATAATAAAGAGCATCCACAAAGAACAGCTGGTAAACAATTATGACCACAGCTATCTAATGAAGTGACGTCTCAGCAAAGCCAAACCATAGTCTTGCCTTGCCACCCTCGCATATAACCCCAACCCCACAAAAAAAACTAAAAAGTAATCAAATAATAATTAAACACATAAATAAAAAATATAAAGCGAAACTACAATTGTAATCCTGTAACTATAGAGGGTTTACATTAATCGTTCTGCATAAATCATCATTTGCAAAAAAGTCCCGTAACTTTAAAAACTTTCGATTTTAGTTATTTGCTCGCCATAAATTGAAAAAAATTATTGAAAAAACCTAAGCACCCACATTTCCAGTCAAATCCACAGATATGGTAACTAATTTTGCTTATATGGACTTCAAGTGAGTTTTTCTTTTCTAAGTTTTTATCTTAATCAACACATCAACTCACTCGGAGGAAGTCTACATAAGCAAAATTCGTTTCAACATCAGGTGATTGGCTGGATTTGTGGATGCATTGATTTTCCGGCAAATTTTCTAATTCCGGCGTCAAACGACTGAAATCGATAGTTTATTAAAAGTTAATGAACTTTGGCGAATAGTGACTTCTGCAGGACCTTTACTGCTAACCCCATATATTTATAGGTATAAAATTGCAATTTAGCCAAATATAAATAAAGAAGGCAGAGGGAGGTGAAAAGGCAAAAGTAAAAGTTCAAAATCGCCGGCCAGAGGATTTGTTTCACTGCAGCATGCATGAGAAGGATGATTAAAAGAAAGAAAGTAAAATAAATATTCACATAATTCACACACAAACATTAAAGGGGTGGGCATATACAGCTCAAAGTTTCATTTCTCGAATCAATTTTTTTTTTTTTTTAAAAAAGAATTAAATTAATAAACAGAGAAATAAGTGGCTGATTTGTTGAAAAGAACCTGATCTTTTCCTGGATTTCCAGAAAACGGGAGTTGAAGACAGGGGAGAGAAACCATTCATATTCAAAACCCCTCCTTCAACCTTCTTTTTTTTTCTTCCTCCATATATAGCTCACCAGTTCAAGAATAATCCACCATCATAAATTCATAATCCAACTTCTACTTGCTCCAATTAAATTAATTTTTTTCTGGGTTTTACAGTATTTTCTTCGTCTAACAGCTAGCAAGCTCCTCGTGGGAAAAATAGAAAGAAGCATGAAAATGAAGGAAATTAAATAAAAAAAGAGATATTGATGGGGTGGTGACGGAATGATCAAAGGTTTTGGAGAGGCAAGATTTGTCTGTTTTGGTAGTTTGCCTCGTTTCGTGTTCCTCTTACTTTTGTGGGTCCCAATCACATGTTGTCTTTGCTCAAAAAGATGAACCCATCCATGGCGCCCCCACGCTCTTTATCCTGTAGCCGTGGAGGATGTGAAGTCACTAGGTTATCATCAACTAGTAGTTAGGTCTTTGGCGCCAAGATCGAATCACCACACAAGAATTTTCATCCACCCCGTAAATCGTTACAGAGGGATTCGAACAACCACATTATTTGGGTGCTTGCCAGCAGAGACATCACGTCACCACAAATCATTTACTGGGTTGAAATGTTAAGTATGCCGGGCGTGTTGTCTTTTTGCTCAGAGTTTGCCTCTTGTTTTCTTTGTTTTTACTGATTAATGTGCCCGCCGTTTGAAGATTAATTTTGATGTATATACGGATATGAATACTCGTCTTCTTTTCTTTATGGAAAGAGTAAAAAAAGGCTATTTACCTTCTTTTTTTTCCGAACATTAGTTATTTTATTAGAACAACTCAAAAACGTGAATTACAACTACAAATGTAGCCAATTGGTTAAAAGCCGACTTGACTAAAGAAAAGTCAAGTGGGAAATGGACAAGACCAATTCAGATCAAATTCACAAACTAAAACTCCCTCACCAAAATTAAGAACGCTCCCACGCTAGGAGACTTCAACACTCAGGGGCGAACCCAGGACTTGTAATTGAGGGGGGCCAACCACGGATGAGCATACGTGGTTACCCACACATGTTCAGATCTTGATGGACGATATCGATAATTTTTCTTTCGGGTTTGGGAGAATTATGTTACTTGCGAGTAATAGGTATAATTTCTCGTTGGGTTTGGGATGAGTGCGGGTAGTATTAATATCATTCGATTTTCGAGATACTTTATTGCTAACAGTTAAAAAAGAGTTATCAAACATTTATATATATTAATTATAATTATATTTAAACATATTGTCTTTGTTTTAAAAATTACATCAATATTCATAGTTAAATATTTCAAATACATCATTAAATCCTAATCAAGATTTATATTACACAATTTTAAATATTATGATATATATCAAGACCCAAATGATAGTTTATTCAAATTTAAATGTAATAGTCATGAGCTTGTGTAGTTTACAACAAATTTTTTATCAACAATTTGGGTTAGAATAAAATATACTAAAATAGTAAAATACTACATACACACACATATATATATAACTAAATAATATATATATATAAGCAGTGAAAATGAAAATTATTGGGGGGGGGGGCAAGGCCCCCTTAGACGAAAGGGTGCGTCCGTCCCTGTCAACACTCCTTAATGAAGACTGCAAAATACTAAACACCCGGGCACGAGCAACAACCACGCACTATAGCACAACAACTATCATCCCACCTACGAGTTTCGCCCTTCAACTTGAACAACAAAACAACAAGAAGAAGAAGAAACAAAAACCAAAAACACATCTACCAAAAACTATCTAGAAACAAAGAGAAAAAACAAAATGAAAGTCGGAATAACCTCTCCCCCTCCATCCTACAGTAGCACCCATCGCCTATCCAAGCACCAGCCTCAACCTCCAAAAAAAATGCCCATCAGCCATTTCCTTCCGAAGCAACCTCCAAAAACCGCTGACCCTCGAGCATAAGCAACCATAGTCTCCACCAACAATCAAATCGGGCCAAGAGAAAAAAACCTACACACGAACAGAACAAAAGTGTAAATGGAGGAAGTGGAAGAGTGGGCCACCATCATGCATCAAGAGACTGGTCACCAGCGGAAAAGGGACGGACGGCACTGCGGTGGAGAGGGAGAGAAGATTTCAAAAAAGTAGATCTAGTTTTTAGAGAGAGAAATAGTTAGAGAGAGTGGAGAGAGAAAACTATCAAAATGATGTGATTGTAAAAAAGGCTATTTACTTGGAAATAGTAGAAAGAGTAAAATGCCCGTATAGATTAATTTTCAAGTTCAATTAGTTTTTAGTGTTTGGAAATGAATTTTTAGAAATTATTGGTTTTTCGAACCATCTCTTACTAGAGAGATGATACTTGGTATCAATCTATACAAGTAGAGTCACAAATCTATCGGGCCGCCTATAGCAAAATTGGCCAAAGGCCGTACAAACAAATGACAAATCGCTATTTTTAGAGCCAACGCATGAAAATACACTAAAAAAGCTGGGCCTAATAGGCCGGGCCAAATAGGTCCGTTTTTTTCGGGCCTTAAATTTTTAAATAACTCAACAATAAAATATGTTAGAATTTTGAATACGAATATTTAAATTGGTTTGTATATATTCGATATATTTCAAATAAGAATAAAAAGATTAGAATTTTGAATAAGGGTATTTGAATCAATTAATACGAATAAAAGGGATAGGAGTGGACGTTGGTTTGACCAACGCCTTTAAAAAAAAAAAAAAAGATCTGGTGTAGAAATGACGCCTACACTTCTTTCATTAATTCTTCCCACAAATACACTTTTATGTGGTATTTACTATATTATGGATAAACTAGTCCACATCTAACCCGTTTTAGTCGGGATTTGACAACCCGACTGAATTTTTTTTTAACTTTATTCTCCAGTCGTGATTTGAATTCATGACTAGAACTTATTTTTTTTAAAAATAAAAATAAAAATTGTTTCAGTCGTGATCTTGATTCACGACTCAACTTGAGTCGTGGATAGGATCCACGATCCACTTTAAATTCTTAACAGTACCCAAATCTACCACAATTGTGTAACAATTTTTTACAAACACAATTTTTTGTTAAAAAACCCAAATTTTAGTCTATTTACATAAATTAAATCATCTTATGGGTGGTAGATGCAATTAGAGCTGTCGAACAGCCGGGCTGGGCCAGTACGGTGTTGGTCCACCATCAAAGTGAAAAATTGGGCCAGACTAAGTTGGGCCAAACATTGACCGGATCGCTATATTGGGGCCCAACCCATGAAAATACGCATAAAAGGTCGGGCCGAATGGGCCAAAGGCCAAATAGGTCCGCTTCATTTCGGACACTTAAATATGAATTTCAACCGGTCTTTTTACCGGGCCGATCAGGTTAATCCACCGGGGCGAGCTAATTTTGAGAGGCCGGGCCATTGGGCTGATCCATCGGACCGGACTCATTTGAGTTTGACAGCTCTCGTTGCAATTAAGCCAAGTCTGTCTCATGAGTCATGCCTACTGAAACTTTACCTGCACTTCCCCACTTCTGATCATACCCTCTGAAATTCAAAAGCGACTCTTCATTTCAAATCCCGCCCGTTCGCTCACTTTAGGCAACTTTACATATATATATACAATCTCTGTATCTGAGTCTCCATTTCCCAAACCCTCTACCCAACCAGTGCGCGTTTCTTACCATGGTGAAAGCTAGCCCTCAACTTCCCCTCAACGCCGACGGCATTTGCATGTTGTGCAAAGTTAAGCCGGCGGAGGAGGCGACTCTGACCTGTGTCACGTGCGCCACTCCGTGGCACGTGGATTGTCTCTCTGTTCTCCCTGAGACCATGGCTTCGGCATTGAAGTTCGAGTGCCCCGACTGCTCCGGAGATGGACTCGACGGAGGTCCGGCGCCGACGGATTTGGAGAAGAATGATCTGTTTACTAGGATTCGGGAGATTGAGGCCGATGATTCTTTGTCGGAGAAGGAGAAGGCGAGGAGAAGGCAACAACTGTTGAGCGGAAAGATGGAAATTGATGATGAAGATGGAAAAGGAAATGGAGAAATCAATGAGGAGAAAACGAGTGATATTTTGGGAGTGCTTGGTGAGAGCTTTAAGTGTTCCTATTGCATGGAGCTTCCGGAAAGGCCTGTCACGTATATAAATATATAATTGCATATTTGCATTTGATTTTATGAACATCAAGATTCTCTTATTAAACTCTTTTGGCTAATTTGAATTAATTTTAAGTATTTTAATGATTTGAGTTTGTAATTCAACCATATATGAGTTTGGACATGTATGTACTTTCATATATATACATTGCGCTTAGTTTGAAGCATTTCTGGATGTCATATCAGTTGCAGGATTCATTTTCATGCATGTTGCCTTGATATTTTGTTTCTTTTCAAAATTTTCAGACACCATGTGGACACAATTTTTGCTTGAAATGTTTTGAAAAGTGGATCAAGCAAGGAAAGCGTACCTGTGTGAAGTGTCGTTGCAGCATTCCAACCAAAATGGCAAGTCAGCCGCGCATCAACTCCACACTTGTATCTGCTATACGCATGGCGAAATTGTCGAGATCAATCACTTCTGGAGGGCCTCAAATTGTTTATCGATTTTTGCATAACCAAGACCGCCCTGATAAGGCATTTACAACTGAAAGGGCACAGAGAGCTGGAATGGCTAATGCAGCAAGTGGGAGAATTTTCGTCACTGTCCCTAAAGACCACTTTGGACCTATCCGCCGGAGAATGATCCAGAAAGGAATCAGGGGTTTTGGTTGGAGAAAGTTGGGATCTACGTATGGACTGCAGGCAGTGGGGTGTGCACTATCCCCCTGTAGCTGGGATTGCTGGAAGGGCACATTATGGTGCTCAGTCAGTTGTAATTTCAGGAGGTTATGAGGACGATGAGGACAATGGTGAATGGTTTATCTACACTGGAAGGTTAGTTTTTTGCAACTATATTTTGATCCTTTGATTGTTTTAGTTTCTCTAAATATGCATGCTCTCCAGTTTCATTCTTTATGTGCTCCAATATTTTAATATTCGTCTCATGACAAGTAATCCAGCTAGCATTCTGTTGTGTTGATGAAACCACGCATATTTTCTTCTATACAAACACATGAAGATTCAGAATATTTAAATTCCATTAGCCACAAGTCCATCCTCTTCGGTTCAGGCTTCTTGTTATTATGTTCGTTGATTTCTCTTTCCTTTTTCTGAAACTTGTTCATTAACCTCTTGACAATTCACATGGATTATATCTCTTGTGCTTTGTTTTCACCTGCTGTTAACCTTTTATTGTCACACCCAATTGTAGAGCGTTAGAACTTCAATTCTTCTATTTTATTGTTCTTACAATGCATTAGATGCCGCTTGCTATTGCTTTAGCTACCATTCTGTGCATACATATTGTGATACTTGTATGTTTTCTCTGTTGTTTGAGGTAATCTCAGCGACTAACTGCATACACTTTCCTTTGTCTGCTCACAGATATTGATTTTGTGTGTGTGTTTTTTTCCTATTTTCTGAGCATGGCAGTGGTGGACGAGATTTAAGTGGAAATAAACGCACTAACAAGGAGCAGTCATTTGATCAGGAGTTTAAGGAACAAAATCAGTCTCTGCGAGTCAGCTGCGACAAAGGCTATCCAGTTCGTGTTGTCAGGTATTAAGGACTTTCTCCTTATTCTTCTTACTGTCTTGTTAAATGATCATTTCTTGTTTATTTTTGAGGGCAAACAATACACCAATAGCATATTTAGTCCCCTTTTTGCCTGATGGCTCAATATGATTTTCTGCTGGTAATTTATGGATATTTTAGATTCTATACGTAGAGAAAAGACATGCAGGAATTGATTTCTGATAATAGTTAATGTTTAGCATCTTCAGTGTTGACGATAAAATTAAATGCACGCATTAAGAGATTCTGTTTTCCACCGATTACGAGCATCTTTAGGTGAAAATAAGGTTATTGTCATAATGATAATGATGATATAAATGGAAGTATCATTATGTTCGAAAGTTCATGAATTTGATATGGATAGAGAGAGTTTATAAAGGATAATAGGAAAAATGGCTTTTAGAGAGATATTTATTATTTAAGCACTTTTTATGATGTTCTACTTGTTGAATTTAATTTTAGTTCTTAAGTTGTGGAATTGTGCTTCTTAAGTTAAGGGGCAGTGAGGTTGGGAAATAATAAAATAAAACTACTTCATGAAACAAAACTTTGCCACTTGGCTACATACTTTCTATCTCACTTTTTAAGACTGGTTCTCTTTCTCTGATCAGTGTTTAAAAAAACGTTAGGCGACAAAAGGCGATTAGGGGTCATAGTGCCTAGGCGCTAGGCGCTAGGCGAAAAGCGGTGCCTGAGCGAAGTGAGGCGCCCGTCTTACAAAATAAAATTCAGTTCTCATTACTAAAGAAGTATGACACAATACTAAGATAAAATTTTAATTTCATACTAAGAGAAAATTTTAATTAGTTAATACTTTACTCAAAGTCTCAAACAAGCATCATTTTGCAAATTAAAATATCTAAAAACCACTAATAACTGATGGGAAAACATATTATCCCAGATCTACTCATCATACTCCACTTGAAAAGAATCGATAACCCCATCATCCTCCTCTCCATTAAATGACTTATATCCCTCATCATCATCTTCTTCTTCTTCACAATCATGTGTGAGTTGTTTCTGAGAGCTAGAGGTCAAATTTGATTGCCTAAGTCTTGTGTGAGTTCTTTTTCTAGGGTTTCATTTAAGTAAGGGTGTATTGGTATTTTAAAAGGTATTCCAAACCCTAAAGAAAAAGGAATAACTTAACTGCGAAAAAAAGCGCCTCAAGGCGGCGCCTAGGCAAGCCTTGAGCGCCTCGGGCGCCTTGGGCGCCTTAGCTCGCCTTACAGAAATCGCCTAGCCTTAGCCCAACTAGGCGCTTAGGTGCCGCCTAGCGCCTGAGGCGCGCCTCGGCGCCGCCTTTTTAAACATTGTCTCTGATATCTTTTGGAAATAGACGGAGTTCCATAGAGAATCAAAACATAATAATTGCTTTAACTGCTGTGGCCTATATGTGCAAGTTATAAGAAATCAGTGCTGTGAGTGGCATCATGAAGTTAACAATTGATTTTTGTCATAAATCACTAGTCCTTCATATGGTGAGGGCAATACCTCATTGGTTGAGTGTATTGATTTTATTTTCTCTATACTAAATATGAGATGTCTATTATTTCTCCTTATCGGTTCTTGGAAATAACATACCTGATCTATCTATACAAACTTCCAGGCTTAAAACTTGGTTGTTCCTCAAGTACATGTCTATATCAGTCAGCTAGTCCAGTCTAATTAGCTGTCCTATGCGTATTAATTCAACTCTATACATTATGGACACAGTTGAGATGGATGTGATTTCTCTGTATAAAGTATTGTCTCAAGAATACTTATAGATAAACAGTGTGTCTAAAATAATTGCTGTTAGTTATTGAGGAAATTTCCTTTAATTCGTTTGCTGAATGATTTTCTGTTATTATAGGATGATCATTCTCCTAAGAGGTCCAAATTTATAACGCCAGTTAGAAGAGCATAATGTTTGAGGTGTCTTGTTTAAAGTTGTACGAACAATACTTTTTCACTTAGCTTCACCTTGATATCAGAAAGCAGCAACATACTAACATTTTGAATCCACTAATGTCTTGAGGGATATGCCACTCTTATCTCTGCCATCGAAGTAGTTGGTGTGTGTTCCAAATGCCACAATTTTATTATCTATGACTGTCTGGATCTGAGTAGTGTGTTACATCCCTCTTATAACCTAAATCACCAACACGAGTTCCTGCACTTAAGGGCTATTCATGAGTCACGAGACTCCAGGTCAAACCAAACTGTTTAAAGGGGTAATATTTAGTTATTGAATCACTCTAACATCAAGTGATGTGGGAATTAGTGATGATTTTGCTTCATATGACAGGTTCTTTCTCACAACAGCTTGTTTTGTAGCTTCTGTGCATATGAGCACTATTTCCAATTCTTATGAACTCATTTAACCGCCTTCCATTTTTTGTTGAACAGATCCGAGAAAGACAAGCGTTCTTCGTATGCCCCAGAGAAGGGATACCGGTATGATGGGGTCTACAGGATAGAAAAGTGTTGGAGGAAAGCTGGAAAGCAGGTATATTTTTTCTTTTTTGTGCTAATTCAGGCTTCCTTAGGATATCTTTTGCTACTTTTGTTGTTTTTTAAATTTTCTGTACTGCCTCAGGGGTTCAAAGTTTGCAGATATTTGTTTGTGAGATGTGACAATGAGCCTGCACCATGGACAAGGTTCTGCATCATATCAGGTTATAGTTATGAATACATCCAACAGAACAACTGCTTCAATGATTTTCACCATTCTGTTTCAGTGACGAGCATGGGGATCGCCCAAGACAGTTGCCAGTCATTCCCGAGCTTAAACATGCAATTGATGTTACAGAGAGGAAGGAGAGTCCCTCTTGGGATTATGATGTGAGTAGATGTAGTCCCTTTCTGACTTCCTATACGATATTGATCTCTGAGAATCATCGGCTTGTCGTAAATGCACCTCAGAAGGAATAACATTTTGACAGTCATATCTCTTATTCTACGTTTGTGGAATGAAGTATTTCCAAAATTTTCCTTCTAAGGCTTTCAAAATAATGATTCTTAGTGTCATCTAATCAGGTTTTTGTCTAAATTTCATTTTGGCTCCTTAGGGAGTGTTTTCATTTTTTTGTAGAGTTTGCAAACACTCCCTTAATACCATGCACGGTTCTGGATCTCTTACGGCGAATGTAGCAGTTCTTTAATTATTTGCACTTTGGTTTTGATCTTAGGAGGTAGCGTGTTGCTGAAATGGAAAAGGCCACCACCTCCTAGTGAAGAAAGAGTGGTTCATGTTAATCCTGAGGACAGGGAGAACACAAGAAAGTTGATAAGGAAATCACAAACTATTTCAATGAGAGAGAAACTCCTAAAAGGTTCGAAACTCTTCACTTGACAGCACTTAAAACTCACAAAAGTGAAGTTTCTTTAATAGTCTGCTGGTAATTACTGCATTACACCATATCTTTCCTTTGTCATTCAATTATTTTCCTTTAACAGAGCATATTCGTTTTTCGTTGGTGTCTTAACTTCCAAAACTCTCTCAAGTATCTATTTTCCTCTTTAATTAGTTCATTTGCATAAGATAACTCAAATCCATCTTATTTTATTATATCATCTTATTAATTTAATTCTATGATAAACAATTAAGTTGAGCAAATCCATTTGTCATAGTTGTTAAGGGCGCGAGGTAGCGCTCGCATGCACCATAAATTTGATTAAAACACATTTCAAGTGACCAAATTAAGTGTCAAATTTCAAATTAAAACACACACAGTTTTCAAAACAAGCATATTAGCATAAGTCAAGTATGATGGATTGAGTGCCCTTTAAGTTTGGTTAGAGGATGTCCGAGTATGAGAGAGTAAATGAATATTTTCTATAAAAACCCTAACCCATGTTTTTTGTTTCCTTTCTTCTGTTTCTGTCTCCAGACTACATTGCTTTTTTTTTTTTTTTTGTTTCTTTTGTTATCTTTCTATCTCAGCATCCCCACCCAAAGGAAAATGGTGAAATTCCCTTGCCGACAAAAAAGCATTTTCTTGAACTTCTTAACAAGCTGTTAGAGGCGCGTGCCTGGCCAACATCGCCGGCCTCAGTCTTGAAAAGGCGCAAGGCCTTGGGCGAGGCGCGCCTTTAACAACTATTAAGTAGAAATAAATAAGTTTGTTTTGGTATTCTCCTGCAGGGTTCTGCTGCCTTATTTGTGACAAAGTGATGAATCTTCCCCTTACAACTCCCTGTGCTCATAACTTTTGTAAGCCTTGTCTGGAAAACAAATTTGCTGGCCAAACATTTTCCAAAGAAAGGGTCTGCCAAAATGGACGAAAACTTCGTTCACAGAAGAATGTATTGAATTGCCCTGCATGCCCGACTGATATATCTGAATTCCTCCAAAATCCTCAGGTATCACTAGTTCATTGGTGTTTGCATGGTTTTCTAGAAGGTGGATTCTTGATCCAAATAGCTAACATATCTTCTTACATCCAAAAGAGTTTATTTTGAGCTCCAAGTTGTTCCCTTTCTTTTTGTCTAGACTTATAAAGTGTTTGTTAATTTTTTTTTAAAATGGATATTATAAGCTCTTCAAAATAAGATGTTTAAAATTTATAAGCTTCTTTTAAAAGCAGTTATGATATTCCACCTCCCCCTCCAAAAGATTTTACTGACTATTTTAGTTACAAATTGCCATTACTATCATCTTATTTTATTCAAACACATCATCAACTTATTTTCAAGCTGTATTACTTAAGCTTAGGCAAACACCATGTTGATTGATTTAAATAAGCTTAGCCAAAACACCTTGTTGATTTTTAAAATAACATTGTTGATTCTTTTCCCATGATTTTAGGTGAACAGGGAAATAATGGAGGTGATAGAGAGATTGCAGTCGGAGATTGATAAGGAACGTAGGGGAGTCAGCCACAGAGGAAATTAACTCCGACAAGGAGAACAAGGAAATTAACGCAGACAACTTATCAAATGAAGAAGCACAAGGGAAACATGAAGATAGTTTGAAAAGAAAAAGTAGTATGCCTAACCTCTCAGACGAGAACGAGGATATGGAGACTATTTCCAAGAAAGCCAAAGTTGATAGTGAGGATGGCCATGAAAGTGAACCATCATCAGTTGAGAAGCCTGGTGATGATTGCAATAATATCTTACAATCCTCCGTGCCAAAAGGCCGTGGCAGACCCAAAAAGGGAGTGCCAACATGCTAAGAAGCAGTGCTTCACCTGAAAGTCCTCTTAACATCATCGCATTTTTATTACATGGGCAAACATGCTTTTTTAACATAAGTGTGGGAGTGTTTGCAAACTAACAAAAAAGTAATTCTTAGTTTTACATGGAAAAAATAGTTGTTTTTTTGCATCTAGAAGCAGAGAATCACTTTTCAGAGTTTGCAAACACTCCCCATGACATGTTCCAGAGCAGACAGACAATTTTTTGATGCTCGACGTATTTTGGGAAATGGGATGTGTTTGGCTGCAACAAGTACTCAGATTTAGTATTATTGGTTTCAAAGATGCCAATGTCATTTAAAAAATGTGGCATTGGAGTGTGAAGTTATGTGCACTCAGCACTTCAAAGACAGTTATTCAGATATTTTAGCTCTGCATTATTTGACAAATGTATTTGGGTTTATTTCTGCATCATGATAACTACTGCTGCTGTTTGGGCTACTTCTACTGTTTTTATTTATTATTTCTCTTGGGATTTTAGTTGATAAATATTATCTCCTTGTGCTATTTGTTAGCAATCACAGTTTCTTCTTCTTCATCACAGATTAGCATCTTTTATAGAACAATAAGAATACAGCGTTAACATCTATAAGGGGCATATGAATCAAATTCAGAAATATTTGGGTGTTTATAAAACAAATGTTTTTTGGAGTAAATATTTGTGTCGAATTGAATAAAAGGATAAGAAAATATTTGCGTTATTTTTTGTGTCCATATGTACTGCTGCATCACTTTTGATCTATTATGAAAATCCCCTCTTAAAATCTTTATACGTTGACTATTGATTTTCTGTCATTTAGATAGCTTTAATCAATATCTAAAATTAGATTATTAGAAATTATCTACAGAGTAGAATATTATTTCTACCTTATGTTCGTTTCATCAATCAAATTTCATTAATCTAATTTAAAGAGAGTTTACTTTTCAAATTGTCTAAAACTAAAAAAAGGAAACGAAAAAAGTTTCATGCTTAATTCGACTTTTACTTCCTTTTCTTCCCCTCCATTTACTTTTTGTTTCGATCATCAATTGATATTTTCTTTCCCTCTCTAATCTCTTTTCTCATTCTTCCTCTTCAAATTTTTAATAAATTTAAAAAAGTTCACTATTTTTTACATATTTTTTAGTATTTAATATTTATTCATCAACGGAATAATAGTGACTTTAAATGACGTGGAGAAAATATCAAAGGGAAGAAAGGGATAGTTTTATCTTTTTCACTTCATTGCATGTCCAACTAAGACTTGAGTACCTGAAGGGCGAGTAAATCCAGCTCATACCACAACTTTGAGGCAGGACAAGGCTTGCATTCTAAATGCTGCGGATACAGTTATACGCACATATCAATGAGCAGGACATACTTTTAGTCTCCAATAATCCTCAACAACAAAATACTAACAACCGGAAAAATGAAACACGGAAGGGAAGTTAAGGGGAATAGCAAGGTCCTCAAGTGCCTTAGAAATCTGTTCCTCATTTAAGCCTGCCAAACGTATTCCCCTCGATACCAGTGGCCTCACGGATCAAAATCGATCGGGAGCTTAGGGTTTTTCGTCTTCAGATCTTTGTAATTATTCTCAATGAAAGTTCTAGTGGAAGAGCTGGAAGGCCAAGTAGGAGAGAATAGGATGCGAAGCTCCTTGAGATTTCGAGAAAGCTGCCCCCTCCACGCCATTCTTGAACTTCGTTGTTAGTATTTAATATTTAAAATATTAAAGAATTCCTTATATAAAATGAAAAATATTGTAAGTTAATAATGAATATAATAGAAATTTAACATAATATTTGTTCAAATATCATAATATTCAAAAAAAGTACACATTTATCATTAAATTAAATAACATTAATAAAAAATGATATTTCAATGAAGATGCTCATTCAAAAATAAATTCGAAAAATATTTAAATTTAAATGTATATTAAATTTTTTGTGACAATACTTCCGCTATCAATATTTCTCAAAATCTGGTTCATCATAATCGAACCAAACACATTGAAGTTCAACATCACTTTTTAAGGGTTTGTGTTTCTAAACGAAAAATTGAGATGTGCTTTGTTCCGTCTCAAGATCAACTCGCGGATATTTTTACAAAAGCGTTAATCGCCGAGTCTTTTAACTCAATTCGAGCTCGTTTAGGCATACTGCATATTGAATAAGATCTATGTTTGCATTTTGAGCATTTTAAAATTTTGGGGGTGAAAAATCATATTTTCAAACTTCAAAATCAAACAAATGGACTGCACTGAAACATTGACAGATCGTTGTGGAGGGCGACTAGTAGCTATGTCTAGGCACCGGTTGCTCTACGTGCTGAAATTTTTTAAAAATCATATGTCCTCATCCATTTGTTATTTCACTTCTACACACCCATCGCACTTTTCACACACATATATTACCAAATGATCATATTTCTTGCATTAGCTATTCTATTGAGCTTCAATAATGCATCTTCAATCTCTCTCACTCATCTTCCTCAATCATTGGTAAGTTTTGGTTCCTCTCTTATGATCTCCTATGGGCTGCACCCTTGGCTATTTTTTGAACTTTTAATTGTATTTATTTGATGGGGATTATTTACACCATTGGATTATTGCAATAAAATTATGATTGATATTGAAAATTTTGGCATAATTCGATATACAAATTACATTTACATCCTTGTTCACTATCCATGCATGCCATGTGTTTGATAAAACGCCTCGATGAAATTTCACTCTTTGTGTATGATCTCCTTGGTAAAAATTGATTGGAGTTCACACATTGATCATAATTATATGTCATGATGCTTCTCTAATGGTCTTCACATGATATTGTGATACTCTAAACTCATAGTATGATATTTTCATGATCATTGCTCGTTTTATTCTCATGCGTACTTCGATATCTATATATTGTGTTTCTATTATGCTAATGGTCTTTTTGATGATTCCAAAAGGAGGAGAAAAATCAATGAGCTTATAAGCTAAATGGTAAGTTCAAATGAGTTAGAAAAAGCTCACGAAAAAAGCTTATTGGTAAAAAGCTATAAACTAAGCTTTTAAGCTGTGGAATATTGCCTTAGTACTCTTGTATATCATTGAGCCTTGTGACTTATGACTTATTTTGACAGGGGAAGCTTTTAAGCTCTTTAGATTTCAAGTTTTTTTAGCTATTTTGAAAAAGCTAAACTTGTAAATTATAAGTTATTAGCTTATGTGCATGTCCATTGCTTATCATATTGATAGGGGAGCTTTTAAAACTCATTTTTAAAAAAAAAAAAAAAACTTTTGCTCCTTATATCCTATGATTTTTATCTTGAGAAATGTTGCTTAAAATTGATAGATTATTTTGACCGAAAAATCTTGTTACTTTTATATTCGCTCTCTAAAAAATATTTTGAGTTGTAATCATAAAAAGGGGGAGTTTGTTAGAATAATATTTTGATTTTGATTTTGAAGATTTCATATAAATGAGTTTTATATCAAAACAATGCTTCCAAAAGCTGTCCAAATACTTCAATACATTTCATTTGATTTTTACTAAGTTGTTGAAGTACTTCTTGCACTTTATTTTTGATAAAAATCGGACAATTTCTTTGTGAAGAGGTCGACATGTCACTCTTGTAGGGAGACCCGTACCTGTAAGTTTTAAAAGATCAAACAGAATAAAGAAGAAATCAGGAGGAGTTGAGTTTCTTGGCTTATCTTCTCTGTTTCTCGAGTGACGGTCATTATCCATAGCAACAGATCACCACAGACAGCGACCGGTCACCCTTGATACCATACTGTGTCAAAACTTTATTGAACGGTTTAATAATTCGAATTTTCAATATAGCGACCGGTCGCTTTAGTCTTTTGACAATAAATTCTATCCGTTGCGTAAACACTTCTCAAAGAAATTAAGGCTTTACATTTATTAACCATTATTTGGAGTCGTTTTGATCATTCTTTTGCGACAAATTTGAATTGGGAGGAGCCTATGTTAAAAACTACATCTTGGAGCTCTTCTATAAATAGATGAAGCATTGGATGATCAAATACAACATATTATTCTACAATACAATAAAAAAATCTCAACAAATCTATTGTTCTTCATTTTAAACATTCTTGTTGTAATAGCCAAAACACTACACTTTCACATCTTGCTTATTAGGCTTTTTTCTTGATTACACTTGCACTTTTGAGTTGTAATATTTCATTCAAAGCATAATCTTGATTGTATTTGTAAAATCATCCAAAATAAGACATATTTGTTGAATGTTCTTTTGGCAAGAACACATTTGGTTGATTCATTAGGTGTTGAAGAGTTAGATGCTCTTCATTGTTGTAAGAAGAGTTTGGTTCTCTTCATAGGTGGTGGTGTAAGAAGAGATTGGTGCTCTTCAAGGTGAAGTTATAATTATTTGGTATCAATTAATAAACTTTTTCCTTTCGAAAACCACTCGGACATACCGGGTAGTAGTGAACGTAGGCCCTAGGTGAGTTGAAGCACTATAAATTATCGTGTGTTGATTTATTTTTCTGCACTTCTATTTTTTTCTTCATCTTCTTCGAAAAAAGGGCATAAATCAGAAAATTGGGAAAATCTATTCATCCCCTCTCTAGATTTTCGTAGTCATTTGGACTAACAGTACGATATTTTGGGTCAAGTGGGCTGGGCCAAATAGGCCAGGTTCTTTTTAGGCTTTTAAAATTGCAACCCAGTCAGACTCTATCACCGGGCTGACTCATTGGGCCAGAATAGTTTTGACAACTCTAATTTAAGATATAAGTTCAAAAATTAAATAACATAAATAATTTAGTGAAATATTTATTTTCTTTTTCTTTTCCTTTTGTTTTTAGTTATTAAGCAAAATTTATAAAAAAAGATATTATTAAGCACATATATATATGTATGTATTAATTGTAATATTATTTTTTCCATTTTTAACAAGAATAGATTAACATGTTTTTTTTTTTTTTATAATTTTGTATCTTTTTATTAGATAATTTTTGTGTATAAATATTAAGTAATTTTTTACGATTTGTAAATATGTTTTGTTAAATATTTCATAGAAACCCTAATAAGAGAATGCTCTCTTCTTTCTCCACTCGCATCTAAAAGGCTATGCCACCGGGCAAACTTTCTGGCCATAGCATGGCCAGATTTGTCGTCTCTACAACGCCATCTTGTTCTCCGATTAATTTTACATCTATGTGTCGTATTCCGTCTTTCTTTGTGGCTCATGTTGAAGTGGCACATGTCCTTGATGCCTCTCAACTTTTGCTGGCTTCCTCCAAAACGTCTGTCCCTTCTTCTACACTGCATAAGGACGCCATTCAAGAGGTGGAAGCGGTCCCCATCTCTTTGTTACAAAAACCATCTCCTCTCTTGCCTTATGGAGGGCGGTCCCCTCAAGCAGCTGGAGAAGTTTGTTACTCTAACAACATTTGTGGTCTCCTCCTCAATTTCTCCTATAGTGCCATGGTCCCAGGTGGTTGCAACTTCTCCAACAACCTGCCTATACTCAATGTCCCATATGGAGGCAGCGGCGCCCCCTCCCAAGACAGTTCAAGCCAAACTTTTGGATTCTTTGGTAAATCCTGGTTTGGATTCTTTAGATAAAACTTCCATCCCTACTTTTCCCAATATTATTTTTGGTAAACCCAATTCTATCCCTGAACCTATTAAAAAGGGTGATTATTACTCTGTGTTCATTGATGAAAATATTTATCAACAACGTCTTTTGGAATTTGCATATTCTTTGATTGGTCGTGTTCTTATTGGTAAGGGTAATAAGTCATGGCCTATCATGCCGCTTAATAAACGACTTTCTAAATTATGGGGTATCCATAATAATATTCCTCTGGTTAAGGGTTATTTTTGTGTCCAATTTTCAAATGACCAGGATCATTTCCGGGCTCAAGCTCGTGTGTCCTGGGCTATTAACCCGGGTTCAATTCGTTTGTCTCCTTGGGTTCCTCATTTAAACTCTTACAAAGTTAATACTTCCATAGCTAGTGTATGAGTTCGAACTTTTGAGATAAGTCAGGAATATTGGGACACTAGTATTATTATGGGGATCACCAAAGCTATTGGCAACCCGGTTCAGATTGATCATAGGTCCTTAAATGGTTCTCTTGGCCAATTTATTTGTGTGTTGATTGATGTGGATCTTGCCAAGTATTTACAGGATCATATTATAGTTGAACGGGTGGGGTAATGTTCTTTTGTGTTAGTCAATTATGAAAAACTTCCTGATTTTTGGTCAATTTGTTGTATCACGGGCCACTTGATTGCTTCTTGCCATGCTTTTACCGAAGCTATGTCACCTGCTGGACCTCTCCCTTCTCAACGGGGACGTTCCAGAGTTCATAAGATTTATCTTCTAGTTCATACTTCCAAGGACAAGGGCAAGGCCGTTGCTAACTCAATGGATACTACAGTCTCAACTATGCGTGGTAAGACAAGTGGATGCTATCATTACATTACATACCATAATTCTCCGATCTTGCGATTGTGGTTCATTCTCCTACGAAGGTTGCGGTTTCTTCTCCTGTTTCTTGTGGTAAGTTCAATGGTGTTACTGCGGGGAATTCTTTTGCTACTTTAGAGGATATGGCTGATTTGGATATGACTATGGACAACCAGGATGATAAAGATAAGGCCGTGGCGTTAGATACGAACGTGCCTGCTAGCTCCACTCTTGCTTCGCCTTTGAATCCTGCAATTCAACGGAAATATTCATTGGCTACTTTGGGTGCACATTCAGAATTGGATAACACCACATTGAATACTGCATCTAGGGTACCCCCACCCTGTTAGTCAAAGTGGCTACGAAAATCTAGAGGGGGGTGTTAGTCCAAGTGGCTATGATAATCTAGAGGGAAGGGGTGAATAGATTATGCCGATTTAGCCCCTTTTTGAAATGTAGAAGCAATAACAAGAATGTAAGTGCTGAAATGAAACAACACTCGATGATTTATAGAGCTTCACCCCACCTAGGGACTACGTGCTCTACCACCCTGGTATATCCGAAGTGGATTTCGAAAAAGAAAAAGAATTTTATTAATAGTTACCAAAACTATTACAACTTCACCTTGAAGAGCACCATACTCTTCTTACAACACTACCAAGAAGATTACCACAATCTTCTTACACCTATGAAGAGTACCACACTCTTCAACACCTAAAATCACCCAAGTGTATTCTTACCACAAGAACACTGACAAGGATATCTTGCTTCGGATGATGGAAACAAATTCAAGATCACAACTCGATATGAAGTATACAACTTTGAAGTGCAAGTGTAATCAAGAACAAAACCTAATACTCAAGATGTGCAAGTGAAAGACTTAGGCTAAATACAACAAAAATATGAAAGTGAAGAACAAGAGTTTTGCTTGTGTTTGTATTGCTTGTGTTGTTGTATCTTGTTGCTTCAATCCTTCATCTATTTATAGGAGAGGTCTTGGATTTGATTTTCAGATATAGGCTCCTCCTTGGAGATTGAATTCTACAAAAAAATGCAAATTAAATCAAGATTATAGCTGTTAGAAATCAATCCCTTAAAATCATGAAAAGTTGTCTGCTGCTCAACGGATAGTTTGTTGATAAAATATTTGGTCGACCGGTTGAATAGAAAGAAGGAATTTGAATTATACATGTAAAAATATACTGTTGGACCGGTCCAGGGGGTGCTCGATCGGTCGACCCCCTGTTGGATTGGTCTAACACCTTGAAAATACAATACAGAGAAGATTGGCCAAAAACGAAACTTCTCAGGCACTGGTCGACCTCCTGGGATTTTTCGTATGTCTCGTTTCTGTTTTAGAAATCAAACTTTCAGGCATGGCCGGTTGAACACGAGACAGAAGTGTTGTCCAGTTTTGTCAAAAATAAACTTCAAAAAATACTCCGAAAAATTAGGAAAAATATTTTAAATCGATTAGGAGTATTTGGACAATATTTAAGGACGTTGTTTTAGTCAAAAACTCGGTTAAATGAAATCATCAAAATTAGATAAAGACATTTATCTAACAAACTCCCCCTTTTTGGTGATTACAAACCAAAACAATTTTAAGAGGTCGATTTTGAAAACAAAACACATTTTTCCGGTCTAAAAAAACTATCTATTTTAAGCGACACTTTTCATGCATAAGAATCATAAGGATGTGAGTAAAGATTTTCAAAATATTTTGTAAAAGCTCCCCCTATCAACATGCAACAAGAGTAATTATAGAAGCAAACATTTAAAAGCTAAAAGCTCAGCTTTTACTCTTTGAGCTTAGATATCAAGAGCTTAGAAGCTGCCCCTGTCAAAAAGAAAATATTAGACCTGAATAAAAGTACATAATCCATCCATTGGATTAAGTTATATCCTCAGCTTTTGGCTTTTTATCCATAACTTATAGCTTTTTTGCGAGCTTTTTCTAGCTTCTTTGAGCGTATGAGCTTATTTCATGTTTCTCCCCCTTTAGAATCATCAAAAAGAATATTAGCACGATAAAAACATCATATAATCATATTAAAGTGTGCAATTTAACCGATTTATCGAGCTTTTGAACAGAAAGCTTAAAATTTCAAATAAAAGGGGAAAATTCTAAAAAATGATTTGTAAAAGCTCATTTTAGTGACAAAACATGATCTCTAAAAACTTATAAGAATGTTGAAATCGAGAGAATCATGTAAGGGATGAAATTTTCATTGAAATATTTTGTCGAACACTTGGCGTGCATAGAATAAAAACGAAGATGTATATAATCCTTGTAAATGTAATCACGCCAAAACTTTCATCACCAAATGCAATTCTATAAATATCATTCACCAATAATCAACATTCCCAACATAATTATACAACAATTTCATCAAAATACTAAAATATAAGCATTTTCTCAAGGGTTCAACCCAATTAAGATTAAAAGAGAATTAATCATACCAATCAATCAGTGAAGTTGGGCTATAATGATGATATATCAACAATATAAGTTCAAAAATATAGAATTTACAAGAAAGAAATAATTTTGGGTGAAATGTGTGTGGAATTTGCAAAGGGGTGCGAAAATAGGAAATTCTGTGAAAAATGACAAAGTTTGAGAATGGAGACTGACTTAACCAAAAATTGGCCTAGGTCGACCGGTCCAGGCCCTTGGTCGATCGATCGACCCCTGGTCATCCGGTCCCTGGAGCTAACTTTCAACCTCTGTTCAAATTTTGAGTTAAAAATCCGAATTTTCACCCATAAGTTTTAAAAACGCACAAAATGCAATCTTAGATTTATTCGATATGCATTATGCCTAAGCGAGCTCATATTGAAGAAAAAGGCTCGATGGTCGATTTAGTAAAAATATCCGCGAGTTGATCTTGAGATGGAACGAAACACATCTCAATTTTCGTTTGGAAACACAATCCCTTAGAAAATGATGACGAACCTCAATATGTTTAGTACGGTTATGATGAACTGGATTTTGAGCAACATTTATAGCGGACGTGTTATCACAAAAAATAGGAACATTTTCAAAAGAATATTTGTAATGCGCTAAGGTTTATTTCATCCAAAGCAATTGAGTACAACAAAAAGCCGCAGAAATATATTCGGCTTCGGCCGTTGATAAAGAGACACAATTTTGCTTTTTCGAAAACCAAGATACGAGGCAATCGCCTAAAAATTGACATAATCTGGAGGTACTTTTGCGATCATCAATATTTCTCGCATAATCCGAATCACTATATCCTTTAAGAGAAATTTTTTTCGTTCTTTGGATAAAACAAGCCATGTGATATAGTGCCTTTCAAATATCGAAAAATTCTTTTAACGGCACTCATATGAGATTATTTGAGATTGCTTTGAAAACGAGCACATAGGCAATGACATGAAGAATATCGAGTCTACTTTCGGTTAAATAAAGTAAACTACCAATTATACCTCGATATTTTGATTCATCTTGCCTTTTTCATCCTTGTCAAGCTTGATATTTTTTGTCATAGGAGTAGTGACGATTCTTCCTTCTTCAATTCCGAACTACCAATTATATATACATTCTTGACATTGCTAAATTTGTAGCCCAAGGAAGAAATTGAGCTCCCCCATCATACTCATTTCGAATTCACCTTGTATTAACTTAGAAAATTTCTTGCAAAGGGAATCATTAGTAGTACCAAAAATAATATCATCAACACAAATTTGAACTAATAAGCAATCTTCCCCTTTTTCGAAAATAAAAAGAGTAGTATCAACTTTATCTCTTGTAAATCCATTTTGCAAAAGAAAAGAGCTAAGTCTATCATACCATGCTTGGGGTGCTTGTTTTAAACCATATAAGGCCTTTTTAAGTTTGTAAATATCATTTGGCTTAGAAAAATTTTCAAACCCCGAAGGTTGTTTTACATAGACTTCTTCTTGAATAAAACCATTTAGAGAAGCAAATTTAACATCCATATAGTAAAGCTTGAAATTTTTAAAACAAGAGTAGACAAGTAAAATACGAAAAGCTTCTAAACGTGCAACGGGTGCAAAAGTTTCATCATAATCGATACCTTATTCTTGACAATACCCTTGAGCCACTAACCTTCCTTATTTCGAACAATATTGCCTTGGTCATCGAGTTTGTTCTGGAATACCTATTTTGTACCAATAATTGTTTGTGATGGAGGACAAGGTACCAATTCCCAAACATCATTCCTTTCAAATTGATTCAACTCCTCTTGCATTTCTAAAAACCAATCCTCATCTTCAATTGCTTCTTTTGCATTTTTAGGCTCTTTTTGAGAAATAGGAGCTTTTTCGGCAAATTTCCTTCTAGTCATTACCTTGTCTAGAGGGTCCCCAATTATGAGATCTTTTGGATGATCATTTTTGAATTTTAGAGCAACGGGGAGATCCGAATTATCACCTTTTTCTTCTTGAGGAATATTTGAAGTTGACGATTGATTATTTGATGTGGAAGGTTGATCATTTTGAGCATCATTTGGAATAATTGGTTCAACATCATCTTCCTCATCACTTTCATCATTTGGTATCCTTTCAATGCCCGAAGCTTCATTGAATTTGACGTGAATAGATTCTTCAACCACCATGCTAGTTTTATTATAAACTCGATATGTTTGCTCTTAGTAGAGTACCCCATACATATTCCTTCATCGGCCTTAGGATCAAGTTTGTCCAATTGATCCTTAGTATTCAAAATAAAACACTTACACCCAAATATTTTGAAATAACTAATATTTGGAGTTCTTCCTTTCCAAAGCTAATATGGTGTTTTATTCAACTTAGAACAAAGGTAAACACGATTAATAACATAGCAAGTGGTACTTACGGCTTCGGCCTAAAAATATTTTGGAAGAGAAAATTCATTGAGAATTGACCGGCTCATTTCTTGAAGAGTCCGATTCTTCCTTTCGGCTAATCCATTTTGTTGTGGTGTTCTTGGAGCCGAAACATTATGAGCATATCCCTTGGTTTTACACAAGACTCTAAATTCACCATCAAATTTACCGCCTCGATCACTTTGAATAGACTTAATGGTATCTTCATTTTCATTTTTAATAAGTCTACACAACTTAGCAAACTCATTAACGACATCGCTTTTATTAGCAATAACAATAGCCCAAGTATATCTAGAATAATCATCGATTATAACGAAATTGTAATATTTTCCACTTAGACTAGCCATACCAATATCCCCGTACAAATCAAGGTGAAGTAATTGTAGAGGCTTGGTTGTGGAAATTTCATTTTTGGGCTTAAAACTACTTTTAACTAATTTGTTCTTTTGACAAGTGTCACATAAGCCAAGATTTTCAAAACTCAATTTGGGTAGTCCTTTTACATGTTGGTTTTTGTAAATATTTTGCAAAGTTTTGTATCCAACATATCCAAGTCGCCTATGCCATAAACTAGTTAAATTATTATTGGCGACAAGACAAGAAATATTTTGACTAACCAAATCACTTGTACAAATTTTGTAAAGATTGCCTTTTCTATTTGCTTCACAAATAATTTTATCATTTTTAAGAATAAGACATTTTTCTTTATTGAAAATAACATTTTAATTTGAATCACAAAGTTGGCTAACACTTATCAAATTAAACTTAAGCCTTTCAACTAAAATAACATTACTAAGAGCAAAGAAGAATTACCAATTTCTTCATTTCCAAGAATTCTTCATTTCCATTCCCGAACATAACCATGCCCTCTTCTTGGAGCTTGATGTTGGTAAAAATTTATCTCCTTCCGGTCATGTGGCGTGAACACCCGCTGTCCACGAGCCATTTTGAATCTTCCGGAGTTGTTATAGCCCCTAGCACCTACAAATAAATCATTTTTAGGTATCCTATAATTTTGGGGTCCATGGGGGTTAGTCTTGAGACCCTTGAGTCTCCAAAAATGGCTAAAACTACTTTTCAATTTGCAATCATTTGCATAGTATCCATTTTTACCACAATAAAAACAATTAATAACACGAGAACTACTAGCACGTATAAAAGTCGGATCTTGATCATTTTTCTTAGAAATGTTTTGAAAAGGTTTATAACAAAGTCCTAATTTTGAATGCTCACTTCT
Organism: Rehmannia glutinosa; assembly: GCA_016081115.2. Taxonomy (NCBI): domain Eukaryota; kingdom Viridiplantae; phylum Streptophyta; class Magnoliopsida; order Lamiales; family Orobanchaceae; genus Rehmannia; species Rehmannia glutinosa. The sequence goes on along the minus strand of CM071934.1, from coordinate 44,307,941 downwards.
TTGTGCATCAAAATGTTTTGTAACTTTATCCGTGCTTAAATTAAATCGATGCACATCCTTTTTCAAAATTTTGATTTCTTTTGTGAGCATTTGTTTTTCGAAATCAAGAGTATGAACTTTTGCAAGAGTAATAGCATGAGCATGATCAAGTGATTCATAAGAAGTAAATAATTTATCATTTTCTAATTTAAGCTCTTTTTACTCCTTTTTCAAATTCTTGTATTTATTTTGAAACTCATTTTACAATTCATCATAATCACATTGTAATTCATTAACTAAAGAAGAAGATGAGGAATTAGAGCGTACCTCGTTGTTTTCATCGTCTATGGCCATGAGACCATGTTCGGCTTCCTCTTCCTCGTCGGATGTGGCAATGAACTCATCCCATGTTTTTGCTTCGGCATTTAGAGCTTTCTTCTTGAGAAAAGGCTTTTTCTTCTTTTGCTCCTCCTCCGCTGATTTTGGGCAATCAGCTATGTAGTGCCCGGATTTCTCGTATTTGAAACACGGGTTGTCTCTTGACTTTCTTGCTTTGTTTTTATTTACAAACTTGGCAAATTTTTGGACAAGAGCAACCGTCTCCTCATCATCTCGTCACTAGCATAATATGAATTATTAGAAGAAGATGCTAAGCCTTTAGGAATGATTTGCATACCCTATAAAGAGGTGGATAGTTTGGAATTTTTTCTCTCTTTAAGATATACTTAATAGATGAGGAAGTTTCCAATGAGCTTGTCAAACTTGAGTGTTTCGAGGTTTTGAGTTTCCGTAATTGCCGTCACCTTTTCGGACCATGAACTGGGGAGATCATTCAAGACCTTAGTCACCTTGTCTTCTTCGGAGATGATTTTCCCAAGTGCCACAAGAGGATTGACTATGTTGTCAAACCTTTCCACCATTTTCGAAATATTTTCACCATCAAGCATATTGAAGTTTTCAAAGTCTTTAACAAGCATGATTTTTCTTGCTTGTTTAACTTTCTTTGTACCTTCATAAATGGTTTCCAATTTTTCCCAAACTTCATGTGCAGACCTTATTCCTCTAATACGGTTGTACTCGGTGGCAGTGAGTGAACAATGTAAAATATTCAAAGCCTTACCGTTTAGAGAGAATGACTTCTTGTCGTTGTCATCAAATTCCTTGAAGGTCTTGAGAACCGAGGTGCCATCCTCCAATTTCTTGATTGGTTGTGTTATCCCTTCAATGACCGCATTCCATATATCAAACCCGCACCCTTGTAAGAAGCACTCCATTCGGTATTTCCAAAAAGCATAATTGTTGGCGTCGAATAGAGGTGGCTTGTTGGTGGAGGCGCCTGTGGTGAGGTAGCTGTCACTCATAGCCATGGATCTTCCCTCTTTACTCGCAATGAAGAAACGAGCTTGCCAAAGAGTTTGGCTTTGATACCACTTATTAGTCCAAGTGGCTACGATAATCTAGAGGGAGTGAATATACTATGTTGATTTTCCCGATTTAGCCATCTTTTTCGAATGTAGAAGCAATAACAAGAATGTAAGTGTGGAAATGTAAACATCACTCGATGATTTATAGAGCTTCACCCCACCTAGGGACTACGTGCTCTACCACCCCGATATATCTGAAGTGGATTTCGAAAAAGAAAAAGAATTTTATTAATAGTTACCAAAACTACTAAGCACCACACTCTTCTTACAACACCACCAAGAAGATTACCACAATCTTCTTACACCTATAAAGAGTACCACACTCTTCAACACCTAAAATCACCCAAGTGTGTTCTTACCACAAGAACACTAACAAGGATATCTTGCTTTGGATGATGGAAACAAATTCAAGATTACAACTTGATATGAAGTATACAACTTTGAAGTGCAAGTGTAATCAAGAATAAAGCCTTGTACCCAAGATATGCAAGTGAAAGACTTAGGCTAAATACAACAAGAATATGAAAGTGAAGAATAAGAGTTTTGCTTGTGTTTGTATTGCTTGTGTTGTTTTATCTTGTTGCTTCAATCCTTCATCTATTTATAGGAGAAGTCTTGGATTTGATTTTCAGATATAGGCTCCTCCTTGGAGATTTAAATCTACAAAAAAATGCAAATTAAATCAAGATTATAGCTGTTAGAAATCAATACCTTAAAATCATGAAAAGTTGTCTGCTACTCAACGGATAGTTTGCTGATAAAATATTTGGTCGACCGGTTGAATAGAAAGAAGGAATTCTAATTATACGTGTAAAAATACACTGTTGGACCGGTCCAGGGGGTGCTCAACCGGTCGACCCTCTGTTGGACCGGTCCAACACCCTAAAAATACAATACATAGAAGATTGGCCAAAAATGAATCTTCCCAGTCACCGGTCGACCGGTCGACCTCCTGGGATTTTTTGTACATCTCGTTTCTATTTTAGAAATCAAACTTTCAGGCACGGGTTACCCTCTAGGGCAACTGGTTGAACACGAGACATATGTGTTTGTTAGATAAATGTTTTTATCATGATTTTGATGATTTTGTTCAAATGAGTTTTTATACCAAAACAATGTCCCTAAATGTTGTCCAAATACTTCCGATCGATTTAAAATGTTTTTACTATTTTTCAGAGTATTTCTTGGAGTGTATTTTCGATATAAAATTGGACAACACTTTTGTTTCAGGCTCGACCGGTCGTCCTATAGGGCAACCTGTACCTGAGTTGAGTTTTGAAACAGAAAACGGGACGTTTGAAAAATAGAGGAGGGCGATCGGTCGACCCTAGGGCGACCGGTAACTGGGAAGCCCTCCTCAAATGCTGTCTTCTCTGTTTCGATTTTTATCAACCCCCAACCGGTCAAGCTTAAGGGCGACCGATCGAACCCCCCTTCGACCGGTCCCCCTGTGTAAAAATTGCAGCAAACTCATTTCAAACTTATCTCTACGCGATCGGTCGAACCCCTCTTTTACCAGCAAACTATCCGTTGCATTTTCAGACAGCTTTTCCCTAATTTGTGGGATTGATTTCTAACAGCTATAATCTTGATTTTAAATGGTTTCTTTTGCAGAAAATCACTCCCCAAGGAGGAGCCTATGTCTGGAAATCAAGCCAAGACCTCTCCTATAAATAGAGGCTTCATTCAAGCAACAAGACACAACACATTACACAAGCAAAAAAGCATACAAGCAAACACTTTCATAAATCTTGTTGTATTAGCCTAAGCACTTGCACTTGCATTTATTTGAGGTCTAGGCTTTCAATTCTTGATTACACTTGTACTCATATTGTATTATTCATTATTGAGTTGTAATCTTGATTTTGGTCATCATTCAACACAAGACATCCTTGTGAGTATTCTTGTGGTAAGAATACACTTGGGTGATCTTGGTGATAGGTGTTTGGAGAGTGTGGTACTCTTCAAAGGTGGTGAAGGAAGATTGTGGTAATCTCCTTGAAGGTGTTGTAAGAGGGTTGTGGTAATCCTCAAGGTGTTGTATTAATTTTGGTAATTAATAAAATTTCTTTTTCCTTTTCGAAACCCATCCCAGATATACTGGGATGGTAGAGCACGTAGTCCCTAGGTGGGGTGAAGCTCTTTAAATCGACGTGTGTTGTTTATTTTCCGCATTTAGCTTTCGTCTTTGATTAATTATTCGAAAAAGAGAGCAAAATCTGAAAAACCGACATAATCTATTCACCCCTCCTCTAGATTATCGTATCCACTTGGACTAACAAGTGGTATCAAAGCCAAACTCTTTGGCTAGCTCATTCCGAGTAAAGAGGAAAGATCCATGGCTATGAATGACGCTTATCTCACCACCGGCTCCTCTACCAACAAGCCACCACTATTCGACGCCAACAACTACGCATTTTGGAAGGACCGTATGGAGTGCTTCCTACAAGGGTGCGGGTTCGACATTTGGAATGTGGTTGTTGAAGGAGTTGATCAACCAACCAAGAAATTGGAGGATGGTACCTTGGCTCCAAAGCCTTTCAAGGAGTTCGATGAAAACGACGAGAAGGCCTTCTCTCTTAATGGTAAATCTTTAAATATTTTGCATTGTTCTCTTACCGCCACCGAGTACAATTGCATCAGAGGCATAAGGTCGGCACATGAAGTTTGGGAAAAATTGGAGACAATTTATGAAGGAACTAAGAAGGTCAAGCAAACAAGAAAGACCATGCTTGTTAAAGACTTTGAAAACTTTAACATGCATGATGGTGAAAGCATCTCTAAAATGGTGGAAAGGCTTGACAACATTGTCAATCCTCTTGTGGCCCTCGGTAAAGTAATCTCGGAGGAAGACAAGGTGACTAAGGTCTTGAATGCAATTCCCAGTTCATGGTTCGAAAAGGTGATGGCAATCACGGAGGCACAAAATCTTGAGACACTCAAGTTCGACGAGCTCATCGGGAACCTCCTCATCTATGAAGTCTATCTCAAGGAGAGGGAAAATTCCAAACCATCCATAAATTAATCGGGTATGCAAATTATTCCTAAAGGTCTTACATCTTCTTCAAATAATGCATATTATGATAATGATGATGATGATGAGGAGACGGCCGCACTTGTTCGAAAATTTGCAAAATTTGTGAATAAAAATAAAGCAAGAAAACCGAGAGACAATGCTTGCTTTAAATGCAGAAAACCCGGGCATTTCATTGTCGATTGCCCGAAACTCGATGAGGAGGAACAAAAGAAAATGAAGCCTTTTTTGAAAAAGAAGGCTCTAAATGCGGAGGTCAAAACTTGGGATGAACTACTTGAAACAACCGACGAGGAAGGAGAAACCGAACATGGTCTTATGGCCATAGACGATGAAAATAATGAGGTACGCTCTAATTCTTCTACCTCCTCCTTAGTTGATGAATTGCAAATTGAGTTTCAAAATTTGATTGTTAAATACAAGACTTTGAAAAAGGAGCATAAAGAGCTTAAAATTGAAAAGGAAAAATTATTTACTTCTTATGAATCTCTTGATAAAGCTCATGCTATTACTCTTACTAGAGTTCATACTCTTGAAACCGAAAAAGAATCGCTCACCAAAGATCTTCAATGTTTAAAAAAGGATGTGCATCATTTTAACATAAGCACGGACAAAGTTACAAAAATTTTAGATGCACAAAGAGGTGAACATTCCAAATTAGGACTTGGCTATAAACCTTTTCAACCTCTTTCAAAGAAAAATGACCAAGGTCCGACTTTTGTACGTGCTAATTGTGCCCATGATATTATTTATTTTTATTGTGGTAAAGTTGGTCACTATGTTAGCCATTGTAAATTGAAGAACAATTTTAGCTATGTTTGGAGACCCAAAGGTCTCAAGACTAACCCCCATGGACCCCAAAACTATAGTGTACCTAAAAATAATTCATTTATAGGTCATAGGGGCTATAACAACCATGGAGGATTCAAAATGGCTCATGGACAACGGGTGTTCACGCCATATGACCGAAAATGGATAACTTTTTACCAACATCAAGCTCCAAGAAGAGGGTATGGTCATGTTCGGTAATGGCAAAGGAAAAATCATTGGCAATGGAGACATTGGTAACTCTTCTTTCTCTCTTAGTACTGTTCTTTTAGTAGAAGGGTTTAAGTTTAATTTGATAAGTGTTAGCCAACTTTGTGATTCAAATTATGATATTTCTTTTAACAAAGAAAAATGTCTTATTCTTAAAAATGGTAAAATTATTTGTGAAGCAAATAGAAAAGGCAATCCTTACAAAATTTGTACTAGTGATTTGGTTAGTCAAAATGTTTCTTGTCTTGTCGCCAATAATAATTTAACTAGTTTATGGCATAGGCGACTTGGACATGTTGGATACAAGAATTTGAAAAATATTTACAAAAACCAACATGTAAAAGGACTACCCAAATTGAATTTTGAAAATCTTGGCTTATGTGACACTTGTCAAAAGAACAAATTAGTTAAAAGTAGTTTCAAGCCAAAAAATGAAATTTCCACAACCAAACCCCTACAATTGCTTCACCTTGATTTGTATGGGGATATTGGTACGACTAGTCTAAGTGAAAAACATTACACTTTCGTTATTGTCGATGATTTTTCTAGATATACTTGGGCTCTTTTTCTTACCAATAAAAATGATGCCTTTAATGAGTTTGTTAAGTTGTGTAGACTTATTGAGAATGAAAAGGAAGATAATATTAAGTCTATTCAAAGTGATCGAGGTGGAGAATTTGATGGTGAATTTAGAATTTTTTGTGAAACCAAGGGATATGCACATAATTTTTCGGCTCCAAGGTCACCTCAACAAAATGGATTAGCCGAAAGGAAGAATCGGACATTACAAGAAATGAGTCGGTCCATGCTCAATAAATTCTCTCTTCCAAAATATTTTTGGGATGAAGCCGTAAGTACCGCTTGCTATGTCATTAATCGGGTTTATATTCGTCCTAAAATGAATAAAACTCCATATGAGCTTTGGAAAGGAAGAACTCCAAATATTAGTTATTTCAAAATATTTGGATGTAAGTGTTTTATTTTGAATACTAAGGATCAATTAGACAAACTTGATCCTAAGGCCGATGAAGGAATATTTATGGGGTATTCAACAAAAAGCAAAACATATTGGGTTTACAACAAAACTAGTGGGGTTGTTGAAGAATCTATTCATGTAAAATTCAATGAATCCTCGGGTGTTGAAAGGATACCCAATGATGAAAGTGATGAAGAGGATATTATTGAATCCATTATTCAAAATGATGCTCAAAATGATCAACCTTCTACATCAAATGATCAACCATCCACTTCAAATGTTCCTCAAGAAGATAGAGGTGATACTTCGGATCTTCCCGTAGCATTGAAATTTAAGGGAGATCACCCAAAAGATCTTATTTTTGGTGAACCCCTTGATAAAGTGATGACCCGAAGAAAATTTACCGAGAAAGCTCTTATATCTCAAAAAGAGCCTAAAGATGCTAAGGAGGCTATTGAGGATGAAGATTGGTTTTTGGAAATGCATGAAGAGTTGAATCAATTTGAAAGAAATGATGTATGGGAATTGGTACCTTGTCCTTCATCTCAAACTATTATAGGTACTAAATGGGTATTCCGGAACAAACTTGATGATCAAGGCAACATTGTTCGAAACAAGGCAAGGTTAGTAGCTCAAGGGTATTGTCAAGAAGAAGGTATTGATTATGATGAAACTTTTGCACCCGTAGCACATTTAGAAGCTATTCGTATTTTACTTGCCAATTCTTGTTTCAAAAATTTCAAGCTTTACCAAGTGGATGTTAAATCCGCTTTCTTAAATGGTTTCATTCAAGAAGAAGTCTATGTAAAACAACCTCCGGGGTTTGAAAATTTTTCTAGGCCTAATGATGTTTATAAACTTAAAAAGGCCTTGTATGGTTTAAAACAAGCACCCCGTGCATGGTATGATAGACTTAGCTCATTTCTTTTGCAAAATGGTTTTACAAGAGGTAAAGTTGATACTACTCTCTTTGTTTTTGAAAAGTGGCAAGATTGTTTACTTGTGCAAATTTATGTTGATGATATTATCTTTGGTGCTACTAATGAATCCTTGTGCAAGAAATTTTCTAAGTTGATGCAAGGTGAATTTGAAATGAGCATGACTTCTTCCTTGGGCTTCAAATTAAACAATGCCAAGAAGGTATCTACATTTCGTAATCAAAATATACAAAGGAACTATTGAAAAAGTTCGGCATTGAAGAAGGAAGAACCGTCTCTACCCCTATGGCTACAAATGTCAAAACTGACAAAGATGAGAAAGGCAAGTCCGTGGATGAATCAAAATATCAAGGTATGATTGGTAGTTTACTTTATTTAACCGCTAGTAGACCGGACATTCTTCATGCCATATGCCTATGTGCTCGTTTTCAAAGCAATCCCAAAGAATCTCATATGAGTTCCGTTAAAAGGATTTTTAGATATTTGAAAGGCACTATTCAATATGGTCTATATTATCCAAAGAATGAAAATTTTTCTCTTAAAGGTTATAGTGATTCGGATTATGCGGGAAATATTGATGATCGGAAAAGTACTTCCGGATCATGTCAATTTTTAGGCGATTGCCTAGTATCTTGCTTTTCAAAGAAACAAAATTGTGTTTCACTTTCAACGACCAAAGTCGAATATATTTCCGCAGCTTTTTGTTGTACTCAACTTCTTTGGATGAAACAAACCTTAGCGGATTACAAATGTTCTTTTGAAAATGTTCCTATCTTTTGTGATAACATATCCGCTATTAATATTGCTCAAAACCCGGTTCATCATAACCGTACTAAATATATTGAGATTCGATATCACTTTCTAAGGGATTGTGTTTCTAAACGTAAAATTGAGATATCTTTCGTACCATCTCAAGATCAATTGGCGGATATTTTTACAAAACCGCTATCTTCCGAGACTTTTGCATATATACGAGCTCGGTTAGGCATAATGCATATTGAATGAGGTTTACACTTGCATTTTACACGTTTTTAAAACTTAGGGGCGAAAAAACGGATTTTTGGTTAAAATTTTGGATTTTGGTAAACAAGTTGAGACAGTAGGCTGACTGGGGTGAGGGCAACCGGTCGGACCTCACCTCGACCGGTCGCCTTCACCGTCGACCGGTCGCCCACTGCCATTTTATGGTTTAAAACGTCTCTGTCTTCAGACTTAGCCATCTTGGCTCAAAATGTCCATTTTTCGTCTCATTCGCCAATTGCACACAAATTTCACTTCAAATTTGTTTTCTTGCATACATTTCACATCTTGGACTTAATTAGGCTCGATTATCATCATCATTGCTCATCTTTACCGATTAAATGGTAAGAATTCTACTTCCTTTGCTCAATTGGGTTGAACCCTTGAGTTTTTGGTTTATTTGTAATTTTATTGATGGAAGTTTCATATGATTGGGATGAGATTATTAATTATGTTGTATTGAATGGTGTTTTAACTGATTTGGTGATGAAAATTTTTGGCTTGCTTCATTTACAAGGGCTTTATACAACTTCTTTTATTTTTCACGCCCACAAAGTGTTCGATGTAATGTCACAACGAAAATTTCAATTTCTACATGACTCTTATGCTCTCAAATGAGATCATGTCTTGACAAACAAAACAAGCTTATAGATTTCAAATGCTACATTTCTCCCATTTCCTCGGATTCTAAGCCTAATTTTTCAATGGTTGATAAATCGTCTCTTCGACGCACTTTGATATACGTGTATGATATTTTTATCATCCTAACATTCTTTTTGATGATTCCAAAGGGGGAGAAACAGGGAATTGGCTCATTAGCTCAAAGAAGCTAATAAAAGCTCGCAATAAAAGCTATAAGCTATGGATGTCTAATGTCATAAGTTGTATTGAATACTTAGTCCAATGGTTGTATTATGGACTTGTTTGCATGGATAATGAGTATTTGTGACAGGGGGAGCTTCTTAGCTCTTGACTTTTACTGCTTCTAGCCTATGCAATATTTCTTATTGATGTGCTTATTGATAGGGGAAGCTTTTGTAAAATGTTTCTTAAACGGATAGTTTACTCATAAAACCGGAAAACTGTTTTGTTTTTAAAATCGTCCTCTTGAAAATTGTTTTGGTTTGTAATCATCAAAAAGGGGGAGTTTGTTAGATAAATGTTTTTATCATGATTTTGATGATTTTGTTCAAATGAGTTTTTATACCAAAACAATGTCCCTAAATGTTGTCCAAATACTTCCGATCGATTTAAAATGTTTTTACTATTTTTTGGAGTATTTCTTGGAGTGTATTTTCGATATAAAATTGGACAACACTTTTGTTTCAGGCTCGACCGGTCGCCCTATAGGGCAACCTGTACCTGAGTTGAGTTTTGAAACAGAAAACAGGACGTTTGAAAAATAGGGAAGGGCGACCGGTCGACCCGGAGGTCGACCGGTAGGGGCGACCGGTACCTGGGAAGCCCTCCTCAAATGTTGTCTTCTCTGTTTCGATTTTTACCAACCCCCAACCAGTCAAGCTTAAGGGCGACCGGTCGAACCCCCCTTCGACCGGTCCCCCTGTGTAAAAATTGCAGCAAAATCATTTCAAACTTATCTCTGCGCGATCGGTCGAACCCTTCTTTTATCAGCAAACTATTCGTTGCATTTTCAGACAATTTTTTCCTAATTTGTGGGATTGATTTTTAATAGCTATAATCTTGATTTTAAATGGTTTCTTTTGCAGAAAATCACTCCCCAAGGAGAGCTTTATTCAAATCAACAAGACCTCTCCATAAATAGAGGCTTTATTCAAACAACAAGACACAACACATTACACAAGCAAAAGAGCATACAAGCAAACACTTTCATAAATCTTGTTGTATTAGCCTAAGCACTTGCACTTCTTTGAGGTCTAGTCTTTCAATTCTTGATTCCACTTGTACTCATATTGTATTATTCATTATTGAGTTGTAATCTTGATTTTGGTCATCATTCAACACAAGACATCCTTGTGAGTATTCTTGTGGTAAGAATACACTTTGGTGATCTAGGTGATAGGTGTTTGGAGAGTGTGGTACTCTTCTAAGGTGGTGAAGGAAGATTGAGGTAATCTCCTTGAAGGTGTTGTAAGAGCGTTGTGGTAATCCTCAAGGTGCTGTATTAATTTTGGTAATTAATAAAATTTCTTTTTCCTTTTCGAAACCCATCCCGGATATACTGGGGTGGTAGAGCACGTAGTCCCTAGGTGGGGTGAAGCTCTTTAAATCGACGTGTGTTGTTTATTTTCCGTATTTAGCTTTCGTCTTTGATTAATTATTCGAAAAAGATGGCAAAATCTAAAAAACTGAGATAATCTATTCACCCCCCTCTAGATTATCGTAGCCACTTGGACTAACAGTGTTGTCCAATTTTTGTCAAAAATAAACTTCAAGAAATACTCCAAAAAATTAGTAAAAATATTTTAAATCGATTAGGAGTATTTGGACAACATTTAGGGACATTGTTTTGGTGAAAAACCCGGTTAAATGAAATCATCAAAATTACGATAAAAACATTTATCTAATAGGGGGTAAATAGATTTTCCCGATTTTCCAATTTACACCCTCATTTTCGAATATGAAGATGATGACCAAAATAAAAGTGCAGAATGTAAATAACACTCGATGATTTATAGAGGTCCAACCCACCTAGTGTCTAATTCTCTACCACCCAGTATGTCCAAAATGGATTTCGAAAAGGAAAAAAATTATTAATAGATACCAAACTATTACAATCTTTACCTTGAAGAGTATCACACTCTTCTTACAACACCACCTATGAATATTACCACAATCTTCTTACACCAATGAAGAGCACCGCACTCTTCAACACCTAGAATCAACCAAGTGTGTTCTTACCAAAGAACACTAACAAGGATGTCTTGTTTTGGATGATTTAAACCAATTCAAGATTACAACTCAAATGAAGTATACAACTTTGAAGTGCAAGTGTAATCAAGAATGAAGCATAATACTCAAAATGTGCAAGTGAAAAACTTATGCTAAATACAACAAGAATATGAAACTGAAGTACAAGAAGTTTGTTTGTTGTTTGTATTGCTTGTGTTGTTGTCTTGTGTTATTTTAAGACTTCATCTATTTATAGGAGAGCTCTTGGATTTAAATCCCGGCAATAAGCTCCTCCTTGGAGATTGAAATCTGTATAAAAATTGCACATTAAATGGAGAATATAGTTGTTAGAAATCAATCCCATAATTTCATGAAAAGCTGTCTGCTGTTCAATGGATAGTTTCTTCTGATAAAACCTTAGATCGACCAGTCGACCTCTAATGTTTGAAATTGAATATTGCTTGAAAAATCAACAGGTGGACTGGTCCAATGGGGGTTGGACCGGCCGACCTCGAGTTCCACCGGTCGCCCCCATTGTGGACCGGTCCACCTCACAATTCTATGAAACAGAAGAGAATTTTTGAAAACACTTTGCTTTAGACACCGGCCTGAGGCCGACCGGTTAGCCTAAGCCTAATTTGGTTCTGTTTCGTTTTTGTTTCAGAATTTCAACTTCAGGCACGGGTTTCCCTCTAGGGCGACCGGTTGGCCTTGAAATAGAAGTATTGTACAATTTTGGTCAAAAATAAACTTCAAGAAAAACTCCAAAAAATTAGTAAAAAATATTTAAATCGATTTGAAGTATTTGGACAACATTTGGAGTCATTATTTTGGTGTAAAACTCAATAACATGAAACTATAAAAAATACAATAAAATGTTTATCTAATAAACTCCATTTTTGATGATTACAAACCAAAACAATTTTAGGAGGTCAAGTTTAAAAAATGAAATAAATTTTTCCGGTCAAAACCAACTATCCATTTTAGGCGGCATTTTTCATGATTAAGAATCATAAGGGTAATCGCAAAGATTTTTCAAAATATTTTATAAAAGCTCCCCTATCAACATGCTAAACAAAAATAGACATAGAAGTAATCAACTAAAAGCTAAAAGCTCAACTTTTAGAAGTATAGCTTGAAGTTCAAGAGCTTAAAAGCTCCCCCCTATCAAAAAGAATTCATTAGTCATAATTAAAAGTCCATTAGCATCCATTGGACTAAATTCCATCCACAACTTATGGCTTTTTCGTCCGCAACTTATAGTTTTTTTCGTGAGCTTTTTCTAACTTCTTTTATCTAAACATAAGCATATTAGCGAATTCCATTTTTCTCCCCATTTGGAATCATCAAAAAACTATTAGCACGATAAAAACATCATAAATACATATCAAAGTGCGCCATCGAATCGAATTAACATGCTTTTGAAAAGAAAGCTTAAAATTCCAAATTGTAAGGGAAATTTTGAGAAGAAAGTTTGTAGAAGCTCATTTGATGGATAAAGGGAATGAGGAAAGTTTGTAGAAGCTCATTTGATTGATAGAACATGATCTCCATAAAGATATAAGACAATTATAATCAAGAGATTCATGGAAAGGATGAAATATTCACTTAGACATTTTATCGAACACTTGGCATGCATAGGATAAAATCAAAGTTGTATATATCATTTGTAAATGTAATCATGCCCAAAAATTCAACACCATTCCTAATTGTACAATCACAATCCATCAATATATATAATCCCCATCACAATAATACAAGAATTTCATAAATTCATCAAGTATACACAAGGTTCTCAAGGGTTCAAGACAATTGAGATTAAAAGGGAATTAAACTTACCAATTGATCGGAGAAGATGAATAATATGGAAGATACAAACATAACGCAAGCCCAATATAGTAGAATTTGCAGGAAAAAATCATTTTGAGTGATATGTGTGTGATTTGGGCGAAGGGGTGTGAAATTGGAAAAATAGACGAATAAACCGGACTGAGAGGACATAAATAATTTATTTTTGAAATAGGCCATGGTTGACCAGTCGGCCAAGAGGGCGACCGGTCCGGAGGCAGGTCGATCTATTGGTCGACTGGTACCTGGTCTCCATGCCAGTTTTTTCCGAATTTTGAGTAAAAATGTGATTTTCACCCCTAAGTTTTAAAAACGAATACAAATGCAATCATAGACCTTATTCGATATGTATTATGCCTAAACGAGCTCGAATTGAAGTAAAAGACTCGGCAGCTAAAGGTTTTGTGAGAATATCCACGAGTTTATCTTGAGACAGAACAAAGCACATCTCAATTTTTTCGTTTAGAAACACAATCCCTTAGAAAATGGTGTCGAACCTCAATATGTTTTGTTCGGTTATGAAGAACCAGATTTTGAGCAATGTTTATAGCGGAAATATTATCACAAAAAATAGAAATATTTTCGAAAGAACATTTGTAATCCATTAAGTTTTGTTTCATCCAAAGAAGTTGAGTACAACAAAAGGCCGCGGAATTGTATTTGGCTTCGGCCGTAGATAAGGATACACAATTTTGCTTCTTTGAAAACCAAGATACTAGGCAATCGCCTAAAAATTGACATGATCCAGAGGTACTTTTGCGATCATCAATATTTCCCGCATAGTCCGAATCACTATATCGTTTTAGAGAAATTTTTTCATTTTTGGGATAAAATAAACCATATGAAATAGTGCCTTTCAAATATCGAAAAATTATTTTAACGGTACGCATATGAGATTCTTTTGATTGCTTTGAAATCGAGCACATAGGCATACGTCATGAAGAATATCGGGTCTACTTGCGGTTAAGTAAAGTAAACTATCAATCATACCTCGATATTTTAATTCATCAATCGACTTGCCTTTTTCATCTTTATCAAGCTTGATATTGGTTGCCATTGAAGTAGCAACAATCCTTCCTTCTTCAATTCCGAACTTCTTTAGAAGTTCTTTGGTATACTTAGATTGAGATATATAAATGCTTTCTTGGCATTATTTTATTTGAAGTCCAAGAAAGAAATTGAGCTCTCCCATCATGCTCATCTCAAATTACTCTTGCATGAGCTTAGAAAATTTCTTACAAAGAGACTCATTAGTAGCACCAAAGATAATATCGTCAACATAAATTTTTACCAATAAACAATCTTACCCCTTTTCGAAAACAAAGAGAGTAGTATCCACTTTCCATTTGGAGTCTATCGTGCCATGCTTGGGGTGCTTGTTTTAAACCATATAAGGCCTTTTTAAGTTTATAAACATCATTTGGCCTCGAAAATTTTTCAAACCCCGAAGGTTGTTTTACATAGACTTCTTCTTGAATAAAACCATTTAAAAATGCGTATTTAACATCCATTTGGTAAAGCCTGAAATTTTTAAAATAAGAATAGGCAAGTAAAATTCAAATTGCTTCTAAACATGCTGCGGGTGCAAATGTTTCATCATAATCAATACCTTCTTCTTGACAATACCCTTGAGACACTAAACTTACCTTGTTTCGAACGATGTTGCCTTGGTTATCGAGTATGTTTTGGAATACCCATTTTGTGCCAATAATCGTGATGGAGGGCAAAGTACCAATCCCCAAACATCATTCCTTTCAACTTGGTTCAACTCTTCTTGCATTTCAAGAAACAAATCTTCATCTTCAATGGCTTCCTTTGCATTTTTTGGCTCTTTTTGAGAAATAAGAGCTTTTTCAGCAAATTTCCTTCTAGTCATTACCTTGTCTAGAGGGTCCCCAATTATGAGATCGTTTGGATGATCTCTTTTGAATTTTAGAGCAACGGGGAGATCCAAATTATCACCTTTTTATTCTTGAGGAATATTTGAAGTTGTCGGCTGATCATTTGATGTGGAAGGTTGATCATTTTGAGCATCATTTGGAATAATTGGTTCAACATCATATTTCTCATCACTTTCATCATTTGGTATCCTTTCAATGCCCGAAGCTTCATTGAATTTGAAGTGAATATATTCTTCAACCACCATGCTAGTTTTATTATAAACCCGATATGCTTTGCTCTTAGTAGAGTGCCCCCATAAATATTCCCTCATCGGCCTTAGGATCAAGTTTGTCCAATTAATCCTTAGTATTCAAAATAAAACACTTACACCCAAATATTTTGAAATAACTAATATTTCGAGTTCTTCCTTTCCAAAGCTCATAAGGTGTTTTATTTAACTTGGAACGAAGATATACCGATTTATGACGTAGTAAGCAGTGTTGATGGCTTCGGCCCAAAAATATTTTGGAAGTGAGAATTCATTTAGCATGGACCAACACATTTCTTATAGAGTTTGGTTTTCCTTTCAGCAACACCATTTTGTTGTGGAGTTCTCGGAGTCGAAAAATTATGTGCATGCCCCTTGGTTTCACACAAAATTCTAAATTCACCATCAAATTCTCCTCCTCGGTCACTCCTTATAGACTTAATCGTATCTTCTTTTTCATTCTCTATAAGTCTACACAACTTAGCAAACTCATTAGCGACATCACTTTTATTTGCAAGAAATATAATCCAAGTGTATTTAGAAAAATCATCAACTATAACAAATGTGTAATGTTTTCTACTTAGACTTTTGGTGTCAATATCCCCATACAAATAAACATGAAGTAATTGTAGAGGCTTGGTTGTGGAAATTTAATTTTTGGACTTAAAACTACGTTTAACTAATTTGTTCTATTGACAAGTGTCACATAAGCCAATGTTTTCAAAATTTAATTTGAGTAGTCCTTTGACATGTTGATTTTTGTAAATCTTTTGCAAATTTTTGTATCCAACACGTCCAAGTCACTATGCCATAAACTTGTTAAATCATTATTGGCGATAAGACAAGAAACATTTTGACTAACCAAATCACTCGTGTAAATTTTGTAAAGATTGCATTTTCTACTAGTTTCACAAATAATTTCATCATTGTTGAGAATAAGACATTTTCCTTTATTAAAAACAACATCATAATTAGAGTCACAAAGTTGGCTTACACTTATCAAATTGAACTTTAGCCCTTCTACTAATAAAACATTACTAAGAGAGAAAAAAGAGTTACTAATGTCTCCATTGCCAAGAATTTTTCCTTTGCCATTCCCGAACATGACCATGCATTCTTCTTGGAGCTTGATGTTGGTAAAGAGTTCTCTCCTTCTGGTCATATGGCGCGAACACCCGCTGTCCACGAGCCATTTTGAATCTTCTGGAATTGTTATAGCCCCTAGCACCTACAAATAAATCATTTTTAGGTACCCTTTAATATTGGGGTCCATGAGGGTTAGTCTTGAGACCTTTCGGTCTCCAAAAATGACTAAAGCTATTTTTAAGTTCACAATCATCAGCATAATGTCCATTTTTACCACAATAAAAACAAGTAATAAGGTTAGGACTACTAGCACGTATGAAAGTCGGAGCTTGGTCATTTTTCTTAGAAATGGTTTGATAAGGTTTGTAACCAAGTCTTAGTTTGGAATGCTCACTTCTTTGTGCACCAAGAATTTTTGTAACTTTATTCATACTCAAATTAAAATGTTGCACATTCTTTTTCAAATTTTCAATTTCTTTTGTGAGCATTTGTTTTTTAGAATCGAGACTATGAACTTTTTGCAAGAGCAATAACATGAGCATGATCAAGCGATTCATAAGAAGTAAATAATTTATCCTTTTCTAATTTAAACTTTTTATACTCCTTTTTCAAAATCTTGTATTTACAAATCATATCTCTAAATTCATTTTGCAATTCATCATAATCACATTTTAATTCATCAATTAAAGAAAAAGATGAAGAGTTAGAGCGTACCTCGTTGTTTTCATCGTCGATGGCCTTGAGACCATGTTCAGATTCTTCTTCTTCGTCGGATGTGGCAAGAAACTCATCCCATGTTTTAGCTTCCGCATTTAGAGCCTTCTTTTTTGGAAAAAAGGATTTTTCTTATTTTGCTCCTCCTCTACTAATTTTGGGCAATTGGTTATATAGTGCCCGGGTTTCCCGCATTTGAAATACAAGTTGTCTCTAGACTTCCTTGCCTTATTTTTATTTACAAACCTGGCAAATTTCCGGACAAGGGCAACCGTCCCTTCAACATCCTCATCACTAGCATAATATGAATTATTAGACGTAAGACCTTTAGGAATGAATTGCATACCCCATTGTAAGGTGGATGGTTTGGAGTTTTTTCTTTCCTTGAGATAAACTTCGTAGATGAGAAGATTTCCAATGAGTTCATCAAATTTGAGAGTCTCAAGGTTTTGTGCTTCCGTAATAACCATCACCTTTTCGGACCATGAGCCGGGAAGAGCAATTAGAACTTTGGTTACCCTATCTCCCTCCGAGATATCCTCTCCAAGCACCAAAAGAGGATTGACTATGTTGTCAAGCCTTTCATCCATTTTTGAAATACTTTCACCCTCGAGCATAATGAAGTTTTCAAAATCTTTAACAAACATGGTTTTTCTGGCTTGTTTTACTTTCCTTGTACCTTCATAAATTATTTCTAATTTTTCCCATACTTCATGTGCGGACCTTATTCCTTTAATACGATTATACTCGAAGGCGGTAAGAGAACAATGCAAAATATTCAAGGCCTTACCGTTTAGAAAAAATGACTTCTTGTCATTATCGTCAAATTCTTTGATACTTTTGAGGACCGTGGTTCTATCCTCCATATTCTTGGTTGGTTGAGCTATCCCTTCAATTACTACATTCCAAATATTGAAACCGCAACCTTGTAGAAAGCACTCCATTCGATCTTTCCAAAAAGCATATGTTGGCATCGAATAGTGGTGGCTTGTTGGTGGAGGGCCCAGTGGTGAGGTAGCTTTCGCTCATAGCCATGTATCTCATCTTTACTTGCAAAGATTAAACGAGCTTTCCAAAGAGTTTTGGTTTGATACCACTTCTTAATCCAAGTGGCTACGAAAACCTACAGGGGGGGTAAATAGATTTTCCCGATTTTCTGATTTACACCATCTTTTTCGAATATGAAGATGATGACCAAAATAAAAGTGCGGAAATGTAAATAACACTCGATAATTTACAGAGGTTCAACCTACCTAGGGCCTAATCCTGTGCCATCCGGTATGTCCGGAATGAATTTTGAAAAGGAAAAAGTTTATTAATAGATACCAAAATATTACAATCTTTACCTTGAAGAGTACCACACTCTTCTTACAACACCACCTATGAAGATTACCACAGTCTTCTTACACTAATGAAGAGCACCACACTCTTCAAGACCTAGAATCAACCAAGCGTGTTCTTACCACAAGAACACTAATAAGAATGTCTTATTTTGGATGATTTATACCAATTCAAGATTATAACTCAAATGAAGTATACAACTTTGAAGTGCAAGTGTAATCAATAATGAAGCCTAATACTCAAAATATGCAAGTGAAAAACTTATGCTAAATACAACAAGAATATGAAAGTGAAGAACAAGAAGTTTGCTTGTTGTTTGTATTGCTTGTGTTGTTGTCTTGTGTTGCTTCAAGCCTTCATCTATTTGTAGGAGAGCTATTAGATTTGAATCCCGACAATAGGCTACTCCTTGGAGATTGAAATATTTAAAAATTGCACATTAAATGGAGAATATAACTTTTAGAAATCAATCCCACAATTTCATGAAAAGCTGTCCGCTGTGCAATTGATAGTTTCTGCTGATAAAACCTTAGGTGGACCGATCGACCTATAATGTTTGAAATTGAATATTGCTTGAAAAATCAACAGGTGGACCGGTCCAGGGGGTTGGACAGGTCGATGATGGCTCAAAAGCTACCTTTATAACCTTAGGCAAGTGCACCTATCATTTTATAGAATAGATTGTTGAGTACCGAGAGTCATTCCCACGAGGATTGTAAGTACTAGTAATTACCGTCTTTTTGTTATCTAATCTAGCAATTTTCAGAGTTTTTGTTTGATAAATTGGGAAAATGAAAAATAAAGAATTTGAAATAATCACAACTTACAATAGATCAAATAAAAGTAGATTGTAGAATGAGAAAGGCAAGAGCTGGAAATGTGTTTGAATATAAATCCCTCTAGAATATTTTTGTGATTCAACAAGATAAAAATACAACCAAAAATCCTTTAGCAAAAATCATCCTCTTTTAATAAAATCTCATGTTTCATGGACCGTCGAAATTCCCGATTTAAGTTAAAGCCTCTATCGAGCGCGAATAACTCCTAACCTCAAGTTGATTAACTGAAATCTCTTTCTAGTTAAAACCCCCAAGATTGCATTAACGATTTGTGAATTCCCATATTAGGTTTGACCCTAATCCAGAAGATTTATGTCGGTCCTATATCTAGGATTGCATGCAACTCTTTTCACTTATATAGGTTCTTTCTCACCATAAATCTCTCGATTACCCGATGAGGAATAGACTTCAAATCAATATTGCGCATATACCAATTCGAATGAATAAAGCATGATATAAGTGAATAACACAAAACATGAAGATTTTATTAAAAGCATACAAACCTTAATCACAAATCCATTCTAGAGTTCATTACATTCAAACACTAGAAACTTAGCTACACATGGCTTTGATAAAAGAAAATACTACACAAGAAGATTTGAATAAAATGAACATGGTATACTTAGCTCTTATTCTAGACCAATACAAGACTTCCTCCTTGGTTGATTGCAATGATGTTGAGATCCAAGCCTTCTCCTCTATTGCTCTTCAACTTCCAACTCTACCTCTCTTTTATCCTCTCAATGTATTTTGCTTTGAAACTTAGAGTGAATGAATCAATGAATATACAAAAAAAAATGAATGATTCCCCCAACTCATACTCTTGGCTTTTATAAACATCATTTTCGTGCAAGAACACATTAATAATGTCATCCTTTATTAAACAAATGCTCCAATTCATTGTTGGGTTGGTGAATTCTTGTATTCATATGATAATTGAGGGAATATGAGGACATGTTGCAGCAAAATAGGGTGTTAAAGGTGTACAAAAGTGGTCAAAAAGCTTGGTTGGTGAGTTTTCCATAATTTCCGCATGGAAAAGTTGCAGAAAAGTGCCCGGACACGGCCATGTTGCCCAGCACGGCCATGTCGTGCTGTTTCTTCCTACAGAGAGCCAGTCTAACACGGCCGTGCTCCCCAACACGACCAGACCATGTTGGAGGCTTTTTTGTGCAAAATTTTCGAGTTTTTCGCTCCCGGTGGAACACGACCGTGTTGCCCAACCCCCCTGCCCGTGTTGGACCAAAAAGGCCCCGAAACGACGCGTTTAGCTTGGGATTTCAAGCGTTTTTGCATCCTTAAACCCCCCAGTATGTTTTGACATGAATCCATGGTCCGAAATTCACCAAAATTAGCCCCGAATGGTTAATCTACATCAATAAAAGCACCTCGGAGTAATATGAACTATGTACAATAAAAAATTTACAAAACTAACTATAAAATAACTCAAATTCTACTCAAATATACACATAAAACATGCATAAAAAGACCCTTATCAGTCGACCTCGAGTTCGACCGGTCGCCCCTCATGGTGGACCGGTCCATCTCACAATTTTATGAAACAAAAGAGAATTTTTGAAAATACTTTGCTTCAGACAGGTCGACTGGTCGACCACACTGGTCGGCCTAAGCCGATTTTGGTTATGTTTCGTTTCTATTTCAGAATTTCAACTTCAGGCACGGGTTGCCCTCTAGGCGACCGGTTGGCCTTGAAACAGAAGTTTTGTCCAAGTTTTGTCAAAAATAAACTTCAAGAAATACTCCAAAAAATTAGTAAAAAAACATTTAAATCGATTTGAAGTATTTGGACAACATTTGGAGTCATTGTTTTGGTGTAAAACTCAATAATATGAAATCATCAAAATTACGATAAAAATATTTATCTAACACCATTCACGAGGGACACCTTGCCCATTTTTTCTGATATCAAGAGGCGGTCGCGGACAGTTCAATACAAGTTGGCCAAGCCCATTCATCCTCTTTGTCATGCTATTTTGGGATAAGTCGTTGGAGGCTTCTAAGCAGCAACTTCTTTGTGATGTTCACCAAGGCCCGACTCCTCCAATTCATAATATCACTCTTTTGGACGATGCTCAATCCGATAGCTTTAAATCCTTAAATGTGGCTGCTACCAAAAGGTGGGAGGACTATGCTGATGAAGTGGATTCATCTGATAATGAGGATTTTAGAGTAACTGTTTAGTGCTTTTATTTATGCATTCTTGTGTTGATGTCTTTCAAGGGTGCCCTTTTCTGCCAAGGATTGGTTTTACCTTGGTAGGTTTTAACGAGTCCCATACTTAAGCTACCTGATCGACTTGTGATCATGGCTTTTTCCTTTCTTTTATATATTTTTACACTAATTTAAAAAATTTACGATTTGTAAAATATTTTAATATTGGTGCAATATTATTTCATTTTCTATAAATTTTTATTTTTAATCTCAATTTATGTTTTGTTTGTTATTTGAAATTTTTATTTTTATTTTATTTTCCCTCAATTTTACTACACATGGGTAAAAACCAACCAAGCCCTTGTTAAATTTTCCTAACAAAACCTAAATTTCATTATCACATCATATTTTAGGAATAACATATCCCAAAATTTTAAAATCCGACCAAATGTGTACTTTCTTAAAAAACAGTGATTTCCAAACGCCATTGTTGATAATTAGAGGACTATTTCTGTAAGGGTGGCACTATTGACACCCCCAAAATTGTTAAGTACACCCCTTCATATAATTTCAAAAATGCCATTAGTTTAAAAGACTATGATACCCTTACTTAAATAAATAAGTTCTAATACACTTCATCTTTCTCACACTCACTCACATTCTTGTAAAAAGTTGAATTTTTTTTTTGTAAACCCTAGATTTTTAAACACTCACATTATTGAAAATATTTAATTTTGTCAAATAATATAAGTATATCCTTAATTTGCAACTTAAAAGTGTGTTATTTTTTCATTTTTACAGCTGGAAATTTACTGTTGAATAACAAAAGTGCGATACTTGGCACGATCGCAGTGCAGTTAAAACTTTTCTCGTGTGGCACGATCGTAATTATTTTTCGATCGTGCCACTTGGCACGATGTCACAATCGATGGCACAATCGTAGTTACTTTTCGATCGTGCCTTATGGCACGATCGAGTATACCATCGTGCCACCTATCGTGCCATCCATCGTCTTCTTCCCCAAACTCAGACAAAAACCAGAAAAAAAAATTATGTAACTCTAGAATCAAACAAATACAATTACCCAACACTTATACCCAATAATTACCCAAACTAATCCAACTATAAGTGCGAAATTAAAGTAAAGTATTAAATTTAAAATTAAAATAAATTAAAAAATGTGTAATCCAAAAGATAATACATCTTTTTTCGTTGTCGGAACAAAAAAAAATTGGTTGAATTTCTTCCGTCGCCGTCTCCGCGCCTTGGGTTTATCATTTTGGGTGTATTTGGGAGGGAAAATAAGTGCAAGGGTAAAATTGGAAAAAAGGGGGGGTGAACTCATCAATTGTGCCATATTTGAAAAAGTAAGGGATGGTGTACTTAGAAGGTGGGTGTACTCATAAAAAAAAAGGGTGTCAATAGCACCACCCTTTCTGTAAATAGACCAACATAAAGGACAAAAATGTAAGAAAATTAATTAAAATGTTTTTTGAAATGTTTTTTTAGAAGAATTAATTAAAGGGCGGCGCTATTTGCACCCCAATATTTGATTAATGCACCCCTCTCCCAATATTTACAAAAATGCCATATGTTAAAAAGACTATGATAACCTTAATAAAATAAAATATTGTAAATACCCCACTTAAATCTCTAAATACACTCATCTCTTTTTTAAACTTATATTCTTCTTCCTTACACCCTCTCTCATTATTCTTCTCCCTACAAAATCTTCAAAAAAAAAAAAAAAAATCGAAACCCTAATCTTCGTGCCTTGAAGAATTTTTTGTCTTGAAAATTTTTCGTGCTTGAAGAAAGATCATTGTTTTCTGCATATGGCAAATGAATTTTTTTCAAACAAAAACAAATAAAAGTCTTGTTTATGTTTGGTTTGCTATGTATTGCAGGGTTTTACCGCTATTATCCAAGCCGTCTTCTACTAATTTCACAGTTAGGTCATTGTCTACTTGTCATGTTGTCAGTTCCACCAACACAGTTTTCTTATACACACACATACAACAATTCGAAGAACCCAACCCCTAAAATATTTAAGGAAACAAAAATACACATTCTTTGGACTAATTTCAATTATAATATTGCAAAAAAAGTGATTTTTTTTAAAAAAAAATTTACCTCTCCATTAGGTGCGGCCGCCTCCTCCTCTGCCCCATTTCTTCTACTCTTCCTCTTCCTAAAATATGTCAATATTTTTTTGGAGATATTGGGGTGTGAGATTTGGGGTGAATGAAGAGAAATGAGAGGAGACATGAGTTGTGAGGTGTAAGAATTTTGTGGGGTATGTTAAGTTAAGTTTTTTTTTTTGAAGGATAAAATTGAAAATATAGGTGATGTATTAAGTAATTAGATGAGTTTGTAAAATGGGAGTGGGGTGCATATGTCCAAATAGGGTGTATTAATCAAATATTGTGGTGCAAATTTTAATTAAAATATTTTGGTCGCGAGGGAACAAGACAAACTTGGAAGCATTTCTTGTTTCTCAAGACAAACCAACTGAAATTAGAATTGATGCTCTAACTCTAAAAATCATACCAATTAGTCTCCGCAGTTTCAACAATCTCATACGCTACCTATCACCTATCTTTCAAGAACCCTAATTCTAGAAGCTTCATCCTAATTTATTGTATTTTTTTGAATTTTCCCCTTCTTTTGTTGTTGCAATTTTTTGTCAGAGCCGGTGACATCGTTTGGTGAGTACCTCTTTGATTTTCATGTTCTTTAGGATTATTATTGATTGATTCACTTATTTGGTAAGTTTCTGTTTTTTTCTTCTCGTTTTTTGTTTTCCCACAATTGACAATAAAAATAAAAGACCGTTGGCTGCTAGTTTAATTGTTTATTCAAATAAATTGGGTATGAAGCGTTGGTCTTATTGACGTTTGCATGCGTGTTACGTTGGAAGATTTGATAGTTAGATGAGTATCGTTAATAATCTTGATTCCAGCTATGCTTCCGAGCTAAAAAAGAGGAATTTTGCAGGCTGGAGCTTTGATTTGATGATAAGTAAAGGTTTGAAGTTATAAGACCTAAGGAGAAAAAAAAGAGATGTTATATAGCGGGTTAAGAATATTTCTGTTCGAGTTTTGAAGTCTTATGGTGAATAGTATGCGTTTGTAGTTGAAAATTGGATGTTCGTGTGGCTGAACTTTGGGCATTACCCCTCTGGATGATGTTGACGGTGTCCTGTTGGTGTATCCTACTGAAGTGACTATCATTGGTATAACTTTTAGTTATTGTTATAATTATCGAAAATTGCTATAGTGATGAAAGGTTTGTTATTGCATACATATGCTTATGTGTATGCGTTGCTTCTTAAGTGATAATGTTGATACAAGAACCTACGGCAAAGTTTATGTTGCAAGTTTCTCCTATCGTGTACTGCGGTTAATATTATTTGTTTATGTAATTTTCTTTTCCTTCCCTTTTCTTCACGTCTCCAAGTTATGTTTTCACATATTTTTACAACCTTCTTGTGGTCAATCAGCAGCTAGGGGGAGCATGTCTAACTGAAATTCTGGAACATATGTTATATTTGAAATTTAAAATGGCTGCAGTATGGACATTATGAGTCTTTCCGTAATTTGTCTCTGTCTTTGATGTTAAATGTAGTCACCATATTTAAACTTGATTTCAGTTACTTTTAAGTTCAATGTAATTTCACTAGTGAGAATCTTACCCATTATTTCTCCTTTTTTGTTGTAGGTAATTTGGAGTTGAAGTCATTGTAGTGCTCTGTTGTTGAGACCGGTGATCCTATTTTCCCTGTCTTGCAATGGTATGCTATTTATGGCTTATTGTTGTGTGCTTCTATAGTGCTACGGGACATGCCTTTGTATTTGGAAGATATTAGAGAAGACAGCATTTAAATATACGACAAGTACATTGTCTCTTATTCAACTTTTGGAACTTGGACTTCAGAAAAAGATTGGGTAAATGAACTGATGGAAAAGATTCAACGAGATAAGAAGAAAACAAATATGAACTAGCACATAAAACAAAAGGAGAAGGCCAGAAATGGGTCTCAGAATAGTGGTTTGGGTTTAAGTCTAAAATTAACATAGTTGACTTGATAATAGAAGAGACTGCAGCAAATGATGAAACCTAGATATAGTATCAAATTCCCAAAAATTGAAGTAATATTATTGATGTAATCTGCAGTGAAGATTTCTCTCTTGCTTGAATTGATTTATTTCTCGCCTTACATGATTTCATAACCTTTCTTGAGTAGTTTGTTTTCAAGGGCTTCTTTCTCTCTTCCTTACATTTCATTTGGTACTTGATCAAAAAATTAACCATGTTTATTATGTGAAGTAATATTACATAACTTTTATTGAAGCAAAATATTTTATTGTCTTTGGCTTGAGAAGTTTGTTTCATTTACATCCTTTACCCAGGCTTTGGCACGAGAAATATGTTTATCTAATCTACGGTCTGAAATTTTAGCGGGGTTCTACCGTAAGTATTAAGTGCAATCGCAACGTAAGCGCATAACACTAATATTCTAGTCCTCGAAGCAGTCTAAAATGGGTCTCAACTATAAAGCTGTCCTTCAGTCAGTTGATAGCCTCCTTGGCTTATAGATCTTTATCATACGGTCATTCTTGTCCTCCAATGAATCTATTGTACCCCATAATAAGGTGCTGAATATGTTGCTGGGAACATCACATCCTTTTGTTGGTTATGTGTTGTATTATTTTTCTTATCAGGTTGATGTCATTTGTCTACATTGATTTTCCTTGAAAGTGCCCATGAAAATATTGACCAGAACTTGATAAGCATAATTCAATAAGGGATAACACACATATATAAATAGGAATGGATACAACTTTCAACAGACCTGTGAAGTGTTTTGACGTGGTGAATTTTATGGGAATATATATCAAACCTTGAACTTCATAAGGACTTGCAGATAGAACATGTGCTGGATAGAAGATCAAAAGTACAGTCCTGAAATGGAAACAATGTCGTATCACCAACATTGATTATCTAAGCAAAGTGAATCTTCTGATGCATTTATCTTCTGCTGCAGGCTTCGAGGCTTCTTGCTAACTTGATTGTGATGGGATCTGGAATAATGGCTAGAGCTTTTGTTCAAGCATACCGTCAGGCACTTGCGAGTAAGTTCTCCTTTGTGAAAAATTTTGGATCCTTTTTTTGAATTTGTATATAGTTGCTACTAGCGTGGCCAAGTTCTAATCAGATTGTCAAGTGGTGCCTTTAGATTAATTCTTTCACTTACTGCAGTTAGAGCTAATTTCTTGGGAAGAATGTGAAATATAATTTAGAGGTAATTACAAAATGCCCCCTAAGGTCTGGGCTAATTACAAAAAAAACAAAAGGTTTTTGGAAATTACAAAAAACCCATTGAGATTTGATTTTGTCATAAATTTAAGAGGATGACTGTAATATTTGATAAACGTAGCTTTTGACATGTTTTTTGCATATGAAGGGAGGAATGTAAGACGGATCAAACCTAAAGGCCATTTTTGTAATTTCCAATAATCGCTGGGTTTTTCTGTAATTTGCTCGAACCTCAGGGGTAGTTTTGTAGTTATCCCTGTAATTTATTACTATCTAAGACTAACTATCTTATGTTGTCGCATAACTATGCCAGCAATGTCAAATCTAATGTCAGTACTTATTTTGTTCTTTTGATGATGATATTACATGCCTTTATCTTCTCTGCTAGAGACAATTGAACTGATTGTAATTTTACTTACATTTTCAATTTCTGACACAAATTAGTCGTGATTTGTTGCAGATGCCTCAAGGAATGGAGTTGCTCAAGAAGCAGTGAATAACATCAGAAGAGGTAGTAAAATGATGTCTGATGTGGAGGCAAGGCAAATCCTTGGTGTCACTGAGCATTCATCTTGGGAAGAGATTTTGAAGGTTTTACCTCTCTCTTTCTCTCAATTGAAAATTGTTTATATTTTAATGGGATAATTACAAAATCGACCCCTGAGATTTAGCCTAATTACAGAAAAATCCAGTTATATTTTGAAATTTCAAGTTTTACAAATACCCCCCTTCAAATGGTGCAATTTGTGAAACAGAAATATACGTAATGGAGTATTTGGAATTTTGAAAGATAAATGGCTTTTACTGTAATTAGTCTAAACCTCAAGGCCCTATTTTAAAATTGTGTTTTTCCGATAATTTGATTAACTTGGGTTTTCCCATGTTGTGTGGATGCAGAGGTACAATAACTTGTTTGAAAAGAATGCTAAGAATGGGAGTTTTTATCTCCAATCAAAGGTTCATAGAGCCAAAGAATGTCTGGAAACACTTCACCAGGGCACAACCTAGGATTGCTTTATTTTTTTTTCCTTTGCCCTCATGTCCCTAAATGTGGGATTTATACATCTTCCTAAAATTTTGATCCTGAATGTATCTTCATTTTCTTTGAATTTTTTGGCACTTGGGTCTGATGGTCTCTAAAGTTGAAGACCACAATGTGATTTAGCCTCTGACTTATTATTATTGATCACTTAATAATGCAGCAGGCATAGTAAACTTGAAAGAAATTCACACTTCAATAGTTCAGTTGCTCTCTATAATTTTAGTTGTATTTATCATAATTGTTTGTTCAACTTAGAGGGTGTTTGGTTGAGCTTATATGCTCTTCAAAACATCTTATCAGATATGATCCATTATTTTAATTACAAAACTGACATTACTAATATCTTAAAAGCTACACTATCTTATTTTATCTAAATATTTCAACAATTTATTCTTAATATATAATCTAATATCTTATAAGCTCTAAAAATATCTAATAAGATGTAGGAGATTATAAGATCCTTTAAATAAATTAGCAAACACCCTCTTAGAGATGTTGAAGGAGGTTTAAATAGAACCACACCAACTCTTAACAATAAAACGAAAAAGGAAAAAAGAATGAAAGATAGGGGAAAGCCTGAACACTGAGTTCTTGAACTATTCAAGATTATAAAAAGAAATAATTACCCAAAAAATATTCCGGGAGGTTTGGGGTATCTGCACAAAAAAAAAAAAAAAACCAGAAAAATCAAGAATTTCAGAAATTTGGTGAAGTTTGATTCGGTCATACATTTTACCACTCCATTAGGGGAAAAAAGAAAAGGAGTTCAAACACCTCCTTACATGTATAGATATATTAAAATTACCCCTTAAGATTTTTATTTTGGATTAAATTAAATTTCATCTTGCTTTCCAGAAACTAAGAAAGTTGGCAATTTATAAACAGACTGTTTTTGTTTTAAGTGGTAATCAACTGTTGATGCACAGTTTTGTGTGCTCAAACTTTGAGCAAAGTCAGTAATGAGTAATGAGTATTTGTTGCAGTGAAATGTCCTTATCCTATCATTTTTGGATTTGCGACAGGAATGCTCATGTCTTAAAAGAATTATTCTATTTTACTTTTGGGTTTATAACTCAATCCCGCATTTCATTTTAAGTGAAAAATCTTGTTAATAATGAAACAATTATCTGTCAACCAATATGTGGAGCAAAAATGTATTTTTTTTAAAAAACTTTTGAACACTTATTTTAAAACTTGTACTAAAACATTTCAATGGCTCCTTTGTCTCTTGCTATGGTTTTCATTGTGTCCATATGTGAAGTCACATTTTCTACAAAAATAATCAATTTTATTTATATTAACTGTTCATGTTTTTTTGATTCTGAACTCAATTTATTAAACTAAAGTTTTTCCTCAAAATTATAAGTTTGGATTAATAATATAACACTAGGTTAATATTTTAACATCAATAGTAAAAAAAAGTAATGAACCGGCATTAGTCATTTTCCATTTTCCAGCTATTATTTAAAATTAAAGATAATATTTAAACTTCTAATTGTCAACTTTACTCTATAATTTCGAATGAATTCCCGAAAAAAAAAAAAGAAGAGAAAAACTTAACAAATTAAGAAAATGAAAGGTTGACTTAGAGGTGGATGAAACCGACACAGCATAATGGCGGAAGTCGGCGGAGGGAGGCGCCGAAACACCCCCACTTCGGATCAATAACATCACGACACTTGCATAATATATTTAGCTTTAGCTTGAACTTCAATTTGAACTTCTTTTTTCATTTTATTTTGTTAAAGTATCAAGTTCTCGGTTTCGTCATACTAATATTGGGCCCTAAAATCCCATCCCTAGTAGGGATGGATCCAAAAAATTTTCATAAAAGAAACACAAAATAAATATAAGGAATAATTATAAGAACTATCATTGAGGTTGGGGCAATTACAATAAATCTAGAGATTTTTGAAAATTACAAAGATCCGGTCCAATCGAGTTATCCCTTTCATAAGTAAATATTTCAAACACTTCACTCACTTTTAAAAATATTACAGTTATCCCCTAATATAAAATAGAATAAAACCTCAAATTTTTTTTTTTTGTAACCTCAAAGGTGATTTGTATAATTATCCTTAGATATAATTATAAATTACATTAAAAATAATTAGTGAGCACACTTTTTTAACCTAATTAATATATAACTTTTAAAAATAAATATTAATTAGTATACATATACATTGTAAAAAATGAAAAAAAATGGGGGCACTAAAGGGAAATGTGCCTCCGTGTGTACCTCAACTAGCATCGGATTCCCAACAAAACAAGTACATTTCTGAACACAAAGGACCTAATACCCACGGACGGCTCCTAGTGGTGTCATGTGGTAGAAACTTGTGCTCCAATGGCAGAGACCGGAGAGCGATTGATCCAAGTTCAATTCCACCTGAGTGCGTGTGTACACTTCCCATACTATCCCCCATTGTAATAAAAAAATTAATTATTTTTATTTAAATATTTTATTTTATTGATTTAGCCCCTCCAAAATTAACTAGCCCCCCTCCTCCCCCAAATAATTGTCTTGCGCTACCCCTATCAATGTCATGTTGTTCCATTTATCATCTCCCAAGAGGCTGCTGGTTTACAGTGGGATTAAACCCCCGACTGTACCACCACTGTAAGCAAGACAAAATCACTAATTGATCAACCAGTTGAGATGTACATTTTTTTTGATACCATTGTGGAATGGTTCAAACTTCAACTTCAACTTTTTGGTCCGAAATGTTGAACTAAGCTTGGACTTTCGTTTTTTCATTTACTTCCCTTTGTATTAATTTTATATTTTAAGTAGATGCAAGTTCATTTTTTTGTAGGTCCTGTAACGCCATATCAACTTGAACTAAACCATCTCCTATTATCACAGATTCATAAGGGTAAATTCAAGTTCATGGTTCGAAATGGCTCTGTTAATGTTAGCAAGATTGAAAAATTTGGTCTGTGTGCACAGTGCAGGTTTTGGTGTTATAAACAAGTGATGCAATACTGCTTGAATAGAATCTGGGCGGATTTAGTGCAATATTTGGTGCTTGGTTATTTGACATGTTTTCTATTTTCTACATATTGCTGAAAATCATATCTTATTTAATCATATTTGATCCAGCCTCATTAAACTGCCATCTATCCTTATCCAATTACTTTCCTTGTGATAAAGACATTTATTCACAAGGAAATAATCTTGTTATTGTTGACTTTCTATTTTTTGTAGAAAAACTGCTTCTATAATCGAGGAAGCGTTTTTTTAATGGAGCACTACAAAAAGGGCAGTCAGCTCTTGAAGAAGATACACATGAGAGAAAGATATTGAGCTTTGTGATTTTCTTCAAGAAAAAATCAATCATATTTTATCATTCTTTAAGCGAAGAAAGCGAAGATCTGCAACGTTTGAAGTTGGAGGATTCCAATAGCGTTGAGTTCTTTTGGAAGAAGCATTTGGGATTAGTTAAATACAAGTGTTGGTAGAAATTTAAAGAAGGAGTCTCGAAATTTCTTAAAACCAATTGTATTTGTAATAACTGTTTGTTTTCTAATTAGTGGATTGTTTCTTCTCTGGGCGTGGCCTCGTGCATTAATATTAAGAAATCTAAGCACGTTAAAAATACTCATGTTA
Organism: Rehmannia glutinosa; assembly: GCA_016081115.2. NCBI lineage: Eukaryota > Viridiplantae > Streptophyta > Magnoliopsida > Lamiales > Orobanchaceae > Rehmannia > Rehmannia glutinosa. The sequence continues at coordinate 44,276,541 of CM071934.1, read as the reverse complement.
TCTTTTATTTTCGCTGTGTATTCTGATTTTACTGTGCATGTGTTAAGTGTTATAATACCACTGTCTGACACCAAAAGATTTTTTTATTAAAACTCACAAAATCAGGCAACAGATTCTATCAATTGTCATCAACAGCCTAACACTAATTCTTATTAGTGAGATCCTATTTTATATTTGTTGCAAGTATGGATTGTTTTCGTGAAGGAAGTTCTATATCGTGACCATCACTACTTACTGGAACCAACTTCTCCTACTGGAAGGCAAAAATGAGAGCCTTCATCAAATCTGTTGACGAACGTGTCTGGAAATCCATCCTTACTGGCTGGACGCCACCCACTGAAGTTGTTGATGGTAAGATTGTTCCAAAGAAAGAAATTGAATGGTCTACTGCTGAAGATCAATCAGAAAATTTGAATTCCAAGGCACTCAATGCCATTTTTAGCGTTGTTGATGAGAATCAGTTCCAACTAATCTCAATGTGTGAGACTGCGAAAGAGGCATGGGAAATTCTGCAAGTTGCTTATGGAGGAACTGAAGCAGTAAGAATGTCTAAACTTCAAATGCTTACTTCTAAATTTAAAAATCTTTGCATGCATGAAAGTGAGACTATTAGTGATTTCAATGCTAAAATTTGTAACGTTGCTAATGGATCTTTTGCTTTAAGGAAGATATATTCCAATTTGAAACTTGTTAACAAAGTCTTGAGATCTCTTCCAGAAAGGTTTGCCTACAAAGCAACAGCTATTGAAGAATCCAAAGTACTTACAAAGATGAAGTTAGATGAACTCATTGGGTCACTACAGACATTTGAGATGAATCTCGAAGAAATTAAAAAGGAGAAAAATAAGAAAATCACCTTTAAAAAGGACCAAAGTAAGGAGATTGCATTTCAAGCAGAAACGATCAAGAAATCCATCTCAGAAATAGGAGAAGATTTACATGAGTCACTGGAACTTCTTACCAAAATCTTTGGTGAATATCTCAAGCAAGTAGGCAAAGAAAAAACTCCCAAAGCAGGAAAGCTGAAGTTTGTTCAGAAAAAACAATCTAATATTACTGAACCAAAGAAGGGAAAAGGAATAAAGTGTCGGGAGTATGGTGGATTTGGACACATCCAAATTGAATGTGCTCATACTCTCAAGAAAAATGGAAAATCCTTCACAACCTCATGGAGTGATGAAGAACATGAAGAAAATGAGGATGATAAAGAAGATGATGGAAGCAATCATGTAGCCTTCATATCAATGTCACTTGGAAAAATGAAAGAGACCAACTGTTACAAAACGCAACCCAGTGTCAACTCCAGTGTTACAACACTAGACAAGTGTGAGACAAAATTTTCATTTATTTGCTTAAACAATGTTTCATGTGCAAAGGGAGAGGATACATGTGACTTTGATGCTGAAGGGACCAGTGAGACTTAATTAAGAATGATATATCGAAAGATGTTTGATAAATGGGTGGTGGTGTGTAAAGTGAACGACGGACTAGAGAAGAAAGTTGTCATCTTGACCACTGAAAAAGACTCTCCGAAAGGAGAAGTAATAAAGTATGAGAAGCTAGCCACTGAAAGAAACAATGAACTTGCTAAAGTAAGAGGGGAACTCAATGACACCTTGGCCTCTATAAAAAAACTAATTACCGGGAAAAGTAGGCTTGATGAAATTCTCTCTCAAAGGAAGGTTCATCAAGATCGTGCAAGTAATGGTTTTTCCCCTAACAAAAACACGGCTCCACATAATAGAGAATCTAAAATTATTTTTGTAAAAGAACGTAACCCCTTTCCTTCCACTGTTAAGAAAAACACTCGTTTTGTCCCTATTTGTCACTATTGTTATCATGTTGGTCATATCAGACCTAAGTGTTTTCTCTTATAGAAGCACTTTAGGCAAGGGAAAATGTCACCTTATGTGTTACAACACCAGCAAATGAGCACTCCTAGGGTTAAAATTGATCTGTCTACAAAACCTAGGAAAGTCTGGATTAGAAAGGATGATATAACTTGATTTGTTGTGCACACATCCTTGAAAGCCAATGTTACTGATACTTGGTATTTCGACAGTGGATGCTCTTGTCACATGACTTGTGACCTACAAAAACTCAGTGATTTCAAAAATAATAAAAATGGTCTGGTCATTTTTTGTGATGGTGCTAAAGGAAAAGTTTTTGGAAAAGGGACGTTAAATGCCGCAAGACTTCCCCATTTGAAAATGTCCTGTATGTTGAAGGCTTGGAAGCTAATATTATTAGCATCAACCAGTTGTGTGATGATGATTTATGTGTCAAATTTGATAAGAATGTTTGTACTGTCTTTGATAATTCTGACAATTGTATTCTGAAGGGAATGAGGTCCTCCGTTAACTGTTATTTATTGCAGGAACATCTCTAGTGTTACAACACCAAGTGTCATAATACTACTCTGAGTGAATATGAAATATGACATCAAAAAATGGGTCACTTGAATTTCCGTGGCATGCATAATCTGATAAAAATAGGAGTTGTAGTTGGACTTCCTAAATTGAATAAGAGAATCATTATATATGTGAATAAGACTACTGAACTTGGTATCTTCTATTCATCTGACGCTAACACTAACTTGACTAGGTTTAGTGATGTTGATTTGGTAGGTAATGTCGATGACCGAAAAAAGCACTACTGGAGGATGCTTCTACCTTGGTAACCATATGAAATCAAATTATATATATAATATATATAGGGGGAGGATCAAGTGAGACCATGTCTCTAGGTGAGACACAATGGACTAATCTCAACCATCCCCCATTATTAATTAATGGGTATGATTTAATGGATAAAAAATATATTAAAATATTAATTTAATCAATATAAGGGTAGTAGGGTAAAATAACATAACAAGTTAGTTACAAAAATGGAATCAAATCTCTTTCTCTCTCATACATCTCCCAATTTCCCCAATCTCACGTCTCTCTCTCTCTCTCTCATTTCTCCATTAACGCAAATAAAGAAAATTGTGAAGAACTCGAAAATTACAGTTTATGAAAATTACAGAGAAAAAACAAGAAAAATCGGTGCAATATTACAGAGAAATAACGAACAGTGAGTTCGAAAACTAAATATGCAACAAAACTCAACTAAATATGCATTATCCGAAAAACTATCTATGCGGCGTAAAAAAAACTAATATGTAGTACAATATATCCAACTATGCAAGACGTCATAAACTATGCAACAAAATCAACTAACTATGTATTATCTAGAAACTATCTATGCATTGTGGAATAACTAAATATAAGACATTATGTAACATCCTATTTTTATAATTTCCAAAAGCAACATCCCATTTTCATAACTAAATATACATTATATTGAACCTATTTATGCGAGTGTAGTATAACTACATATGCGAAGACGTTATATTCAATTATGTCTTGTTTTAAGTAAAAACGATTGCCAAAAAAATAACTAAATATGCATTATTTGATGTCTAATTATGCAAAGTAGAAGAACCCTAACTATGCCGCAAAATAAAAATATTTGGAAAGAAAAAAAGGTTCCTTAAATTCCGCCACAAAATCGGCAGTGTCAATTGACCCATAAAATCATTGGGACCACTAATTTGAATTACAAAATTACAACCTTACCCGTCAGCGAAAATTAGAAAATAATTAAAAAAACTGAATTAATCACATCCCTTCATTTTTAAGATCAATGGGTAAGATGAGTCCACACTGTCTCACCTAGGGAGGGTGGTCTCATTTGAACCAAATCCTATATGGGATGTGAATAATTCACTTTTTTTTTTAAGGGTAAGGTTGTAATTTTGTAATTCAAATTAATGGTCCCAGCGGTTTATCCGGTATGTTTGACTTTTTGAAATTGTTTTTATGGGGTGAGATTGAAACTGCCGAATTTAATGGCATAATTTAAGGAAGCAATTTTCTTTCCAATTTTTTTTTTACTTTACAGTATAGTTAAGGTTCTTCTACTGCTTAATTAGCTATTAAATAATGTATATTTAGTTGTTTTGTTGGCACTGTTTTACGAAAACAAGACATAATTGAATATAACGTACTGCATATTTAGTTATACTACACTATATAAATAGTTTCAATATAATGCATAGTTAGTTATGAAAATGGGATGTTACTTTTGGAAATTGTGAAAATGGGATATTACATAATGTAAGTCCAAGCGGCTACGATAATCTAGAGGGAGGGGGTGAATAGATTATCTCCATCTTTACGATTTTGCCCTCTTTTTCGAACAAAACAAGCCAAAACAATAATAAAGGTGCGGAAAGTAAACAATACACGTCGATTTAAAGAGGTTCAACCCACCTAAGGCCTAATCCTCTACCACCTCAGTATATCCGGGATGGATTTCAAAAAGAAAAAAAAGATTTTATTAATTACCAAAATTAATAATACAACACCAACTTACAACAACACCTTGAAGAGCACCACACTCTTCTTCAACACCACCTTTGAGATTACCACAATATCTTCTTGAAGATTACCACAATCTCCAACGGCACCTTGTGAAGATTACCACAATCTTCAACCTTGAAGAATACCAAATTCTTCAACACCTCAACAAGAAGATTACCACAATTTTCTTACACCTAACACCTAGATCACCCGAGTGTGTTCTTACCACAAGAATACTCAGAAGGATATCTTGTTTGAATGATAACCCAAAAATTCAAGATTACAACTCGATAATGAATTATACAATTGAGTGCAAGTGTAATCAAGAATAGCCTAGACCTCAAGGATGTGAAAGTGATAAGCTAGGCAAATTACAACAAGAATAATGACAATAGAAGGCCAAGTATTTGCTTGAGTATATCTTGTTGTGTTGTGTTGTTCTCTCTTGTTGTTGTGCTTCAAATCTTCCTCTATTTATAGGAGATGTCTTGTACATGATAGGCTCCTCTTGGGGACTTGAATTCTGTAAAAAATTGCAAGACAATTGAAGAAAAGAGCTGTTAGAAATCAACTCCATGATTTAAGGAAATGTTGTCTGCTGTCAAACGGTCAGAATTTTGCTGTCAAACCATAGGGCGACCGGTCGCGCACAAATAGACGTTTGAAGAACACATTGAAAAACTATACAGGGCGACCGGTCAAGGGGGTCTTCGACCGGTCGACCTCTACCTTGACCGGTCCCCCTCAATGCAAATACAAGATGTGAAAGTTCTGTTTCAAAAATCAATCCCAGGTACCGGTCCCCCTATAGGCCGACCTGTCATGAGTACCGGTCGCCCTATACGGTGACCGGTCACCCTCACCATTTTCTGCAAACATGAAGTTTTTCTGTTTTGCACAACTTTCAGGTACGGGTTGCCCTATAGGGCGACCGGTTGACCTCAAAACAGAGTAGTTGTCCAATTTGTGTCGAAAATGAACTTCAAGAAATACTCCAAAAAAATAGTAAAAACATCTTAGACCGATCGGGAGTATTAGGACAACATTTAGAAACATTGTTTTGGTGTAAAAATACATTAACAAAAAATCATTAAAAGTGTTGTCCAATTTTGTCGAAAATAAAATTTGAAGAAATACTCCGGAAAATATTAAAACCATTTTAAATCATTTAGGAGTATTTGGACAACCTTTAAAACGATTGTTTTGGTATAAAAACAAAATCATCAAAATCATGATAAAACCATTTATCAAACAATCTCCCCCTTTTTGATTATTACAAACCAAAACAATTTTAACGAGATCGATTTTGAAAACAAAACAATTTTACCAGTTAAAAAGAGCTATCCGTTGTGAGCGACAACATTCCACACAATATAAACACAAGGATGGGAGTAGAGATATTCAAACATATATAGCAAAAGTTCCCTCTATCAATATGCACAACAAGAGTAATGTAAAAGCAATCAACCACAAGCTAAAAGCTTAGCTTTTACTTATTGATCTTAGGTTCAAGAGCTTATAAGCTCCCCCTATCAACAAAACATCATTAGACAAGTATATAAGTCCATTATACAACAATTGAACTAAGTATAATGCACAACTTATGGCTTTAGGAAGCCATAACTTATAGCTTCTTTTGTTTAGCTTAACTTAGCTTCTATGAGCTAATAAGCTTATAACCTGTTTCTCCCCCTTTGGAATCATCAAAAAGAATGTTAGCACCATAAAAACATTATATAATCATATCAAAGTGCGTAACTAAACCGATGTATCGAGCTATTTGAACATTGAAGCTTATAGACCAATTAGGAGGAAAGAGTCGATCATACGACTTGTAGAAGCTTATGAAAATCCATTTGATTTGCAAAACATGATCTCTATAAATATACAAGGCTTTTGAAATCGAGAGAATCATGTAGGTGATGAATTTTTCATTGAGACATTTTATCGAACACTTGGCGGGCGTCAAAAATTGAAGAAGATATATATAGCCCTTGTAAATGTAATCAAGCCAAGTTTTTCATCACCAAAAGCAATTTTACAAATATCATCCATCAACAATCAATAAGCTCATCACAAATATATACACATTTCATCAAGAAAATACATATAGGCCAAGTTCTCAAGGGTTCAACCCAATTGAGATAAGGAAGTAGAATTCTTACCATTTAATCGGTAAAGACGAGCAATGATGATGATAATCGAGCCTAAATACATCCAAGATATGAAATGTATGCAATAAAACACATTTGAAGTGAAATGTGTGTGCAAATGACAAAGGGGTCGAAATAAAGTGGAAAAACCTTAAACTGCCAAAATACAAGAACATAGACGGTTTTAACCAAATTTAAGCTGTGGGCGACCGGTTAGGGCATAGGGCGACCGATCGAGCTAGTGGGCGACCGGTCGGCCCTTGCCCTGGCAGCCCACTGGTTCTGTTTTGTTTTGAAATTCCGAATTTGATCCAAAAATCCGATTTTCCGCCCCTAAGTTTTGAAAACGTGCAAAATGCAAACGTAGACCTCATTCAATATACATTATGTCATAATCAAGCTCGAAATGAGGTAAAATACTCGGCGGTGGGCGATTAAAAAGTCCGCGAGTTATCCTTGAGACGGAATTAAACGCATCTCAAGTTTTTTGTTAAACATGCAATCCCCAAAAAAACAAATATCGAATCTCAAGATGTTTAGTTCGATTATGACGAACCATATTTTGAAAAATAAAATTTACACCGGACTTGTTATCCCGAAAAATAGTAACGTTTTAAAACTTTGGATGAACAAGTCATAAGAATAGGTGCCTTACAAATATTTGAAAATTTCTTTTAACGACACTTTAATGAGATTCATTGGGATTGTTTTAAGTCGAGCATATAGACATAAGGCATATAAAATGTCGAGTCTAAGGAGTAATAAATGAAGATGAACATACCTCGAATTTGTTTGTCAATCAACATGCCTACTTCAACCTTTTGTCAATTTTCGCATTTGTAGCCATATAGGTTGAAATAGTTCTTTCTTCTTCAATGCCTCGCTTCTTCTTTTGCGTGTGGAATATAATCACCTTCTTGGCATTGTTGTACTTGAATTCCAATGATCAAATTTGAGCTCCCCTCATCATAATCATCTTAGGTTCTCCTTGCATTTACTTAGAGAAATATCTTGAACAAATATTCATTAGTAGCACCAAAAATAAATTTGCACAAGTAAACAATCTTGCCCTTTTTCAAAAACAAGGAGTGTAGTATCAACTTTACCTCTTGTAAAATCATTTTGCAAAAATAGCTAAGTCTATCAAACCATATACGGGGAACTAGTATCAACCGTACAAGGCCTTTTATAAAAATCATTTGGCCAAAAAAAAAAAAAAATTTAAACTCTGATAGACTTTTATTTGAATAAAACCATTTAGAAAATTGGATTTAACATCCATTTGGTAAAGCTTGAAATTTTCTCAAAACAAGAATGGGCAAGTAAAGTGCAAATAACTTCTAAATGTGCTATGAGTGCAAATGTTTCATCAAAATCAATATCTTATTCTTGTCAATACCTTTGAACTACTAACCTTACCTTGTTCATCATCCTTGTTCCAAAATACCAAAAATTTCTGAAAAATCTCAACAAAGAATCTTGCACAAGAGCATAGTAATATCGAATGATAGAGACACTATAGCAAGTAACACATACTATGCTTAAGGAAAATCATCAATAATATAATACAACATGTAAGTTCAAATAAGCTTGTAGAAAGCTATATAAGGTCTCTTTTGAAATATGAAAATACGAGAGCACATAGTTGAGACCTCATTTACAAGAATCATATGAACAAAAGCTTTGACATAAGCATCCAAGAATAATGGCATTTATATGTGCAATAAAATGCATGACTTATTAAAATAAGCACCTAGTCATATGGCATAACATGTATCGAGTTTATGATATGAATAGCAATAATGAGCGTACCTCGATAGTTCATATCTCTCTTGATTTATTACGAGTAGATAACCATTGAAAGAGATATGTAAATCCTACACAATTCTTAAACCAAATTTTGCACAAACATAATAATACATGTGTAGATTAAGCAATAAGAGATATCTTAAGCATGCTTATGCTACATAACTACATAGGAGATAATAAACCACATAAGTCTAAGTAAACGCACAAGAGTTTTAGAAACATTATGCAAGGTCTTCTTTTCAAAAATATTTTGAAACTTACAAATATATTGAAGACTTTAAATTTTTAAAAATAAATATTTAAAATCATTTTGAAAAATTATTTTGCAATTTAGACACAAATAAAAATATGCAAGAAAATAAAATGCATATTTAAATAGGGAGATACGGTTTACCAATTTCGCCATTTCCATGGGTTGTGCCGTTCCCATTGTTGATGATATCTTCCCTTTTGAAAATCTTCATGTTGATGATGGTTTCTCCAATTGCTCCATTTCCAAGGATTATATCCTTCCCTTTGTTGATAATATTTCCTTCTTGGAAATTCATTTTGGTGGTGTCTTTTTCTTTGATCAAATGAGATGGTCATTTGATGTCTCCTTGGCGGTATGAATTTTCTTCGATTATTATTTCGCCGGGTACCTAATATAACATTGTTTTGTGGTACCCTCAAGTGCTTGGGTCCTTTAGGATTAGCTTTGAGACTTTTAGGTCTCCAACAATAATTAGAGCTATTTCTAGCCCGACAAGTATTTACCGTATGACCCTTTTTACCACAATAGAAACATGTAATAATTCTAGAAGTGTAATGACCAACATGCTTAGAGACTTGACTATTTTTCATATGATTAACAACATTAGGATTATGGTCAAGTCCTTGTTTCAATTTATCACAACTATGAACATCAACAATATCGGTCATTTTATCGGTACTCAAGTTGGATTTTGATAAATCCTTTTTCATGCAATTAATATCCTCAACAAGAGTACTATTTTCTTTTTCAAGGTTTCTAACCTTGTCAAGTGTGGTGGTGTGAGCACATGATAGTGATTCATAGGAGGTAAATAAACTATCCTTATCATTTTTCAAAACACTGAATTCCTTTTTCAAATTTTTGTATTTAACAAGCAAGCTTTGGAATTCATTTTGAAGATCATCAAAGTCATTTTGCAAATCACTATAATCATTTTGAATGATAATATCATAGGAAGTAGAGGGTTTAAGACATACCTCGTTTTCTTCTTCGATGCCCATAAAACATTGTTCGACTACTTCATAGTTGGAAGTTGTAAAAGGCTTGTTCCTTAGATTTGACCTTGTATTCCTTTGAGAAGTAGATGCTTTTGTTTGACTTCTTTCATTTGCATATACTTCATAGATGGCTTCTAATTTTTGCCATACTTCATGTGCCGATCGAATTCCTACAATATGTTCATATTCCAAATTAGTAAGTGAACAATACAAAATATTGAGAGCTTTACCGTTTAAGGAGATGATTTTCTTCTCTTCATCATTGAGCTCTTTGAAAGCTTTGGAGGTGTATGGTGTGTCTATCATCGAAATGGATTCTCTATTTATGATCGTGTTCCAAATATCGAACCCGCAACCTTGTAGATAGCATTCCATTCTTTCTTTCCTAAATATAAAATTTTTGGAATCAAATAGAGGTGGCTTGGTGGTGGAGGTGCCAGAAAGGTGAGCTTCATTCGTAGCCGACGATCGTTCCTCTTCACTCGCGATGTGAAACGAGCTTGCCAAAGAGTTTAGCTCTGATACCACTTGTAAGTCCAATCGGCTACGATAATCTAGAGGGGGGTGAATAGATTATCTCCATCTTTACGATTTCGCCCTCTTTTTCGAACAAAATAAGCCAAGACAATAATAAAGGTGCGGAAAGTAAACAACACACGTCGATTTAAAGAGGTTCAACCCACCTAGGGCCTAATCCTCTACCACCCCAGTATATCCGGGATGGATTTCAAAAAGAAAAAAAAGATTTTATTAATTACCAAAATTAATAATACAACACCAACTTACAACAACACCTTGAAGAGCACCACACTCTTCTTCAACACCACCTTTGAGATTACCACAATATCTTCTTGAAGATTACCACAATCTCCAACGGCACCTTGTGAAGATTACCACAATCTTCAACCTTGAAGAATACCAAATTCTTCAACACCTCAACAAGAAGATTACCACAATTTTCTTACACCTAACACCTAGATCACCCGAGTGTGTTCTTACCACAAGAATACTCAGAAGGATATCTTGTTTGAATGATAACCCAAAAATTCAAGATTACAACTCGATAATGAATTATACAATTGAGTGCAAGTGTAATCAAGAATAGCCTAGACCTCAAGGATGTGAAAGTGATAAGCTAGGCAAATTACAACAAGAATAATGACAATAGAAGGCCAAGTATTTGCTTGAGTATATCTTGTTGTGTTGTGTTGTTCTCTCTTGTTGTTGTGCTTCAAATCTTCCTCTATTTATAGGAGATGTCTTGTACATGATAGGCTCCTCTTGGGGACTTGAATTCTGTAAAAAATTGCAAGACAATTGAAGAAAAGAGCTGTTAGAAATCAACTCCATGATTTAAGGAAATGTTGTCTGCTGTCAAACGGTCAGAATTTTGCTGTCAAACCATAGGACGACCGGTCGCGCACAAATAGACGTTTGAAGAACACATTAAAAAACTATACAGGGCGACCGGTCAAGGGGGTCTTCGACCGATCGACCTCTACCTTGACCGGTCCCCCTCAATGCAAATACAAGATGTGAAAGTTCTGTTTCAAAAATCAATCCCAGGTACCGGTCGCCCTATAGGCCGACCGGTCACGGGTACCGGTCGCCCTATACGGTGACCGGTCACCCTCACCATTTTCTGCAAACATGAAGTTTTTCTGTTTTGCACAACTTTCAGGTACGGGTTGCCCTATAGGGCGACCGGTTGACCTCAAAATAGAGGAGTTGTCCAATTTGTGTCGAAAATGAACTTCAAGAAATACTCCAAAAAAATAGTAAAAACATCTTAGACCGATCGGGAGTATTTGGAAAACATTTAGAAACATTGTTTTGGTGTAAAAATACATTAACAAAAAATCATTAAAAGTGTTGTCCAATTTTGTCGAAAATAAAACTTGAAGAAATACTCCGGAAAATATTAAAACCATTTTAAATCATTTAGGAGTATTTGGACAACCTTTAAAACCATTGTTTTGGTATAAAAACAAAATCATCAAAATCATGATAAAACCATTTATCAAACACATAATGTATTGCATATTTAGTTATTCCACTATAGATGATTTTTATATAATGCATAGTTAGTTGATTTTGCTGCATAGTTTATTACGCATTGCATAGTTAAGAATATGCACTGTATTTTTAATTTTTAACACTGTATAAATATCTTCTAGATAATGTATAGTTAGTTGATGTTTGTTGCATGTTTTCAAATATGTAATACCTTATAGTAATTTATGTAGTGTTTCTTCACAATCTTTTTTCTTTGTAAAATATGCAGAAATCGTTAATGGTGTGTTTTTTCATCGTTGTTTTTCCATTTGGAACAGAAATTGCATCTTCTTCACTATTTTTTTTTCACAATTCGAGTTCTTCACAATTTTTTTCATTTGCGTTAATGGTGGAATTGTGTGTGTGTGTGAGAGAGAGAGAGAGATAAAGAGAACGTGAGATTGAGAGATGTATGAGAGAGAAAGAGATTTGATTCCATTTTTGTAACTACTTTGTTATATTATTTTACCTTATTACCTTTATGTTGATTAAATTAATGTTTCAATATAATTTTTATCCATTAAATCAGACCCGTTGATTAATAATGGGGGATGGTTGAGATTAGTCTTCTGTGTCTCACCTAGAGACATGGTCTCACTTGATCCTCCCCCTATATATATATAATTACTCAGTTAGTGATTTTATTGAAAACTATACACAAAAGATATCAAGAATATCAATTTTGAGCCACAGACTTAAACTTACCATTATGGATAATAGAAATTGATGTAGTTCAAGTTTATATATTGTGGATGTTTACTGCAGGACCTACAAAATAGTTTCATCATGCAACCTCCATTATTGATGCCCATGTGTATGAGTTTAGAAGTGATGTGGATGGGTGGACCCCACCCCATGGGAAAAATTTAGAGAAATTGACAGACCCTATTTTTCCGGAAAAAAGACACAATTTACGCGCATATCACTTTTGTACGCTCCCGATGATTTTTTCTAATTTTTTTACGCTTCTGCATATTTTGTTTGACATATTTACATTTTATTCAATTTGTTTTGTTAATGTATTGCTTTATATGTTATTTTTGTTGTTTCGATGTTGTTTATATTTGTTTCTTGTTGTTTATATGTTGTTTCGATATTCCAAAACAATATTTTACGCTCTTTTTGGTCCATATATTGTGTTGTACATTGTTCCTATCACCGACGGATGGAGGGGGGACAAGGGGGCTTATTGCGCCCCTTCCCCCAATTTTTTTTTCAAAAGTTCATTTTCTTTCACAAAGTTTTTCAATTTTTTTTGGTAGTTAAAATAAATGAAATAATTTACAATTGCCGCCCAATATTTTGATAAAAACTTCAAATTGTTGTCTTTTACAATATAAAAAACCATTAATTATGGCTAGTATATGAGTATTTCTTCTCATTGTTTAAATTTATGAACTCGGTCCGATTTTTTCTTCCCCCAAAAATTGAAATCTTGTGTCCGCCACTAGTTTCTATTGTTTCAATATTGTTATATAATATTTTTAATATTGTTCTAATATTTTTTCTTGTTTCCATGTAGTTTTTAATGTGTCAATACAATTTTTATCTATTTTTAAGCTCTTTTTGTTCAAGTGGTGCTTTCTATATTGTTTAAGTTGTTTTTATACTGCCTTTTAATATTTGTACAATGTTTCTTTGTTGTTTCTTTGTTGTTTTTATGTAGTTTTCGATGTTTCAATGCAATATTTATCTTATTTTAAGCTCTTTTTGTTCATATGGTGTTTTCTATATTGTTTCGTTGTTTTGGATTATTTCTATATTGATATGTGTATGGAAATGCATCGTGTTTTACAAATTAAAGCTACGTGTACGTATATATACATATAAAATTTTATATTTTAATATGATTGAAAATATAAACGTACTAAGCACAATTTAAAACAAACGTTTCAAGCATAAAAAACTAAAAATTTATAATATTCAAATCTCAAATGTGATAACCGCCATAGGCACATAGAACACATGCTGAAAATATCAAAAATAGAATAAATTGTATATCTTCCATATGTGGATTTATAGGAATAATTATGGATGTGACTTTGTTTATTTTAATTTGTTTTCCAATTAGATGTTGGAATTTGGTTTTGGAAACATGGATGTTGACCCATATTGGACCAAATATTTAATTAGTTTCCATTAGTGGAAAATTAAAATAAAATTTATGATCAAATTCTACTAAGTTAGTAGATGAGATTAGCATTTCGAATTTCTCAAAAGCAATTTTGGATGAATGAGAAATTAATGCAACAAGTTGACTACTTAAAACTGGAAATTGACGTGGAATTGAAAAATGTGGGGGTGGAGTGAAACTCCATCCCACACAAAATAGAAAGTCAAGTTTAGCCCAAGTGGGAGTAATTTGGACCATTGGGGCACCAAAGTTTTTAAAAGATGGAGGACCTATATGCCTGTGGGTTTGGTTCAAAACACACAGGTGCGCACGCCGCTGGCCCTGGTCCTGGTCGTGGGCCTAGACTTGGGTGCCATTATAGTTTTGGACTCTTTCAAAATTACCATTTTACTCAAATTGTGCCACGCGCGGGCGCACGATTTGAACAAAATCACCTATTCGATTTACCAGGTGCATTGTTTTAGCTATAGCCACACCATTTCGAACCAAAAGACATGACCTTTCCATGAGACACCTAGATACCTACATAAAACTTCCCCTGCAGATTGAAAAACACACAAAAATCCTCAGATAATAATACGATATCATTCTGCATTCGGCATATTGATCATTACCCTTCCAAAAGCTTGAAAGTTTAAACACTTCCTTGTTCGATGTTGGTCCGACTTTTTCAAGTGTTGTAAGTCATACCTGCAAGTCGTTGTATCTTAGAGACGATTTTCCAAACCATTAGCACTTAGTACAGGGCAATTTTGTCTAGCAGAAATAGTATCAAATGCTAGCCTCGACTTATACACAACTCTGTCCCCTTCTCGTTATATATATATATATATATATATATATATATATATATTAATACACAACTATTTTCTTGTAAACAGTACCACCCAAACACCATTAGATACTATAGATAAGTATTCAAGGAGTATGCATGGAGTATCAGATAAAATATCTTATCTAATATATCCGATATGAGACGTCATTCTCTCAGGAGTGTCCATTTTCCTAGCTTAAAATTAAAGTAAAATATATTAGCATAATGAAGTTCAGTATCATTGTGTCAGTAATCATAGAGATTATATTATATATATAACGCATGGTAATCTCATAATTATTAAAATTATAAATTATTATTACTATATTTTACTCTAATTTCTTTTCCTTATATTTTATTGAAATTTACATAAAGAAAAAAAAGATGATAATCTAATAAACCAAAATAAGTTTTTAGAAAAAGATAGCTGCTTTTTCTAGCAAATCACCCAAGTCAACTGAGTTGACTAAAATTCTTTTCCCGATAGGAAAGTCTTCGAGTTTGTCCTCTTCCCGAGGGGGAAGTTTTCTCATCTTCTGCTCCTGGAACAACTAACTCCTTTGATTGGGAACTTGCCTGCACACACATGAAAACATTAGAGGGCTTCGGGTTGTCCCAGGGAGGCCCTTCCAATGCTCAAGTCAGCACAGTGAACGAGAGAGAATTAAGAAAGTAAACGAATACTGAATGCATAGAGTATAATTAATTATGCGTTAATTACTTACAGTGAATAGGAGGGACTGTTAGTCCAAGTGGCTACGAAAATCTAGAGAGGGTAAATAGATTTTCCCGATTTTCTGATTTACGCCCTCTTTTTCGAATAGGAAGATGATGAACAAATAAAAGTTCAGAAATATAAACAACACACAATGATTTATAGAGTTTCACCCCACCTAGGGCCTAATGCTCTACCACCGGGTATGTCCTAATGGATTTCGAAAGGGAAAAAGTATATTAAAAGATTCCAAACTATTACAACCTTTTACCTTGAAGAGTACCATACTCTTCTTACAACACCACCTATGAAGATTACCCCAATCTTTTTACAACAATGAAGAGCACCACACTCTTCGACACCTAGAATCAACCAAGTGTGTTCTTACCAAAAGAACACTAACAAGGATGTCTTGTTTTGGATGATTTAAACTAATTCAAGATTACAACTCAAATGATGTATACAACTTTGAAGTGCAAGTGTAATCAAGAATGAAGCCTAATACTCAAAATGTGCAAGTGTAAGACTTAGGCTAAATACAACAACTATATGAAAGTGAAGAACAAGAGTTTGCTTGTGATTGTATAGCTTGTGTTGTTGTATCTTGTTGCTTCATTCCTTCATCTATTTATTGGAGAGGTCTTGGATTTGAATCCCGACATAAGCTCCTCCTTGGAGATTGAAATCTGTAAAAAATTGCAAATCAAATGGAGAAAATAGCTGTTAGAAATCAATCCCACAATTTCATTAAAAGTTATCTGCTGCAACGGATAGTTTCTGTTGATAAAACATTAGGTCGACCAGTCGACCTCTAATAAGAAAAAGACATTTGAAAATTAAAAACACAGGTTGAACAGGGGGTCGGACCCGTCCGGGGGGTTGTACCGGTCGACCAAGGGTCTGACCAGTCACCCACCCCTTGGACCGGTTGGCCCTCAAATTTTCTGAGACAGAACCAGTTTGCAAAAAATCAAAGTTCTGGTCGACCGGTCGACCTCCTCCAAAAGTTCCTCTATTTCGTTTCTGTTTCAGTTTTTAATCTTCATGCACGGGTTGCCCTCTAGGGCGAATGATTGGCCTCAAAACATAAGTGTTATCCAATTTTTGTCAAAATTAATGTTCAAGAAATACTCCAAAAATTAGTAAATCATTTAAAACATTTTGATGTAATTGGACAACATTTGAGGTCATTGCTTTGGTATAAATCTCAATTATATGAAATCATCAAAATTACGATAAAAATTTTTATATAAGAAACTCCCCTTTTTGATGATTACAAACCAAAACACTTTTAGGAGATCGATTTTTAAAACGAAATACGTTTTTCGGTCAAAAACAACTATCCATTTTAGGCGACACTTTTCTTGATTAAAAATCATAATGATAGGAGCAAAGATTTTTCAAAATAATTTATCAACATGCTAAACAAAAATAGGCATAGAAGCAATCAATTAAAAGCTAAAAGCTCAGCTTTTACAAGTATAGCTTGAAGTTCAAGAGCTTAAAAGCTCCCCCTGTCAAAAATAATTCATTAGTCACAAATAAAAGTCCATTATGCATCCATTGGACCAAATTCCATCCACAACTTATGGCTTTTTTGTCTGCAGCTTATAGCTTTTTTTGCGAGCTTTTTCTAACTTCATTGATCTAAACATAAGCTTATGAGCTTATTCCATTTTTCTCCCCCTTTGGAATCATCAAAAAGACTACTAGCACGATAAAAAACATCATAAATATATATATCAAAGTGCGCATCGAATCAAATTATCATGCTATTGAATAGAAAGCTTAAAATTCCAAATGGTAAGGGACATTTTTAGAAGAAAGTCTATAGAAGCTCATTTGATGGATAAAACATGATAAGACATTTATAATCAAGAGATTCATGTAAAAGATGAAATATTCACTGAGACATTTTATCGAACACTTGTCATGCATAGGATAAAATCGAAGTTGTATATAACATTTGTAAATGTAATCATGCCCAAAAAATCAACACCAATCCTAATTCTATAATCATAATCCATCAACATACATAATTCCCATAACAATCACACAAGAATTACACCAATTCATCAAGTATCTACAAGGTTCTCAAGGGTTCAACCCAATTGAGATTAAAGAGGGAATTAAACTTACCAGTTGATTGGAGAAGATGAATATCATGGAAGATATATATATATATATATATATATATATATATATATTAGAGGAAAAAACATTAAACCCCCCAAACTATGCAGTTTTTTGCACTTTACTATATGAACTAATTTTCTTTACACTTTACCATACAAACTATATAAGTTTTGCACTTTGCCCTATAGTGGTCATCGCCAGGCGAATATTCTCCGAATATTCCGGCATGTGCCCTCCACGTGTGGGCAAAACCGTCTTTTCCTAAAATTTAAATCGAAGTAGTTACACTTTACCATCTCAACTTTGTTAAGAATTTCATTTTGCCATCTGAACTTTGCACAATTTTCACTTTGCCATATCAATTTAAGAAAAATAAAAATATTATATGTATATACATTTATTTATCTTTTTTTTAAAAAAATTTATTTGTAAAAGAAGATTTTAATTAATATTTGCCTTACTAAAATATACTATCAATGTTATTATTTTAGGGTTTAGGTTTATGATTACAGTGTGTACAAATATCACTTATACGATTTGTTTTTGGTGGTTTAGACATCTTTGAATTGTTCTAAGGTTTAGAGATTTTTTATATTGATTTCACTCCAATTTTATAATGTGATGTTTCTTTAGATATGTACTTTTAATTCTTAGTTCAATTCTTAATTTCATAT
This sequence comes from Rehmannia glutinosa, assembly GCA_016081115.2. Classification (NCBI taxonomy): domain Eukaryota; kingdom Viridiplantae; phylum Streptophyta; class Magnoliopsida; order Lamiales; family Orobanchaceae; genus Rehmannia; species Rehmannia glutinosa. The sequence continues at coordinate 44,258,394 of CM071934.1, read as the reverse complement.
TCAAAACTTGATTATAGTGTTAAAGAATTATTTTTATTTTTCATAAATTCAAATAATTACAAGTTGGCTAAACTTTTTTTGTGAGACTACTTTGGTCGATTGCCACACTACATTGCTATTGTACTCTTCCAAGTAGAGGTTAAACTCAATATGTATTTGGTAAATGAACAAAAAACCATAATTAAACAGAAAATTTGGTACGCATCATGTGCTGAATATTGTACCAAAATAATCAGTTCGGCTTAAACTTTTACCATATTTTTTTTTGTATTTCAGTCGGTACTTTGGTAAATCAAAATTTTACAAAAAATAAATAAATAAAAGAAAATAAATATTATAATCATAATTATAATATCTATTTAGTTTTTTTTATTTTAGTTTGCAAAAAATAAAATATAATGCAAAAATAAGTAATATATACGAGAATATATATAATATAAAAATAAATTTTGTATATGCTAAATTTTCTATTTTGATTCTCTCACAATATGGTTTAAACTTATTTTTATGTTTTTTATGTACAAAAAAATAAGATAAATAAATGTATATACATGTAATTTTTTTTAAATTTCTTAAATTGATATGGCAAAGTGAAAATTGCGCAAAGTTCAGATGGCAAAGTGAAATTCTTAACAAAGCTCAGATGGTAAAGTGTAACTACTTCTGTTTGAATTTTAGGTAAAGACAGTTTTGCCCTCACGTGGAGGGCACATGCCGGAATATTCAGAGAATATTCCGCCGGCGATGACCACTATAGTGCAAAGTTTGTATAGTTTGTATGGTAAAGTGTAAACAAATTAGTTTAGATTGTAAAGTGCAAAAAATCGCATAGTTTGGGAGGTTTAATGTTTTTTCCTCTATATATTATACAAGCCCAATATAGTAGAAAATGTAAGAGAAAATCATTTTGAGTGATTTGTGTGTGAAATGTGCGAAGGGGTGTGAATTTTTGAAAATAAGACGAATGGACGGACATAGCCTATTAAATCCCTCAACCTGATTTGGTCGACCGGTTGGCCAAGGGGGTGACCGGTCCCCGGGCAGGTCGACCTCTTGGTTGACTGGTACCTGGTTTCTAGTCAAGTTTATGTCCGTATTTTGAGTTAAAAATGCAATTTTTCACCCCTAAGTTTTAAAAACGCACAAAATGCTATCATAGACCTTATTCGATATGCATTATGCCTAAATGAGCTCGAATTGAAGTAAAAGACTCGGTGGCTAAGGGTTTTGTGAAAATATACGCGAGTTGGTCTTGAGATGGAACAAAGCACATCTCAATTTTTCGTTTAGAAGCACAATCCCTTAGAAAATGGTGTCGAACCTCAATATATGTTTTGTTCAGTTATGATGAACCAGATTTTGAGCAATGTTTATAGCGGATGTATTGTCACAAAAAATAGGAATATTTTTGAAAGAACATTTGTAATCCACTAAGGTTTGTTTCATCCAAGGAAGTTGAGTACAACAAAAGGGCCGCGGAAATGTATTCGGATTCGGTCGTAGATAGGATACACAATTTTGCTTCTTTGAAAACAAAGATACTAGGCAATCGCCTAAAATTTGACATGATCCGGAAGCACTTTTGCGATCATCAATATTTCCCACATAGTCCGAATCACTATATCCTTTTAGAGAAATATTTTCATTCTTTGAATAAAACAAGCCATATGAAATAGTGTCTTTTAAAAATCGAAAAATTTCTTTTAATGGCACTAATATGAGATTCTTTGGGATTGCTTTGAAATCGAGCACATATGCATACAACATGAAGAATATCGGGTCTACTTGTGGTTAGGTAAAGTAAACTACCAATCATACCTCGATATTTTGATTTATCAACCGACTCGCCTTTTTCATCTTTATCAAGCTTGATATTAGTTGCCATTGGAGTAGCAATGGTCCTTTCTTCTTCAACTCCGAACTTCTTTAGAAGTTCTTTGGTATACTTGGATTTGGATATATAAATGCCTTCTTGGCATTGTTTTATTTCAAGTCCAAGAAAGAAGAAGAGTTCTCCCATCATGCTCATCTCAAATTCACCTTGCACGAGCTTAGAAAATTTCTTACAAAGAGACTCATTAGTAGCACCAAAAATAATATCATCAACATAAATTTATACTAATAAGCAATCTTGCCCCTTTTAAAAAACAAAGAGAGTAGTATCAACTTTACCTCTTGAACAACCATTTTGCAAAAGTAAAGAGCTAAGTCTATCATACCATGCTCGGGGTGCTTGTTTTAAACCATATAAGGCCTTTTTAAGTTTATAAACATCATTTGACCTCAATAATTTTTCAAACAACGGAGGTTGTTTTACATAGGCTTCTTCTTGAATAAAACCATTTAAAAAGCGGACTTAACATCCATTTGGTAAAATTTAAAATTTTTAAAACAAGAATAGGCAAGTAAAATTCGAATTGCTTCTAAACGTGCTATGTGTACAAAAGTTTCATCATAGTCAATACCTTCTTCTTGACAATACCCTTAAGCCACTAACCTTGCCTTGTTTCGAATGATGTTGCCTTGATCATCGAGTTTGTTTCGGAATACTCATTTTGTGCCAATAATAGTTTGTGATGGAGGACAAGATACCAATTCCCAAACATCATTCCTTTCAAATTGGTTCAACTCTTCTTGCATTTGAAGAAACCAATCTTCATATTCAATGACTTCTTTTGCATTTTTAGGCTCTTTTTGAGATATAAGAGCTTTCTCGGCAAATTTTATTTTAGTCATAACTTTGTCTAGATGATCCCCAATTATAAGATCTTTTAGATGATCTCCTTTGAATTTTAATGCCACGGGAAGATCCGAGTTATCATCTTTATCCTCCTATAGAACATTGGAAGTTGAAGGTTGATCATTTGATATGGAAGGTTGATCATTTTGAACAACATTTGGAACAATTGGTCCAACTTCATCTTCTTCATCTTCTTCATCACTTTCATCATTGGGTATTTTTTCAACACTGGAGACTTAATTGAATTTGACGTGAATAGACTCCTCGACTACCATGCTCATTTTGTTATAGATCCGATATGCCTTACTCTTAGTCGAGTACCCCGTAAAAATTCCTTCATCGGCCTTAAGATCAAGTTTGTCTAATAGATCCTTGGTATTCAAAATAAAACACTTGCAACTAAATATTTGAAATAACTATTATTTGGAGTTCTTCCTTTCCAAAGCTCATAAGGTGTTTTATTTAACTTAGGACGAAGATACCCGGTTTATGACATAGCAAGTGGTGTGGACGACTTCGGCCCAAAAATATTTTGGAAGTGAAAATTCATTGAGCATGGACCGACACATTTCTTAAAGAGTTTGATTTTTCCTTTCGGCAATACCATTTTGTTGTGGAGTGCTTGGAGCCAAAAAATTATATGCATACCCCTTGGTTTCACATAATATTCTAAAATCACCATCAAATTCCCCTCCTCGGTCACTCTTTATAGACTTAATCGTATATTCTTTTTCATTCTCTATAATTCTACATAACTTAGCAAACTCATTAGCGGCATCACTTTTATTTGCAAGAAAAATAGCCCAAGTGTATCTAGAGAAATCATCAACTATAATAAATGTGTAATATTTTCCATTTAGACTTTCGGTGCCAATATCCCCATACAAATCAAGATCAAGTAATTGTAGAGGCTTCGTTGTGGAAATTTCATTTTTGGGCTTAAAACTACTTTTAACTAATTTGTTCTTTTGACAAGTGTCACATAAGCTAAGATTTTCAAAATTTAATTTGGGTAGTCCTTTGACATGTTGGTTTTGGTAAATCTTTTGTAAATTCTTGTATCCAACATGTCCAAGTCGCCTATGCCATAAACTCGTTAAATCATTATTGGTGACAAGACATGAAATATTTTGACTAACCAAACCACTTGTGCAAATTTTATAGAGATTGCTTTTTCTACTAGCTTCACAAATAATTTTATCATTTTTGAAATAAGATATTTTTATTTATTAAAAACAATATTATAATTTGAGTCACAAAGTTGGCTCACACTTATCAAATTGAACTTAAGCCTTTCTACTATTAAAACATTACTAAGAGAGAAAGAAGAGTTACCAATGTCTCCATTGCCAATAATTTTTCCTTTGCCATTCCCGAACATGATCATTCATTTTTCTTGGAGCTTGATGTTGGTAAAGAGTTCTCTCTTTTCGGTCATATGGCGCGAACACCCGCTGTCCACGAGCCATTTTGAATCTTCAGAAATTGTTATAGCCCATAGCACCTACAAATAAATTATTTTTAGGTACCCTAAAATTTTGGGGTCCGTGGGGGTCAGCCTTGAGACCTTTAGGTCTACAAAAATGACTATAGCTATTTTAAGTTTACAACCATTAGCAAAATGTCCATTTTTACCACAATAAAAGCAAATAATTATATTAGGACTACTAACACCAAGATTTTTGTAACCTTATCCCTACTCAAATTAAAATGTTGCACATCTTTTTTCAAATTTTTAATTTCTTTTGTGAGCAATTGTTTTTCGGAATCGAGACTATGAACTTTTGCATGAGTAAGTGAATGAGCATGACCAAGTGATTCATAAGATGTAAATAATCTATCATTTTCTAATTTAAGCTCTTTATACTCCTTTTTCAAAGTCTTATATTTACAAATCATATCTCTAAACTCATTTTATAAATCATCAAAATCACATTGGATTTCATCAATTAAAGAAGAAGATGAAGAGTTATAGCGTACCTCGTTGTTTTCATCATCTATGGCCATGAGACCGTGTTCGACTTCTTCTTCTTTGTCAGATGTGGCAAGAAGCCCATCCCATGTTTTGGCTTCCGCATTTAGAGACCTATTTTTTGGAAAACGATTTTTCTTCTTTTGCTCCTCCTCCGCTAATTTTGGGCAATCGACTATATATTGCCTGGGTTTCCCGCATTTAAAACACGAGTTGTCTCTAGACTTCTTTACCTTATTTTTATTAACAAACTTGGCAAATTTTCGGACAAGGGGGCATCTCCTCATCATCCTCATCACTAGCATAATATGAATTATTAGAAGTAAGACCTTTAGGAGTAGATTGCATACCCGATTGTGAGGTGGATGGTTGTTCGCCAAAAATATTTTGGATTATAAAACTGCAAGTGTACAGTGTAGTTTATAGAATAATGGTAAGCAAGGTCGTATTCCTCAGGGATTGTTATGTGAAATACTTAGGCTATAATAACATCGCATTCCAATTTTATTGAAGCGACCGAATATCTAATTTATATTAAGAATCGAAAATAACAATAAAAATAAATAAATTTGTGAACCCCACAAGTATTTTCAACAACTACATGAGCAACCTTAGACACATAATCTCCACATGTTTCTTCAATATTAAATCCAATTAAAGTTTCAAAACCAATTCATGCAATTCTATGGGTTCAATTCCTAAGATAGTCTATTCCCCCTCCCGGGTGATAAATAAATAGTAGATGAATAACAATTGTAGATCTCCCGATACATTACAACTATTATTAACTCCCAAAAAATTTATGAATTGAATGACTCCCCACAAACAGTTGTAGGTCTCCCGACACGTTACACCCGTTTATGTCTGAATTTGATTTCCGTCTTTGTTAAAACTCATCTCCCGAATCTCGCACTAACAAATATGACATGCAAATAATTGGCCAAATAAAAAACAATTAAGAATAAGCACTCGAATTCGTAAAATAGAATGCATGAATCAATTAAGAAAATAATTAATCAAGATTTAACATGATTCCACAGTTTTGATTATGCCTCTAAGATCCGAAAGATATGCCAAACATTGATAACAAATTTATAGACAAATTCATAGACAAATTCGAAATCAACATTATGACATCGTTTAAGCACATACAAGAGATCTAAACATAGAAAGAAAACCTCTTCTTGTTAGGATGGATTCCCTTCCTAAGCCTTCGAAGCTCTTGTGCTCCCGTATATGCGAAAGGCCTTGTGTGGTTCTTCGCGACCTAGCCCTCATCTCTCAAAAGACTTCGAATCTTGTGTTCCTGCATAATTTGACGTGTTTTCTCTGTATGAAGTGATGATATTTCGCACAAGCCTTGGGTCCCTTTTATAGATGCTTGGAGAGATCACTTGTAGAGTTGGAATGGAAAAAGAACTCCGAAAAAACGCATTTGGAAGAGTCCCACACGACCGTGTGGTTTGTTGCACAGCCCTTTCCTACACGGTTGTGTGGGTTCACACGGCCTGGCCGTGTGGGCCTGGTTCTGTCCCCTGTTTTTCCCCACTTCACACGGTTGTGTCATTTCACATCGGCATTTTCATACGGCCGTGTGACACCATACGGTCTGGTCGTGTGAAGTGTTTTTGTCCATTTTCTTCATTGTTTTGATCCTCTCTTCGCATTCGTCAATCTTAGTTGGGCATTCCAACTGATATTTCTTTGTTTTAACCTCCGTTTCCTGTAAAAATTACAAGAACACGCAGTATCATGCCCTTCTAAGGAAACCAAGTAAAAACATATTAAATATGCGTGCAAATGCACCAAATATATATCATTTTAAGCCCCAAAATGCACGTATATTTTACACACATTAAAATCCCCAAACTTAAAGCATAGCTCGTCCTCGAGCAAATTAAGAAAAATAATATCAAGAACACCCAAGAACGCTATGAACATTAAATAGCATTTGACTCCATACTCAAGGAAACCATGTAATTCATAATCAAGAAGTCATCATTCATAAACTCGGCGTAGTCAATACTCTCTTGGGTACTCCACATCGCGACTCACAAGTAGATAATGTATCACTCGACTCTCAAAAGTGTATGGCAAGTGTTTACGCTCAAAATCAATTCAATGAATGTATAACTACCATAGGCTTGCAAATCGTCTAACATCTCTACTACTTTTGTGTGCACAATCTAAGATCAAAAAAGACTTTTATTTGGTTGTAATGTAGGCTCTTTGGTAAGGGTAGGGAAAATTTGGATTAAGGTGACTTGGCTTGAGCAAATAGAATTTAAGTATACAGACTTGCAATTCACCAACCCAATTTCAGCATAATACTAATTTTTCTTTTTCAACTCAATTCCACCCTTATTTGTCATTTTTCATTTTTAGGCCTTTTTGCCTCTTTTTTTTTTCTCTAGCCTTCAAGCTCTCATTTTTCACAATTTTTCAGAATATATATTTTTTTTTGCTTTGCTCGATTTTTCTCTTCTTTTTCAGAGATATTTCTTTATTTTTCGAGCTTCATGTATTTTTTTCGTTTACCCAGATATTGCTCATCCCTCTTTCTTTTGCCAACTTCCTCTCTCTCTCTCTCTCTCTCTCTCTCTCTCTCTCTCTCTCTCTCTTTTAAATAAATTTTCACCATATTTTTCCCAAACTTATTAAATTTTTATAAGCCCAAGACATTTCAGGGATAAAAGTATTTTGCAATTTTAAAGATCAATGTGGCTCAAAATAAAGATTTTGGTTCAAAATTGGCTAACTAGGAAATTATGAGTCCATAGGTAGGCTTTTTAGGCTAAGTAGGCTAAACAAAGATGGCCTTAGATCATTTTCAAAAATTGCACACACACATGGCTTCAATGAAGATACTAGAGCAAGTTCTGGAGTTCTATCAATCATGAATGATACACTCAAGAAAAAAATAAGTCTGCATCATATAAAGCAGTTTTAGGCACCAAAGCTCACAGGCTTATTTTTCGCAACATAATCAACTACCCAATTTTCTCAACTAATGCTAAGCAAATAAATGACATCTTCCCAATAATTCATCACACTATTCCCAGAAGTATGTTATCTCATTCTATAAGATGTTCATTGTAAAATCATACGGGAGCTGGGCATTTAAAAACTTAATTAAAATCACACACAAAAGCAATTTAAACGTGCTAAAGCGGTAAACGTGCTAATAATAAAATAAAACTAAAATAAAAAAATAAACAAAATAATCGATTTTTTTTTGTTTTTTCGAAAATTTTAATGCAAAGTGCTTTACATGCAATCCTAAATACAATGCAAAAAGCAAGAAAGTATTAAATTACGCATTCTTGACAACCCCACCAAACTTAAAATATGATTCGTCCCAAACATATGAGGAAATTATCAAAAGAAAGAGGAATGCGTAATAAGTACTTACATGGATCACTGTGGTGGTGGAGGTGGAGGGTAGTGGCCCTGTGAGATATGCCACTGGTCCATACGAGACATCATCTCGTACATATACTGTTGTTGCTGCTGCTGGGTGATGGAATCGAATCGTTGTGAGTACTCCTGGTGGTACTCATTAGCCGTAGCCGTCAACTGATATGTGTCATCTATCAATCTACCCACGTCAGCTTCCACCCTTTCGAGCCTCTCACTCATAGTCAGTGGCCGGTTACCCCCTTATCTAGAGGATTCCGACTCATCGTTCTCTTTTTGAGTAGTACCCCCTGTTCCTCTCTAAGCAGTTAATTACCCCTATTTCTAATGGATGTTGCTTCGGGGTCAGGAAGCCTAACCATTGTCCTATCTGCTTGATTGAGCCAGTAATCACGCCCATCAAATTTTATCATTCGCATAGCAATTAGAACAGTCAGATCAATCAACTTAGGCCCCGCGGCCTTCTCCTACCCCTCTAAGTCAATATTGAAATATTCAGCAATCGGAGTAATCATCCCCCAATGCAAATTCCACCCCTCTCAAATTTTCTTATCCTATCAAATTGCCGGGCTACCATAGCCCGACATTTGGCACAATTTTAGTCCCTGATGCGTTACACATATGATGAATAATTCGTCCACCCTCAACGCCTTTCTACATATCGGAATACTGGGTTTCGAATACTAGACGCCTTTGAGGTACCTGGCATGTAGATTCGTTTCCCAGTTATCTTTCTCCAAAACCTATACTTATTAAACTCCTCGTGCTCCTCAACCCCATAAGCCAGAGTGATCGTGAAATTCTTACCGCAAGCGTACGGTGTCATGTTTTAGTATACTTTTAAAAGTAGGGTTATCATCTCCACAGGAATTGTTATCGAATTTTATACTAAATACTATAATTAAAATAGCTTAATTCTATCTAGAAATCGAAAAGAGATGAAGATTTATTAAACTAAAAATAAAACTAAAAAATAAGCAAATAAATTGGTTCAGACAATTAATCAAACACTTAAGATATGAATTCTTGAGGATTGATTTCACCTAGTTATCCCCTATGTTCTCAATCCAGTTCATTAATCACAAGTTATTAATCTATAAGCCAATATTCCAACCGTTTATCACTTCCTCTCTCGAGTGCCAAGTGATTCTAGGTTCCAATTTCTGATTTTGATATCTCTATAAAAATCATAAATTAAACCCTAATACGCTCAATGAATATTCTATCACAAGCTTCAAAAGATTCATAAACCTCTCGATTCTATAAAATCCTAGGTTGTGCTATTCTATGGCCAGATGTTCAATTACCTCTCTCGAGTGTCAAATTAAACACGCCAAACAATCTAAACTATTGATCAGATAATTCAGATGCAATCAAATCAAATAGCACAAATAGATTAAATAGTATGCGAATTTCATAAACTGGAAATCAAAACATAGGTTCAAACGTAAGTTACATCAATCCCATAGAAAGATGGGTTTAGCTCATGATGGATGTACAAAAACTCATGAAGAAATAATTATACATATCAAGAAATCGACAAAGAAAAGCAAAGAAAGAATTGAGAAGAAAAGAGAAGGAATTCTCTCTGTGTCCAGACGAGAAGTGCCTCCAATTGCCGTCCCGAACCCTAGCTCTATGTTTCTTGCCTTGTGTTGTGCTCAAAATAATGTCCGACCCCTATTATGTTCGTGACTCATCGTATTTATAGCTTGAAACCCTCAAAAATCCGTCCAGAAAGGCCCAAAAATGAAAGCCCAGGTTCAGCCCCATCGCATCGCTGGGCGCGGCTCTAGTCGTCTTGCCTTGCAGAAGCCTAAGACGCCGCTCATCTCCTCGCACACCGGGCGCTGCAGACCCCTTGGTTTGGCAGCTGCAGCGCCCATCAAGCCTTCCCTCCTTCATGCGCTTGATCATCATCACTGCTACCACCACACGGCGCTTGCTGTGGCGCCCGATATCACTCCCTACATTACTACACGCTCGGGCACTGCAGCCCTTGCTTTTGGGCGCTGCAGTGCCCACCACTCCCGTATGCCATTGTACCGTTTTCGACCCCCGCGCTGCGGCGCTCGATCTTGCTCGATATTTTTCCTCTTTTCAACTTCTAAAATGCGATTTAATCGTCCAAATACATTTTTCACCGTTTTTGCTCAATTTCGGCTATCAAGATCAGTCCCGATTCTCTAACGACAACAAATGACACAAACTCGACTCAAACGACACCAAAATACCCGAAAACAATGCAAAATCCTAGTCTAGAGCACTCAATACATTGGTATAAAACAAACTCAACAAATACCCCCGAACTTAGACGTTTGCTTGTCCTCAAGAATTACAGACTCTATAAAATCAACAAACATGAAGGAAATAAAAATAAAGACAACTGACTCAACAGACTAACTGTACAACTTCACAACCAAACTCATTTGTCAAATTTTGTTTCACTATCAATCAAGCACGTGTTTTCACAATGTGATCATGAAGGTGGAATGTTCATGCCAACTCCGATTTCATTACCCAGATAGATTCACGCAATCAAGTGTTTTCAAGATGATCCACTTTCTGAATATAAAGATATGATGTTTACCGGACTCCATAGACTTGTCTTTCACACCAATCTCCACTAATGTAGGCTAATGTAACACGAGGATCAATAGGACTTTCAAAGCTTGTAATGTGGGCTTAGGGTAAGGTAGGAAAATATAGGATTAAGTGGCTCAAATAACCCAAACACACAATTATCACTTCGAATCATCAATTAGCAACTACCCTTCACTTTTTGACATCCCCAATGTTTATGAACCTTCAATCCCGCTGATTTTTCTCATTTTTTTTTCATTTTTTTCGTAACCCCCAAACTTATTCTTTTGCATACATGGGGTTTCATATTTTCTTTTCTCAAGCAACTTCATGCAATTAAACACATACCCTTTCTCATCATACCCTCCTCAACCTTCAATATTTTTCTATACTTTGTGTGTATGAGTGATGGGTAATTAGGATTTTCACATTTAGGCTCTGGGTATTAGATTGGTTGCCAAAGAAACGAGTTTATTAGGCTCAAAGGGGGACACTAGGGAAAATATAATACAAAGGTAGGCATTTTAGGCTCTAGCTTGTTCAAAGATGGCCTAAGTCACTTCCTTAGTGTTACTTCGCCTATGATTTCGCCTCGACTAGTGATCAAAAAAGTTCTATAATCCGGTGGGATCATACAAGAAACACTCAATCGCATAAATCATCCCCGAATAAATCAACAGAGTTAAGCACATAGATGGAATTAATGGAAAGAAAAATAGATCACAATTCATACACATGCTCTCTGGACCGTTCAACTCATATTTCACAAATTCACTTAGTCATGCAATTTCACAGCTTTACAGATGACCCGACCTGACTCTAGACTATATATATATATTTTTTTTTTTTTTGGACTCAAGACTCGACTCGTTGAATAAAAATAGACTGCACTCCCCAAACTTAAAACGACATTGTCCCAATGGAGAGGTGGGAAAAAGGACTTTCCTGGTAGCCGAGGAGCGAAGGCTCCTTAAGTCATGTGGTACTAGTACGTGTATGAGGTGTCTCGTATAAGCTCACAATTGCATCCTGGCACACAAGCCCGTAGGTGTTGTATGCCTCCAAGGTGTGGTCTTGTTCTTTTTCTTTGCATTGGCCCGAGACCTCTTTGGTTTCGCATCTTTGTAACCTAGCAAGGTAAACAAGAAAACAAAACTCGTGGAACCTAGGACTTCGGTTATGGGTGAGAAATCGAAAATCAAAGTGCGTACATAATGCACCTAAATGGGAAATATAGTGCCATGTCAAGAAGATAAGCAAAGATATACAAGATAACACTAAACAATGTGAAACTATCATTGGGGCATTTAATCAAACACCTCATATGCATGAATTTGGGAAAAGATGGTAAAGGCAATGGATAGCTCAATTCAATCCCAAAATTCAACACCAAGCCTAAGTCTAGCATGATCAACCAATCCACAATCCACAAATCAACAACAATTATCCTAGCACTACTACAATCCAATCACACAAAAATCACAAGATGGGAAAAACCATGGGGTGGGGTTTGGAAGTTGCAAACTTACCAAATAATAAGTGGATGAGATGAAGATGGTGTGTGTGGTGTTAGAGTGCTCCTTTGTGAAGATGGAGTGAGATATGTGGGATTTGCACAAATAAGAGGGGTGGGGTGTGATGCAACTTACTACTCCTAAGAATGCAAAAAATTCAAAAAAAACAAAAACAACTACTAAACTATATTAAATCTATGAAATTAATAAAAGGGGCTTGGGTTGCCTCCCAAGAAGCGTTAAGTTTACAGTCGTCCGCCAGACTTTGTCAGATTATCCTCAAGTTGGTGCTCCAATAGGCATGGTATCCACGTTTCCCTTAGAAACTTCCCAACCACCAATGCCTTCAGCTATATTCCCAACCATCTGCTTACCATCATTTAATTCAAATTTTAGCCTGTTGGTTGGATGGATGGTGAATACAACTTTCTCCTGATTTACCCGCAATGTTAACTCCCCTGTTTCTACATCGATCAACGCCCGTGCTGTAGCTTAAAATGGTCGCCCAAAGATGATAGGTATTTTCTTGTCCTCATTCACGTCAAACACTACAAAATCCACGGGGAAAACAAATTTGTCAATTCTTACCAACACGTCTTCAATGATTCCCCACGGATGGATCGCTCAGCAAAATGCAAAGTGATATTAGACGGTTTCACCTCCCCGAGCCTGAATTTCGTCACATCAGAAAGACATATAAGATTCACACTAGACCCACGATCACGAAGTGGCTTTTCAAAGAAAACTCCTCCAATAGTACAAGGAATAGTGAAACTCCCTGGATCCTTCATTTTCTGAGGTAGTTTACTCTGGACTATTGCACTACATTCCTCTGCCAAATAGACATTCTCAAACTCCTCCAACTTCATTTTCTTGGATTCCACTGGTTTTGCATTAATAGGTGATTCTTCGGGGGCAGGCTGAATTTTTGCTTCTTTTTTCACGTAAACTGCATTGCAGTGCTCTCTCGGATTAACTTCTGTATCACTTGGGAACTTTCCCTTCTGCTGCAATGAATTCACGGTTGTAGCCAACTAGCTCATTTGTGTCTCGATCAACCTAATATGTGTCTCCATTATGCTCATCTTAGTATTCAGACCATCAATCTGCGCATCACTCCTATTCATCCGATTCCTGGTCTCTCCGATGAATGAGCCGAGTATCTCCTCTAGCGACTGCTTCTTTTCACCTCCGAATGCATTGGAACTTGATGGGTTGGAATAACCCGGAGGTGGGTTCAATACATTCCTGTTGTTGCTATAAGAGAGATTCTCATGATTGCAAAGTCCCGGGTGATAGTGAGTTGGTAATGAATTACCTCTGTTATTAAAATCCCGATTATTCACATAATTGACTTGCTCGGCCTCGTGAGTGGCGGCTGCGTGAACGACTGCGGGTGGGAGTGCGGCTTGTTGTGGTGTGCCGCCGGTATTCATGATTGCTAATTGCTTTGTCAGACTCGAGATTTGAGCTGCTAAAGCTGACATTGTATCAAGCTCAAGAACACCGGCAACTGGCTTTGGCGCTGACCTCTCGGAGGTCCATTGATAGCTGTTTGTGGCCATTTCTTCAAGTAGAAGTAAGGCCTCAGTCGGAGTTTTAGTCATCAATGTACCTCCTGATGACGCATTTAGTATCATCCTCGTATGCCCATTAAGCCCATTGTAAAAATACTGAACCCTCTGCCAGTCTGCATAGCCATGCTGTGGGCATCTTCGCAATAGATCTTTAAATCGCTCCCAAGCTTCATATAACGACTCAAAATCAATCTGTTGGAATTGGGCTATCTCGCTCTTCAGTTGGAATGTCTTGCTGGGAGGGAAAAAGTTTGATAAGAATTTTTGAGTCAGATCATCCCAGCTCGTAATACTCCCAGGGGCGAACGCGTCTGTAACCACTGCCTGGCCTTATCCCGTAGTGAAAACGGGAAAAGCCTCAATCTAATGGCCTCATCAGTCACACCATTCATCTTGATGGTGTCGCAAATTTCCAAGAATGTGGCCAGATGTGTATTCGGATCATCCATTGGACTCCCCAAACTCATTCTGCTGAACCATGCTTATGAGGCCCGGTTTAAATTCGAAATTATTTACATTTATGGGCTGGCGCACAATTCCGGAGTAATTTTGGTTCACGGACGGCAGAAAGTAATCCCGGATTGCCCTTTCTGGTGCCTCAAGCTGTGGTGGCACATTCACGACCCGAATTCCGACGTTCTCATTTTCCCCGTATTCTGCCATTGCTCGATTCTCTGCTCACTTTGCTGCTCTGATTGCTCGAAGTGTCCTTTCAATCTCTGGATCAAAAGGAAGCAAATTAATATTTTTGTAATCTCGCATAAATAGACAAGTCAAATGAGAAAAATGAAATTATAATTCCTAAACTAGTCTATTAGGATTAAGACTACGTGGTAATAGTATTAGTTTAAAATAGGATAAAACAATCCCCGGCAACGGTGCCAAAAACTTGATCGCGAAATTCTTATCGCAAGCGTACGGTGTCAAGTTTTAGTATAGTTTTAAAAGTAGGGTTATCGTCTCCACAGGGATTGTTATCAAATTTTATACTAAGTACTATAATTAAAATAGCTTAATTCTATCTAGAAATCGAAAAGAGATGAAGATTTATTAAACTAAAAATAAAACTAAAAAATAAGCAAATAAATTGGTTCAGACAATTAATCAAACACTTAAGATATGAATTCTAGAGGGTTGATTTCACCTAGTTATCCCCTATGTTTTCAATCCAGTTCATTAATCACAAGTTATTAATCTATAAGCCAATATTCCTACCCTTTATTATTTCCTCTCTCGAGTGCTAAGTGATTCTAGGTTCCAATTTCTGATTTCGATATCTCTATAAAAATCATAAATTAAACCCTAATACTCTCAATGAATATTCTATCACAGGCTTCAAAAGATTCATAAACCTCTCGATTCTATGAAACCCTAGGTTGTGCTATTCTATAGCCAGTGTTCAATTACCTCTCTCGAGTGTCAAATTAAACACGCCAAACAATCTAAACTATTGATAAGATAATTCAGATACAATCAAATCAAATAGCACAAATAGATTAAATACTATGCGAATTTGATAAACTGGAAATCAAAACATAGGTTCAAACGTAAGTTACATCAATCCCCTAGAAAGATGGGTTTAGCTCATGATGGATGTACAAAAACTCATGAAGAAATAATTATACATCTCAAGAAATCTACAAAGAAAAGCTAAGAAAGAATTGAGAAGAAAAGATAAGGAATTCTCTCTGTGTCCAGACGAGAAGTGCCTCCAATTGCCGTCCCGAACCCTAGCTTTGTATCTCTTGCCTTGTGTTGTGCTCAAAATAATGTCTGACCCCTATTATGTTCATGACTTATCGTATTTATAGCTTGAAACCCTAAAAAATCCATCCAAAAAGGCCCAAAAAATGAAAGCCCAGGTTAAGACCCATCGTATTTATAATTCATGCTCAATCCATCAAGCCTTCCTCTCTCTTGCCGATCATCATTGCCATTGGCGCACCGCAACCGCTTCTGCGCGTAAGCGCGCCCGATACTCTTTACTACACGCTCGGGCGCTGCAGCCCTTGCTTTTGGCGCTGCGCCACCACTCCCTACGCCACCATTGCGTTTTTGACTGCTGCGGCACGGGGTTTTAGCGCTGCATTCGATCTTGCTCGATATTTTTCTGCTTTTCAACTTCTAAAATGCGATTTTAATCGTCCAAACATGTTTTTCACCATTTTTGCTTAATTTCGGCTATCAAGATCAGTCCCGATTCTCGAACGACAACAAATGACACAAACTCGACTCAAACGACACTAAAATACCTGAAAACAACGCAAAATCCTAGTCTAGAGCACTCAATACATTGGTATAAAACCAACTCAACACATAGTTTGGTAAATTTCAGTTAATTCATCAATACTTAGTTCTCTTGGCTCATTCCCCAGTCTTTTCTTAATCACTTCGCTAAATCGTGTCATTTGAAATCTGTGAACCCTTGGTGCCATCCATTAGATGAATGGCATTGCATTTTTCTCGCGGATTCAGCTCAGTATCGCTTGGGAATTTGCCTTTTTGATGCTGGCCTCCCATAGCAGTTGCAATCTGGGCTACTTGTGTTTCCAGAGACTTCAGTCTTGCGTTTACGTTTGTGTTCAGCTGAGTGACCTGTTCTTCTATCCTATCTATCTTTGCTTCATCTTTGTTAAGCCTCACCCTTGTCTCTCCGATAAATGAGGATATCATCTCTTCAACAAATGCTTTCTTTTAACTTGACTCCGCTCTGCCTCGATTACCCACATTGTATCCTAGAGGTGGCTGCAAAATATTTTTATTGTTAGCATAAGAAAAGTTTTCATGGTTTCGCAACCCCGGATGATAATAGTTGGGTGTTTAATTATTTATATAATTGATGTTGAAGTTTCTTTGTTGGCCCACAAAATTTGCTTCTTCTTCAACAACAGCAGGATCTCTTGGAGTTACTTACTGCATCGCATCCAGTTTCATATTCAGCACAGATACCTGTTCTGTAAGCATGGCGACCTTCTCATACTCAACTTCTGCCACACGTCGGACAGTAGACCTCTCGGATGGCCATTGGTAACTGTTGTTCACGATCTCCTCTAACAAGTCTAGTGCCTCCTCAGGATATTTCCCTAGTAGTGCACCCCCAGATGCAACATCTATAATTATTTTTGTATTGCCACTCAAACCATTATGGAAATACTGGACCTGTTGGTACTCGGGATATCCATGTTGAGGGCACTTCCTTAGTAATTCCCATAATCTATCACATGCTTCATAGAATGGCTCAACATCTAATTGCCTAAACTGGGTGATCTCAGATTTCAGTTACAGCGTCTTACTGGGGAGGAAGTATTTGGCTAGAAACCGATGACTTAGTTCTGCCCAATTTGCTGCTGGTGGTGTTAAAGAGCATAACCATCCCTTAGCCTTATCGCGTACAAAGAATGTGAAATGATGAAAGATTTTGAGCATATCAAAACCTCACACACACACTACTAAATGAGAAAAACAGCTAGCTTAAATGCCAAAATCACAGCTCACTAAAGAGCTGAGTACTCTAAATCACATAGCTGATGAGAATACAAAGCTAAAGGCTGAAACTGCCAAGATCCAAGCAGAGTTAGCTGCTATAGAAAAGAGGAAAAATGATCTTAAAAATGTGATTGCTTCATTTACAAAGGCATCCAAATCATTGGATGAACTTATAATGACTCAAAAAGTAAATGGGGATAAGACAGGCATATGATTCAATTCCTTTGTGCATGCCCAAGTTCCAAAAGTGATTATGGAAAAAGGATCCTCAAGTAATGAAGAGTCCAAAAATCCAAAACACCAAATGTTGCACCAACACTCACACAAAAACACAATCACAACCATACTTGCCTTGGATATAAGAGTGAAGGCAAGAAGTCAGTTGAGTATGCTGAAAGGACAACTAAAATAAAATTCAGAAAAGTCCATCAGCAGACTCCAAACAGAAAATATTGTGTGAAAGCTAAACAGAGCTACCAACAACACTACAGATTTCAGCAAAGAAAATCATATGATGGGAATGGTAAAAACTATCCAAACCAAGCTGATTTGAATAACCAAGTGAGATATCAGCCAAGACCTATGGGATACAAGCCAAAATGGCAAATACCTCAATCTCATCACAAGTCATTCCCAAGGCAAAAGAGCTGTCATCAGCACACATATGCACCCATGCACAAAATCCATCAAGCACAAAAATTCCACTATTACCCCAAGAAAGCAAATGTCCAAACAAATACACAGGCATACAGACAAAAGAGACAGTTGTATGATCCTAGAACCCTTAAGCAATTTGTTAATGTGCACTATGATTATGGAACTGATACATGGCAACCTTTAGAGTCAGATCATCTAGCTATAGGTTGGTTGGAATATCTTATAGCACTAACCCCTCAGGACCCAGGCAAGTATGGGTACCTAAAAACAAATTTCCTTGATTGCAGGTTCAGGGAGCAGCTGAGTGCCAAGAAACCTGGTACATGGATATTGGCTGTTCCAGACATATGACAGGAAACAAGAGAAATCTATCAAAGTTCAAGGAAATCAAAAGTGCAAAAGTTATATTTGGAGGAAATGAAGCTCCAGGGGAAATCAAAGGCACATGATCCATAAACAAAAATGGATTGGAGATCACTGATGTTGCATGTGTTGAAGGCCTCAACTTCAATCTGCTGAGCATCAGCCAACTCTGTGACAAAGGCTACAATGTGGGATTCAACATGGGAGTTTGTCAAATCAAAGATGCTGAATCAAATGAAATTCTGCTACAAGGAACAAAGCAGAAAAACATGTATGTAGTGGACTGGTCAACTGCTACACCAAGCACATGTTTGCTAGCAAAGAGTACAGCCGAATCAAGTTGGCTATGGCACAAGAAAGTGAGTCATCTAAACTTCAAGACAATCAACAAGCTTGCAAGGAGTCATCTTGTGGAAGGATTGCCTGACTAAGTCTACAAGAAATAAAGCATTTGTGATGCATGCCAGATGGGAAAGCAAATCAAATCAACCTTTAAGGAAAAGCCAAATTCTTCTTCAACAAGGATATTGCATCGGCCGCACATGGACTTATTTGGTCCTGTTGAACCAGCCAACATCAGTGGAAAGAAATACACCTTAGTGGTGGTAGACGATTATTCAAGATATACATGGACTATTTTCATGTGTAAAAAGAAGGAAACATTGCAGAAAGTGCCTTAGCTAATGAGAAAAGTTCAAAATGAGAAGAGTCAAACCACTATTAAGATAAGGTCTGACAGGGGAACTGAGTTTGTCAATGGGATTATAACTCAGTATTGTGTTGAAAATGGTATTGCTCATGAGTTGTCAGCTGCAAGAACTCCACATCAGAATGGAGTAGCTGAAAGAAGGAACAAAACAATATTAGCTGAAGCTGGATTGCCTAAGAGATTTTGGGCGAAAGCCATCAATACTGCTTGTTACACTCATAATATATGTATGATCAACAGGCAATTGACTAAAACTCCCTATGAAATTTGGAAAGGGATGAAGCCAAATGTTGGATATTTCGAGATATTTTGATGTAAGTGCTTCATCCACAACAATGGCAAGGATAACTCAAAAGCTTTTGATGCTAAAGCTGATGAAGGTATCTTTTTGGGATACTCAGCTAAGAGTAAAGCTTATAGAGTGCTGAACAAAAACACTATGGTCACGGAAGAGTCTATCCATGTGGTTTTTTATGAACCTAATGTGAATGGAGAAGACATTGATGAGTTAGCTGAGAAGAAGAATCAACCAACTATGCAGAAGAGTCCCTTTGTTGAAGCAGATGTAAGAGCACTCAATCCTGAAGAAGATGAGATAGCTGAATCTCAGAGATAGCTGGAAGGTCTGTAGCTGAATAATGATGAAGAAGTTGTTGAAGCCAACTTAGCTGCGAGACGGCTGAATCCAGCAAACTTACTTCAATCAGATGTGAGATGGCTGAGAAACCATCCGCCTGAGCTAATCGTTGGAAATGTTGGAGATAGAGTAAGAACCTGATCCAGAGCTCAACATGAAGCCATGTTTACTTGTTTCATTTCCCAGATAGAACCCAAATATGTATCTCAAGCATTGGATGATACATATTGGATTCCTGATATGCAGGAAGAGCTGAATCAATTTGAAAGGAATAAAGTATGGGAATTGGTTTAAAGGCTCACCCACCAAAATGTCATTGGTACTAAGTGGGTATTTAGAAACAAGATGAATGAGGAATGATCTGTTGTAAGAAACAAAGCAAGATTGGTAGCCAAAGGGTATTGCCAAGATGAAGGAATAGATTTTGATGAAACGTTTGCTCCTGTTGCTAGATTAGAAGCAATAAGGATGTTTCTTGCTTATGTTGCACACAAGAACATCACTGTGTATCAAATGGATATTAATAGTGCATTTTTAATGGACTTTTGGAAGAAGAATTCTATGTTGAGCAAGTGGAGATAAAGTCTACAAGCTCAAGAAAGCATTGTATGGATTAAAACAAGCACCAAGAGCCTAGTATGACACATTGTCATAGTTTCTAATTGACAATGGATTCACCAAAGGAAAAGTTGATATAACACTCTTCAGAATTCAAGATGGGGAGAGTATATTGCTTGTTCAAATCTATGTGGATGACATCATATTTGGATCCACATATAAAGAGTTGTGTGACAAATTTTCAAACCTTATGCAAGAGAAGTTTGAAATGAGCATGATGGGAGAGCTGACTTTCTTCCTAGGTCTTCAAGTCAAGTAAATGAAGGATGGAACCTTCATAAGTCTAACCAAATATACCAGAGATTTGATGAAGAAATTTGGTATAGAAGAAAAGTCATCTGTGAAGATCCCAATGAACACTTCAGTTAAGATGGATATGATGCAGATGGCAAAGTCGTTGATCAAACCAAATTTAGAGCTCTCATTGGATCACTCTTCTCTATTTAACAGCAAATAGGACAGACATCACCTTTGTTGTAGGAGTATGTGCCAAATTTCAATTTGAATTAAAAGAAAGTCACATGATAGCCAAGAGAATCCTAAGATATTTGAAGGGATGCCAAGAAGTTGGCTTATGGAATCTAAAGGATGGAGGATTGAAGTTGGTAGGCTACTCAGTCTCAGACTATGCTGGATGTAGAGTGGACGGGAAGAGTACAACAGGTACTTGTCAAATGCTTGGAAATAGATTGGTTTCTTGGTTCAGCAAGAAACAAAATTCAATAGTTACATCCACAACTGAAGCAGAGTACATAGCTACAGGCAGCTGTTGTGCCCAAGTTCTATGGATGAGGCAACATCTGAGAGACTATGATATAGAAGAAAATGAGATTTCAATTACGTGTGGTAACACAAATGTCATTGCAATTACCCAAAATCCAGTATTGCATTCAAGAACCAAACACATTGATGTCAGATATCATTTTATAAGAGATCATGTTGAAAAGAAGGACATCACTTTGGAATACATCTCAACTGATAAACAATTACCTGACATATTCACTAAGCCATTGTGTGAATCACGATTTGAAGAGCTAAAGAATGAGCTAGGTTTGATTGAGCTGAGTTAGCAGACTTAGAAGACTCAATCAGTAGAGTCAAAGAAGAGAGGAATGCAATCAGCAATGTTTCACTCTCCAGCTGAGAGAAACAACCAAGACAGGAAGTCAATTGTATCGAGTTAGCTGACAACTGAGTGATCATCATGGAAGAGAGAAGCAGAGTTAAGTCACTTTTGGAAATTAGATGAGTTATTTAGGAGCTAAATGACAAAACACGGTCGTTTTCTGCAAGCAGGAATATTTTTGGGTATTACGTCAACGTAATTATGATGTCTGAATAAAACGTGTACACATTTAGCCTATGATTGGATATAAATGCTGGTGCATTTAATGTGGGGAAATTAATGCGGTTTCAAATGTTTAATCTTGACCGTTGATTTTGATCAACCTTTTCAAATTCTAAAAACCATCCCCTCACGTCTCATATAAACCAAAATCCAATTTTCTATCTTCTCACAAAACACTCTTCATTATCAAGCAAACTAGAGATTTTCTCTGCAAATAAGTGAAACCCTAGTTCTCAAAGCGTCTGTTCTACAAGTTTTTTCACCGTTTAGTTTTCAAGAAATGGCACCCAACTACGATTTCGTCAAGATGGCTGAGGAGATCCACTCAGGATCAACATTGGACTTCAAAGGACTGGTGAAACATGGAGTAGATAAGGCCTTGGCTCAGAAAATTGCTGCAAAGTTGGAGAAATCTGGTGTGAAAGGATTTCTCACCATGGAATACTCACACTCTTACCTTGAAGAAGTTGATATGTTTTACGTGAACGCTGAGGTTCACAACGGAGAGATAAGATCATCATTCCACAACAAGGACATCAAAGTCACTGCTGCGGACTTAGCTGAACACTGCCACCTACCCTCGGAAGGGATGAAGGAGATAGCGGAGAAGGACGTGAACCTGGCTGCGGCATGGAAGGAGATTGCCAAACCAAAGTCAGGCACTAAGGTTGTTACACAGCCAAGAAGTCATCAATCAAGGGCGACTATCATAAGTTGACATGAAATCTGGCTGCTTCAACCAGCCGTTTCGGACGAAGCTGATGGTCATGTGTTAGGATATTTATTATTATATTTTGATGATACCATGTAAAACTTAGAATAGAAAGTTGGCACCCCATTTTCCTTGTATTTCTATTTTGTAATAGATAGGACTGCATGAGCTGAGTGAAGTCAGCTATGTTGAAGAATGCAAGAAGTCAACTGAAGACTGAAATGGAGACCCAGCTGTGTGTCAGCTGAGTGTAGTCAAGATGGAAGGCACAGACTCGACTGAAGGAGATCCAGCTGAGGGACAACTGAGTAAAGGTTGAAGATGTGACAGTCAAGTCAGTTAAGAACTGAGTCTACCAGTTGAACTGACAGTTGAGTTATTCATAAAAGGTTGGAGCTGACTCAAGTCAAAGGGTTAAAGGCAATTGTCAAGTCAAGTCGACTGATATTAATCGTTTCCTGGAAGTCAAGGATATTACTTAAAATAGTAATACGTCCATGCTGCCATATCTTAAAGTGCTCATCCCAGAAGCGTGCAAAATGAATAAACCAATGGGAAGCACTGAGCTTGTGTCAGGCCCTGAAAAGCTGCAGACATCATTTAATACAAGGAAATGTCACATTCACAAGCTGCAAGTCAAGAAAAGACAAGTCAATGAACAAGAAGTGTCATTTGAATATAGCCTATCTCTTCAACGGGCAAATTTTCAAATGAGCACTATAAAAGGATGAGGAAGCAAGAGAGAGAAGTACGAACGACCAAGCAATACGATTTTTCAAAAAGCAAGCAAGCAAACCTGCAACATTATCTCAAGCTTACTAAAATTTTCCTCAAGCCCAAATTCGAAGGAACTCGATCCAACATACTCAATGAAGGAAAGAATACTTCATCCAGTTGAAGAGGAAGCAATTTTAAGAACTAAAAGGGTCTACTCTCCAAGGTTGAAGGAGTTGTAGTAAGGTTTAAGGTCGAACCAGAAGATTCGAGGTCGTTGGAAGGTTGTGTGATCAATTCCAAGGGTTCGAAGGCAGCTGAAGTAGCAAGGCAGTTGTCTTGTGAAGAAACTGAGTACCAGGAGAAGCCAGCTGTGTGATCAAGGCTGTCTCGGACTGAGAACTACATTGTAACTTGATCTGTTACTTTGTGGATTCCTCCAGGAGTTGGAGAAGAGTGGATTAGAGGAATTACCCCATCCTCAAACCACTATAAAATTTGCTTGCGTCATTTACTTATAGCATTTTATTTTCCTGCTTATATTTATATCTACCGCTTAAGTTATATTGTTAACCCAGCTGATAATAACATTGCTAAGAACAAGTGTTAAAAACAAGTTTAAAATTATCAAGGGTGTTAAGTCTTCCGCTGAATAAAAACCAAATCAACTAAAAAGTTAAGTGTTAGCTGACCCAGCTGAGTTATACTATCAACAACTCAGTCGAGTCTGTTGAGTGGGTAACTTTGTTGAAGTAAGCCAACCTAGCCGTCCCGCAAGGACTTAGCTGATTTGAGTCAACTCTGTTAAAATATTTTAAAAGGACTAAATTCGAAAAGTTGGTAAGGTATTCAACCTCCCTTCTAAACCTTACTTCTCAGCGGCTACAACAGGTCAATGATCCCCTTTTTCTGGATAGCTATTAGTACTTCTATTATTGGCGCGTTCAGAGGGGTGTAGTTTGGTCCATGATCCTTCATTGGACTCTTCGAGGTTAATTCTTGTCATCTTCCCAAAACTTGCGCTTGGTACTGGGTTCAGAATTGGTGGACTCCTCAACTCGCATATGTTTCTCTGCTTAGCTCAATAGCTCCTCAAAGGTGGAGGGAGGTTTCCCAGCCCGATATTCCTTCAGACGTCCCTGGTGGAGATTTTACTAAAATATCCCGGCTAAAGTCTCATGTTGAGCATAGGCGACTTCATTGACGGCTTCCACAAACTGCTTCATAAATTCTCGTAATGTCTCTCCTTCCATCTGCGTCACCTGAAAGACGTGAACAATAGTCTTGGGGCACTTTCTGTTGATGGAGAACTGCTGCATGAAGGCTTCAGTAAGCTTTTTCATCCGAAGATTGATCCTACCAGGAGCTGATTGAACCAAGTCTGCGATCGCTTAGCCAAAGTAGTGTGGAACACCTTGTAGTATGAGACATCCATCATGTCGTTGAGATCCGCCTTGGCGTCAAATTTGTCTAAGTGTTCCTAATGATCTCTAGTTCCATCGTACTCAGGGATATTGGTGGTCTTGATTCCCGAAGGTAGAGGCTCATTTAAAATATCAGGGCTTAAAGGGCTTAATTTCATCAGGGCAGTAGCCCCCGAGTTGGCTTGGTTGGGCTGTACTGCTTGGGATTCTTCAACTAGCGGCGGCTTTTCACGACCTTCTTCTTTTTCAAACTGCGACCTTCTTCTCTTTCTCCCAAATCTCTAAGGTCGGGGTTACCGGAAGAGGGGGCGGAGCGGAGCCAGTTGTGGTCTTCTTTGTGGCATCGATCGCACTGGTGCCTCAAAGCGTTGGGGACTTCATCCAAAGAGAGCCTAGAGGGCTTCTCTAGATAGGTGAATTTCATCGGTGGGTGGAGCCCCTCAGAAGAGGGACAATGCGCCTCTCTCTTGCAAGCGGATAAGGGGACAAGATATTCCTCCAGGGGTGAGGGTTGGCCCCTCATCTTCTAGGCGGCCGTTCTTCTTATTGGTCTCCCAGACAACGACCAACAACTTCTTTTTGTAATTATTTGGAAATTTAATTAATCCGGCTTCACGTGCTTGCGATCGAGTTTGCATCTTCATGTGTTTTGGCTGGTTCCCATAGACAGCGCCAAAATGATGTTGTTTTTGGGGTAGATCATTCCAAAGTTAAGGTTTCTTATAAAGTTCTTTTTCCCAAGAGGAAAATTTTCAAGTCAATTTATTCCAGGAACGGGAAGTTCTTCGATGAGAACTTTCTGTATGCACACATGCAAATGTTAGAGGGCCTCGGGTTTTTCAAGGGAGGCCCCTCGATCAAGTGTTTGATAAATAGTGATCGAGAGAGAATAATAACTTTATATTTTGGACAAGATGTCGAATCTTAAATATAATTAAATGCGTCAAAGAAATTAAGAGTTAATGTGCTTACAAATGAAGAGGAAGGACCTTTTTATACGAGTAGTGGGCCTACTTCAACAATATTGTTTTGTAATATATGGACCGATATTAACATTCCATGGGCTGCGTAGGAGAAATCGGCCTATGGGCTACCCGTGCTCCTTTGGATCGGGTTATTCGATATTAACATTCCATAATAGCCCATTGGCCAATTAATATTAAATTAATATATAAATCAAATTATATATTTAATTATTAAATGTCTTTTTGCCCCAACACTGAAGTTCTTTTGTAATTAGCCCAAAGCTCCTATTTTGCCCTTTTGTTCTTTTTGTAATTATTTGGAAATTTAATTAATTTCAATATAACCTAATGGTAGGGATATCAATCGTGTCGTGTTTCCGTAATAAGTATTAGTGTTCGAAACGGGTCGTGTTCTTTTTAATAAAGAGTACGACATAGATCCGGGTATGGCACGTTTGATACGAACACGAACACGACCTGTTTAATTATTCGTGCCAAGATACACGACACGAACACGACCCGTTTATGACACGGGTAACCCGAAATGATCATTGATCACGATAACACGAAAAACCTATATAACACAATACAAAAAAAAAAAAAAAAAAAGGGAGAAAAAACTAAAATTATAAATAAAAATCACTTTAAATTATTAGAAAATAAATTCAATAATTTGTGCATCATATATAACTAACTAAAACATCATATAACTAACTAAAACATCACAAAATATGAAAATAATATGTCACTATAAATTTAAATGGGTTAAATAGGTCAATCATATCGACCCACGGGTTAACCTGACCGGACCTGACCAATTTATTTCGCGTGTTAACTGGGATTATCGTTTCGTGTCACAAATTAACACTCTTACCTGATGGTATGCATGATATTGCTATTGATCAGAAGCTATTTTATGGTTGCTTTAGCACATTGTTGTTTTTCTATTTTCCTTTATTAAGTTGGATAGTAAATTTAATTTTTTTTCCAGTGTAAAAAATGATTATAGTAGAACTAATTGTATATACTTTTAATTTGTTTGATAAATCAAATCGAGTTCCTTAATGAAGACGATTTAATTACTAACTTTATATTTTGGACAAGAAATTATGTCCAAGAAAAGAGTAAAAATAAATATAATGTAGGAAAAGAACAAACACCTCTGAACTTGATTATGTGTAGCATTTACTCCTCTGAATTTGTCAATGTAAAGTATACTTTATAATTTTCATATTTATGTTATTTGAAATAAGTAACTTATAATGTAAGTAATTCAAATCTAAAAAAATATAATAATAAATGAGCATACTAAATACATAAATTTATGACATGAATATTTTTTTTTTGAATCGAGTTTTAAATGCGTCTACAGATGAATAAATTGAAATATCAAATAAAGACAAACTCTTATCAGATGGTCTAACGGGTCAAAATCCGTTAGTCGGATCCTAAAACTGACCCACTGGCATTTGTGTAATATCAACAATGATGTTTTTGTAATATCCATGGACCGATATTAACATTCCATCTGAAAAATATTTCAGCCGCATCTTTGGTGGTGGAACCGGAGGGACATCACCGATTATATCATGGTCTCTCTCGATTTCTAGGAGAAGAAAAATATTAGTACATATTCACTCGAAAATATTAGTTTTGTAATATTTGATCGTTCATCTTTGGAATGTGCACAAATGAGCCAAACACTCTCAAGTGTCATATAGTATCACGGGAGAGTCAAAAAGTTTTAGTTTTTCATTTGAAAAATATTAGTAGTCCACTCGCCTTACCTTCTTTCCTCTTGAAAATTCTTAAAGATACACTTTGATCTAAAAAGTATTAGTAAGTAGTTTGCTTGAAAATATTTAATAGTCCACCTAAAAAGTAGTACTCCCTCCGTCCCATAAAGATAGGTAAGTAGAATAATTCACAGTGATTAAGAAAATATAATAGATGTAATTGAGATTATAATTTTTCCATATTTTTCCTA
This sequence comes from Rehmannia glutinosa, assembly GCA_016081115.2. NCBI lineage: Eukaryota > Viridiplantae > Streptophyta > Magnoliopsida > Lamiales > Orobanchaceae > Rehmannia > Rehmannia glutinosa. The sequence continues at coordinate 44,230,971 of CM071934.1, read as the reverse complement.
TTTTGCCCTTGCATTAAATGGTGATATATCCTTCAAAGTGAATTAAATAAGGATAGTTTAGTCTATTGTTGTATAATTAATATTGTCAATAAGGAAACAAGCTTATAATTTGAGACGGACGAAAAAAAAAAAAAAAGGTAGCCTATCTTTTGGGACGGAGGGAGTAATTTTTCCCGTAATAAGATTTGGACCACCACAATAAGTATTAGTAGTATTTGTCTCTTTTATGTAAAACGTCTTGTCATTTTTAGTAGTTCTTCCGAAAAATATTAATCTTTTTAATAAAGAGTACTAGACATAGATCCCTTAAGAAGTATTAGATATTCTCATCAAGGATATTTTCATTGTGGGTTGCTAAGTTGTGGGTCGGGATAGATTCGCATTTTTCCTCTCAAACCTAACCGTTAGATGGAATTATTAAGTGGATTAGAAGATTACATGTGAACCAAACCAAAACCTCGTACTTCCCCGGTGTACATCCCCATTTGATAAAAAATGTAAGTCGCATTATTCCAAAAAAAAGCAAGTGTAACCACCAACCTCCCCCCACCCCTCCACCCCCACCCAAGTTGGAATTTGGAAATGATCATTGATCATTAGATAATTTGAATTTGAGCAAGTGTCGTTATGCCTACTTGACTAAGTCAAGTCAAACACCTCAACAACAACAATACAAACAAACATCTTTCACACATTCCATTCAACTAGAAACTACGCGTGATGAGAAACGTGTTCCAACAAAATACACAAAAGATTGAAAAACCAAAAACCAAACAAAATGGTGCAAGATTAATATCATAACAGTGTCTGTGCATGTAATTCGTCTTTGTCTGCAAAATGATCAGAATTAAAAGGGCCGAATTCTATGACTTATGGATTTCTTGATTTTCACATTTGCACGCCTTCTTTAAATACTTCTTATATGCGAATTACAAAGGAAGAAAATTAAAGCAGCCCTTTTTGCTGCAACAACACTTTTTTTTTTTTTTCTTCAAACACAGATCTTATTCAGTTCAGTAAATAGTAATATATCGATATCGATGCATCTTTTAGACTTTTTGAGCTCATCATCATTTCCTTTCTTCTTTTTTTCAAACTTTGGAACTGCCGAAAGAGTATCTACATTGCCTTCCCAGGGAAGTCTTTAATTAGCTTTCTCATAATATGTCTTTGCTATTTGGTCTTTTCTATCATTTCCTCTTTCTTTATTTCAAAGCAAATCAGATATCAATATATATACTTTGCTTCGTGTTAGAGAAACATGTTAATTGAAACGTACGTATCTTGTTTGCCTATTTACATGTTCTAAAGCTATTTGGTACTGTATTGCTACGGTTGATGGTATTTGGGTACACTTTTAAAATAACGGTTACAAGAATGAAAAATAGCCATGATTTTCAAAAACATAATTTTTTAGTCAATTTGACTAAAAACTGACTGTTATAATATTTTTTTATTCTTTTGTTAGTTACTTGGTCATTTATCAAAAATATAATGTGGTACATGTTTCATTACCGAGATATGATTCTCAGTACCGATAAACATGTCTTGGTACCCAAAAATGAACCTGTCCCTATAAATGAAAAAAGGTTAAAATAGACAATTGAACCCAATAATTACAAAAAAAAAAAAAAAAAAAAAATTTAAAACATGGCAAAAAAATATTTTTGTGATAGAGAAGTGGTTGGTTGTTTAAAATTTCATAAGATGTTTGAGAGTTGATAAGATATATTAAATTAAATAGATTTCATAAGGTTTGTAGAAAAGCGGAACAAATTTCCTCTATTCCATTTTTGGTGTTACACTTCTTATTCCACTACGTACTTGGATGATGGAGATGTGTTTATAAGATAAGCAAGTATTGTTGATTTTTATATGCATATACACGTATCCATCATCCAAGTAATGGAATAGGATCGGAAGTGGAACACCAAAAATGGAAGAAAAGTAACTTATAAACTATTGAATGAATATATTGGAATCTCGCAATTCAGACAAAAACAAACGAGTTTTTAACATGTTTTCAAGATATTAATAAATATATTTGTATTAACAGAAATAATTACTAAAATTTGATAAGGTCGGTTATCTTATTTTACAAATAATACATTTTAAAAATAAAATATAACAATTTATGAGTTTCATTTTTTTTTTAAATTTAGAAGTTTATAAGATATTTCAAATAAGTTTAACTACGCAACGTGCTGGTGATTCCTCACCAACTCCTGTTGTCTTTATAATTGGAGGTTCCTTGATGATGAGACGTATAATCTATAAATGCAATTTATATACTAGAGTGGCACAAAATGGTCCCTAACGAAGAAGTAATTCATGGAAAAGGTCGAGGATAAAATTAGCTAGCTGGCAATTAATACTTAATTACTCTTAATTATAATGAGGTCCCTAGCTCTTATACATATTACTTTCCAATTGATTGTACTCTTGTTAAGGTTTTGGAATAATTATTGTTTTTGAATAATAAAGTATGACCACTCTTGGTATCCATCCATAATATCTACTAATTAATCCATATTTTTCTTTTCTTTTCCTTTTAATCTAAATAAGAGATCAACGTACAGTACTGCCATAAACTAATTTCATAGTCACACACTCATACTACAAGAAAATATATATACGGATGAAATCTTCTATTCCAAAATATATATACCACAATTTAGGCTTGAAATTAATATGGTAGTTTTTGTTCACATATCAATCATCCGTATGGTGAAATAGAATACGAATTATCTAAATACAATTTTTGAAGAGAAGATCACATCCGGATTAATCAGGTACATTGGTTTGTGCAACGGATCGATGTGACGTAAACTAGCCAAAATTTATTCCCGGAAATGTTATACATATAATTAAGTGGATCTCTTATTACTTTTACGTATCATCTTTGGTTTGAAATTAATTTGTTGGTTCTTGCATGATAAATGCACATCAATTAATATTGAGTATCATCCACTTCGTGTACTACGAAGTGAAAATATCGATCACCACTCAACTTTGTTTTGTAAATCTCAATCACATAATTTGCTTATAATATCTATAGTTGAATTAATAACTTGCTTAATAGAGCTAGGTCCTGTAGGCTGGAGCCTTTTGGTCCCTTGCTATACATAGCAAGCGGATAAAGGAATTATACTTAATTATCAAAATTAATCTCTTAATTATCTGGGATTTATTAATTTTATGTGAAATTCGAGTATTTTTCATATATACATCGTCTAATACATAAGCCCCTATATATGCATGCTTGTTTCATTAATTAACCAACATAATGTATATATTATGGCTTTTATTAGATTTCCATGCCGAAAATTGCATTCAAACATCAGTTGATCAAATATTCGATCGTAACAGCTTGTTACCGTAACTATAAACAATATTGAGATGGAACGTAACTAAGCAAAATAAGTATAATAGTGTTACTAATTATCGAAAAAATGACAAATTAATTAAACAAACTGATCATACATAAAATTTCAAAATGACTGATGCATATAATCCATACATAAACTTAAATGACTCAAATATATATAGTCTTTCAGAAAACTTAAAAAACTAATTGTATGGAAACATAAATTAAGTACTTCAACATTACATCGTGAAATCTCAATCTTGATCATCCCTTAATTAAAAGAAGTACCTTCTAGTGTCATCATTGCCCTCAAATTCTCCCCAATTTTCGACAGAATTACCAGAACCCGAAGAAGCCCCAAAACCCGACTGATCATCGAACCTCATAACAAAATCTTGCTGTTGCTGCTGATTAGAAAACGCAGGTAACGAAGAAGATACCATTTGTACGTTACTCGACAAACCCTGAGAAACAAAAGCCGGCCCTCCATTGTAATAAACCCCTTGTGAAGATGAATTTTCATAGCTCAAACTATTATTATTATTATTATTATTATTATTATTATTATTATTATTATTATTATTATTATTATTTACTACGCATATTCATAAGTTCCGCATAGTGATTAACATTGAGGTAATTTTCTTGGCAAGGAGGAGCCTGCAGAGATAAGGTAGATGTAGTAGGGTTAGCCCTACGATGACGATCAGAAATAATACGCGTATCTTGGCGAGTTGTTAGAAAGCCAAACTCCGAATTTCCTTGAACCCTTTCAGGGAAATTGAGCTTGGCCTTGTTGCCCTTGAACCTTAGCGCTGCCTCATCGTATGCTAGGGCTGCAGCCTCGGCAGAATCAAAGGTTCCTAGCCAAACCCTAGCTGCCTTCTTCGGATCGCGAATCTCAGCCGCCCATTTGCCCCATGGTCGCTGGCGGACCCCTCTATAATGTCTCCTTTTTGTGTTTGCTGCATATATATTCCCTTCTCATTTAATATAATAATCAAAATCAAGTAGTACGTCAGATCCTCTATTTCAAATTGTATTTCATAATTTCAAATTCCAATTATCATCAATACAGTTTGCCAACGTGTATTGGTAATAATACTTGGTATATGAGACGAAACATAATTTGGATTGGAGGATTTATATATATACAGAGTGTGCAGGAAAAAAGTGAAATGATTTAAGACCATATTTTTAATTTGTTATTTCATCTTCTATTGCAATACCGTCATTATATGTCTCAGAAAATTAAGTGAAATGATTTAAGAACACATGTACTTAATTAGCTCAAGAGTCCATATATATATAGATAGATAGTAGTATACCTTGTTCTTGAGTGGGTTGGGGTTGGGTGTGGAGTGGTGCACTACTTGATGAGTGATGATAATGAGGTTGATTTTGGTCATCGGACGGTGGATATTGTCCGGTGTAGCCAAGAACTTGAGAGAGGGCGGTGACCATGGCAGACATGTCTTGTTGGGATCTAGCTGATGAGTAAATAGGGAAGAAAGGCTCATTATTATTAATAATATCCTCTTTCTCCTCCGATTCATTGGATGAAAAGGGCCTCTTCCCATGCCTCGAATCCACTTTTCCTGTCTGTGTGAAAACCCTCCTTGTCTTGACTGTGGAAACTACTGAGCTAGCTAGCTGTGTTTAGATGGAAACAAGTGAGGAGCTTACTACTACTTTTCTAGGGTTTTCTAACAAGCCTTTTCAATTTATAAAATGGTTTTCTTTTTTTCTTTTTTTTTTTAATTAAATCTTTTCGTGTACGGAAATTTCTAAGCAAGTTTAGTGGTGACATCATACCTTTTGAATATAAATGTTTCATGAGTGTGCGCGTAGCTAGATATTATATTGTTGATATTTCAACCACGAAATTCATTAGGATTTTATTTATTTCAATAAAAAAATAAAAGAGGATAAAATTGAATTAAGACTATCGAGTTTATTCTCAAAAAAGAAAAAAAAGCAAGAAGTATCGAGCTTGTGTCGTGTGAAAAAGGATGGTTTTTGGTCATGCTTTTTGCTAAAAGCCATGAGAAACTGAATTTTTAATGATTTTACTGAAATAATTTTACCAAGATAACTAAGGTCTACTTATTGCGCGCCTGAGCACGTGGCAAATTTGCCCACTCCAGTCAAATTTAAACCAGCAAGTACATTATAACTTTATAAGTACTAAAGCTAGCCAAAATGAGAACTAATGAATTAAAAGGACAATTAAACACTTCCCAGTCCGTTTTCACAATAAACTACTACTTCCATTGTGATTAATGTTGATAGCCGAGTAGAGCTGGCAAAGACTAGATCCACATGGAGCTACTTGTGAGGCAAATTGTCAACAATGACAATCGAGTAGGAGCTTTCTAGATCAAATATGATTTAGCCTGAAAATAAACATGGTAGAGATGATTAGAAGCCTCAAGAACAAGGGGGCGGTTTTAGAATAGAAGATCCCATCCATCCACATGGAGCTCTTGTGAGGCAAATTGTCAACAATGACAATCAGTAGTGGACTTTAATCAAATTGAGTAGCCTAGATCTAGATGATTAAAGCCCACGGTCAATCCACCTATTGGATCTAATCCACCCGATCTAAAACCACTAACATCACAACAACAACATAACATCACAACAACATCCATTGACCGCTGCTAATACTTTTTAGGAGGGACAATACTAATATTTTTTGGGAGGACTACTAATACTTTTCAAGACAAATACTAAAATACATTTAATCGAAAAAACTAATACTTTTCAATAAGATTATCAATACGTTTTAGAGGGAATACTAATACTTTTGCGGGAAAAAAATCAGTACTTTTAATTTTTCATGCGGATTACTTAAAAAACTGCTCAAGAGGTTACTACTACTATTCCATGGGACTACTAATACTTTTTCAAGGGATTGCTAATAATTTTCAAAGAAAAAACTAATACTTTAGAGGGTTGTCTAATATTACGTCACTGCCTAATACTTTTAAAGGGGACGATTAATACATTTAAGGTGGATTACTAATACTTTTCATGAGGGCTACTAAAAATATTGTTCAAGGGGATTACTAATACTTTTCAGATGTACTACTAATACTTTTTATTGGAAAAACTAATACTTTGAACGACCCCTAATATTACAAAAATGCCACCGGTCAGGAGATCCTATGGCACCGACCCAGAATATTACAAAAATATCACCGATACATGAAATTTCAAAAACACCCGGGCCAGGTTGGGTCCATCTAACGGAAAAGACCCATTAGACGGTCTAAACCAAGTCTTTGTCCAAGAACAAAGTTTTGCAAGATGAGCTGGAAAGTTAATGACGATCAAGATGAAACTTCAATGGCAGGCACACATGCCACCTGTCAAATAAAACAAGGCCAAGACAACACAACAAAGAGTAAAATCATGTTGTTAACAATGCAATACCAGAAAACGACAAGTGTCCCAATCACATTATAGATATAATGATTACTAGTTCACTTATTGTATCACTATAAACAAAACTCATTTATTATGAGAAAAGGACTTTGGCAGACACTACAAGAAAACAATCAAATTCTAACAAAATAATTCCAACGAAATTGAAAACCATTTGAATTTTTAAAATTCCAGTAGAAATTCGAATGCTATATTATACCGTTGGAAAATTCCAATAATAAACAAAACCATTGGTATAAACTACTGGAATTCCAATTGGAATTTAAAACTCCAACAAAAATTCTAACATCACAACAAACCATTGGAAAATTCCAACAGTAATTCCAGCAATAATAAAACCGTTGGAATAATTCATTGGAAATACTATTGGAATTTTAAAAATTCCAACAGAGATTACATCGCTAAAGCATACCATTGGAAAATTCCAACAAAAATTCCAATGGTAAACAAAATGTTGGAATTAATCGCTAGAATTTCCGTTGGAGTTTTTAAAATTCCAACTGATATTCCAACGCTACAACATGTTTTTGGAAAATTCTATTGGAAATTCCAACACCATTGGAAAATTTCAATAGAGGTTAAAAGATTTGATAGTATTATCAATATCAATAAAGTATATCTTTTTTTCTGGAGTCAATTATATGGAAACTACATAATTAAGTGTGATTGACTTGAGACAAATTGATGATTGGTGACCCATTGGAAAAGTTAAAAATATTAGATAAGGAGATGAAATGATTGAATATTCCAATGGATATATACTATTGGACTAAATTTCAATGGTATAACTATGTTCGAATAAATGTTGGAGTTTTTTCCAACGATTATATATATATATTCCAATGGAAAAACCGTTAGAGTTGTTTTCCAACGATTGAATATTACAATGGATAAATATCATTGGAAGTACTGTTGGAATATTTTTCCGTTGGATTTTTAATTGAAATTTTGCCATTCCAATGGCCATTTTACCAACAATGTATTTTCTATTGGAATTTCCATTGGAATTGATAATTGCAACGGAAATTGGCCAAATTCCAATGGATACTTTTCGTTGGAATTTCCTTGTTTTCTTGTAGTGAGACATAATAAATGTTTGATAATTAATACACCTTGTTGGCAACCAACTAGAGTTCCGGCTAGGTTCAAAACAATAAAATCGATATAAATTCTAGTTTCGATTTATTTCCGGCTACTTTATTATAGGGGAAAACCAATATACTCTCCAAACTATTTTCTCGTTGCAAGTTGCATCTTAAACTATATGAGTTTTTTCACATGACCACCTGGGGGTAGAATAATAAAGGCAAAATATCTTTCACCATAAATCAATTGGATGTTGTTGCACTTTGCCATTCGAACTTTTCACGATTGGGCGTAAGGCGAATAATGGTGAAGGTATTCATTCCTTTTATTAAACCCCTACTCTGTCTCTCTCCCTCCTCCGTCTCTCTGGTTTTGGTCCTGAAAACTTTTTGCTCCTGAGCAAAATGAACTTCTTAAAAGCTTACTAACAATGATATATCCAGGTATATCGTCCCCCAAAAATTGGGGTGCTTTCGACAGGCGATGAACTAGTTGAGCCTACAAATAAGTCTTTGAATCGTGGACAGGTACTGGGAAATTCTCATTAGTGCTTTAATGAGAATACTATATAGGATTACATGTGAGAACTTTGCAAAATTTTCACTTTGTCAGCTCAGTTTAAAAAATTAAAATAAAACGCATATACATTTAATATCTTTTCTTTCAATTTAGTATCCATAAAAAAGAAGATTAGTCGAAAACGCTGTGGGCGCGAGTAAGGTAGAAGAAAGTTCTCCACCGTTACCCCGGGTGCGCCAAGTCCAATCCATTTTTGGGCATCTATGGGCGGATCCTCAGATAGGAAGGCCTACTCGGTCTGTTCAGTCACAAGTTGATGCAGCGGAAAACATAGATAAACAAACAACGAACAAAAGCAATATAACACTTTGCGAAGAAACGTAAATTGCAATGAAAAAAAGAATAATCTCAAAATTAATAATATTCTACCTCCCTAAAAATAATAAAATAGCAAGTATTTATAGGATTAAAATCCTACCACAATAAAACTTCTAATTTGACTAGGAAACTTAAAAGATAAACCAAATAGAATCATAAACACACAAATCACTATCTAAAATATAAGATATTCTAAAATCTGAAAAAATAATAAACTAGATATTATCTCCATCACAAGTGCAACTGCCTATGATGGCTATCTGATAGATCGCATAAATGACATAGAAATTGTCATATTTTCCCATACTTTTGATGTTCGATTGAGCTTAACTTGCGGGTTTTAATTGATTCTTATATTTTTAGGAAAGTGGAGGAAAGTGACTAAAATGGACCCAATTAATTGATTTTAAAGAGGCAAAGATTTGTTGAAGTTGAGAGAATCAGAATACCTATTGGCATAAGACATGGGCACGCCTTATTCAAACAGTGCGCGTGGGCTTGCTAGGGTACCTGCGGGATTTACTAAATTGGCGCCCCTTTTTCTTAGAAATCAGATTTTTAATATTTTGGTTTTATTTAAGAGTTCTAAGTATGGTAGGATTGTTATTGGAGTGTATTTTTGGAGAGAGAACGCTCTCTTTCAATTAAAAACATGTTTCCATCTAGGATTAGGATCTTTTTTTTGACTTTCGACTTGAACCCTTGTTTTCTCTCGGCCTCATTCTCCGTTTTCACGTTAGTTTCTGTGAGTTGTCTCTTTTATTTGATCTTTCCGGCTACTATGTCTATGAATTGCTAAACTACTTTTTCGGCTAATGGATAATTGAAGATTTGGTTCTATGCGATTTGTGAGATCTAATTAATTTTACTTTTTCTTCTTCTCGCTATTATTTATATATCTTCTGTTCTTATTGATTATTTTTATTTGATTGATTGCAACAAAAAGAAACCTTTGTTCAATTGTCGAAATAACATATCGTCATTTAGAACGTAAAATCCGTAATTGTTTATTTGTTCTAATTGTTGTGGCAAGTAATATATTTGATTACATAGGTGGTTTTTAATAAATATTATGGAGATATATAATCTAATTAAAATGAACATACATGTGTGTTTGTTGGCTAGAATTGGTGGTTTCTCTATATTTTAATGTTGTTGATAAATTAAATTCGAAGATCGTATATGGAATTGTTTATTGGCTAGGGAAATAATTAGAGATTGTATCCTAATTATTGAACGAGTAAGGAGAGATAGGTTGTTAGGTCATACCAATAACCATAACCAATTTGATAGAGAATTGAAGGATTTATTTTTGCATCAGTGATCAATTCCATGAACCACTTCTGAAATTATTCCTTTGGTTGGATATTTCATAAAATGATTTATTCTTCATTTATATTTTATTATTTCTTCTTTTCATCTTAGTTAATTCTAAAATCTCAACCCCCCATTTTTTTGTTTTCATTGTTTTGTAATTGCATCAAACTCAGTCTAGCCAATCTCTATGTATTCGACCTTGCTCATCGCTACTACAAATTAACTATTTGAATAGCAATATTTGTTATTGTTGGTTCGACACCCATCAATTTTTGGCGTTGTTGCTGGGGATTGGTTTTTCATAATTGACTTGTTTGATGTGTCGTTCTTCTCGTGCAGGAGATTTATTGCAGTATAATCTAGAGATTGAGAAGAAAACAGAATGACTGAGGAAAGAAACTAAACTACAAAACACACAAGAAGCCTCGTTGTCATCCCCCAGATTGAATTTGGCCCTTGATTCGGTTGATTCATCTAATGATTCTGAAGTCGAGCAAGATATAGCAAACCAGGAACAAACATTGAGGCAATTAGCAACCCTAGACATAGTTCAACAACCATTATGCATTGAATATCCGACCATTGAAGTTAATGAGGAGCAACGGAAAGTTTTGGCACCACTCCCTCCTTTCCCTTCTAGATTATCTAAATCCAAGAAGGAGGAAGAAGAAAAGGAGATTTTTGACACCTTTCGCAAGGTCGAGGCAAATATTCCTTTACTTGATGCAATTAAATAGGTACCTCGATATGCCAAGTCTCAAAGAGTTGGGCACCAACAAAAGAAAAAGATGAAAGGTAATGAATTTGTATGTATGGGTGAAAATGTTTCAGCTGTCCTTCAGAAAAAATTACCTCTTAAGTGCAAGGATCCAGGTAGATTCACTATACATTGCAAGTTGGTAATGTTAGATTTGAGAGATAATGTTAGATTTAGGAGCTTCCATAAATGTCATGCCATTATCAATTTATGTGTCCTTGAATCTTGGGGCATTGAAGGGAAGTACTGGTGTGATTATTCAACTGGCTGATAGATCTAATGTTTATCCTGAAGGTGTTTTGTAGGATGTTTTAGTGCAATTTAACGAATTGATTTTTCCTGCTGACTTTTATGTGATTGATATGGAAGAAGATAATGCATCTCGCTCATTAATTTAATTTGGTAGACCTTTCTTGAAAACATCTAGGACATAAATCGATGTGCATGATGGTACACTTACAATAGAATTTGATGGTGAAGTAATTAAATTTAATATTTATGATGCCATGATATATCCAAGTGATGTATATTCTGTATTTTTATGGACGTTATTGGACCTTTGACTCAGAAAATGTTTGATTTGAGTGATGGTGATAAGTTGAAATTTGCATTTAGTAGAAATTTCACTTCTGAAAGACCTCGAGAACTAACAAAGAAGTTTGACTTACAAGATATCATTCATAAAATGGATTCAATACAATCTTTGAGGTGTGATGCATCAAACTTATCAGTTGCTTGTGTTAATATTTTGATTGAGATTCATGAGGAGATCGATCATATTGAAAGTTGTGAAGAAGCACCCAAAGGGGATAGGTTGAAACTAGAGGACAATGTCTAGCCGAAGACATTAAAGAAAGGCACTTTTGGGAGGCAACCCAAGTTTTTTTATTTTATTTTTTAGGAGTAGTTGTTGATTTCTTTTTGATTTTTAAGAGTTAAAAAAATGATTGTTGTTTTCGTACGAGAAGACAATTTCCGTTTAGATGTGGGCACGCCTTATTAATGCTTAATTTGCTGCAGCATTTGGAATAAACCGTGCCACGCCCTATTGAAAGTGATGATCTGTCTTAGCAACACAAATTCTCCTTTTTATGATTTTTGAATTATTAAAAAATGAAAAATCGATATTAGGATTTTTTCCTTCCCCCTCTTTTTTTTTTTTTTCTTTCCCTTTCTTTCTTTTCCTTTTTTTCCTTTTCTTTTTTCATTTTTTTCCTCTCTTCTCTGCCCCCAATCTGCCAAATCTCCCAGTCTGTCGCTGCTCCGCCACCTATCAAACTCAGACCACCCATCACCGTCTCCATGATAACTGCGGTCTTCTTCGATGCTCGACACTATTAGGGGAGTTCATCGCTTCTCTTGTTCTTTATTTCATTAGTTGAGCATCGCATTGTGCCATTGGGGCAATGTCTGATTTTCAGTGTGGGGTGGGGGTACATTTGAATTATTAGCTTGTTTAACATCCTCTACTGAAAAAAAAGGGGGATAATAAAGTAAAAGTTCTTTAGTCTCATATCTCTTTTCCAAATCCTAGACTATTTCAATGCTAATCTGTGAAAGTTGATGATTTTTGCGTGTGAAAATGATTTTTGAATTCTCATTGTTATATTGTGAGTGGTTATTCTTGACGATTGGTTGACGGATAAATATATGGGATCTAACACATGTTACCCTCTTTTTGGTGAGATTTGAGTCTATGAGCATTCATTGCATATCATGCTCCATTTCTTTGATTGTGTGTTGTCATGCATTGTTTATTTTTCTAGAACTTTCATTGTTATGCATGTCCTAATCAACCCCTTTGATGAATTTGATGCACTAAATTGAATAAGGGTATTAATTAGGATAAACCATTTTTCTTGTCATTCTTGCCTCTCTCTTTGAAGCCTACCCAATTCCACTATCCCTAGTGAGCCAATTTCGAGCCTTAGTCCTTTTCTTGGATATGACCGTAATACAAGCCATGATAACCTTTTTGTTGATTTTCCATCTTTTTAAACCTTGACTTGAAGGATTATATAAACCCATCATTGCTCCATCACCAATTTTATTTGAGAATACATAGACAGCACGTTGTTGAAAGTTTAGTCATCTAAGTTCTAATATTTCATAAATCTCTTCTCTATATTCAAAAAACAAAAAAAAAATGAAACAAAAAGCAAAATGCGAAGAAAAAGAGGAAGAAGAATATTGCGAACAAAAAAAAAGAAGAGAAAAAAATTGAAAAATTGTAGATCTTCGTTCTTGAATGCACATTCTGAAATTGAAGCAGTCTTTGTTGCTTTGTCGAGTTATGAGAAGAAGGGTTTGTAAGATTGTTTTAATTCCATTATCCAAAAAGCTCCTTCTATCCATCCTTTACCTTAGCCCCATTACAACTCATTTTTAACCTTTTGATTTTTGGTGCATCTCAATTCGCTCATAAGTGGAAGAGACGTGATATATTTGCAAGCATATGGTAAAAATCTTCTACGTATTGACTTGAGAGTTCATTGATATATACCCTATATACTTTTGAGCGTAATGAGTGAATCTTGTGAGGAGTTGTTGGATCCTATGCGTTTTACGTTCAATTTAATTGTTGAGATGATTATTCATAGTATTGGTGTATGAGAAATCTATTCTTCAACATCATTGTTTAAAAATATTTCGGATTGACATAGAAAGATGAAGGATTATGATTAGATGAAATGATAAATTTGAATTATTGAATGCTTGAGGACAAGCATTGTCCAAGTGTGGGGTGATTTGATAGATCGCATAAATGATATAGAAATTGTCATATTTTTCCCATACTTTTGATGTTCGATTGAGCTTATCTTGCGAGTTTTAATTGACTCTTATATTTTGTAGGAAAGTGGAGGAAAGTGACTAAAATGGACCCAATTCATTGATTTTGGAGAGGCAAATCGGATTTGTTGAAGTTGAGAAAATCAGAATACTTGTTGGCTTAAGGCGTGGGAACGCCTTATTCAAACAACCCATCTGTGAGAGCTTTCAGTATAAGGCGTGGGCACACTAGGGTACCTGCGGGATTTACTAAAGTGGCACCCCTTTTCCTTAAAAATCAGATTTTTAATATTTTGGTTTAGTTTTCAGAGTTCTAAGTATGGTAGGATTGTTATTGGAGTGTATTTTTGTATAGAGAACGTTCTCTTCCAATTAAAAACATGTTTCCATCCAGGATTAGGATCTTTCTTTTGATTTTCGACTTGAACCCTAGATTTCTCTCGGCCTCATTCTCTGCTTTCACATTAGTTTCTGCGAGTTCTCTCTTTTATTTGATTTTTCCGGCGACTATGTCTATGGATTGCTAAACTACTTTTCCGGCTAAAGGATAATTGAAGATTTAGTTTTATGCGATTTGTGAGATCTAATTAATTTTACTTCTTCTTCTCGCTAGTATTTATATATCTTCTGATATTTATTGATTATTGTTGTTTGATTGATTGCAACAAAAAGGATCCTTTGTTCAATTGTCGAAATCAGTGTTTTAAAAATCGGACTGGTGAGCAAACCGGTCATGCTAACAGTTCACGGTTCAACCGATCGGACCCGTTCAACCGTCGGTCCAACCGGTTTGATAAAATTAAATGTTTTTTTTGTATATTGTATAAAATAATATTATAATATATCAAATATTATGCAATATATTTTTTTAATGGAAAATACATAAACAAGCAACTAAAACAATATCTAACATAGCTCAAAATTCAAATAATCATATAAATGTATCAATTTACAAAATTTAAAACTCCAAAAGTTAATAAAAAAACTAAAATAAAAAATAAAAAATGGTTCAGACCGGTTCAACTGGTTTCGGCCGGTTTTGTATGGTTCAACCGATTTTTGGCGGTTTTGACCGGTTTAATAGCTAAAATGGTTTTGGGGGCCTAATCGGACCGGTCCGGCCACCGGTTCCCGGTTCAACCGGTTGAACCGGTCGGTCCAATTTTTAAATCAATGGTCGAAATAACAGGTCGTCATTTAGAATGTTAAATCCATAATTGTTTAATTATTCTAATCGTTGTGCCAAGTAACATATTTGAGTACATAGGTGGTTTTCAATATATGTTATGGAGATATATAATCTAGTCTAATGAACCTACATGTATGTTTGTTGGCTAGAATTGGTGGTTTCTCTATATTTTTATGATGTTGATAAATTTAATTCTAAGATCGTATCTAGAATTGTTTATTGGCTAGGGAAATAATTAGAGATTGTATCCTAATTATTGAATGAGTAAGGAGAGATAGGTTGTTAGGTCGTACCAATAACCATAACCAATTTGACAGAGAATTGAAGGATTCATTTTTGCATCAGTGATCAATTCCATGAACCACTTCTGAGATTATTCCTTTGGTTGGATATTTCATATAAAATAATTTATTCTTCATTTATATTTTATTATTACTTCTTTTCATCTTAGTTAATTCTAAAATCTCAAAACCCCTTTTTTCATTGTTTTGCGAATTGCATCAAACTTAGTCTAGTCAATCTCTATGGATTCGACCTTACCTATCACTACTACAAATATAACTATTTGAAGAAAAAGTATTTATTATTATTGGTTTTGACACCCATCACTAACCAACCCCAGAATAATTGAGTTCTGGATCCGAGTCCACCCAACGATAAAACTGCGGAGATTCGAACTTTGAGGCGCTGTTTGAATGAATTGGAAGAAATGTAAACAACTATCCCAACTTTAATATTATGCCCGTATCCGAGATCAGGTCATCTCATTTTGTCCTTTATATTCTTGTTACTCCATTGCCAGCCAAATTCAAAGTACCTCAAATCGGTCTATATGATGGTGAGGTTGATCCCTATACCCATCTTCACAAGTACATCGTCTGGATCGAGCTATATGGTCCTAGTGACGCGAAGATACGTTGTGCATTTCCACTGACCTTATAGGACCGAGCACACATATAGTTTCGTCCTCTCCCGCCACATTCTATTAGGTGTTGGGCCGACTTGGCACCTGCCTTCATTACACATTTCTTGCCATCTCGAGTTAGAGATTTTTCTCTTTTTAATAATTCCAAAACTTATCAACATATGCGCACTAAAATTAAAAGATAATAAGATATTCATTTTATTGATTGTTTTTAGTACTTACAAAATTTTCAAAAGAAATTTACAAAAATACAGGTGAGTTCCCACTAACTCTAATCTCTTCTTGGTCTCACTCTTCTGGTCAACTGCTCTTCTCTAGATTCATTTGGTAGGTTGACAGATGGATTATCTCCTCCCAATCCAATAGTGAAGAGACCTTTTGAGGGGGTTGTTCACTGTAGTATCTTTCTCTACCTCTTAATTGTTGCCTCTTTGAAAAACTCTGCCTCTGCGTCTATCAGAACTCACCGAGCAGTCTACCATTAGGTGTTTCCCATGGTTTTGGAAATTCTCGCTTTCTGGTATCTGAATGCCTTAAAGCCTTTTATCTTAGTATAAGTGACATGCAACCTCTCCAGCTAGGTCCTTATACATCCCTTCTGAGAAGATAGTTGCTAACTCCTCTTCAGATCTATCCTGCATGACTGAGCTGACTGGTAGGTTGTCTCCAAGCCTTTCTCTTAGACTTCCAATCCTCTGCTCTTGAGCATGTTCAATGACAGATGCTCAACTAGTTGCTTTTTGGTAAACTCTGACAGTTGAGGTTGATAGGTGTAACAATTGATGGTGAAGGACCACCAACACCTGATGTTGAGGCTCTACTACTTTCCGCCTTTTAGGCATCATTAAGTGAGACCCTGATGTTTTCAATGGGAAAATCAAGCTTGGTATTGATAATAGTATCAGAAGCCTTGTTTGTAGTAGATATTTCCGTGATTTGCGATGATCATTGGCCTGATGAGCTACTTATCTGTCCATTATATGAGTTCTTAAAGTGTTGAATGCATTTCTTTGATTGTTCTGTGTTATAGTATACAGATATTCTTCATTATTGAGAATAAGATGAACTTGTTTATTGATGTTATGGCCATGTGAATTTATACAAGAAGGAAAACAGAAAATACAAACTTTGACAGCTATTGTAACTAACTAACAGAAATCAGTTTTCCTAACTAACATAACCGTCACAACTGTTACAACTATATGTGTATCTATATGTATATACTCTAATATATCCCCCTCAAACCGAGCTAGGGGGTGCACCAAGAGTAAGTCGGGAGCATAAGTGTTGGAACCGTACAATGGACAATGGCTTAGTTAGAACATCAGCAAGCTGAGCTTCTGAGGGAACAAATCTAACATCCACCACCTTACTTTGCACCTTTTCTCGAACAAAATGAATGTCAATCTCAATATGCTTTGTACGTTGATGGAAAACAGGATTGGAGGCCAGAGAAATAGCACTAGAGTTATCACACCAAAGTATAGTCGGAGATTCAATCTTTAAACCAAGCTCACAGAAGAAAGATTGGATCCACACCAGATCAGTAGTAGCATTAGCAAGAGACCTATACTCTGCTTCTGTACTACTGCGAGCCACCACCTGCTGCTTCTTAGAACTCCAATTGATGAGGTTTGGTCCTAAGAACACACAATAACCACTTATTGACTTCCTATCATCCTGTGAAGATGCCCAATCAGCATCAGCAAAAGCTTCCAAATTCATCCGAGGAGAAGCCTGAAAAGTGATGCCCAAGAATTTGGTCCCCTTGAGATACCTCAACACCTTTTTACAAGCAGACCAATGATGCGCAGTGGGAGCATGAAGAAACTGACTGAGTTTATGAACAGAGTAAGCAATGTCAGGCCTAGTCATAGTTAGATATTGTAGGCTTCCAATAGTGCTTCTATACAAACTTGGAAGAGAGAATGCTGGACTGTCATTCAATGAAAGTTTCTGACCAGAGCAATAAGGAGAAGGACTAGGCTTGCAATCAACCATATTTGTTTTGGCAAGGAGATCAGAAATATACTTGGGCTGATTTAGAAGATAACCACCATTCAACTTATGAGCTTCAAGGCCCAGAAAATAGTTTACTTCCCCCATATGTTTAAGAGAAAACACTGAATTCAACTTGTGAATCAAATCCAAAACCAATGCAGAATCATCCCCAGTCAAAAGAATATCATCAACATATACTAAAATTAAGGTGAGCTTGCCTGCAGACTTTAAGAAGAACAAAGAGTTGTCTGAAACAAACACACAGAACTGTAGGGATAGAAGAAAGTCTTTGAGTTTCTCAAACGGCTCTAGGTGCCTGTTTGAGACCATACAAAGCCTTAACAAGTTTGCACACATGAGTTGGCTTGTCAGGATTAATGAAGCCTTCAGGCTGAGCCATATAAACATCTTGCTGAAGAGAGCCATTCAAAAAGGCATTATTAATATCTACCTGCTGGATGGACCAACCTCTAGAAATAGCCAATGAGAACACAATCCTGATGGTAAGAGGTTTAACCACAGGGCTAAAAGTTTCAAAGTAATCAAGCCCTGGAATCTGCTGAAAACCCCTAGCTACAAGCCTGGCCTTGAGCCTTTCAACTGATCCATCAGCCTTATGTTTAACCTTAAACACCCACTTGTTTGAGATGAGATTCATATCAGCAGACTGAGGGACTAAATCCCAAGTATGATTCTTGATAAGAGCATTGAATTCTAAGTCCATAGCCTCATTCCAACCAGGATCAGACAAAGCTTGACAGACAGAAGATGGCTCAGAAATGGAAGTGGATGTCACAGAGAAGGCCTTAGGTTTATAAATACCATTCTTGGACCTGGTGACCATGGAATGAGAAGGAAGCAAAGGAGGAGGAGCTAGAGGAAGCAATGGAGGAGGAGATTGAGGTGGAGGGGAGGCTGGAGGATTGGAGAAAGAAGAAGAGGCTGGAGAATGAGAGGAGACTACAGGAGACTGATGAGATGAAGGTGAAGAAGAAGTAGTAGAAACAGATGAGTCATGAAGAGTGTGGACTGAAGAAGATATAGTTGGAAGAGAATTGACAAGGAGAGGAGATGAAGGAGAGACTGATGAAGGAGAGTTAAACAACTGGGAAAAAGGGAATTCTGATTCATTAAATGCAACAGTTCTAGCTATGTACACTCTCCCAGAAAGATGAAGACACTTGTAACCTTTGTGCTGGGGGCTGTAACCCAAAAATATGCATTTGGAAGATCGAAATTGAAGTTTGTGATTATTATAGGGTCTCAAATAAGGGAAGCAGGCACAACCAAAGTCTTTTAAGAAAGAATAATCAGGAGTTCTGTGGAAAAGTTGCTGAAAGGGAGATATGTGATGTAAGACAGGAGTAGGAAGAAGATTAATGAGATATGTGGCAGTGGAAAAGGCATCCCACCAGAACTTTAAAGGAAGTTGTGCCTGAGATAACAATGTGAGACCAAGATCCACAATATGTTGGTGTTTTCTTTCAGGCATGCCATTTTGAGAGTGAGTATGAGGACATGGATGCCTGAACTTAATGCCTAAAGACTGAAACTGAGGAGAAAGCCTCCTATACTCACCTCCCCAATCACACAGAAAGGCTTTAATTTTAGTGGAGAACTGTCTTTCAATCATTGAAATGAAATTGAGAACAGTAGAGTAGACATCACATTTTGACATAAGAGGACAAATCCATGTAAATCTTGTAAATTCATCAAGAAAGTGAACATAGTATTTATAACCATCACAAGAAGGAGTAGCAGCAGGCCCCCAAACATCTGAGTATATGAGATCAAATGGAGCTACAGATTTAGATTGAATAGAAGGAAAGCTAATAGAATGTAATT
This sequence comes from Rehmannia glutinosa, assembly GCA_016081115.2. Classification (NCBI taxonomy): domain Eukaryota; kingdom Viridiplantae; phylum Streptophyta; class Magnoliopsida; order Lamiales; family Orobanchaceae; genus Rehmannia; species Rehmannia glutinosa. The sequence goes on along the minus strand of CM071934.1, from coordinate 44,211,347 downwards.
TGCCTACTTTGCAAGCTTCACAGAAGCTAAGCTTATTACATGAAAAAGGAATATGTAAATGTTTCATAACACTGGCAAAAGTATTGGTACATGGATGACCTAATCTTTGATGCCATACATCAAGAGAGGAAGTGGAAGCAACATTACACTGCTTGTTGAACCCAGAGGGAGAAGAGCTGGAATGAGACAATTTGACAGGAGCTGAAAGATGGCTGAGATCAAGCTGATAGAGGCCCCCCTTGAGAGCACCCTTCAGTAAAACTTGACTGGTTGCTTTGTCCTTAACAAGACAAAAAGTATCATGAAACTCAATAAGAACATCATTATCTTTTGTAAATTGAGAGATGCTGAGCAAATGTTTTGTGATATCAGGGACACACAACAAATTATGAAGAGAAATGGAGTGATTAGAAGAGATACTAGGAATAGAAGAAGAACCAGTGTGAGAAATAAACAACTGAGAGCCATTACCTACTGTTAGCTTGTCATGACCATGATAAGGAGACTTAAGACTCAGATTTCCCAACTCTGATGTAACATGTGCAGAGGCACCACTGTCAATGTACCAGGAGTTATCAACAGCAGGATAGGTGGTAGCAGCCATAACTTGTGGAGAACTAGTAGAAGATGTTGGCTGAGATAGCTCGGATAAATGAGCCTGAGTAACAGAGGAAGGTGGAGCATCCAATCCAATAAAACTGACATCAAACCTCTTAAAGCATTTTGAGGCAAGGTGATTAGTCTTGCCACAAATTTGACAAGCAGGCTTATTCTTATGAAAACGACCTCGTCCTCGACCTCTGTTACCAAATCCACCTCTGTGACCTGTATTCTCAGCACCAGTAAACCTCCTCTGAGCCATATGAACCGAAGGATTCAAAGGAAGAGAAGTAGAAGAAGAATGAGCAATCCTCATCTCATGAGATTGAAGTGAAAACTGAACTTCTTGAAGAGAAAGAGAATCATTTCGATTTGTCAAATTAACCACAACACTTTCAAACTCAGGTCCAAGTCCAGCCAAAATATACAAAATTAAATCATCATCACTTATAACCTGATCAGCAGCAAGCAAGTTATCTGCAATTCCCCGCATTTTCAAAACATAGTCATCAATCGAAAGATCTCCTTTCTTTGTAGTCTGAAGTAACAAACGAAGATGCATCACACGAGCTTTAGAAGAAGATTGAAATAATTTCTCAAGGACACTCCAAATCTGAGCAGAGTTCGAACATCTATTCACATGACCAAGCATAGATTCCGATATGGAAGACATAAGCCAGCTAAATAGGTACGCATCTCTACGTAGCCATAGCTGATACTCTGGATTAACCACCGGAGGAGAACTAGAAGAACCTTGCATGAATTGTGCAGGAATCGGAAGCGTACCAAGCAAAAAACCATCGAAACCATGTGCTCGAACAGTTGCAAGCACCTGTGATCGCCAATAAGAATAGTTGGATCGATCTAACCGGAGAGTAATGGTGGTAAAGGTTGGTAAAACGAGAGGAGAAGCTGAATTTGCCATAACAGCAGCTCACAACTCAGAATCGGAGAAGAAAAGACTTCACCGGAAAATGTATTACCCACCGGAAAACTCCAGTCACCGGGCTCTTGATACCATGTTATAGTATACATATATTCTTCATTAGTGAGAATAAGATGAACTTGTTTATTGATGTTATGGCCATGTGAATTTATACAAGAAGGAAAACAGAAAATACAAACTTTGACAGCTATTGTAACTAACTAACAGAAATCAGTTTTCCTAACTAACATAACCGTCACAACTGTTACAATTATATGTGTATCTATATGTATATACTCTAATATTCTGAAGCTTGATCACTTATGTGATTAAGTTGTTTATGCGAATGATTCAGTCATTTACATCCCTGTGAGTCGTTGCACCTTTGTTGTCGACAAAATGTGAAAGAGTTGTAAAGTATCTTTCTAGCTGATCCATCTCCTGAAACATGTGCCTGGAAGCTCTCCTTAATTCATTGCTTGTTGTCATTGAAAGCAAAATACTACTCAGGAGGTTGTCCTCTCAGATCATTAGTAACATTTTCTCTTTCTTGGTTATGTTCCTAATCTAAATTCGGAATGAAGATTTCTTCAACCTCACTAGAGTCAGCCTAAGAATTAACATTGTCAGCTTTGTTTGAGTTATCTGGGATCTCTTCATGATGCTCTTGATTCCCAATTTCCTCTGCTTGATCTTGAGGAATATGTGAGTCATCACTTAAGTCAAGGGGATTTTGAGATCCTTCCCACAGAAATAATCTTCTTTGTGCCTCGGTTGTGTTAGCCTGCTCAGTATAGTGTTTCTCAGTTGTCTCAACAACTTTATCAGTAGCATTGTTAGGTACAGTTTCACCTTGATTACTAGTAATATCAGTTGTGTTGACAGCTTCATTTACTTCTAGACTTTCAATAGTAACTTGTCTTGGTGAACCTATCAAAACAAACTAAAACTCATATGCATTTTGCTCTTCTGCTACTGTATCAGCTGTTTGTGTGTCTTCTGCACATGTATCATTTTCAACTCTAATTGCTTCTTCAGTTGTCTCAGCAGTCTGGATATCAGTTGTGTTCAAATCATTTGTTACATTATTAGTTGTCCTTGACTCATCCATAATTTCCACTTCTACTGGCTCCGAGTCAAATGCTATTGTCTCAGCTGGCAGTAGATCATCTAATGTTGGATCTATGTGAGAGTCTACGGCTTGAACATTGGCGGTTTTGGTTCCAAATCGAAACCAACTTCCTTCCCATTTCCAGTTTAACTTGAATATTTTTTTATTAAACTTTTTTGAATTTTAAAAAAAAATAATTTATCAATTTCAATTAAAAAAGAGGAAAAGGATCGGAAAATGACTTGAACTTAAAATTCATAATAATATTACATTTTTGACTTAATATTAAGTTGTCTACATATTCTCTTAGGGTATGGAGGAATCAAACTCGAAGTAGTTCACTAACCTTTTTTTTACCCTTGATACTTTTTAAGAGTGGCATTGATCATCACTCTTGTTTCCTCCGCATGTTGACCCCAATCCTTGTATTTCACCCTCCGCTCTAGATCAATCATTTAATTAACAAACATTGGGCTTCTAATAAGTCGGGATGCATAAACGAGCGTGATTCTTCCATAATGAGTTAGTTTTAACCTTGGAACCGGCGGTTTAACCGCTAGCTTCAACTAACAGTTCCACTATTCTCGACACTTGGGAACCGAAATTGGAACCAAAATTGTCCTACATGGTTTCGGTTCCGATTTTAGAACCTAATTCCGATCAACGATTCCTAAAACCATTGACCACAGCTCTGGTTCTAGTTTGAAACCCAGTTGAAATTCCATTTGTAATTATAGTCTACCTTCGCTGCGTCAAGTCAATGACTTTGTAGTCAATTTGGCCTTGTCCAAATTGCAGGTCTAAAGTCTAAGAATCAAGTCATCTAATTTCTAGCTAGATATTTTTACTAATTTTATATTATAAAATGTGATATAGTTATTCAATTAAAAAAGAAATCAATATTGGGACTTTTTTTTCTTTTTATTTTTTTGGGGTTGTTGAAAAATGACTACCATATATAAACAAGATTACATGGGCCTATCTGCTGATTAACAAAAAAAAAGTATTAATTTTTCTGATAGATTTGAATTTCTAATTAGATCGATAGTTTCTATAGTTTTGAAAAAAGAAATTCAATAAGTGCCAACAGAAAGGGCATTTGTTCCCTCTTCTATTTTTTCCATACAAAATTTAGATGAAGTCCTTAAAATATAGATAGCTATAGGGTATGATTGCACATATTACGCGGTCATGATATATGTTTCTACGAATTTGATCTTATTTTTACAAGTATAATGAACAATCATATTTAGAAATTCCTAATTAAAAGAATTATTATCCGCATGAGATTTGACGTTTGTTCATTAACTAATGCACCATGGTGATCATAATTACGATTAGAATATTTTGGATTTAAGTTATTTTTTTTAAACAAAAAGTTCGGCTTGTAATTACAAGTAATACCCGTAACCACTAGGCTAACACAGATGACGGTTAATAAATAACCACTAATCATCTTTGGCCCATGTAGATGAATTAGGGAAACTCCCCTACTTTTCATTTTGGCAAAATTGTTTTTTTAGTCCTCTAAATGGACCTCTTTAGAGATTTCGTCTTCACTTACTTCGATTTTGACATTTCGTCCCTTAAGTGAGCTTTTTCGAACTTTTAGTTATGTCACCGCCTATAGCAAGTAATGGTTACTGGCCAGCTGATGTGTAAATTTTAAAAAATATGAAAAACAAAAAATTAGTCCTCTCAGTGGACTAAATTTAGGAGATTCAGTCCTCACTTTTTTTCAAAATTTGAATTTAGTCCTTTAAATGAAAACAATTTCGAGATATAACCCATTTATTCATATAATTTCACTTTTTAAAAATTAAAAGTTAAAATATGTCGAACAATATATTTAATTTAACTATAAATAAGATCAAATTAATTTATAATTTTTTTAAATAAAAATTAGAAAAATAGAATATGAAATATATTCAAAAAATTTGAAAATTAGAAAAATAGAATATTAAATAAAATTATATTTATTACCCTATTTAGTTAAATAGGAGACGGAAAACATTCGGTATTTAATATTTTAGGAGTATATTAGGGATATTTATCAAAGGCTATGGTGAAACAATCGGCAAATTTACATAAATAATTAATATTCAGACTTGTATACGTACGGGTAAAATACAAAAAAAAAATATACTTGTTTGAAAGTAAAAATATGGCTTATTTTGGCATTATTGTTATATGAAATTTTAAACATTCTAATTTTAAGTTAAATAGAAAAGAAAAAGTACAACTGTGATTTCTCTTAATTCGATCCACCGTCGGTCCCTTCCTCTCCAACTAATTGAATGTTCAAAATTATAGATATTTAAAATTCCTAATTATGTTCAAAATAGTTTCTAACATTGTTTTTTTTTCAAATTTTTATAAATCATTCATTTTTATTTGATATTGTAAATTAATTTTATCTTATTCATAGTTAATTTAAATATATTTTTCTATCTATTATATTAATAGTTGAATTAAATTGAATTTTTTATTTTTTAAAAGTGAGTTTATATTTATAAGTGTATTAAATTTCAGAAAAATTTCATTTAAAGGACTATGTTAAGAATTCGGAAACAAGCGAGGACCAAATCTCTTAGTTAAGTCTACTTAGAGGACTAACAAATCATTTTTGACTTCTTTTAGAATTTATATATTAGCTGGTCGGTCACCATTACCTGCTATAAGCGGTGACCAGACTAAAAGTCCGAAAAAAAACTCACTTAAAGGACTAAATGTCAATATCAAAATAAGTGAGGACGAAATCTCCAAAGAGATTCACTTAGAGGACGAAGAAAACAATTTTGCCTTTTCATTTTTCTTGATTGCTCCTTAACAAAGGCAATATGGCATTTAGAAAATGATCAGTTCTCTAAATATTATACATGCATCTTATATCACATAACATGCATTCTATAATATGATACATAAATCAAATATTTTAAGTATATATTAGAAATTAGTTTTTATACATATAAATTATACAATGTGCATGCCCGATCGATAATCTATATAAAGTATATGACACAAAATTGCAATAAATTATCCAAACGCATCTTCTTGTAATTCACTAGACCACAAGCTATTTTATGTGTTTTACCCAAAATATAATGGCCAAACACAAAGTATTATGTTATTGCTTTCAAATTAAGTACCCAAAATACTGATTCCTTAGGATTAACTTAATTAACTTTACTAGGATAGATATGGTACCGAGTCAACATTTAAATTTTATGTGGACATATTTTAGACTCAGAGTGAAATCAATTTTAGCAATCGAGGGGTTTGTGTTAAACTTTTTTTTTTTAAAAAAAAAGATGAACCCCATCTCGAGGCCCCCAACATATTTTAGAGCTTCATGGAGGAGGTGAATTGCGGGATATGCTTTAACAAATCAACTTTTTGAGTCACCACACAAGAAATTTTCTCCGTGTTCAAGAGGATTTGAATTTTTGCCATTTTATTTGTCGAGGGTCCTAAATATGTTCAATCATTACAAAAACTTATGTGAGATCGTCTTTAGGAGAGCCCCAAATACCCAAACCCGACCCAAATACCCAACCCTACCCCAAAACCCGCTAGTCTTACTTAATCGCTAAAAACCACAAATTCACCCCATACCCAACCCGCTCTCTTTCTTTTTCTTATGTTCTCTCTCTCTTGCAATTCTCTTTCCAATTTTCTTTCGATTTTTTGCCATTTTATTTGCGATTTTTTTTGAATTTTTCTTGTGATTTTGAGTGTTTTCTTCTATGTTTTTGTGATTCCAAGTTTGCTCTCAACCAAGAATCGGGTATTTCTTCTATGTTTTTGTGATTTTTTTCTTCAGTTTCTCTGCTATGTTTGATTTTAGTTATTTTCAAAAGTTTTTTTTTTAGATTTTTACTTTAAAATATATGTTAGAGTTTCAATTTGAGCGTGTATCTTGTTAGGTTTTCGATTTGAGCATGTATTTTTACATGAAATGTATGTTAGGGTTTTAATTTGGGCATGTTAATTTCTTAGGTTTATGTATTTTCAGCTTTTAATCTGCGTGTTGTTGTTTTGATGTTTTTTTAACCTAAAAATTTCTTTGGATTTTGCAGTTTCCGATTTGTTTTGTTGTTTTGATGTTTTTATGTATTTTAACCTAAGAATTTATGAAATGTGAATTGCCATTTTGTTGTTAGTTATTGTTTATGTGATTGTTATAAATTATAGAGGAACATTCGACAACGACTACTATCAGGAGGAAAGAAGGATATTACAAAATGAAGGCACACAAGTCTGTGTCTGGAAAAAAAAAAGCAACTCGCGGAGAGAGATGTAGGAAATGTTGGTGGAAAAAAAAAGAGAAGAGAAAGAGAAAAGAAAAGAGAAGGAAAAATTCAAGTGAAAGATCCAAATGCTATTCCAAAAAAGAGAAAAGTATTATAGAAGCCTGAAAAAGAAAGGAAGATAAAGACAGGTACAATCACTTTTTAATGTATGATTTATTTGTAATTTTGTTTCTGTCTTGATTTGTTGATTGTATTTTTATTGCAGTGAAGATGAAAAAAAATATCTGATGTGGAGGAACATGATGTAAAAAAGCGAAAAACGAGGTAACATATTTCTAAGAACTACTTCATATAAAAGTATCACTTCTCATGTTAAAAGTATCATTTTGTATGTTAAAAGTATCAGTTTTCATGTTAAGACTATTAATTTGTAATTTATTTATGAGAAATACTTTCATATAAAAGTATAACTTTCATGTTAAAATCTCTTTCTCTATTAAAAGTATCAATTTTCATGTGAAAAGTATTACTTTTTGTTAATTTTTTTTTTTTACGTAAAACACCCCAAATGATGGGTTGAGGGATTAAGGTGACATCCCCGACCTATATATTGAAAGAAATGAACATATGAGTTTTTTTACAAAGCAAGTAACCTATCTAACTTTACATTTTCTGAAAGATGGAAGTCCAAGTTGATCACTTCTAAGATAGCCTTTGATCTGTCTAGGTATAGTAACACTATCAAAAATGAATCTAGTTTGATTTGTGATACTAAAAGCAGCAAGACGGTCAGCAGCATGGTTTGCCTCCCTGTAGATGTGGGTGATGGCAACCTGCTTATTATGTAACATATTGTGGATGCGAACAAGATGAGGTGATAAAATCCAATGCCCATGAGCTTGTTTGAGGACAGTGTTGCACAATATCTTGGAGTCAACTCAATCCAAAGGTGTGAAATTGACTAGGAGGCAAGCAGCTGAAGAGCAATTTGAAGGGCAAGACATTCAGCATGTAGGGGGTTCACAACATTTGGAAGGAATTCACTAAACGCCCATAACACTTCTCCAAGGTGATCCCTAAGGATACAACCACAACCAGTTGAAGAAGGTGTGTAAGTGCCATCAGTGTTAAGCTTAAGCCAGGGGGCTTGGGAGATTTCCATAGAACAGGGATGCATTGAATAGGTGCAGCAGCAGGGTTGAAGGTGATGCCAAAGGTTGCAGCAATATCCAAATATCCTCTCCAGTTGGGAGCCTGAAAAATTTTAGACTTGACCAAGAGATGAATATGACTATCAACTTTGAAAATAATCCTTTGAGAAGAGAAAACAGCACTATCATGTTTACAACTGTTTCTTTCTTTCTAGATATACCAGAGAATGAGGCAAGGTAGAATCCAAGAAATATGTGAAGTGTGTGCATATGGTGTAATATTTCTCCAAGAAGATAAAAACAACTGCAGGTGCTCAGTGTGTGGCAGTTGACATCTCATCCTTATGGCAAAGTGATTCCAAACTTCCTTAACTTGAGCATTTGAAAGATATAAATGAGGGAGAATTTCCTATTATGTAGGTTGAGTGGAATTTATACCAGGGCAGCAGAGGCACTTGGAGGCAAGAGCAACCCCCCTTTTGTTTAGAACATCATCAATTGGAAGTCTATTTTGAATCAGTATCCATAGGAAGATAGAGATGGAAGGAGTAAGCAAGTGATTCCAAAAATGAGCAAATAAGGTGTTAGATAGGATGGTGGTGTGCATAAGTTTATAAGCAGGGGAAATAGATAAATTACCATTGGGGGATGGCTTCCATTTCATTGAATCAACCTTGTGCATAGAAATAGGGAACTAGCATATTTGAGCAGTCCATTCAGGCCCCACAATGAGGTTAAGTCTCACGAGAATCCCAAAAACCATCTTTCCGAAAAATACTCAACAAAGAATGTTTTCAAAACCAGTTTTATCAATATGCAATAAAAACGGAGGAGTGTCATGCAACCACACATCATGCCAAAAGCTAATAAGACCAAAGACCAATGAGCCAAAAACAGTGTAGAAATCATAATGGCCTTATAACACAAATTCTTTTCCAAATTAAGTTATCTAAGGGGAAAAGGTGAATAGTCTTTGATAGCAATCCTCCCACATATTTGCTATACATGAAAGTAGCCCAAAGAGAATTTCTCTGTCTAATTCTCCACCATAATTTCATGGAGAATGCGAGAGATGAGATGGGGAATGCTTTTGATACCCAAACCCCCAACACTGATAGGAGCACACATTTTTTCCAAGCAACCCAATGGATTTTCTTAGTGCTGTCAGTAGCCCCCCAAAAGAATCTTGCCATGATTTGTTCAAGCTTGTGAACAATTAATTTAGGAGGTTTGAGGACTTGAATAAGGTGGATAAACATAGCACTTAAAGTGCTCTTAATAAGCATGAGCCTACCCCCAAAAGATAGGAATTTCCAAGTCCACCCTTGGATTTTGGCTTGCATTTTAGCAATGAGAGGCAAATACAGGTGTCTTTCTTCATGGCCTTTGTAGAGTGGAGCCCCAAGGTAGGTGAGGGGCAAATCCTGGTGGCTGAACCCAGTAATATAGGAAATATTGTGAATTTTTGTGGTTGGGTAAGGATTTATCAAGTACAAAGGAACGTTTATGTTTGTTAATAGCTTGGCCAGACACCGCACAATAAAAATCAATGAAAGCAATCAGTATAGACAATGAATGATCAACATCATTAGAAAATATCATGATGTCATCTGCATATGAGAGGTGAGAGATATGAAAACCTCCCTGAGCATTGTAGTGCATAGAAGGGCAGGTTTTGAAAAGATGGTTAAGCCCACTAGAGAGGAACTCAGTGTAAGTCCAAGCGGCTACAATAATCTAGAGGGGAGGTGAATAGATTATCTCCATCTTTTCGATTTTACCCTCTTTTTCAAACCGAATGCTCAAAGACAATAATAAAGGTGCGGAATAAAAACAACACACGTCGATTTATAGAGGTTCAACCCACCTAGGGCCTAATCCTCTACCAATCCGGGATGGATTTCAAAAAGAAAAAGAATTTTATTAATTACCAAAATTAATACAAATTCAACTTACAACACCTTGAAGAGCACCACACTCTTCAACAACACCACCTTTGGAGATTACCACAATCTCCCTTTGAAGATTACCACAATCTTCCTTCAACGGCACCTTTGAAGATCACCACAATCTTCAATCTTGAAGAATACCAAATTCTTCAACACCTCAAGAGCACCACACTCTTGAAACACCTATCACCTAGATCACCCAAGTGTATTCTTACCACAAGAATACTCACAAGGATGTCTTGTGTTGAATGATGACCAAAAATCAAGATTACAACTCAATAATAAATAATACAATTTGAGTGCAAGTGTAATCAAGAAATGAAAGCCTAGACCTCAAGATGTGAAAGTGATGAGCTAGGCAAATTACAACAAGAATAATAACTATGAAGAACAAGTGTTTGCTTGAAGTGTATCTTGTTGTATTGTATCTCAATTGTTGTATTGGTTGCTCCAAAACTTCCTCTATTTATAGGAGATGATTGATCAATCATAGGCTCCTCTTGGGGACTTGAATTCTGTAAAAAATTGCAAGACAATTGAAGAAAAGAGTTAGAAATCAACTCCATGATTTAAGGAAATGTTGTTTCTTTGTCAAACGGTCGAATTTTGCTATCAAACCATAGGGCGACGTCGCGCGCGATAAGAGAAAAGAAAAGAACACAAAGCAAATTTACAAGGGGTGACATGTCGACATAGACCTCAACCGATCGACCATCACCCCAAAGGTTCCCTTAAAGATTTACAAGAAAGTTTTTCGCTTTCAAAAACAATGCCCAGTGCACGGTCGACGTGGGTGTCGACCCGATCGCGTCACCGGCCGACGCTCGTCGACCGGCCGACTTTGACCTTTTTTTCCTTCCGTCTCATTTTTTGTTCTAAAATTCATCTCCAGTGCGGGTTGCCCTCTACGGCGACAGGTTGACCTCGAGGAGTAAATGTTGTCCAATTTTTGTCGAAAATAAAACTCAAGAAATACTCGAAAATTTAGTAAAAATATTTTAAACCAATCGGGAGTATTTAGACAACATTTAGGAACCTTGTTTTGAAGTAAAAACTAATAAACATAAAATTATTAAAAGTGTTGTCCAATTTTATCTAAAATAAAACTTGAAGAAATACTCCGGAAAATATTAAAACCATTTTAAATCATTTAGGAGTATTTGGACAACAATTAAAAACATTGTTTTGGTGTAAAAATAAAATCATCAAAATTAAGATAAAAACATGTATCAAACAATCTCCCCATTTTTGATGATTACAAACCAAAACAATTTTTAGAAATATTAGGAGGACAATTTTAAAAACGATTTTCCGGTAAAAACATCTAACTGTTTAGAAGCAACCAAACTTTCCAAAATTCATAAGCAACCAAGATAAGGAGTAAATATTATGCAAGAAAAAGCACAAGCTCCCCTATCAACAAGCACATCAAGAATAATGTAAAAGCAATTAACCATAAGCTAAAAGCTTAGCTTTTACATTTTGTTCAGAGCTTATAAGCTCCCCTGTCAACAAAACATCATTAGACAAGTATATAAGTCCATCAAGCAACAATTGGACTAAATATAATTCACAACTTATGGCTTTTAAGATGCCATAGCTTATAGCTTTTATAACAAGCTTTTATTAGCTTCTTTGAGCTAACGAGCCAATATCCCTGTTTCTCCCCTTTGGAATCATCAAAAAGAATGTTAGGATGATAAAAACATCATATAAATTTATCAAAGTGCGCCAACAATACGATTTATCATCCTTTGAAAGAATTAAGCTTGGAATCCAAAGAAAAATAGGAGAAGTGTATCATAAGAAATCCATAAGCTCATTTTAGTTAGCCAAAAACATGATCTCAATAAGAATTTAAGACATTTGAAAATAAGAGAATCATGTAGGTGATGAATCTTTCATTGAAACATTTTATCGAACACTTGGCGGGCGTCAAAATTTGAAGAAAATGTATATAGCCCTTGGAAAAGAAATTTAGCCAAGTTTTTCATATCATCACCAAAAGCAATTTTCAACATATATGCAACAAATAATAGGCCTAACAAAGTAAATTCTCAAGGGTTCAACCCAATTGAGATAATTTTAGCCAAATAAGAGATCAAGGCATTGCGAATGCCATCAAGCAAAAATTTAAAGAGCCATCAAGTAATATATGTCAAGCATCAAACAATGCATAAAAGACATTACAAATGTCCCAAATCATCCATTAAAAAGATCAAGGCATCAAAAAATAAGAGAAGCACTTTTACCATCAAGTACTTCATACCAACAATACCAAACTAGAGTATTTTTACCATCAAATACTCCATCAATATCATGATCATCCAATAGCCATTTTCAACTTGCTATTTTAACCCTTTCAAGAAAACAAGCAAATCTCATTAGTGCAATTTAGAGTTTTACAAGATAGTTCATAGAAATGCGAAACAACATGAACAAGAGAAAATGCTAAGATAATAAAAGGGTGGGGACATCATTCCTAAATCAAGAGAAGCAAGTTAGGGAATAAGATCTTTGATGAATTTCTTCAACTTTAGGTTGATTTTTGCATTTTGGAGGTCTTTTGCTCCAAAGCCTCATACCTAGCTTCATGAAATGTTCTTAAATCATCATACTCGGCTTGGGTGTACCTCCTAGATGGTTGAGCACCGTATTACCCTCCGGATTGCTCGGTTCGCCTTCCTCCGCCAATGTCGCGGCCTTGGCATCATCAAAGAAGTCGTTTGGATCTAGGAAACCTTGGCCTCTTCCCTCTAGCCATTTTAGTTGGTCGGATGTCCATATTTTTGCGCATAGTGACCATTTGGGAGATGTTATCAATGTCAAAATCATTTTGAAATACCTCCGAATTACACTCCGAAGGTAGTCCCGATTGTATAAGAAGTTTGCAAATCCAATTGCCCACAACAAACTTCTTATTTCCTTGAGTAATAGACTCAATTAGATCATTGAATAAGAATAGCGCCAAAATTAAGCGGTTCCTTCTAGCAATCTTATAAGTCAAAAAATAGTCCATGTTGTTAGGCATTTTTCCCGCTTTTCCACATATGCAATAAAGCGACAATAACGGATATAATCCGGTGCTCAAGAGTCATCGCCAACAATGAATATTTTGGCCATACGCCCAAATAAGTCTTGACTTCTTTCATAGAAACCCCAATATCTCATCATTCCAAATTGCACAAGAAAAATAGTCCCAACCACCTTCTCTCACATGTAAAATCCGACAAATGTCATTAGAAGTCCATCTAAAATGACGACCCTTACAAACGAATTCAAATCAAGAGGCTTCCTTTGAGCATCATATTCAACCCACATATTGGCATAAAAATGTAGAATAATATCATCATCATATAAAACATACGGATGCTCCCACAAATACATCCAACCTTGCTCTTCAAAGAATCCTCTAATAGTGGGATACTCATTTGTAAACGAATTAAATCGACAAATTTTAAATGACGAGCTATCGATTTTGCACCCATGTTCAAATTTTCATAGTACCACTCCGCAAATTTATTGATAAAATCTTAAACATTATTAGAGCGAGGAGCTTGAGGTATAAGAGGTTTCTTACTTTTTGCCCAACGGCAATTGTTGAATGAAATCGTCCGCGGAGTTCGGCAATATGAGGATTGGAGAGTACCGGGTTTTCAATATCATCACGTTCTTGATCTACACTCCTTTAGGTAGCTCGAATATTCCGTTGTTGTTCCTCTTCTTTGATTTCTCGAAGAACCCTCTCCGCCCTTTCTTCGCTTGGAAGTGGGATTTTGAGCGGTAGAATTTCTTGGAGGTGCCATATATGTAAAATTCTTGCAAAAAGAAGTGGATTAGTAACAAGAATCACAAAGATTGATGAAGAAATGAGGATTATAGAGAAAGGGGTGGAGACGCTGTGCGTGCGAGGGTTTGAAGAAGATAGGTTCTGTTTTCTTAAAATGAAGACAAACGATTTTTAACTCAAAACTTTTGCCTGGGCAACCGGCCGAGGTGGGGTGCGACCGATCGACGTGCGTGGCAACCGGTCGGCCCCCTGTCTTGACTGGCCCCAGTGCAATTTTTCATTCTCGATTTTTCCAAAATTCGATTTTTTTCACCCCAAAAGTTTTTTTAAAAAAACTTTGCAAAAATGTAATCGAGGACTAAATCCGACGAATATGAGTTTTGATAAAACATATATTCTAGAAAAACAAGATTTTGCGAGTAGTGCCCTTTTGAGAAAAATTTACAAAATCATTTAGAGGCACTTAAGGGGTTGAAATGAAATATTTTGAAAGATATGTGCATAAACATGACATGAACACAATATCGAGTATTAAGAAAAATACGAGTGAACATACTCGATGGTTTAAGAATCTCTTGATGAAGAAATAGACGATAGCCAATGAATATGAGATATATAACCTACACAATTCTTTAAACAAATTTTGCACAAGATATGATAACACAAATCGTAGGCCAAGAGATATAAAAATGCTTATGCTATAGAAGTCCATAAGAGTTTAAAAACAACATGTAAGGTCTCATTTTCAAAGGATTTTAAAAACACAAATATTTATAGAAGACCTTAATTTTTTAACTTACAACACCTTCAAGAGCACCACACTCTTCAACAACACCACCTTTGGAGATTACCACAATCTCCCTTTGAAGATTACCACAATCTTCCTTCAACTAGCGCACCTTTGAAGATCACCACAATCTTCAATCTTGAAGAATACCAAATTCTTCAACACCTCAAGAGCACCACACTCTTGAAACACCTATCACCTAGATCATCCAAGTGTATTCTTACCACAAGAATACTCACAAGGATGTCTTGTGTTGAATGATGACCAAAAATCAAGATTACAACTCAATAATGAATAATACAATTTGAGTGCAAGTGTAATCAAGAAATGAAAGCCTAGACCTCAAGATGTGAAAGTGATAAGCTAGACAAATTACAACAAGAATAATACATATGAAGAACAAGTGTTTGCTTGAAGTGTATCTTGTTGTATTGTATCTCAATTGTTGTATTGGTTGCTCCAAAACTTCCTCTATTTATAGGAGATGATTGATCAAGCATAGGCTCCTCTTGGGGACTTGAATTCTCAGTAAAATATTGCAAGACAATTGAAGAAAAGAGATGTTAGAAATCAACTCCATGATTTAAGGAAATGTTGTCTCATTTGTCAAACGGTCGAATTTTTCTTTGTCAAACCATAGAGCGCACGTCGCAAGACCGATAAGAGAAAAGAAAAGAACACAAAGCAAATTTACAAGGGGTGACCGGTCGACATAGACCTCGACGGTCGACCATCACCCCAACCGGTCCCCCTTAAGGATTTACAAGAAAGTTTCGTTCTGTTTCAAAAACAATGCCCAGGTACCGGTCAACGTGGGTGTCGACCAGTCAACGTCACCGGTCGACGCCCTGGTCGACCGGTCCACCTGACCTTTTTTTCTTCCGTCTCATTTTTTGTTCTAAAATTCATCTTGTGCACGGGTTGCCCCTCGGCGACCGGTTGACCTCGAGACAGTAAATGTTGTCCAATTTTTGTCGAAAATAAAACTCAAGAAATACTCCGAAAATTTAGTAAAAATATTTTAAACCAATGGAGTATTTAGACAACATTTAGGAACCTTGTTTTGAAGTAAAAACTAATAAACATAAAATCATTAAAAGTGTTGTCCAATTTTATCTAAAATAAAACTTGAAGAAATACTAGGAAAATATTAAAACCATTTTAAATCATTTAGGAGTATTTGGACAACAATTAAAAACATTGTTTTGGTATAAAAATAAAATCATCAAAATTAAGATAAAAACATGTATCAAACACTCAGCAGCCAAGATAAAAGGGATGGGGAAAAGGGGTCTCCCTGTCTTAAACCTCTACCGATTTAAAGAAACCGCCACCGCCCATTAACTAATACAGAGAACCAACAATTGGACACATCATTTTCAACAAAAGAAATCCACCTATCAGGGAAGCCAAATCTAGAAAGCATAAACTTAAGAAAAGGCCACTGAACTCTATCATATGCTTTAGCCATGTCCAGCTTAAAAGCAACATTTCTGGGCACAGATTTGACATTAATGGAGTGGATGAGTTCTAAGCAAGCGAGGATATTGTCATCGATGAGTTTCCCCTAATAAATTCACTTTGATTAGGGGATATGAGAGAAAGGGGAAGTAAAGCAGCAAGCTATCATTAAGCAGCTTAGTGATAATTTTGTTGGAAACATTACAAAGGCTGATTGGCCTGTAGTCACTCCAAGCAATAGGATTAGGCTTTTTAAGGATGAGGACAATAGTAGTAGGAATATAACTCTTAGGAAAGGGTTGTCTCTCAAAGAACTCCTGGACAACAAGAACCGCATCGGTGTGGATAATTTTCAAAGCAATCTTTGGAAGAATTGAGCTGAATAACCATCAGGCCCAGAACACTATCAGGGTTGATGGAGAAGACAACTCTTTTAACCTCTTCTTCAGTGGGGGAAGAGCAGAGGGCAACAAAATCCAAATTTTCAGGCAGATGAGGGAGAGGGAAAGGGCATGCAAAATCAGGGAGGGAAACATCATTAGCCAAGTATGTAGAAAAATACTTGGTGCAGGAATTTTGGAGATCAACATCAGAGGTAAGGAGTAACCCATTATCATTAATGTTGTGGATTCTATTTCTGAGTCTATTCTACTTAACTAAATTATGGAAGTATTGGGTATTTCTCTCAAATTCCACAATCCATTTGCATTAAGATTTTTGATGCCAAAAGTCTTCTTCCACCTTAGTGGCAAAGACTAAAGCAACAATAGCATGGTGAAGCGAGGTTCTATTCTCAGGAGTAGGAGAAGAGTCAAAAATTTGTTTAGTAACCTCAACCTTATGCTCAGCCTCTTTAAGGTTTTTAAAAATATCTCCAAAAACATTCATATTCCACCATTTTAACCTCTATTTAATTCACAAGTCCAGGAAATCCAGTAGGGTCAGCCCAGACCTCAGCCACATTAGCCAGGAATGTGTGATGCCTTGATCACATTTTGAAATATCTAAAAGCAGCAGGAGATTTGGAACAAGTTAAAGATGCCTTAAAGAGGAGAGGAGCATGATCAGAGTAAACTCTAGGAAGAAGCTTCACACAGGAATGAGCAAAGAAATCAGCCCATTTGATATTGAGAAAAATTCTATCCAATCTCTCCTTAAGATGGTTTCTAACCCAAGTGTGCATTTTAGTACCTTCAAAGCCTATGTCAATCAACCCACTATCACTCACCATTTGCCCAAATTCTTCCATGTCAATAGCCCTACTGGAATTACTACCAACCATTTCCTCACTATGAAGGAAGCAGTTGAAATCTCCCCCAACTATCCATGGAAGAGAATGAAAAGTAGAGGCAGAGGTCCTAAGATCATCCCATAAAGCCCGTCTCTCAATTTTGGTAATTTTAGCATAAATGAAATAGGTATAAAAATGAGAAAAAAACTGAGGAGAGGAGAATTCTAAGTCAATGCTCTGATCATTGTCACTCACAAGAGTACTAGTCACAGAGGAATTCTAAAAACCCAAATTTTATTGGTCTTATTAGCAATACCATGCTGAAAACCAAGTTTAACACGGAAATGAGGAAAATCAGGTTGGGTCATTGCCTCAGTAATAGCCAAGATGAGGATCTTATGTTCCCTACAAAGTAGATGAACATGATTAAGAGTGGGGCTGTTACAAATACCCCTGACATCTACACTAGGATGGGTAAAGTCATATTTTCTTTTTGAGTTTATTTCTTAGAGGCCTACCAGGCTTATCAGGACCCTTCTTAGGAGAAACAAAAACAGCTCTTTTATGAAGAGCTATTTGTTTGTGGGAGAGAGATTCCTCACAATTAGAACGAGAAGGAGAAAGATGAGTTGTGTGAGATGAGCTAGCGATGTCAAGTAATTCATTCTCCTGAAGGGGGGAGAAAGAATTAAGAGAAGACTGGGGGATATGTTGCTGTTGCTGAATAGAAGATCTAGTAATAGATCTTGGAGCAGGAGTCTGTGTAGAGCCTGAAGTAGGAGTGTGCACATTATGGGGGGGAGACACATTACACTTACTAGTAACATGAGTCCACTCTGCAGGGGGGAAGTGACAGGATTAGAAGGAGCAGCAGGAATAGGAATGCTCTCAAATTCATGAATGTTAGAAAATTTATTTGTTAGATTTTGATGATACCATGTAAAACTTAGACTAGAAAGTTGGCACCCCATTTTCCTTGTAATTCAATATTGTAATAGATAGGACTGAAAGAGCTGAGTGAAGTCAGCTATGTCGAAGAATGCAAGAAGTCAACTGCAGACTAGAGTGAAGACTCCGCTATGTGTCAGCTGAGTTTGGCCAAAATGAAAGACAAGGACTCGACTGAAGGAGAGCCGGTTGAGGAATAGCTGCGTGAAGTTTAAAGAAGTGTCAGTCAAGTCAGTAAAAGAAGCCAAGTCTAACAGTTGAAGTGACAGTTGAGTCATTCCCATATGTTTGGAGCAGACTCAAGTCAAAGGGGTAAAGGCAGCAGTCAAGTCAAGACAACTGACATTGATCCGTTGGAAGGAAGTCAAGGATATTACTCGATATAGTAATAAGTCCAAGCTGCCAAGTCTTAAAGTGTTTGGCCCAAAAACATGCAAAATGAATAAACCAATGGGAAACACTAGAGCATGTGTCGACCTGTAAAGGTGCGAGTCATTTAATACAATGGAGATAAGGTCTACAAGCTCAAGAAGGCATTGTATGGATTGAAACAAGCACCAAGAGCATGGTATGACACATTGTCTTAGTTTCTAATTGACAATAGATTCACCAAAGGCAAAGTTGATTAACACTCTTTAGAATTCAAGATGGAGAGAGTATATTGCTTGTTCAAATATATGTGGATGATATCATCTTTGGATCCACAAACAAAGAGCTATGTGACAAGTTCTCAAACCTCTTGCAAGGGAAGTTTGAAATGAGCATAATGGAAGAGCTGACTTTCTTCTTAGGACTTCAAGTCAAGCAATTGAAGGATGGAACCTTCATAAGTCAAACCAAGTATACCAGAGATTTAATGAAGAAATTTGGTATGGAAGAGAAGTCATCAGTGAAGATTCCTGTGAACACATCAGTCAAGATGGATATAGATGCAGATGGCAAAGCTGTTGATCAAACAAGATATAAAGCCCTCATTGGATCTTAGCTCTATTTTTAAACAAAGCGTGCCATACATCACCTTCGAGGGGTCAGAGCAAAAAATAATATATATTAAAAAATATATATCTTGCCCCCCTATTTTTTATAAAAATTAAGGTGTTTTTTGTAAAAAAAAATAGTTAATATTTATGTGTATTTTTTTAGTTTTTATCCGACCCTTTGATTTCATATATCGCCCCTGTGAGCGGCACCATTGTTCGCCTTATTTTTAGCTTCACCGCAAGTGTACGGTGTAGTTTATAGAATAGGGTAAGCAAGGTCAAATCCACAGAGACTAATAAATTAGTGTACTAAGTATTGAGATTGTAATAGTCTTATTTTTATCTGCACGATCGAAATTGGATGATTGGTTTATAATACTAAGACAAGAATTTATCATAAAAAGACAAAGCAAGAGTTGATTGAAAGATCAAGGAGATGAATGGATTCAGGGTTATGGTTTCAGTTAATATCTCTCTTGTTATCTGATTAATCAAAACCAGAAGTTATTATTTCAAACCCTATTCGAGTACTGTTTTATTTCTTGTTTTATCAAATGGCCATCGATTTAACTTGTTTTGATGTATTGATTCATAATTTGATAGATGAGTTTCAATACTAGATTTTGAGTACTTGACATGAATATTTGCATGATTGAGAAATCTGTAAATATTTATGAGGATTAATAATCTTTTGTGCTTTTGGGAGTTGGCTATCTTATGTTGAGTAGAGATGCTAGCATAGATAATCCAATCAACGTTTTTATATACATCTCGAGAGAAATGATAAAATACTTTCGTGATTGTCTTATAGGGAAGAATAATAATAACTTCAATTGCAATTAAACATCAAACAAAAGTATCTATTAGCCTAATCCCAAACCCTGGGATCACAAGATATTTAGCCGGACATGGGAAATAAACAATTCATAGACAAATTATTCATGTTCATGTCTAACTAATCGAAAGTAAAAGATACAATGGAATTAGAAAACTCAGGAATGTCGATGATCTCTCGATTTATCTTCAATCCTCAAGCGTGTGGTTGCGACCTCGATCAATCTCTCGAATCCTCCGGTAGAAGGTTGCTCTTTTCTCTGCTTTCTAGGGCAAATATCAGTGTCTCCTTGTTTGGGGCCGCCTCGTCTCTATTTATACTCCAGTTGGGTCAAAACCTGATTAGAATTCGTCAAAACCTGACTTTCATGCACAGACGCACGGGTTGTGCGCTGACGCACGACAAGCCCATGCATAAGGCCGTAGGCACTTTATTTCGCTGAGTTGACGCACGAGCCGCGCGTCCTGGCACGACCAGGTCGTGCGTCCTGCCGTAGGACTTGGCTGCACCTGGGGATGACGCACGGGCCGTGTTATAGATGCACGCCCTGCCCGTGCGCCCCTGCTAAAGGCGTGTCTACTTCGTTCCTTTCCGTTTCTTGCCCGGTTCGTCTGACTTCTTCTCGATTCAACTCCAAACATCACATATTCGCTCAATTATTGGCGGTCCTTTACTGCAATGCTCCGATTTGTCACCAAATGCTATAAATATTGTTTAATTCCTACAAAACGAGCAAAGCGTAATACCTTTTCTACTTTATAAGAATATAGCCCATTTTACTCAAGTAATGCATGCATATCAACTTATTCGATCCACAATTAAGCCTAAATTACATGCAAAATTCATACTAATCAAAATATGCGCCGCCTCTGGATTTTGCCCCCCCTCAAATATAAATTTCTGCGTCCGTCCCTATCCTAAGGCCCTAAGCAAATTTATTTTATAGTTATTTTTTAATATTAATTTCGTTAGGATTTTTTACTTTTGACCCGTCAAACCACACTGACCACTTTCTTTCACCACTTCAATTTTCTTCAGTTTTCCTTTTCCCTCAAATCACACTACCGCCCGTCCTCGGCCCCTCAATCACCATCTCACCTCGCCACCCCAAGAATTTGTTAAGTCGCCCGTCCTCGCTTCCCCTCATTGTTAAGTCGCTCGATCGATCATCCACATCGTCTCCTCCACAAACAAATTTGTTCTGGATTGACTACAGAACCAACCCAAGAATTCTTAATGTTGAAAATCCTAGCCACCCAGACAAGTAATTCTTCATTTCGTCTGGTTCATTTCTCCTTATTTTTTAGTTGTTTTATGAATAATGTAAAAAAAATCATTATTTCTTAGGCAATTTTTGCATTTAAATATTTTGTAACTATGTCTATCAGTTGTTAAATTAAAAAATAAAAATAAAATTGGCTCTGTCGTGAAAGCACTAGTATTTCCGGTAGTTCCTTTCACTGTAATTTTCCCATAACTTTTAACTGCTTCTAATTATCAGTTTTCCCTGTATTGATTGTGGTGTGAAAGCGATTAGAAGTTTTTATTGTCTATTTTAGTTTTAAAAATTTGCTTTACTTTGAATGCCAAACTATTTTTCGGTAATTACCAAACCGAATTTCGATTTTGATATTGGTGTTGTGGCCAAAATTTTAATTCGGTATGGATGAATTTTACCAAACGCACAGACCTAACTGTTAAGAAAGCATTTGATGTGTGTGGATGTATGGGGATCGCAGACCTCCTATCCTTTTTAGGATAAGTGATGATTTATCTCTTATCAGGAAACACAATCCTTTAGTGTGAAATTGGCAAAGTACTTAGCCCCTTAATCCCACGTTCACCCTCCTAACTAGAATATGCTTTAACTCATTCCTAAATCTCATAATCAATTGCAATTGCCCTAAGGATTTCTTATCTCTGTTATAATTGGACTATAATGGGACAAGTGTATGAGAGACATGTAATCGAGAATGGGCGGATCCAATCAAGTATTGAGTAGGCGAGTCTTTGTTGAAATTTCGGTGTTTTATTTACGTAAATCGTATTACAAACGAAACTTGCCTATTACGAGAGAATGAAAATTTGCGGATGGTGTTTCGAGGCGAGTTAACACTCTATCCGCAAGATAAACACATCCCGTATAAGTCTTGACTTTAACAGGCGTGTTATCCCCAAAGATACAACGACTTCGTCCTTGTAATAAAGCAAAGATCAGCAAATTACAAGGGCACCTTTCGAATCGAAATGTGCAAAATCGAGTACACTATGCAAGTACAAAGAAAGAAAATGAGTATGAAAGTGTAAATCAACAACAACAATGCTCCTAAAAGTCGAGTGGTGTTGTTCCATTATAAAAGTTCAGTTTACTTTTTAAGTTGCAACTTTATTTGTTTTTATTCTCAAAAAAAAAAAAAACAAATGTTTTCGTCTGCAAAACTAGGCCCGATCCGGTCGGGACACGGCACGGCACGGGCACGGCACGGGCTCGGGCTCGACCCACGACCCACGGACCCGGCGGCCACGGCGGCGCGGGCCGCGTGTGGCGTGGCCTTGCCCACCACACCTCACATGTGTATAGTTATTTCATCTTGCACACTCTTATACACCCACTTACTTATATATTGAATAAAATTAATATTTTATTCCCAGTGCAGGATGGTGTCTTTTCACCTTCCCATCATCCATTATCTCATTTCAAAGTCGATTTATCTTGTGGATTTTATTTTCACCACCACTAAATGGTTTGAGAAGTTAAATATCACACTCATCTACTCGAAACGTAGAATTTTATTTTAATATTTAATTCCTCCAAAATTAAATAATTAGTCACAAAAAAATTGGTCAAAGTTAGGTATCAACCATTACTTCTCAAACCAATTTCCAACAATCCCCCACATGAGTGGAAATCAAATGCACATGAAAATGCAGACTCTTGTACTCAGTTTAATTGAAATCATATTGTATAAGTATTTCAATTGAGAAAACCAAATTCACTCTGCACTTTAAAATTGACTGCTCATTAAGTTTAAGCCAGCTCTAGACCAGTTATACTAAACCTCAGGGTATTCAAACATTCAGCAGAGTAGGTTGTCAAATTCATTTGATTCAACTAGTATGAATGTTCAGTATGTATATGTTACAGGAGAATAAATTTCAAATTCAGCAACAAGCATCGTTCCGATGTGTTTTAATTGATGTTGTAGAGTGTGCCTTCATACCTGACCTCACTCTTCGAAGTCAAGCTTATCAAGTTGCCGATGTACGAGTCCGCCGATGTGTTTCTCGAGAAATTGGGGTTTTCTGGTGTTTGGCGCCGAAGGGGAGTTGGCCGCCGGTGGACGCCTGGGCGGTGATGGGGCGAAGTGGTTTGATGGCGCGATAGAGAGACAGAGATGTGATAATTTTGAGAAGCAAAAAACAGAGCAAGTCGTTAAGGGGGCTGGGTATTCTTCTTTTCTGAATTTCTTTTCAAAGGTAGATTGCATAAATAAGGTGTCATTGCACTAAGATAAGTTGATATATTAAAGTAGCAACTTATACAAGTCAAATAGATAAGGTTACAAAAGTTTTACAACCTGGTGTGGTTTAGTACATTGGTGTTGGTTCTTTGATTTTTGTATGATGTCTTGGGTTCAACCTTCCACTACAACAAAAGCTTTAGTTCTTCCATTTTCAATGAGACTTTCATTTAATATGACCATACTAAACTTTTTTTTTTCACTAAAAAGTTGCAAATGTCTCCTACCCGAAAAATGTATTAACGACCCTGGTCAAACTCGATTATATTTTTTCGACTTTTGTTTTATTTAGTTTTAGTAGCAAAAGCTTTTTCAAAAGACATTAAAATTAGATTAGGCTGCCATTTAAAATCATGCATTAAATGTCGTTTTGAAAGAGACGACCTTTTACTTGGCGTTTTTATTTATATTTTTGAATTTATTCAAAAACTTGGCCTTTTTACTATATTTTTAATATTTCACTTTATTGAAGATTTGTGTAAATTATTTTGGAAAACAATATTAACTAGGGATGTCAATGGGGTGGGTAGGGCCAGGTATCTAGATACCCAGATCCACCCCATCCTTAGAACAGAGCGGGGCGGGGCGGGGCAGGCCGACCAGTCCTGTCCCATATTAAATTTAATAGAAAGAAATAAAGAAAATGAAAAAAAAATATTTTAAATATATTTATAAAATATTCTTTACAAAAATTATTATTTTCAATTTATAAATGTTAGATAAATTATTAAAATATAAAAATAATATTATAATATATTATTAAATACATTAAAGAATATATGCAATGTGGGTACACGTGGGTTGGTCAAAATTGTAATTCCTAGTATTAAGCTGTTAAAAAGGACATCACATTACAATAATTACTTTTCAAATAATATGGTATTTAAATATACTTTTTATTATTCAAATAAGAATATTAGTTATTTGTGAATTTATGAAATATTAATTGAAAATAAGTTGTATTTTTAATTCCACCAATTAATTGATATTCATATTTTAGTCGAGCTTAGACTAACTAGTCTATACACTAACTAGATCTATATTTTTGGGAATTGTTCATGGTAACATTTAATAAATATTAACAATAATATTGTTTTTGAGAAATCAAATGATACTCTGATTTTATTTATCAAATTAACGTATATAGTAATTTGTTTGTATAAAATTCGAATATGTTTCAAATGATTTAATTAAATTTTAGTTTTCAAAAAATATTAAGTAAACATATAACTTATAAAGTTTTAGGCTACTCAACAAAGTTTTCAAATAGGTGTATAAACTTGCTTCAAATATATAAATAATTTATTTTCTTAATTTTTTTTATTTTGCTAAAGTTTTAATTTATTGTTGGACATTTAGCATAGTATTTTGTGAAAATATATTAAATTAGTATAATAAGAATAATAATTTAATAAATCATAATTATTTTGTTTGGGTCAAAACATATCATCTTGCAACCCTTTCACAATTCAATGGATATGGCCGGGATGATCCTTGAGATAGCCGCCCTACCACACTCCATTACCATTTCTACAAAAGTATATCAATTATTTAATATCAAAATTATATAATATATTATTATATTACACTCAGTGCATCTTACGGATGATATCTCTGTTAGTTAATACGCGTATCATACCTATATAGTACTGACAAACGCACGAATAATTGAAAAATATTTATGTTTCCGTACAAATTAAGGCGGCGTTAAATACTCTGTACTTTTCAAGTAAAATGTTTAATACTCGTATTATAGTTATCCGTATAATACTTGGCGAATAAATATGGTAATTATTATTAAATAATTATTTTGGATTTATGTTAAGTTATAATCTAATATAATAAAAACATATATATTAAGTTTTATATAATCTAAGTATAAATACAATTCACTTAAAAATCACTAACTATTATTAAATGATTATTTTAATTTGTGTTATAATTTAAAGTACCTTAATAAATTACCTAAAATTGATTTTACTATAAACTAAACATAAGTATGAATTACAAGTTATGTAAATGTAATGTTAAAATAAGCTATATTATTACTCCCAAATAATTATATTATATTTGTATTAAACCCGTACGTCTTATTAAATATTTTCGTATTTTTTGCCGATTTTTTCGTCGTAACTTTCAGAAAATATTCATAATATACTAAATGCGTGCTAAATAATGAATTTTTTCTATCCCGTATTTAATCGTTAACGATATACTAGTATATAAGTAGTAGTTTAATAGTTTTTTTTAAATAAAATTATTTGGGAAAAAGAAATATCATAAGAATGTATATTTTAGACTTAACCTCTCTTAATCATCATTATATATATACAAAATGCCCAATTTCACAATCAAACAAAGCCTACAACCAAACAAAGTCTATCTAACAAATTGAAATTCTCAAAAACATCCCCAAATCTCGCCCAACAATCATCTCCCAATTCCACCCATCTTCCTACACAATCAATGAGACCGTCTCTACAGCCGACATCGGCTAGCAACAAAATCACCGCAATTCGAGCCCCAAGAGCACACCAATTGTCGCCCTTCAATCCGTCGACCCACCGGTTTGCTCGTACCAGAATGCACGTTCGCCACTTCATCAAGCTATGGACCGACTCGGTGCACGACCTTTTGACAACATCTGCTAAATGGTGCCTCGAAAAAGAAATACGAGCGGCATAATAGCCTTTGTGCAATCCGAGACCAGGTTATTTGTTCCTTACTTTCTTCAATTGTTTTTCGGGAGGGGTCATGAAATAATTACGAATTTATTTTGTATTGTAAGTAATTTCATGTACCTAGCTCATGATTTTGAGTTTGATTTTGAATGTGGACAACAGAGTTGATATGGGTCACAACTCACAAGGTTTGATTTTGATATTCGATAGTCATATTTTTTGTATTTGCCTTTTCTTTACAATTTGATATTTAATTTAAAAAGTATTTTGAGATATGGTTAGTATAATTCTGAAGTATTCTATTTTTGGCTATATTGAATTTTTATTTTAAAATAAAAAATTAAATAGCTATATAAATAAAGTCTGTAAAAAACAATTCATGACCAAATGATTTTTAGTGGACTAAAATTTGTTTACCGCTTAATTTATTAACTTAATTAAATTAGGTTCTTATCTAATTAAGGTAGATAAATAAAAGGATTCATTGGTATCGTGATTCTCTCCATCAATTCCCTTTTTCTCTCATTCATATATATCCCACGTATTAGGTTGAGAATATATCAAAAGGATCTCTTGCGCCCCTTCCCTCCTCTCTGTTTCTCATCAAACTGCAGTCGCTAGACACAGTCCTAGTAAATATCTTAGTTCTTCACCTTTTTCTTAATTGAAATCACTCATGTCCTATATTTTGACTGGTATAGAAACTTGCTTACATGTATAATATAAGTTGCTTGATTTAGAATGTTGTGTTATGCGTATATTAGAGATGTGTGTATTTTTATGTGAAGGCCTGTGTCGATGAAATTAAGCATGATTTCAAATGCATAGTGTTTTGGATGCAAAGTGTTTTGTGTTTCATATTTTATATGTTTTTCCTAGGTGTGATTACGGTTTTGCGGTTTTTTACACTTTTATGCCCATGCTTGAATCTATTGTACTAAAAGTCAGTATGCAAGCTCCACACAAAAAAAAAAAAAGGATAACAAAAATTTAGACATCCAAAAAGGCAAAAATTTATTTGGAAATCGAACTACTATATAAGAAGTTTTCAAATTAGCTTGACAATTGAATTTTTGGTAAAATATAAAGCTACTATTGCATCCCTAGAATTCTCCATGTGATAGCTCAATACAAAATAAGCCTACTACGGTATTAAATTGATCATTAAACTTTGAATCTTTAAACTCTTGATCTTTTCCATTAAAAGAAATCATTTTTAATCTATTAGAGCTTTAACAACTTCACTTTTATAATTGTAATGGAAAGGCCTGCAACATATTTTATGACCAATTGACTACCATTTTTCCCTATTATAATTGCTCTCATGTCGTATCTCATTTTTCGACTAGTTTCGTGTGCATGTAGAGTTTTAGAAATGGCTCGGCGTCGCAAGCGAAAATGAAAAGCATCCCAAACAAGTCCCTACAAAGTATCATAAATCACACTACCAAGAATGCTTCATGTAATTCGACACCTCGAAGAGGTATCGGACAACTTTTAGACAAAACAAATGTGGCAAACAATGGTGTGGTGAGTCTTTGGTAACATCTCGGATCGCATAATGGATCCTCCGATAGAGGTGAAACTAATACAACAAACAACACCAATGAGAATAAGAACATGCCACAAAACTCTAAAGTTCCACCAAGTCAAAGTCTGAACTTGGTCACATTCAAAGAACACACAAGAGTCGGCTCATAGGCGAATGATATATTAGGTATACATCACATTTCTAATTTTTGTTTCTTTCAAGTTTGTCCACTTCCAATATGAGTATAACTAATACAAAAACAAAAAGAATTAATTTGAGTGTCATATTGTAGGCAATCGAAACATGCATTGAATATATGAATTGCACTCGCACTTTGAACTTCAAAGTGCTTGGTCTGTTACATGAACTACTTGCACTTAATGAAGCGATACTTTTGTCTCTCATAATTCCATTGTCTATAGGTTATTGTAGGATATGAGCTTTGGCTTTGTTTGGGTTATGGTTAGTCCATACTCTCTGCAAGGACTTTATATTAGCACATTTTCGATCACGAGATCAAATGTGCGTCTTTTCGATTTGTAGTTCAAATTCTCCCTGACCTTGTTTAGGTTGTGCATTATCTTTTCCTTATCCGAAAGAAATTTGTGCATTATCTTTTCGATTGTAAGCGAGGATTCATTTGAGACAATGAAATGGGAATAAAAGTAGAAATAACATACTAATTTGAATTGATTTATCATGGACCGATTATCCGGTTTCAAAGACGTGTGTTGAGCATGACTTTGGATGTTAATATTTTGCTTTGGCGTTGGCACTCTATATCCAAGTCAATAGCATCATTGTAGCGATGTTCGTTGTGATGTATCTATTTTTTTGTCTTGAAGAACTCATTTTTTCGTGTGTTGTTTTGTCATTTTATATGTTGGCTAATCCCAAAGAAATGTCTTCATTGCCTTTACGTGTGTGAGTAATATTAAGGTTAATTACCAAACCTACCCTATAGGTTTAGCCATAATTGCAAGAAAAATCCAGTTATCTTTCAAAATTACAAATAACCCCTTGACAATTGTTTATATTTTACAAATTGCACTAAAATGCATCCTCAATAGGGGTATTTGCTAGGTAAATACAAACTTCAAGGACGTGTTTGTAACACTTTAAAGACAATTATGGAATTACACATGGTCTTTGCCAAAAGAGAGAAATAGGTAAAGGGTATTTAGTTTCATGTATTTTGGTTGTCTAACAAGCAATAAGCCTGCTAGAAATGTCATATGTTTATTAGAAATACCCATTGTGAAAATGACATTGACTTATATTATTGGTTAGTGATGTGTTAAGCGCTTCGAGGATTATTTTAGATAAAAGTTGGAACTATCATATTGGTACATTTTGCATATTTTGTTCATATTCCATTAGAATTATGTTCTTATGCGTTATGCTTCTTGATCAACTTCTAACACCAAACAATGCCAACTTTATCACTAAAACAGTTATCATTTAATTGTGGAGATATTGCATCAAGCGAGATAATGTCATAGAAATATAAACTTTTATTCTATCATCATTTTTGATGTGCGGATGTCTTACTGTCTCAAAGAAAAGAGGGCGTGGTCAAATAATGGGCAAACAATATCTCAAGTGAGTGGCTTAAGTCGGGTGGGTGATTTGAAAGACCCATTTCGATCAAGCAAGTGCTTGTATTGAAAAGCTTATGGCATTCATGGTTGCGAGTGGGAATACTCTTTAAGATGATATAATTAATCTAAGTACTCTTTTGTTTTGGTTTGGATATTTAATGTTTTTTCTTGACATTGTTCAAGTAGTTTATTGTCCATTTGAAATATGGATATCTTATCATTTCTCTTATATTGATAAATAACCGTATTCTACTTAATCAAACATGATTGATTTTATTTTTATTTTATTTTTCATGCTTAACTGCATTTGAACTTGCACTTTGTAGTATTATTAATGTATTGATAGAATATTTTACAAATTAATATTTAAATAATTATATATGTACAATTAAAAAAATATGCCAATTACATTGCCTATAATACTAATTTTCATGACAATTATGTTGTCATGTAAGAAAGCTATCAATTGGTGACAATGAAATATTTCGTAACTTAAACACTCATTTATTACAATAAACTTAGTTGTCACTAAAAAAATCTATTCTTTGACGATATACAGTTTGTCATTAAAAATACACTATAATGATGACTTGTATCGTCACAAATATTTTCTAAACTTGTCACTGTATAAATTTATTATGTGACGATACATTTTGTCACCACATATTAATTTTTATGACGGACGATTTCATCATTATTTCGGTGCAATTAAACGCCGATAAGCTTTGTCATAAATAGTGATTGTTTCCATGACAAACAAAATCATCACGTTACATATTCTTTTGGTGACAACACATATCTCGTCGTTGAATTATAATTATTGGTGACACATTATTTTGTCATTATAAATATACATTAAGTGACACGCAATATTTAAGTAACGTTAAATCACATCTTTCATGACAAGTTTGTGTAATATATGACGAAATTATAGATACAATTGTGACACCAAAATCCGTCATTAGAATTTGATGAATTCGGCAATGCGATCATTTTCGTCACTAAAATTTAATGCTATGATGACAAAAACATGCTTTTGTCATTAAAAAATATTTTTGTGACAAAGAAACAATATAAATGACAAAATATTTATCGTTTAGGTGACGATGTAGGCGTCACAATAAATGATACAAATCGTGACAATCGTTATTAGCGTGGCAAAGGTTAATTTTATAGTGACAAATTGCAAAAACGTCATGTATACCTTTTATGACGGGGCTACAATGACGATCTTTATGACGCTCAATTTTCGTCACCAAATACATTTAGTGACGAAAAAAATAGGTTTATATGACGATATTTTTCATCATGAAATGTGTGATTTCTTGTAGATTTGCACAAATTTCAGATCACATATATCAAGTATGTATCAATTCTAGAGTAATCGTATTTCTTTCCACGAGAATGAAAAGGTAACTTAGCCATTTTAGCTTCAATCTGATTTCACATCTCTTTTGAGAATCAATTTTTGAAGTTGGAAGTAATTCCAAGTTCATTAATCTTTTTATAGCATTTAAATTAACATGCCCTAATCTAACATGCCACAAATCGAGAATACTCAAGCATATAAAAGCAGTAGGCTCAATTTTTTTATTGCTTGAATCGGTTACGGCCGAATTGCCATTACATTCATTTTGAAGTCAGTTATACGGATAGCCTTTTTCTAGAACTGTCCAAACTTAGTTAAAATAAACTTTTGGACTCAAACATAAGTCTAAAACCATGGTTTACAAGAAGAGATCACGACACTAGATTCTTAGGATTTGGGACATGAAGAACATCCTTCGGCTCTTTTCAGAAGTGAGCTTGAACCACGTTGCCAAAACCTCGCAACATCGGAAGAGGAAGAATTACCCATATTAAGTTTTCTACCTGTACAAGGGGTGTAGGTAGAGAACGCATCCTTGTCGAGCAGGACATGCCGAGTGGCCCCGTGTCAATATACCACTCCCTTGGATTATCCACAAGGTTTGCCTCAAAAACCCGCTGCAGATAGATCCATATCGTCGACTCTTGGATCATACCACTGCTGTGCTCAACCACATTAGCATTAGGATTGTCTATATTTTGGTTTTTTAGGAAGCGACAAAGTCTTAGCCATGTGGTTGGGCTTTCCACAATTGTGACAATTTCTGTAAATGGCTTTTTGTTTACTGAGGCTTCTTTCCTTGTAGTTGTTGTTATTGTCACGTTTTCTTTTTTTCTTTGTTACTAGAATTGCCATGTTCTAGCAAATTCGCCTTTGCATCAACAAGACCCTTTTCAAACCTTGAATCTAATTTGCTATTACCTTCCTCAATTAAACGCATAATTAGATCTTCAAGATTTATTTCTTTTCGCTTGTGCTTCAAATAATTTTTGAAGTCTTTCCATCGGTGGCAACTTTTCAATCATGCACGCCACTTGAAAGCTTCATCAATTGCATTCCTTCCGCACGAATATCGTGCATAATTAATCGCAATTCTTGAGCTTGTTCCATGACAGTTCTAGAATCCACCATTTTGATATCTAGAAACTGCCAACCACGAACTTCTTGGAACCGGCGTCCTCGATTCAGATTTCTTTTCCAAAGAATCCCGAGCTCTTTGGAAGATTTCACTTCACTATACACATTGTATAGCGAGTCGACGATCCATTTAGGGCGTAGTTGCGGCACAAGAAGTCACCCTGGCCCCAAGCATCAAAGCAAAGACGTTTTTCATTGTTGGTTTCATTTTCTTCCACCACTGGTGGATCCTCCTTCGGGAACTTAGCGAGGCTCGGGCGTAGTCGGATAAAACAAAGATCTTGGATTGCCATCTTTTGAAATCAAGACTTAAAATTTTTCGGCTTCTCGCCAACAGCAGGAGCGGAGAGGAACATTCACCCTTCGAGGTAGACGCCATCGCTTACGAAAACAAAAATTGTTTATCTTGCGTTGTTGAAATTTCTGGTGTTTTATTTCTGTAAACTGTATTACAACGAAACTTGTCTATTACAGAGAATGAAAATTTGCAGAAAAGCTGAGGCGAGTTAACACTCTATCCGCAAGATAAACACGCCCCGTATAAGTCTTTGTGGAACAGGCGTGTTATCCCCAAAGATACAACAAGCTTCGTCCTTGTAATAGCAAAGACTTCAAATTACAAGGCACCTTTCGAACTGAAATGTGCAAAACTGAGTACACTATGCAAGTACAAGAAAGAAAATGAGTATGAAAGTGTAAATCTGAACAACAACAATGCTCCTATTTATAGGACTTCCAACCAGGTCTTGGGGTCTCTTTCTTTGCAGGCGGTAACTCCGGATAATGGGTCAGTAACCTCCGGGTAGTGGGCACTCCTTCAATGACCACTATCAGAACTTCAAGTAAGTGAAATTTGAGTGGTCTTTGTTCCATTATAAAAGCTCAGATTTCGACTTTTAAGTTGCAACTTTATTTGTTTTTATTCTCCAAAAAATAAAAATAAAAACAAATGTTTTCTGTGCAAAACTAGGCCCAGTCCAGTCGGGACACGGACACGGACACGGGCACGGGCACGGGCTCGGCTCCCCGCCCCCGGCCGGCCGGGCGGGCGATACAAGCTGCGTGTGGCCTTGCCCACCACACCTCACATGTGTATAGTTATTTCATCTTGCACACTCTTATACACCCACTTACTTATATATTGAATAAAATTAATATTTTATTCTCATGTGGGATGGTGTTTTTTCACCTTCTCATCATCCATTATCCCATTTCAAAGTGATTATCTTGTGGATTTTATTTCTCACTCACCACTAAATGGTTTTGAGAAGTTAAATATACCACACTCATCTACTCGAAATGTAGAATTTTATTTTAATATTTAATTCCTCCAAAATTAAATAATTAGTCACAAAAAAATTGGTCAAAGTTAGGTATCAACCATTACTTCTCAAACCAATTTCCAACAGTGCAAGTTCTAGAGCGGAACTTGGAGACATTTTTATCGGATTGAAATGCGTTTTTTTCTAAACAATCGAAAATAGAAACAACGAGTAAAATTTCAGCTATAAGTTAATCAATTTACAAAATATTATATTTTAGCATAAAAATTTATCCGAATTATCCACTTGGGTGGAATTAGGTTGCATCCATATGTGAGATAATATGGAGTCCTATTTAGATGAGGTTTATTTAGAAACTTCTCCCATTAGGACTCTAATCGATATATGGGATTGAGATATATATTGATATATCTCGCTACAATATCAATCTAATTGAAAATATGGTCTCCACATAGAAATAATAATCTCTCTCCTAAAATTTCTCTCTACGGTTTTCTTTTTGGAGCATCACCAAAGTTCTCCAAGGGTTTAAGGTGTGCATATCTAAGTAAATAATTCTAGTAATTATTTACACCATTGAGAAATGCAGTTTGTGATCTTATTCGTGGTTCAACCAATCTACGGGATTCGTTCGTTGTTCGGGGTTCAATCAAGAGAAGACTTGTAGATGGCTTAATCATGGATCAACAGGAGGCTTGTAGACGGGCTCAATCCTGGCTACGTGGATCGATGGTTTCACTACAATTAGGTATACTCGATTCACCTTATATTTTGAAATATGTGATTTATGTTTCGACCCATATTTGCTAACAGTGGTATCAGAGCCATTAGGGCTCGATCTCGCCTATGTGGTGTGTTTGAGTTTGATAATACATGTGATTTGATTTCTTATTTAAAAAATTCGAATATGTGCTTTCTATTTTTATGCATACAATATCGGTGTCAAATTGTAGATCTCGGAAAGACGATTAATTTGATATATTGTGCATGAAAAACAGATTTGAAACAAAAAAATTATAGGGATTCAAAGTTTTTGAGTGAAAAACAAAATCTGCATTGAAATTTGTGCCAAAAACTTTTGGAATTGCACTCCAAATCTCATCCGCGTGTAGATACGCCGTGGATGATTTTTTATTATTTTTTTTAAAAAAATTGCCATGTGGCAACTTCTGGTTGGCTATGTGGATGTTGACTTGATCATTTGTTGGCGCTGATATGGTGCTGAGTTGTGCCGCCAAGTGGCGCCTGACGTGGCGTGATGCCTGCCATGTGGCGATCACAAGGCAGGGCATGCGACTAATGACACAACACCAGCTCACGCCACATGGGCGATGATGTGGCGCTGAGTAAATGCCTAAGAGGTGTATCCCTTTGATATTAAAAAAATTAAAGAAATACTAGTGTAACATAGATTTGAACCCTAGACCTTTTATTGTGCCTAATGCATGCCCAACACTAGGCTAAGGGGATTATTTGTTATTATACCAACATGTTTTGAATTTGTATAGAAGTCAAATTATTTTTTGCGCGCTGGAACGTTTGCAAAATTAATTTTTGTGCATTTTTTTGTTATAGTATTAATACATGCAAAAATATTTTGAGCTATTTAGTGCTTGCAAAAAATCATTTTTGCACATGAGAATGTTTGCATAATTATTATTGGGCAATATGATGCATGAAGAATTGTTTTTTGCACATATGTAGCAATGACATTTTTTTCTTTCACATTAGGTGCATGAAAGAAAATTACTTTTGCGCATTAACATGCTGCAACAAATTATTCTTTTTTTTTTTGCGCATTGTGATGCACGGGAAAATTATTTTTGCACATTGGTGCATGGAAAATATTTTTTCGCATAAGGTGCGTGAATTTTTTTTATATATTTTTGCGCATTGAGGTACAAGCAAAAATATTCTATGTGATTTATGAAATATATAGTTGCATGCTTTATTAATTGCTTATGTGTATGCAATTTTTTTGTGTTGCAATTAATCTTGTTGATGTGATATGAATTATCATGTGTTGTGAATGAATGGACATTGACATACGGGTGCTCATATATTTAAGTGTCTACTGTTTTATATTATATTATTTGTGGGATTTAATTTTTGACAATGGTGGTAATTCGGTATCCTCATTTATTTTGGTTTACTTTTTCTAGATTGATGTAGTAGGCCTTGAAAATATGTAATTTTTTTATTTTTCGAGGCATGTATTTATTGAGCCATCTTTTGGAGGCTATCTAACATCAAATTTCCGAGGATATTTTTGTTTTACCACCATAGGTCAAAACTATCTTCACATGATGCACCATATGTCAATATCACCCATGGGGGCTATATTTGTTTTTGTAATTACTTATATCGCATGGTTGCATGCATGATTTATTTATGGACATCGATAATTTTATTCATGGATCAGTATTTTTTATTGTGATCTTCAATCCGGTGGGAGATGATTACTAGCCTTGGTGGCAAATTTTCGATCTCATTGAATTGAAGAAAATAATAAATATTACTTGGATCCAGAATAAAATTTTTAGATCAGTACCTAATTGTTTGCGCAATTTATTGAAATGTGTTTAGACCAAACTCACCAACTTTATTTTAGCCAATTTAGCATGAAAATAGACAAAGTATCCAATATTGTCGCGACTTAGATGCGGACAATATTTTTGTGGATTAAAGATTGTATTTGCGCTTTATTTGTTTAAGCCACAAATGTAAGAATTTAATTGCCCGAACTAATCGCAGTTGAGATGCCGATGATATACTTATGGATCAAGAATTAATTTTGCGCTTTAATTTGTTTAACTTGCAAATTTAATAAAAGAGTTTAAGCTCTATTTTTGGAATATAAGTTTACTCCCAAGTAAATACTAGTTATCCGATTCACTATTATTAATGAAATTCGCATATCAAGAGGTGGATTATAAAAAATTGAGAAATATACAAGCGGGTGCACTTGTCGCTTGTGCTGACCGATATAAACCAACTCGGGTGAATGTTGGAACAAACATAATGTAGCTTGACGAGAGCAAGAGCTAAAGCTAGAACTATAAATTGATCCATAAAGTGACAAGTTGTGTCACCTTATTGAATGAGGCAATTAAGTATCAACAAATATTAAGTGCACTTATGAGATTGGTAACTTCGCTCGTAATTGTCTTGAGATAAAGTTTGACTATTTACTTGCTCTCTTATTTCTCGCTAATATTTCCAAATCTCTCCATGGATGGATAGTAGATATTAGTTGACTTAGCATGTGGTTTGAGATTGAGCAAATGTGTATGACTATTATCGGGTTGTGCAGCTATAGAGCGCACAAGAGAAGGCTAAATAGAGTCACCTCAAGCTCAATAGTAGGTGTGAGCAACTTGATGTGTCGATGTAGTCTTACTCGAGATAAATGCACTTGTAAGACATTTGTTGAGTGAGAAGACTTGTCTTTCTTTTCTTTGTGATGTTTGGCTTTAGATAGTATTTCTTTTAGATCTTCCATTGAGATCGTGGCATATGAGATTAGGAGGACGATCGTGTATTAGCTCGAGTAGGCTTTATTGTCTAACTCGCTAAGGTCAATCTCCTCTGTATTTTTGTCCAGCGGGATAAGCTTTGGAAGAATGTAAGATGATTATCTTTTTCCTTTAAAGCTAAGTCCACTAAATTGAGTGCAGACTTATGAGTGTGAGGCACAAAATTAAGCATTATATTTTCTTTCATTGCTCGCTATAAGTTAGTACATTCTCATTCTCATCGTTAGAAGCGCCAAATTGCTTTGAGCGATTCTTAACAGATGGAGATGTACTAATAGGGAGCGGGGATAGTGTGCCTAATTAGTTTGGACACACGGTTGAAGGAAATAAAGTTGCAAGTTGAATGATGGTTCCAAATACTTTGCATTGACTATAAGAGCTTGTGAATAAGGGGTAATCACTTCAAAATGGTTAGTTTTTTTTTATGGCGCAAGTTGATTTGTTTTCTTCTTCTGCCTATATCATAAAAAAATGTGCTTTAGTTTGGTAACAAGCCCAATTAGTGGGTATGTGCCTATATAAGTTCGAGATATGTGTTCTCACGTGGAGAATCAAGTCGCACGATTTAGTTTTCCTCTCAAAGGGATTTCTTGAGCATATGTGAAGTTTAAAGAGATCTTAAAACTATGTGAGTTACAAGATCCTTAGGAGGCCCTCGTTTCTCTAGCGAAGATGTTGTATTTTATACTCATCTAGTAATCATTTGGGATTGTGGGATCGACACTAAGTCAGTGGGAGCTAGTGTCACACATGCAAAGGATTCTCAAATTCCATGAGTCCAAACTAAATTGAGGTCATGAGTTCAAACTTTCTTTCTAGCTAAATTTCTTCTTTTTCCGCTTTAACACAAAGCCAATTTTTTTTTTTTTTTTTTGCTCTTCAACACAAAGGCTAGGTTTTAACTTTAAATATATTGATTATTAAAGTATTTCTTTGTAACACTATTTTATTGAACTTAAAAACATTAAATTAAAATATAATGCCTCACTATTTTATGTTTTGATCAATGAAATTATTTTTCGTCACATTGATTAATTAGTTATATTCAATTTTTTAATATGAATATAGAGAGCCTATTTTTTCCCGCAGGTCCTTCAAAACATAAGAACGGCCTGTCCATTTGAAATATGTGGTTTCAATAGGATAAGTGCAATATAGATGAGGTGATTAACATGTGTGTAGCTCGACTAAGGGCAAAATGTTTACGTGTAGGTCCCAAGGGGTGTAAGTGTAAGGTTTAGAAGGGGGGTTGAATAAACCTTACCAAATTTTCGATTTAGTCCTTTTAAATATTCGAGTTGATACTACATACCAGAATTTGTGTCCTTGATGGACAAATCAATTTAGTTAATCAAGAGAGTTAGTCTCTCAACAGACTTAATCGAATTTGTTGATGGAATAACTCATTGTTGGTCTAAATTAACTCAAGCGTGGTTTGTTTTTTTGGAAGACTTAACACCCTTAAGTTTGGTTAAGCAAGGATTTAGTGCTTGGTTTAGTACTTAGAAATTATCAAGTGAATAGCAAATTTATCGTGATTTAAACAATTAAAATGCAGGAATTAAAGTCTTTGAAATGTAAATAAGAATGAAATTTTTATAGAGGTTCGAAGATGGGGTAATTCTTCTACTCCTCTCTTCTCCAACTCCTGGAGGAATCTACTAGGTATTGATCAAGATACAAAGTGGTAACAGTCCCCGGATACAAGTCTTGATCACACAAGTGACTTGATCCTTTGGGACTCGATGTCACGGAGACGCCTTGATCACTCGGTGGCTTCTCGTGACGACTCGCCTTCTTCACGGGGCAAGCGCTTTGCTACTACTGACTCACTTGCTCAAGCTCTTTGGATTTGATCACGAAGCCCTCCAAAAGCTTAAGGCTTGGTTCGACCTTGAACCTTCCTACAATCCTTCATGGAATGTAGACCCCTTGATTTTTCAATATTTTCCTCTTCAACTGATTGAAGTTATCTTTCCTTCACGGTGAGTGTTGGATTGATGTTCTTCGTAGTGTAGGCTTGAGGATTGAGAATATTTCAGATTTTCTAATGATTGCTTGAACGTTTTTGGTTCAGTCCGTCTCTTGTGTATTTATTTTCTCAAATAAACTCCTCGGCCTTTTATAGTGATCTTTCAAAAATTTGCCCGTTGAAGAGATAGGCTCATTTTTGAAAGTCACTTGCAAATCGTTGGCTTGTCTTGTTGCGATCCTTGGAATTGCCATTTCCTCGTATGAATTGTTCTTCACCTTTTCGAGTTCGACACGGTGTAATGCTTCCCATTGGTTTATTCCTCTTGCACGCTTAAGGGATCGAGCACTCCGATAAAGATGGTATGGAGATATTACTTGTTTAAGTAATTCTCTTGATTTAATGCAACCGATCTTTTTCGATTATCTCGACTTGATTGCATTTCTTTGCTTTCCCCGGGTGACTTAGAGTCGACTTCCAATCATGGATGACTCTTTGTCACTTCAACTTGAGACTTGGCTTTTCTTGAGTTGACTTGACCGATGCTCCACTCGATTGTATCTCATTGCTTCTTGAAGAGTTCCCGTCTACTCTTCTTTGCCATACTCAGTTGTCTCGCAAATGAGTCTTCCTTCTAGTCTCCGTTGTCTTCTTGCATGTTAGGCGTAGGCCGACTTAACTCGGCTTGGCCAGCCCTATTTATTACAATGCATTTTACAACAAAAATGGGGTGCCAACATCCTATTCTAAGTTTTACATGGCATTCATCGAAATCTAAACAATAAATTTCCTAACAATTTTCCCCTTTTTGATGATGCCAAAACTTAAACCATTCAAAAATGCAAATAGCAAAGATACATACTGAGATAGTGTATTCACATAGAATGTATGCGTAGAATCAATCTTTTTATTGATCATAACATTCTTGTTCTTTTACACAATGTTTACAAGGTGTATCGAGCAAACATTTGTCTACAGAAAATAAAGAATTTATAGCTTTATTACGAAGACTTACATAGTATGTATTTACATCATAAAATACATGAAGGGTGGACAACAACACTTCATCTCCTTCATTATCTCCTTCTTTCATCTTGTTCAAGATCTTCTCGCTTCTTCTTCTCTTTTTCTCATCGTCGAACTTCCTTCTTCTTCTTTTCATATGCCTTCCGGCGACTTCATCTCTTCTTAATCTTTCTTGTCTTTCCTCCCATAGCTGAGTTTGTCTCTTATTTTCTTCTTCTATTCTTTTTGCATACTCAAGATTACTTTTAGCCACTTGCAAATTTGCTATTTGGTCAAGACCAGCCCAATAGATCCCCTCCTTTCTTGCCACGGATCTACGTATTCAATGTTTTTGGGCGAGGCCTGGTCTCGAAACCTCTTCCTCCACCCACGCTTCTTCCTCTACCTCGGGCGTGTATTGTCTTGGGGGTCTTCTTCTTTCCGGTGAGTGACCGGCGGAGTGACCAAAGCCAGAGTGATTGCCCAGGTAGTCTGCCTGTGCTTCGCCTTCTTCACATAACGTGAGACCCTTTTCCCAAAGACAAGTCCCAAGCTTGAGCCATAGACATATTTGCAAAGTATCCTTGGATGCGAGGGTTTTAAATTCATCAACTAATCGTGGCTCTGTCCCGACATCCGAGATGGCATAAGTGTCTCTCATCTCTTTGGAATGCCTCCATGTTGTTTCAAGATGTTCATAACCCGGGCATCCATTCTTCCTTCCACTTCCTCCATCCCCGCTTCAATTGTCTTTCTCTTTTCACCATAGATATAGCAGAGTGTTGGAGTGGCGAGTCACGGGGAGTTTGCTTTGATAATGTCATTTTGTGACAAGACCTTGTTGGGGGGTTTGTGCAATCATCAAGGTCACATCTTTCGATCCTTCCCCCTCAACAGATTTTCCTTTCTTTTGTTTCAACGCTTCCTCGATTGTCTTTCCCTTCGCATTTGCATCCTCTTTTTCAGACCGGATCTCTTTCGTGCTTTAAGGTATTCCTCTTCCCCTTTTTGGCATCATCAAAAGAGAGAGGACACTGAAACATATCTTGCGGCGAGGAAGTCAAGCCTGCGATGGTAGAGTTAATCTCGAGTCTCTGCGGAGTATGCAAAGACAAAATTCGGATCGAGTAGCGTTGGACTCGTTGAAATTAGCTTCATCTCGGCCATGAGAAGGCTGAATTTTCTATTCATGTTTTCTTCCAAAATTTGTAGATCACTCTTATTTTGCTCACGCAGACTTTATCTCAGCGGTGTGAGCTTCATGCATGTGCTCAATGTGTTCTCGCAACCGTTTTTGCATCGCATTCTCGACTCTCCATACTAGCGACTTGTTGAACAATGTCTGAAATATCTAACTTGTTCCACACGCATTGTTTCTTCTTTGTTGCCACCATTCCCCGATCCATTGTTATGCCTCTTAAGTCGTGATAAGATTGGCATCTCTGTTGTCGATCGCATGTCCATAGAGGCCTCGATGCCTCTCCATCCGTTCAATCTCGGCAAATAATGCCTTGAACACTTGCGGACTTCATTTGATTCTTCCGTTGCGGTGATGGCCATGCGTCAAAGTCATAATCAGCTAGAACAATGGTACCGATGGAATAACAGAGCTGGTCTATGGAAGCGTCGCGTTCGTTCTCTAATTCTTGGTGAGGTCGGGTACCTCCAGGGAGAAAGGAAAAGATTCTATAAAGGAATCATCACGGCCAACCGGTATTTGTTCAATGATGAGAGGTGCACGTGAAGTCCCTTTTGAGTCGAACCTGCTGCGGCTTAGGGGAGCTCGCGCGATGGACTGGACTGTCTCGGTGGGTCTGTTGTGAAGTGGACCCAGCTAGTTCGAGCCTCGGCTTGTCTCAACAGCTTCGTTGGTCTGGTGATTTCTCCAATTGAGTGGGTGGTCCTCGGCCTTATCGAAGCGTCATCGGACGATGATGAGATTTCCATTGGTGGCTCATCATCAAAATTAAAGGTTTGACGAGTAGTCTTGGGATCGACTTGCTCGTGCTTGGAACATCCCATGGTGAGTCTTTTGGGGCATCACGGGGGGATGACTCGGCTTCTTCGTCGCCTTCCGATCCCGGAAAGGTTACATCAGGATTATCCTGGGAATCATGAAGCGCGCTTATCTCCTTTTCGGATGGGTCAATGAAAGCAGGAGGGATGTTCTCTACTTCTTGACTTCTTTACCCGGGAAGTCTCAACCTCCGTGGGCCTTCATTACCTCCTGCGCAGTCTCGATCGCAGCGAGGCCTTGGACCTCTCTTTCGACGAGTGTCACTGTCTTAGGGTCTTCTGTGGTGGCATCCATTGGAGTCTCAACCCCATGGATTGCACTTTCATCGCCCAGTGTTAACTCCAGGGCATTCCTTCCTTCTCAGTGCCTCGATCGCATCAAGCGGCGTCATTAGCCTTCAGAGCGGTTGGCACCTCGGAGACAGTCTCAATCGTCCGAGCTTCATTGATGGCAACTTGCTGTTCGTTTAGTGTTTGTACTTTCTCCACTTCGCCTCCTGGATTCGGTGTTGAGTCATCTGCAGCATTCTCCGACCTTGCTGCAGTGGGGAGTTTCCCCTCGGCTAGCGCACCATTTGAGTGACTTGGAATGGGGTCACTCGTCTCCAAACTCTCATTTGTTTCTATTGAGTGTTCGGCCGTTGGGGCGGTGGTAAGACACCTTCAATAGGGGTTGGCTCGATTTGGGGTCCCCACTATCCCGGTTCATCGCCAATTCCCTTATTGCCTTCTTCCGAGTGAGTGGGAAGTGGTGGCAAAGCAACAACAATGGCGATTTCTTTGAACCACTCCCATTGGATCAATCTCGGTGTGTTCGGAGGACTCTCCTGGTCCCTCCATCAATCTTTGCTCGTGAAGGATTACGGATTCATGCAATGCTTGTTTGCATTTGCAACTCTTCTGGCGGCAAAGCAGAGTCCGGATCCTCTTCTTCTTCTATAAACTCGGGCCGTTGGAACTGTTCCCTTGATTTACTCAATTTCCATTTCCTCCACTCACGCAGTGACGATTTTGGATGTCCGGGTAAGGTGGAGATAGGATCATCACATCACTATCACTCTATCGCCTTCTTCTTGTGTCTCTCATGCGCGGACTACAGCTATGTCTTGAGTTGCCTCTGCTGACGCCCACAGACTTATTTGTTTCATCAATTACATCGGGGACTCGATCGCTTGGCAAATAGATTTAAGTATTTGTTCGGTGAGTGGCGACTCAATGAGCTTTTTCAAGCTCGGAGCGCTTGATGATTCTTCTTCGTCTTCTAGTTTGTACCGGAGGATTTTCGGTTCGAGACGATTTCTTACGAGTCTTGGGCGGCGGGGCGTCTTTGGTGTCTTCTTGAGGCGGCCGTCGTGGCTTATCGATCTCCTCTTTTTGACGATCGGAGAAGGTATTTGAGAGTCTTTCTCGACCATCTTGTTGGGGCGGAGAGACACGGCTGCGGGCGGTGACTGCGCAGGGGCGGCGAGGAGTTTGAGGTTTCTTTCTTTGCAGAGGAGCGGTGATCTTCTTAGTTGCAGGGGCGACTTTCTTCTTTGGAGGAGAGGAAACATTTGTATCTTGGTGGTGATTCCCCTCACTCGTGTCGACTC
This sequence comes from Rehmannia glutinosa, assembly GCA_016081115.2. Taxonomy (NCBI): domain Eukaryota; kingdom Viridiplantae; phylum Streptophyta; class Magnoliopsida; order Lamiales; family Orobanchaceae; genus Rehmannia; species Rehmannia glutinosa. The sequence continues at coordinate 44,168,082 of CM071934.1, read as the reverse complement.
TCTTGGCGTAGGCTCTCTTTACGTGCGCCGAGAGAGGTTTGATCTCGAACATCCTCTTGTTAACATGGAACGCCTTTCCATGTCTAAGAGGACTCCTTTCACCTCCATCATCCGGCCAATCACCAGGCCATATCCTAGGGATCCTCCAAATGTGCCATCTTCCTTGAAGGATTTGTTCCCTACATTCGGCATAGTCTGCTGTAGACAAACTCATTGATTTATTTTCCTTTCTTCAATGATCGCAGCCATTACGATCAACTTTGCTTTGATTGATTGGTCAAAGCCGCCAAATTTGATGTCAATACATTTGGCAACTATGTCCAACGACTTGTGATAATCCTCCTTTGACCTCTTGTTTGTTGTGTAAACTATTTTATCAAGCATAGTCGGGCTTGGCTATTTCCTTCCAAAGCGGCGATCGAGGTTTACATCGGCTTCGCTAATTTCGATGCTCCTTCCGTTGGTAGTGGCGGTGTTGACCAAATCCTTGGCGAGAGATGGTGAGCGCTTTCCGTGAGCAGATGACTTTATCCCTTCATCGTGAATCTCGGCATTCACGTAAAAGCGTCGCGACCTCCTCCACATAAGTCATCGGATATTCCAAAGATCGAGAAAGCGATTTCAGCCCGGATGTTTCCAATTTCTCGGCGATTTTACGCACTAGGGTGTCATCGGACCCCTGTTTCACCATGCCGTCGAAATCCACGGTGAGACCCGGTGTGGATTTGCTTTCCTAACTTGGTAAAATCATAGGTTGGTGCCATTTTTCATGATTTTATCAAAGAAAACTTAGAGATTGATTTGAAGATAGATAGGGTTTTGAGAGAATTTTTGCCTTTGCTTACGAGAGAGAGAAATGAACAGATTTTGGTAGTGTGAGAGAGAAACGGACGGAAATGGTTTAAGTATGGTTTATGAAAGGGCGTGCGGGTGGTTTTTGAAATGTGATCGAAATCAACGGTTTAGATTTTGCACGCCTTTATTTAGCCTTTAATGTCTCGTATTTAATGCGGTGGCATTTATATCCAATCATAAGCTTGGTGTGCGGCTTTATGTCGTACACATCATCATTATGTCGGCGTCATTCTTAAAAACATTCCCGCTTAGTAAAAACGATTGCGTTTTTGTCACTTTGCTCATAAGTGACTCGAACTTATCCCTTAGCGATTTAACTCTTCTTCTCACGAGTTCTCTTAGTGACTCATTAACTTGGTGACTTGGTATATTTGTCTTTCCAATACTGGTGATTTACTTAGTGATTTGTAAGTTGACTCTTTTTCCTTTTTGTGTTCCATTTATTTTCTTTGATTCTTCCGAGTGTCATTTCGGCTCAATTAACCCTAACTCATGTTTGAGTTCTTCAAATCTTGACTCACATAATGGTTTTGTGAAGATGTCAGCCAATTGTTTATCGGTTGAGATATATTCCAAGATGATGTTCTTCTTTTCAACATGATCTCTTATGAAGTGATATCGACATCGATATGCTTTGTTCTTGAGTGCAACACGGATTTTGAGTGATTGCAATTGCACTTGTGTTATCACACATGATTGGAATTTCTTTTTCCTCAACTTCATAGTCTCTCATTTTGTTGTCTCATCCATAGGACTTGGGCTAACAAATTTGCCGCAGCCTATGTATTATGCTTCATTTGTAGAGGTGGCTATTGAATTTTGCTTCTTGCTAAACCAGGAAATCAACTTTGTTTCCTAGCATTTGACATGTGCACGAGGTGCTTTTTCGTCAACTCTGCATCCAAAGATAGTCGTGAGTCCGAATAGCCAATTAGCTTGAATCCACCTTCCTTTGGATACCACAAGCCAACTTCTTGGCTTCCTTTCAAGTATCTCAATATTCTCTTATTTCTTTGTCATATGGCTCTCTTTTGGAGCAGATTGAAATCTTGCACATACACCTACAAAGAAAGGTGATGTCGGCACTGCTTCTTTGTAAGATAGAGCAATGATCCAATAAGTGCTCGTATCTTGTTTGATCTGAGCTTGCCATCCGCATCCATGTCCATTTTGGTGATGTATTCATTGGTATCTTCACGAAGACTTCTCCTCCATATCAAATTTCTTCATTAAGTCTACGGTGTATTTTGTTTGACTTATGAAGGTTCCATCCTTCAGTTGTTTCACTTGGAGTCCAAGGAAGAATGTCGACTCTCCCATCATGCTCATTTCAAATTTACTTTGCATGAGGTTTGAAAATTTTTCACACGATTCTTTGTTTGTGGATCCAAAAATGCATCCACATATATTTGAACAAGTAGTATACTCTTTTTGTCTTGAATTACGAAAAGTGTTCTATCAACTTTTCCTTTTGTGAATCCATTTTCGTTAGGAATTGTGACAAGGTATCATACCATGCTCACGGGTGCCTGTTTCAATCCATACAAAGCTTTCTTGAGTTTGTATATCTTATCTCCAAGAGTCTTCTCGCTCAAATCCTGGAGGTTGTTCAACATACACTTCTTCTTCCAATAAACCATTTAGGAATGCACTTTTTACATCCATCGATATACAATGAAATTCTTGTGAGTCTGCATAGGCAAGAAACATCCTTATAGCTTCGAGTCTTCTTGCTACAGAGCAAATGTTTCATCAAAATCTATTCCTTCTTCTTGGCAATATCCTTTGGCTACTAGTCTTGCCTTGTTTCTTACCACAGAACCTTCCTCGTTCATCTTGTTTGAACACCCATTTAGTACCAATAACATTTTGATGTGTGGGTCTTTGAACCAATTCCCATACTTTATTTCTTTCAAACGATTCACTCTTCTTGCATAGCTTGAATCCAATGTGTGTCGTCCAATGCTTGTAACACATCCTTGGGATCTATTTGCGAGATAAAGCATGTGAACATGGCTTCTTGTTGAGTTCGGATCTTGTTTTGACACCTTCTCTTATATCTCCAATGACAAGTTCGGTGGATGGTCTCTCGGCCATCTTACATCGAGGTTGGAGTAAGTTAGTTGGATTGATCGTCTCGCACTGTTTGTGTTGTTGTGTTGACTCTCTCGTAATCACTTAGCATTTGCAAAGTTTCAAATTACATTTTTGAGATTGACTATCTCATCTTCTTCGAGTTTATAATTCGGCTTGACTTGACAAAGGGACTCTTACGTATGGTTGGATGATTGACTTATCGGTGACTCTTCAATGTCTTCTCCATTTACATTTGGCTCATCGAATACCACATGAATGGATTAACCCGCAACCATAGTCCTTTTGTTGAGTACTCTGTAGGCTTTGCTTTCGACTTAGTATCCCAAGAAGATACCTTCATCGACTTTAGCATCGAAAGCCTTTAGATTGTCTTTGCCATTGTTGTGGATGAAGCATTTACATCAAATATTCGAAATATGCAACATTTGGTTTTCTTCGGTCCAAATCTCATAGGAGTCTTTGTCATTTGTTTGTTTATCATACATCATTTTGAGTGTAGCAAGTTTGTGTTGATTGCTGACCCAAAATCTTTTTGGTAACCCCTTGACTAACATGGTCCTTCTTCTTTGCTTTGAGAGTTAACATTCCTTCTTTCTCGCAACTCCATTCTGTTTGTGGAGTCCTTGCTGCTGATAATTCATGACCAATACCATTTTCAATACAATATCGAGTTATTATTCCATTGACAAACTCGGTTCTTCTATCTACGATCTTATTTTGATAATGGTTTGGCTCTTCTCGTTTTGAATCCTCTTCATCATTTTGTGGTAGTTTTGTAGAGTTTCTTTCTTCTTACACATGAATATTGTCCATGTATATCTTGAGTAGTCATCTACTACCACCAAGGAGTATTTCTTTCCACTTATGTTGGCTGGTTCCTTTGGGCCAAATAGGTCCATATGTAGCAGATGCAATATTCTTGTTGAAGATGAACATGTCTTTTCTTTGAATGAAGATTTGATTTGTTTTCCCTTCGACATGCATCACATATACTCTCCTTCTTGTATATCGAGTCCGGAAGTCCTTCCACAAGATTATACAGCAAGCATTGTCGTTTTGAAATTCGGGTGACTCGAGTTTTTGTGCCACGGCCAACTTGATTAATTTGTGCTCTTTGCTAATAGACAGTGCTTTGTGTAGCGGTTGACCAATCTACTACATACATGTTCTTTTATGCGTATCCTTGCAACACAACTTCATTCGATTCAAGCATCCTTGATTTGGCATATACCCATGTTGAATCCAACATTATACCCTGAGGGGTTAGAATTGTAAGATGATCCAACCAACTTATAGCCAAATGATTTGACTCTAAGGGGTTGCCATCTATCGAGTGCCATAATCATAATTAATCCTGGCAAATTGCTTGGGGGATTCTAGGTTCATACAAATTGTCTCTTTCGTCTGTATGCATGTGTATAAGTTTTAGCAATCGCCTTCTTTGGGTAATTGTGGTGTCTCGAGTGTAGTGCCAGGTGCATATATGTGTCTTTGATAAAAGCTCTTATACTTTTGGAATGGCCTTTCTTTGAGTTCTAGGCCTTTGCCATTTGGGCTTATATTCCATAAGTCTATCTTTGATAGTTTACATTATTCCAATCAGCTTGGCTTGGATATTTTCTACCATTCCCATCATATGTATTTCTTTTATGGATTTTTGGGGTTTTGGTAGCTCTGCTTCTTCTTTCTGAGTATTTTCTGTTTGGAGTTTGCTGAGGAACTCGGCTGAATCTTTTTTAACCGGCCTTTCAGCGCACTTAACTGGCTGTTTTTCCTTTTCTTTATAACCAAGGCCCAGTTTGCTTGTAATTGTGCTTTGGAGTGAATGTGTGTGCAACATTTAGAGTTTTGGATTTTTAGACTCTTCATGGCTTGAAGATCCTTTTCCAAAATTACTTTTGAGGTTTGACATAGCAGGAGGAATTAAATCTAAGCTGTCTTGTCTCCACATTCTCTTTGACTCATAATAAGATCATACAATGATTTAGATGCCTTAGGGAATGAGGCAATAACATTTTGAGGTCATTCTCCCTCTTTTCTATGGCAGCAATTTCTGCTATTAACTTAGCATTTTCAGCCTTTAAACTTTCATTCTCATCAGCTATTTGACTTAGAGTACTCAGCTCCTTAGTCAGCTTTGAGTTTTGGCTCTTGAGTAGGTTGTTTTCCTCATTTAATAGTGTGTGTGAGGATTTAATGTGTTCAAAATCTTTCATCATTTTGCCTAATGAATCATAAAGATCAGTGGGTGATGAAGTGTGTGTGTCACAGTCACTATCACTAGAGTCTGAGTTTGATGAGTTAGAGTGTACCTCATCTTCTTGGTCGAGTTGATCTTGTTCCTTGGCCATCAAGCGGTCAGGGCTTCTTCTTGATGTCACTTGAATAGTCGGCTTCTTGCTCTCTGAATCGGCTATGTCTTTTGACTTGGCATTTGTTTGCCGATCTCTGCTTGACCAACATTGCCTTTCTCTTTTCTTGTCTTCTTTCTCACGAAGACCTTTCTTTCTTCTTCATTCTGTATTTGTTGACTACAGGATATGGGCGATCAATGGCATAGTGACCTGGTTGTCTATAGTTCAGCATAAATATTCAGCCTTTTGATCGACTCTTTCCATTCTTGGATTATACTTTGATATTGACTTTTTGATGATCTGTTCTCTTGGTTGGCCTATCTTCCCTTGATTTGGAGGAGGTGAGTGTCTTCGGAAGATTCACCCTTTCCTCTCTTGTAGTTCTTATTGAAGAACTTGTTGAACCTTTTAACCATCGGGGCTATTTCTTCGGATCAATGACTTCTTTGACCTCGGCTCTCTTCCCATCTTTAACAATTAAGCAAAATTTTTTGGGTACAACTGTCTCTTCTTGGTCTTTTCTTCTCGGCTCAAACTCGTAGGCTTTGAGGTCCGAGAATAATTCATGGTTGGATGTCTTTGATAGGTCCATGGAATGTCTCGGTGCCATGACCTTCATTTCCCATTCATTTGGAAGACTTTTTAGGATCTTCATACACATTTCTTCGTGTATATTCCTTTCCAAGTGCGAGATAGCTCATTGGTGATTTACGTGAGCAGAGCATCCAGTTGATCAGGTTTTCTCTGAGATCATTTTGAAGTTCTCAAATTTCTGTACGGATTTGATAATTTGTTTTCTTTGATTTGTTACGAGCCTTCACAAATCAATGTTAGCTTGTCTGATTTCTTTAGCCGTTTAGCATGATTTGACTTTATTGAACATGGCTTTGTCGAGGTTTTGTAAAGGATGTCCTTCGCTACATTGTCCAGGTTGTATCTTTTCTGTCATCATTTGTCCATTCAGTTCTTGGTTTTTCAACCATGGTTTGTCGAGAGCAACATCCTCTTCTCCTTCAGTGCAGACTCTTCTTACGGATGTGTTCACCTTTAAGATTTGCGGTGGCCCATCTTCTATCACTATCCACATCTCATCATGTAATCTTTGATAGATGAGCACATCACGAATTTTCCAATCATCAAATTCTTCAATAGTGAACATAGGGATGCGTGTCAAATTTGCTTCCATGATAATAACTTTTAATGATAAAAAGAGTTCGAAAGTTTAAGTACTAAAGCGAGACTTTGAAAAGTTTGGAGATCTAGTTCAGTAACCGGTGCGGAAGGCTCAATGAACCAACCGCTCGATACCACTTGTAGGTCCCAAGGGGTGTAAGTGTAAGGTTTAGAAGGGGGTTGAATAAACCTTACCAAATTTTCGATTTAGTCCTTTTAAATATTCGAGTTGATACTACCAGTGTGTCCTTGATGGAGTCAATTTAGTTAATCAGTAGAGTTAGTCTCTCAACGGACTCAACCGAGAAATTTGTTGATGGAATAACTCATTTGTTGGTCTAAATTAACTCAAGCGTGGTTTGTTTTCAATGGAAGACTTAACACCCTTAAGTTTGGTTAAGCAAGGATTTAGTGCTTGGTTTAGTACTTAGAAATTATCAAGTGAATAGCAAATTTATCGTGATTTATACAATTAAAATGCGAGGAATTAAAGTCTTTGAAATGTAAATGACACAATGAAATTTTTATAGAGGTTCGAAGATGGGGTAATTCTTCTCTCCTCTCTTCTCCAACTCCTGGAGGAATCCACTAGGTATTGATCAGTATACAAAGTGGTAACAATCCGGATACAAGTCTTGATCACACGGTGACTTGATCCTTTGGGACTCGATCGGAGACGCCTTGATCACTCGGTGGCTTCTCGTGCGACTCGGCTTCTCTTCACGGGCATTTTGCCTTGCTACTCTGACTCACTTGCTCAAGCTCTTTGGATTTGATCACGAAGCCCTCCAAAAGCTTAAGACTAGGTTCGACCTTGAACCTTCCTACAATCCTTCGTGGAATGTAGACCCCTTGATTTTTCAATATTTTCCTCTTCAAGCGATTGAAGTTATCTTTCCTTCACGGTGAGTGTTGGATTGATGTTCTTCGTAGTGTAGGCTTGAGGATTGAGAATATTTGATTTTCTAATGATGGCTTGAGCGTTTTTGGTTCAGTCCGTCTCTTGTGTATTTATTTTCTCAAATAAACTCCTCGGCCTTTTATAGTGATCTTTCAAAAATTTGCCCGTTGAAGAGATTGGCTCATTTTTGAAAGTCACTTGCGATCGTTGGCTTGTCTTGTTGCGATCCTTGGAATTGCCATTTCCTCGTATGAATTGTTCTTCACCTTTTTGAGTTCGACACGGTGTAATGCTTTCCATTGGTTTATTCCTCTTGCACGCTTCGGGGTGAGCACTCGATAAAGGTGGTATGGAGATATTACTTGTTTAAGTAATTCTCTTGATTTTGTGCAACGGATCTTTTGATTATCTCGACTTGATTGCATTTCTTTGCTTTCCCCAGGTGACTTAGAGTCGACTTCCAATCATGGATGACTCTTTGTCACTTCAACTTGAGACTTGGCTTTTCTTGAGTTGACTTGGTGATGCTCCACTGTTGTATCTGTTTGCTTCTTGATAGAGTTCCGTCTACTCTTCTTTGCCATACTCGTTTGTCTCGCAATGTGAGTCTTTCTTCTAGTCTCGGTTGTCTTCTTGCATGTTAGGGCGTGGCGACTTAACTCGGCTTGGCCAGCCCTATTTATTACAATGCATTTTACAACAAAAATGGGGTGCCAACATCCTATTCTAAGTTTTACATGGCATTCATCAAAATCTAAACAATAAATTTCCTAACATTACGCCTATTAGAAGAGCGTAATTATTTTGAGATGTTCTCCCTAAGTGGTGAGATTGTCTAAACTTGTTAGGAAATTTATTGTTTAGATTTTGATGAATGCCATGTAAAACTTAGAATAGAAGTTACACCCCATTCTTGTTGTAAAATGCATTGTAATAAATAGAAGTGGTCAAGCGAGTTAAGTCACCGCCTATGCCCAAACATGCAAGAAGACAATGAAGACTACAAGGAAGACTCATTTGCGAGACAATTGAGTATGGCAAAGAAAAGTGAGCGAACTCTATCAAGGAGCGGTGAGATCTGGAGTGTGGAGTATCGATCAAGTCAACTCAAGAAAAGCAAGTCTCAAGTTGAAGTGACGGAAGAGTCATCGATGATTGGAAGCGACTTAAGTAAGTCACCGGGGAAAGCAAGGAAATGCGTCAAGTCGAGATAATCGAAAAAGATTCGTTGCACATAAATCAAGAGTATTACCTAAACAAGTAATATCTCCATACTACCTTTCTCGAAGTGCTGGATCCCGGCGTGCAAAAGGAATAAACCGATGGGAAGCACTACACCGTGTCGAACTCTAAAAGGTGAAGAACAATTCATACGAGGAAATGGCAATTCCAAGGATCGCAACAAGACAAGCCAACGATCTTACGAAGTGACTTTCAAAAATAAGCCTATCTCTTCAACGGACAGATTTTTGAAAGATCACTATAAAAGGCCGAGAAATGATTTTGAGAATAAGAAGAAGGAGACGGAACCAAAAGCGTTCAAGCAATTATTAGAACTCGAAACCTGAAATATTCTCAATCCTCAAGCCTACACTACGAAGAACATCAATCCAACACTCACTGTGAAGGAAAGATAACTTCAATCGCCTGAAGAAGGAAAATCTTGAAAAATCAAGGGGTCTACATTCCACGAAGGATTGTAGGAAGGTTCAAGGTCGAACCAAGTCTTGAGCTTTTGGAGAGCCGTGATCAAATCCAAAGAGCTTGAGCAAGTGAGTAGTAGTAGCAAGCGCGTTGCCTGTGAAGAAAAGGCTCCGAGTCCTCTGGAAGCGGTGAGTGATCAAGGCGTCTCGGCATCGAGTCCCAAAGGATCAAGTCACTGTGTGATCAAGACTTGTGTATCCGGACATTACCACTTTGTATCACGATCAATACCTAGTAGATTCCTCGGGAGTTGAAGAGAAGAGAGGAGTAGAAGAATTACCCCATCTTCTAACCTCTATAAAAATCTTATCGTGTCATTTACATTTTCAAAGACTTTAATTCTTGCATCATATTTGTTTATTTCTGTGACATATTTGCTATCCATAAGATAATCTCTAAGTACTAAATCAAGCTCTCAATCTCTACTTAACCAAACTTAAGGGTGTTAAGTCTTCCATTTGAAAAACAAACCCGCGATTGAGTTAATTTAGACTTAACAAATTTGAGTTATTCTAGCAACAACTCGGTTGAGTGCGTTGAGAGACTAACTCTCTCGATTAACTAAATTGGTTGTCCACCAAGGACACAAAATTGTAGTATATCAACTCTGAATTTTTAAAGGGACTAAATCAAAAATTTGGTAAGGTTTATTCAACCCCCTTCTAAACCTACACTTACACCCCTTGGGACCTACAAGTGGTATCGAGCGGTTGGTTGATTGAGCCTTCCACACCGGTTCTTGAACTAGATCTCCAAACTTTTCAAAGTCTTCTTTAGTACTTAAACTTTCAAAACTCTTTTTATCATTAAAATTTATTATCATGGAAGCAAATTTGACACGCATCCCTATGTTCACTATTGAAGAATTTGATGATGGAAAATTCGTATGCGCGAGCTCATCTATCGCATTACATGATGAAATGTGGATAGTGATAGAGAAGATGGGCCACCGCAAATCTTAAAGGTGAACACAATCTAAGAAGAGCTGCGGTGAAGGTGAGGAGGATGTTGCTCCCGTTGACCGGCCCATGGTTGAAAAACCAAGAACCGAATGGACAAATGATGACGAAAAAAAGGTACAACTGGACAATGTAGCCAAGGACATCCTTTACAAAACATTGGAGAAAGCCATGTTCAATAAAGTAAAATCATGCAAAACGGCTAAAGAAATGGGACAAGCTAACATTGATTTGTGAAGGCTCGAGCAAATCAAAGAAAACAAATTATCAAAATTCATGACAAAAATTTGAGAACTTCAAAATGATCTCGGGAGAAAACCTGGATCAACTGGATGCTCGGTTCACATAAATCACCAATGAGCTATCTCGCACTTGGAAAGGAATATACACGAATGAAAATGTGTATGAAGATCTAAAAAGTCTTCATTGAATGGGAAATGAAGGTCATGGCACTAAGACATTCCATGGACCTATCAAAGACATCCAACCATGAACTATTCTCGGACCTCAAAGCCTACGAGTTTGAGCCGAGAAAAAAGACCAGGAAGAGACAGTTGTACCCAAAACAATTGCTCTAATTGTTAAAGATGGGAAGAGAGAGGTCAAAGAAGTCATTGATCGAGAAGAAATAGCCCACGATGGTTAAAAGGTTCAACAAGTTCTTCAATAAGAACTACAAGAGAGGAAAAGGGCGAATCTTCCGAAGACACTCATCTCCCTCCAAATCAAGGAAGATAGGCCAACCAAGAGAACAGATCATCAAAAAGTCAATATCAAAGGGTGACAATCCAAGAATGGAAAGAGCGATCAAAAGGTGAATATATCTATCTTTGAACTGTGAGACAACCAGGTCACTATGCCATTGATTGCCCATATCGTAGTCAACAAATACATGAATGAAGAAGAAAGAAAGGTCTTGAGAGAAAGAAGACAAGAAAAGAAAAAGGCAATGTTGCCGCAGAGATCACAAACAAATTAAGTCAAGTCAAGAGACAAACGATGATTGAGAGAGCGAAGCCGACTACTCAAGTGACTCGAAGAAAGCCCCGACCGCTTAATGGCCAAGGAACAAGATCAACCCGACCAAGAAGATGAGGTACACTCTAACTCATCAAACTCAATTCTAGTGATAGTGGATTGTGACACACAAACTTCATCACCCACGATCTTTATGATTCATTAGGCAAAATGATGAAAGATTTTGAACACATTAAATCCTCACACACACTATTAAATGAGGAAAAACAGCTACTCAAGAGCCAAAACTCAAAGCCGACTAAGGAGCCGAGTACTCTAAGTCAAATAGCGATGAGAATGAAAGTTTAAAGGCTGAAAATGCTAAGTTAATAGCAGAAATAGTTGCCATAGAAAAGAGGGAGAATGACTAAAAATGTTATTGCCTCATTCACTAAGGCATCTAAATCATTAGATGATCTTATTATGAGTCAAAGAGAATGTGGAGACAAGACAGCTTAGATTTAACTCCTCGTGCTATGTCAAACCTCAAAAGTAATTTTGGAAAAAGGATCTTCAAGCAATGAAGAGTCTAAAAATCCAAAACTCTAAATGTTGCACACACATTCACTCCAAAGCACAATTATAGGCAAGCGGCCTTGGTTATAAAGGAAAAGGAAAACAGATTGAGTTTGAAAGGACAACCGAGAAGAGATTCACCGAGTTCTCTCAAAGAAACTCCAAGCGTAAAATACTCAGAAAAAGAAGCGAGCTACCAAAACCCCAGAAAATCTATAAAAGAAATACATATGATGGGAATGGTAGAAAATATCCAAGCCAAGCCGATTCGAATAATGTAAACTATCGCATAGACTTATGGAATATAAGCCCAAATGGCAAATGCCTAGAACTCAAGAAAGGTCATTCCAAAAGTATAAGAGCTTTCATCAAAGACACATATGCACCTAGGCACTACACTCGAGACACCACAATTACCCAAAAGAAGCGATTGCCAAAACACATATGCGGCATACGGACAAAAGAGACAGGTTGTATGAACCTAAAATCCCCAAGCAATTTGCCAAGATTAATTATGATTATGGCACGATAGATGGCAACCCTTGAGTCAAATCATTTGGCTATAAGTTGGTTGGATCATCTTATAATTCTAACCCCTCGGACCCGCATAAATATGGGTACCTAAAACTTAATTTCCTTGATTGCGGGTTCAAGGAACAAGCGAAAGTGCCAAGGAACCTGGTATATGGATAGTGGTACATTTCCGGACATATGACAGAAACAAGAAAAACTTGTCAAAATTCAAGGAAGTTAAAGGAGCAAAAGTCATATTTGGAGGAAATGAAGCTCCAGGTGAAATAAGAGGCATTGGATCCATCAAGAGAAATGGATTAGAAATCACGCGGATGTTGCATATGTTGAAGGACTCAACTTCAACTTGCTAAGATCGATCAACTCGTGACAAGGGCTATAATGTTGGATTCAACATGGGTATATGCCAAATCAAGGATCTTGAATCGAATGAAGTTGTGTTGCAAGGATGAGACAAAAGAACATGTATGTAGTAGATTGGTCAACCGCTACACACAAAGACTGTCTATTAGCAAAGAGCACAATTTGAATCAAGTTGGGTGTGGCACAAAAAGCCGAAAGTCACCTGAATTTCAAAACGATTAACAAGCTTGCAAGAAGTAATCTTGTGGAAGGACTTCCGGACTCGAGTATACAAGAAGGAGAGTATATGTGATGCATGTCGAAGGAAAACAAATCAAATCTTCATTCAAAGAAAAGACATGTCCATCTTCAACAAGAATATTGCAGACGCTACATATGGATCTATTTGGCCCAGTGGAACCGGCAAAGATAAGTGGAAAGAAATACACCTTGGTGGTAGTAGATGACTACTCAAGATATACATGGACAATATTCATGTGTAAGAAGAAAGAAACTCTCTGAAACTACCACACGGTGATGAAGAGGATTCAAAACGAGAAGAGCAAACCATTATCAAAATAAGATCGATGCAGAGGAACCGAGTTTGTCAATGGAATAATAACTCAAGTATTGTATTGAAAATGGTATTGGTCATGAACTATCTGCAGCAAGGACTCCACGTGAGAATGGAGTTGCGAAAGAAGGAACAGAACTCTCAAAGAAGCGGCAAGGACCATGTTAGTCAACGGGGCTACCAAAAAGATTTTGGGTCAAGCAATCAACACGACTTGCTACACTCAAAACAGATGTATGATAAAATGACGGTGACAAAGACTCCTATGAAATTTGGATGGAAGAAAACCAAATGTTGCATATTTTAGAATATTTGGATGTAAATGCTTCATCCACAACAATGGCAAAGATAATCTAAAGGCCTTCGATGCTAAAGCGATGAAGGTATCTTCTGGGATACTCGGTGAAAAAGCAAAGCCTACTGAGTACTCAACAAAAGGACTATGGTTGCGAAGAATCCATTCATGTGGTATTCGATGAGCCAAATGTAAATAGAGGAGACATTGAAGAGTCGGTGATAATAATTTGAATCATCCAACCATACGAGAAGAGTCCCTATCTTTCAAGTCAAGTTTTGGAATTATAAATTGAAGAAGATGAAATAGCTGAATCTCAAAACACCGGAAAATTTGCGGCTAAGTAACTACGAGAGAGAGCGATCAAAGCAACACAAATTGCTAGACGATTGAATCCACCAACTTATCGCAACTCCTTTGATGTAAGATGGCCGAGAGACCATCCACTTAACTTGTCATTGGAGATATAAGAGAAGGTGTCAAAACAAGATCCGTAACTCAACAAGAAGCCATGTTCACATGCTTTATCTCGCAAATAGAGCCCAAAGATGTGTTACAAGCATTGGATGACACACATTGGATTCAAGCTATGCAAGAAGAAGTGAATCAGTTTGAAAGAAATAAAGTATGGGAATTAGTTCAAAGACCCACACATCAAAATGTCATTGGTACTAAATGGGTGTTCGAAACAAGATGAACGAGGAAGGTTACGTGGTAAGAAACAAAGCAAGACTAGTAGCCAAAGGATATTGCCAAGAAGAAGGAATAGATTTTGATGAAACATTTGCTCGTAGCAAGATTGGAAGCTATAAGGATGTTTCTTGCCTATGCGACTCACAAGAATTTCATTGTATATCGATGGATGTAAAAAGTGCATTCCTAAATGGTTTATTGGAAGAAGAAGTGTATGTTGAACAACCTCCAGGATTTGAACAAGACTCTTGGAGATAAGGTATACAAAATCAAGAAAGCCTTGTATGGATTGAAACAGGCACCCCGAGCATGGTATGATACTTTGTCACAATTCCTAACAGAAAATGGATTCACAAAAGGAAAAGTAGATAGAACACTTTTCTTTAATTCAAGACAAAAAGAGTATCTTGCTTGTTCAAATATATGTGGATGACATCATTTTTGGATCCACAAACAAAGAGTCTGTGTGAGAAATTTTCAAACCTCATGCAAAGTAAATTTGAAATGAGCATGATGGGAGAGCGACATTTTTCCTTGGACTCCAAGTGAAACAATTTGAAGGATGGAACCTTCATAAGTCAAACAAAATACACCGAGAGATTTAATGAAGAAATTTGGTATGGAGGAGAAGTCTTACGTAAAAATACCAATGAATACATCATCAAAATGGACATGGATGCGAGATGGCAATCTCAGTAGATCAAACAAGATACTGAGCACTTATTGGATCATTGCTTTATCTTACAAAGCGAGGCAGACATCACCTTTGTAGGTGTATGTGCAAGATTTTAATCTGCTCCAAAAGAGAGCCATATGACAAGCAGACTAAGAGAATATTGAGATACTTGAAAGGAAGCCAAGAAGTTGGCTTGTGGTATCCAAAGGAAGGTGGATTCAAGCTAATTGGCTATTCGGACTCGACTATCTTTGGATGCGAGAGGGACGGGGGAAGAGCACCTCGAGGCACATGTCAAATGCTAGGAAACAAGGCTAATTTCTGGTTCGAAGAAGCAAAATTCAATAGCCCCTCTCGGTGACGCAGAATACATAGGCTGGCGACTATTGTGCCCAAGTCCTATGGATGAGACAAAGCGGTGAGAGACTATGAAGTTGAGGAAAAAGAAATTCCAATCATGTGTGATAACACAAGTGCAATTGCAATTACTCAAAATCTGTGTTGCACTCAAGAACAAAGCATATCGATGTCGGATATCACTTCATAAGAGATCATGTTGAAAAGAAGGACATCATTTTGGAGTATATCTCAAGCGATAAACAATTGGCCGACATCTTCACAAAACCATTATGTGAGTCAAGATTTGAAGAACTCAAGCATGAGTTAGGGTTAATTGGTGGTGACACTCGGAAGAATCAAAGAAAAGAAATGGAACACAAAAAGGGAAAAGAGTCAATTCACAAATCACTAAGTACATCACCGTATCGGAAGAATTTATACCAAGTCGGTGACAATTTGAGTCACAAAGAGGAATGTGAAAAAGAAGAGTTAAACTAGCGAGGGCAAAAGTGAATCATTTATGAGCCAAGTGACAAAAACGCGGTCGTTTTGACTAAGCGGGAATGTTTTTAAGGATTACGTCAAAGATAATTATGACGCAGGCAAAAGCCGCACACCAAGCTTATGATTAGATATAAATGCTTGCCGCATTAAATACGAGACATTAAATGCTAAATCGGCGTGCAAAATCTAAGCCGTTGATTTCGATCACATTTCAAAAACCACCCGCACGTCCTTTCATAAACCATACTTAAACTATTTTCGTCCGCTTTCTCTCACACACTACCAAAACTATTCATTTCTCTCTCTCGAAGCAAAGGCAAAAATTCTCTCAAAACCCTATCTATCTTCAAATTAATCTCTAAGTTTTCTTCGGTAAAACTCGAAGGATGGCACCAACCTATGATTTTGTCAAGTTAGGAAAGCAAATCCATACCGGGTCTCATTTGTGGATTTCGACGGCATGGTGAAACAGTCCGACGACACCCTAGTGATGAAAATTCGAGAAATTGGAAACGCTCTGGTGAAATCGTTTCGATTTGGAATATCCGATGACCTATGTGGAGGAGGTCGCGCGGTTCTCGTGAATGCCTTTGAGATTCACGATGAAGGGATAAAGTCATCTGTTCACGGAAAGAAGCTCACAATCTCGCCAAGGATTTGGTGAACATCGCCACTACCAACGAAAGGAGCATCGAAATTAACGAAGGCGATGTAAACCTGGCCGCTTGGAAAGAAATAGCCAAGCCCGACTATCTTTGATAAAATAGTTTACACACGGCAAAACAAGAGGTTGTTGAAGGAGGATTATCACAAGTGTTGGACATAGTTGCCAAATGTATTGACATCAAATTTGGCGACTTTGACCAATTGTCAAAAGCAAAGTTGATCGTGATGGCGGCGATCATTGAAGAAAAGAAAATAAATGGCTGAGTTTGTCTACAAAGCAGACTATGCGAATGTAGGGAACAAATCCTTCAAGGAAGATGGCACATTTGGAGGATCCCCTAGGATATGGCCCAGTGATTGGCCGGGTGATGGAGGTGAAAGGAGTCCCTCTTGACATGGAAAGGCGTTCCATGTTAACAAGAGGATGTTCGGATCAAACCTCTCGGCACACGAGAAGAGAGCCTACGCAAAGAGAGGCGACACGAGTGAGGGGGAATCGGTGACCTTGAAGATACGATTGTTTCCTCTCCACCAAAGAAGAAAGCTGCCCCTGCACTGCTAAAAAAAGATCAGCGCTCCTGCAGAAAGAAAGTCAAACTGCTCCCGCCCCCGCAGTAGAGTCACTGCCCCTGCGGCCGTGTCCCCCCTTGAAGCTTACGGTGGTCGAGAAGGACTCTCAACTACCTTCTCGGATCGTCAAAAAGAGGAGATCCGATAAGCCAAGACGGCGGCTCCTCGAAGAAGACACCAAGACGCCCCCGCCCAAGACTCGAGAAGAAATCGTCTCTGAACCAGGGTAAATCCCTCGGTACAAACTAGAAGACGAAGAAGAATCATCAAGCGCTCCGAGCTTGAGAAACCGGTAGTCGACCACTCATTTGGAACAAATACTGCTGAAAACCGAAGAGAGAGTCCCCAGATGTAATTGATGAAACTAAGTCTGTGAAGGCGATCAGCAGAGGCAAACCAAAACACAGATGTAGTCGCGTGGTGAGACACAAGAAGAAGGCGATAGAGTGATAGTGATGTGATGATCCTATCCCCACCTTACCCGGACATCCAAAATCGTGCACGAGAGAGTGGAGGAAGTGGAAATTGAGTCGATCCAGGGGAACAGTTCCAACGGCTTTGAGTTTATCGAAGAAGAAGAGGAGGCTGTTGAACTTCTCGGGTGACCTCTGTGATCCCAAAGATGGATGAAGACAATCGCAGATATCCTGCAGATCTTCAAGGACAAGGAGAAGGAAAGACAGAGGAAAGGCGAGGCACGTGAGAAGGCCAAGATATGCCCTATCTCCGGCACCACGAACACACACATCCTCTCCTTGATGTCTTATCCGTGTGATGAGGATCCGGACTCTTCGCTTTGCTGCCCACGGAAGAATTGCAAATGCGACAAGCAATGCATGAATCGAGAATTCTTCATGAGAAGAGCATGATGGAGGGACCAGGAGAGTCCTCGAACACATTGAAATTGATCCAATGGGAGTGGTTGACAAATCGCCACCGTTGTTCTTTGCCACCACTTCCCTTACTCGAGAAGAAGAAGGAATTAAGGCAGCGATGAAACGGGTTAGTGGGGACCCCAGTTGAGCCAACCCCTAACGAAGGTGTCTTACCACCCCCAACGGGGTGAACACTCGGTAGAAACAGCCGGGAGTTTGGAGACGAGTGACCCCACTCCAAGTCACTCGGTTGGTGCGCCACCGAGGGGGAAACTCCCTCCACTGCAGCAAGGTCGGAGAATCTGCGAGATGACTCCACAACGAAATCTAGGAGGCGAAGTGGAGAAAGTACAAATGCAAAACGAACGACAAGTTGCCATCAACGAAGCTCAGGCGATTGAGAGCGTCTCGGTGAGGTGTCAACCGCTACGAAGGCTAATGGCTGCGATGCGGTCGAGGCACTGAAGGAAGAACTGGGAGTTCACACTCACGGGCGATGAAAGTGCAATCCATGGGGTTGAGACTCCAATGGATGCCACCACAGAAAGAAGACTAAGGCGGTGACATTGTCGAAAGGGAGGTCAAGGCCTCACTGCAGGTTGAGGCTGTAGGAGGTAATGAAGGCCACGGGAGGTAATGAAGGCCCACGGGAGGCATTGATGGGAATATGGGCAATACCACCGTAATTACGATTCGTTTGTGGTCGAAAGTAATCACGAATGGCTTCTTTGTTGAACCCAGTATCGGTAACTCGTTTCCACCATTGTTTGGCGGTATTGGTAACTCATTCAAATCCCCATTATCGGATTGTGTTGTCTTTCGGCTCGTCTAGTGGTAGACTGATTCTCCTCGCGAAAGCCTCAACTTCCCAGATGAGCGGTATTAAGTCCCCGCTTGGAGCGCGTGTTCATACACTATCGGACCAAACTAGAAGAAACAAGTCAAATAATGTGGAATTCAAGTCACAAAAAAAAAACAAAATAAATAATAAAGAAAAATGTCTAAATTAAGAATAATTCTATCTATCGCAATATTAGCACCAAAAATTGTATTAGTCCCTGCAAGAACGGCGCCAAAAACTTGTTCGCCTATATTTTTAGCTTCACCGCAAGTGTACGGTGTTCGTTATCGAATAGGGTAGCAAGGTCGTATCCACGGAGACTAATAAATCAATAGGCTAAGTATTGAACCAAGATAGTTTTACTTTTATTTAGACGATCAATATTGATGGTTGTTGTTTTGAGATTAAGACAATTTAAATCACTAAAACACGAAAATAAGATAACACAAATGAAAGAAGTATCAAGATGATGAAATGGATTTCGAGTTAAGGTTTCGATTAATAATCCTCTTGTTGTCCGATTAAATCAAAGCCAAGGTTATTATCAATATTCCTATAAGACGATCACAAAGCTATTTTATCCCCCTCTCGAGATGTATATAAAACGTAGATTGAAATATCCATGCTAGCATCTCTACTCAACAATAGATACACAACTCCCAAAAGCATCAAAGATCAAATGTCCTCACAATATTCGCAAACCTCTCGATTCATGCAAATATTCATGTCAAGTACTCAAGATCTAATATTGAAACTCATCTCTCGAATTATGAATCAATATATCAAACAAGTTAAATCATTGGCCAAGTGATAAAACAAGAATAAGAACAAAGTACTCAAATAGGCTTCAAGACAATAACTTCAACTAAGATTAAAACATTCAACAAGAGTTCATTAATCTACTTCCAAAACCCGGAAATCACAAGAGTTTAGCTACACATGATTAAACAACTTACACACAAAGTGTTCAAAGTCATTACAAATGAAACTAAAAGAGTGAAACTAAAAGAGAAGCAAGAAAACTTAGGAACGTCGACAATCTCTCGATGTATCTCCGTTCTTCAAGCTCCGATGCAACCCGATTATCTCCTTGATGTCTCCTTCCAAGAGTTGACTCTTGTCTTGTGTTGTAGATCCCAAAAAATGCCAGAATTCCCCCTGTGTGCGCCCCCCAAAAAGCCTTTTTATACTCCCCATCATGTTTAGGGCTTAATCTTGATTATGGGATTCCAGCGCAGACGCACGGTGCGCCCACGCACGGGTTACCCGTGCGCCACCCTGCTGGAATACCCCAACTCTCTGTAGGGCGCACGGGTGGTGCGTCGGAGCACGGCCTACCCGTGCGCCACTCCGGTGAGATATCCTGACTCTCTGTAGGGCGCACGGGTGGTGCGCCCATGCATGGGCTACCCGTGCGCCATGCTGCAGCTTCAATCAACCTTATACAGGGGTGCACGGGTGGTGGCTTGAGGCACGCCTAACCCGTGTGCCCCCTGTTTCTTCCGTGAACGCTCAACTTTCGCTCTTTTAGGCTTCATGTTTCGTATATCCACTCAATTCTCCGCGTTTCTACTTTGCTTTCCTCATATTCTTATTCAATTAGCTTCAAATATCATGAAATTCCTACAAAATAAGCAAAGTGTAATATCTTTTCCACAAGGAGTGAATATGTAACATTTAACGCGAGTATATGCATGTTTACTTATCATTATAGCTCGAAATACACATCGAAACACATGTAAAATTCACACTTATCAAAATCCCCCAAACTTAAACCGTTGACCGTCCCGATCAACAATTTTTTTGAAAACACGATAAAGCACAACAGGAGATAAGAATAAAAGCACACACAACGGATCCAAAAGAAATTCATATTATTCATCATGAATGTCAAGCAACATACCAATCAAGCCTCAAATATCCGATCAAAGAACACGCCTCAAATAAAACAAAGTGAAATGCTCGAATTCCAACTCTCAAAGTTAAGTGTATACTCTCATCTCTCGAGGATATAGGACGTGTTTACGCTCAAATCAGTTCGATGTCGCAAAATTACCATAGGCTTGCAATTCGTCTCATATCTCGCCACTAGAGTGTATGCAATTTATGAATCAAAAGGACTTTCTCATTTGGTTGTAATGAAAGCTCTTTGGTTTGGGTAGGAAATTTTGGATAAAGTGACTCAAACTCGAGTATATAGACCGATGAGCATATCAATCATTTTCATTACAATCCCATATGCTACTCCAAGTATCCCTCATTTTTATCGACTTCATTTATCTCCATTTCCTTTCTTTCTTTTGAGAAACGCCTCCATTCACAATCCTTCGCCCTCAAGGTTTATCAACTTTTCAATCAATTTTTTTTTTTTTTTTTCATTTGTGCATTTTCAACACTTTTTATTCAACTCCTTTCCTTCCTCTTTATGTCCCATTTAACCAAGTATGCCCACTTATCCTACTTTTCAATTCCCACCCATTCATCCTCATTCATTCCTTTACTCAACGCTATACATTCGAGTTTAAGGTGATGGATATATTAAGATCAAGGGTTAAATTTTGTGGTTATCAAAGAAATAGGCTATAGGCTCAACTTGGCTAACTAGGAATTTCAACATCTTTAGGTAGGTAAAAGGCTTGAAAGGCTAGCAAAGATGGCCTTTAATCACATTGACAATTCGCATACAACATGTGGCCTTGACAGAGATACCCAAGCAAGTTCTAGAATTCTAACAACATGATCGATACACTCAAATCACAACAAGATGCGCAAGATACAAGCGTAAAGGCTCAAAAGCTCACAGGCTTGCAATTATGTAATTCAAAGCATCAAACCAAGTTTTCCATATCAACATGCTCAATGTCATCTATTCAAGGCCCAATCAACTCATTACCAACATCCAATCCCAACAATATGAATTTTCAATCAACACACACAAATAGCAAGTTGCAACATGCCCGGTCAACTCACTCTCTAACTACTACGAAAACAATAAACATGCTAAAGCTATAAACGTGCTCTAATGCAAATGCAACCTAGCATGCTCTAATGCAACTATATGAAAACACAAAATGCATGAACCTTTTTTTTTTTTTTTTTTTTGTATCCACACTTTTCATATATTAAAATACTATCTCTCCCCCCAAACTTGAATGAAATTATAGTGTCCTAAGGGGAAAAATAGAATTTCAATAACAAAAAGTGGGGATATACCTGAATAAAAACACACAAAAATGAAACAAAAACACACAAATCACACTCATAAAAAGAAATACACAAATCAAATCACTCAAATCACACAACTATGAAACTAAACACACACAAAAAGGAAAGTCACACGAAAAACCGTTGGGTTGCCTCCCAACAAGCGCTATATTTAACGTCTTTAGCTTGACGCCTGTTTTGTTAACTTACGGATCGCGCAAGGTGGTGGATGTCACCTCCTCTTGATTCCCTCGGTGGAAATAGTGCTTAATCCGTTGGCCGTTTACCATGAAAGTATCGCTTCTTTTGTCAACAATTCTACAATCCCAGGTGGATTCAACACTTTCTTTATCACAAATGGCCCCGACCACTTTGACTTGAGTTTTCGGGAAAAATTTAAGGCGTGAATTGTATAGGAGCATCGGTTCTCGGTAAAAACTCTCTTTTCTTGATCATCTTATCATGCCACCTCTTGGTTCTTTCCTTGTAAATTCGGGAATTTTCGTATGCTTCATCCCGAAATTCTTCCATCCGATTCAAATGGAGCAACCTTTCCTCACCGGCTTTTACGAAAATCCAGATTCGGTTTCTTGACCGCCCAAAATGCTTTGTGCTCCAATTCTACCGGCAAATGGCACGACTTTCCAAAGACAAGTTGATATGGAGATGTGCCCAACGGTGTCTTATATGCGATCGGTATGCCCACGAGCATCATCTAATTTTAACGCCCAATCCTTTCGGTTGATGTTTACCGTCTTTTCAAGGATTTGTTTGATCTCGGTTAGCCATACGCTTGTCCGTTGGCTTGTGGATGATATACCAATGCAACTTTATGTTTGACCCCATATTTTGCCAACAAGTTGCTCATCAATTTGTTTACAAAATGCGACCCTCCATCACTAATTAAAGCTCTTGGGGTGCCGAATCTAGTAAAGATCTTTTTCTTAAGAAATCGCATTACAACTTTGAGCATCATTTGTTTTGGAAGGAATTGCTTCTACCGAACGTGATACATACTCTCTGACCAGTAGAATATATTGATAACCCGAAGACGATGGAAATGGGCCCATAAAGTCAATTCCCCACACATCGAACAACTCCACTTCAATTACATTGATCATTGGCATCTCGTGCTTCCGTGAAATGTTTCCATTCACGACACCTGACACATCACGTCACATGGTTGCACAAACAAATAAACGAGTCATTAAATAAAGTGGGCCAATATAGCCCACTTTGCAATACCTTCATTTGCGGTGCGAGTGGGACCAAAATGTCCGCCGGATGGTGAAGAGTGACATCATTGTTGTAGGACTCCTCCCATTCTTCTTGAGGTACGCATCTCCTTATGATTTTGTCCGCGCACCTCTTAAAGAGTAGGGGTCATCCCACATGTAGAACTTTACATCATGTAAGAATTTCTTCTTTGATACGGTGATATTTAGGAGGTAGAACTCCAGCTGCCAAGTAGTTGACAAAGTCCGCATACCATGGGAACTTTGCCTCAAGCATGAGTAATCTTTCATCGTGAAACTCCTCTTTTATCAATCCCATACCTCCTTTTGCTCCTTCTTGATTTTCTAATCGAGACGGATGGTCTGCTACCACGTTCTCGCATCCTTTTCGGTCCTTGATTTCCACGTCAAACTCTTGCAACAATAAGATCCATCGAATCAACCTCGTTTCGCATCCTTCTTGTCAAAGAGGTATTTGATAGCCGCATGGTCAGTATGCACTGTCGTCTTCGTCCGATCAAGTAAGATCGAATTTATCGAATGCGAAAACAATCGCCAACATTTCTTTCTCGGTTGTGGTATAATTCTGTTGAGCACTGTCCAACGTTCGACTTGCATAGTAGATGGATCGGAACAATTTTTCCCTCTTTTGACCAAGAACAGCCCCAACAGCATAGTCGCTTGCATCACACATTAGCTCAAATGGTTGGCTCCAATCGGGGCTTAGTATAGGTGCGGTCACTAATGCTGTCTTCAACATTTCGAACGCCTGCAAACATTCATTGGAAAAAATGAAAGCAGCATCTTTTTCTAGCAATTGGCTCAAGGGCTTAGAAATTTTAGAAAAGTCACGGATAAACCTTCTGTAAAATCCGGCATGGCCCAAGAAGCTCCGAATGGCTTTCTCGTTTGTGGGAGGTGGTAGCTTCTCAATTGCTACAATCTTTGCCCGATCAACTTCCAAACCTGCAGAAGAGACTCGATGACCAAGTACAATGCCATCGCGTACCATAAAATGGCACTTTTCCCAATTTAGTACTAGATTGGTCTCTTCACATCGCTGCAAAACTAAGGAAAGATTGTGAAGACAATTATCAAAAGAATCACCGAACACAGAGAAATCGTCCATAAACACCTCCATAACTTTTTCAATAAGATCGTGAAATATAGCCATCATACAACGTTGGAAAGTGGCAGGCGCATTACATAAACCAAATGGCATACGACGAAATGCAAATGTGCCATACGGACATGTAAATGTTGTTTTCTCTTGGTCTTCCGGCGCAATCATGATTTGATTGTACCGGAATAACCATCTAAAAAGCAATAATAATCATAACCTGCAAGACGATCCAACATCATATCGATAAAGGGGAGGGGAAGTGATCTTTTCGAGTGGCATCATTAAGTTTTCTATAATCAATACATATTCGCCACCCGGTAACAATTCTAGTAGCAATTTGTTCCTCATTTTCATTTTTCACCATTTTACCCCCCCCTTTTTTTGGCACCACTTGTAAGGACTCACCCATGAACTATCGGATATCGCATAAATGATCCCGGCATCCAACCATTTCAACACTTCCTTCCTAACCACATCTTGCATAATAGGGTTTAGTCGTCTTTGGTTTTGCACTGATGGTTTATAAACATCTTCCATCCGAATTTTATGCATCACAATGGATGGACTTATGCCTTTTAAATCAGTTATAGACCATCCTAGTGCCGACTTATGTTTTCGTAAACCCTTGAGTTTATCAAGTTGGGTAGGAGTGAGAAGAGAAAACGACACGGATTTGCATTATTTGTCCCTAGGAATGCATATTTGAGGTGTTGGTAATTGCTTGAGTTCCGGAGGTGGTGTTGTCATTTCGATCTCACGCACGGGCTGCCCATGCTCGGCGCACGGGCGTGCGTTCTTCGTGAGTCTCATCCGTCCTTCAAGATCACGCACGGGCAACCCGTGCGTGGACGCATGGGTGGTGCGTTCTGTAAGTTTGGCTCTTTATTTTCGGCTTTGCGTTTCGCCTCTTGCGCTATTAGGTAATTCTGCATATGATCTAAGGCACAAACATAGTCGTACAAATCTTGGTTATCAAAATCAAGTACAACACTCGACATTGAGCACGAGTGGGCTAGACCAAATTCCAAATCATCGTAGACAATGTATGATCAACATAATCCTCAATGCATGAACTAACTATATCCAAAAATTACAATTCTCTACCGAATCATGAAATTTCATTGCCTTTATATATAGAAAATAAAACATGCTCATCATTAACACGTAATGTGAGCTCCCTTTTGCACATCTATTAAGTGCTTTACCCGTTGCTAAGAAAGGACGTCCAAGTATCAGTGGAACGTCTCGATCTTCGTCCATATCCAAAACCAAGAAATCCACGGGGAATATAAATTTATCAACTTTTACCAGGACGTCTTCAATAATTCCCCTTGGATACGTAAGTGATCGGCCGCAAGTTGCAATGTCACCGTAGTAGGTTTCACGCCGCCTAATCCAAGTTTCGAAAATGGACAAAGGCATCAAATTAATACTTGCCCCCAAATCACATAACGCTTTATTAAAGAAATTACCACCAATAGCACAAGGGATAGTGAAACTCCCCGGATCTTTCAGTTTTTGTGGTAGCTTCCTTTGGATAATTGCACTACACTCTTCCGTCAAATTCACCGTTTCATAGCTTGTCATCTTCCGCTTTTTTTTGACATAACATCTTTAAGAAATTTCGCATAGTTTAAGATCTGTTCTAATGCGTCTGCAAAAGGAATGTTAATGTGCAATTTCTTAAATATATCAAGGAATTTGGCAAATTGATCATCAAGCTTTTTCTTTTGAAATCTTTGAGGAAAGGGGAGAGATATAGGCAACTTAGATAAATTCGAGCTAGATGATGATTTTAGCTTTTCATTTTGTTTGTTCCGCCTCTTTGTTCTCTTCTTTCCCATTTTCTTCAATATCATCCTTCATCACGGAGTCTCTTGCTTTCGGCCTAGATGCTTCATCCGAAAGTTTCGGATTCCCATTTTTCTTTAGGCCCCTCATATTTAAATGCAGCCAGTAACGAATCGCCTTGCATTGTTCCTCAGGATTCATTTCCGTATTACTTGAAATTGACCCTTTTGATGTTGACCACCCACAATTGTAGCCAATTGACCCATTTGAGTCTCGATTCTTTATTGAGCTTGTCACTTGTTGTTCCAACTTATCCATCCGAAGGTCTTGCTTAGCGAGGCGGCTCCTCGTGTCATTCATGAAAGCATTCGATTGATTTATGAAAAAGAGGTGAGTGCATCTTCCAACGACGATTTGCCTTCCCCATTACCGCCTCCACTTGAAGTATTGAATCCCGGTGGAGGTTGTAACACATTCTTTGTATTTGCATAGGAAAAATTTTCATGATTTCTCAACCCTGGATGGTAGTGCGTTGGGTTTGAATTATTCCTAAATTGAAATTCCGGTTATTCACATAACTTATCTCTTCCATCGGATATAGAAGAGCTTCACTACCCGTGCTCGATCCGCTTCTCGGCCCCTTCGTAAATACATTCAATTGAGTTGTCAAAGCCGCTACTTGTGCCGACAATGTTTTGATAGGGTCCGATTCTCGAGATTTCGGCTACTCGTTGTACATTGGATCTTCGGATGGCCATTGGTAATCGTTCATGGCCATTTCCTCAAGAAGATTTAAGGCATCTTGTGGAAACCTTGCCAACAAAGCTCCTCCCATTGCGGCATCAACAAAGGCCCTCGTTTGCCCCATTAGACCATTGTAAAAGAAACATAATCGTTGATCCTCAGGAAAGCCGTGTTGTGGACATCTTCTTAACAAATCCCTAAATCTTTCCCAAGCCTCGTACAAAGGCTCGGAGTCAAATTGTCGGAATTGAGTGATCTCACTTTTGAGCTGCAAAGTTTTGCTTGGTGGAAAGAATTTAAACAAAAACTTTTGGCTCAAATCATCCCAAGTGCTCACACTTCCTTGCGTCAAAGTACCCAACCAATTTCTCGCCTTATCCCGTAAAGAGAATGGGAATATGCGCAATCTTATGGCGTCATCTCGAGACTCCGCTCATCTTGATCGTATTGCATATTTGGATAAAATGGGCAAGGTGAGAGTTAGGATCTTCTCGTTGCAAACCCCAAATCGATTGTGTTGCACCATATTGATTAGTCTTAGGTTTGAGCTCGAAGTTGTTGGCATTGATGGGAATATGGGCAATACCACCGTAATTACGATTCGTTTGTGGTCGAAAGTAATCACGAATGGCTTCTTTGTTGAACCGGTATCGGTAACTCGTTTCCACCATTGTTTGGCGGTATTGGTAACTCATTCAAATCCCCATTATCGGATTGTGTTGTCTTTCGGCTCGTCTAGTGGTAGCACCGATTCTCCTCGCGAAAGCCTCAACTTAGGTGATGAGCGGTATTAAGTCCCCGCTTGGAGCGCGTGTTCATACACTACCTGGACCAAACTAGAAGAAACAAGTCAAATAATGTGGAATTCAAGTCACACAAAAAAAAAAACAAAATAAATAATAAAGAAAAATGTCTAAATTAAGAATAATTCTATCTATCGCAATATTAGCACCAAAAATTGTATTAGTCCCCGGCAACGGCGCCAAAAACTTGTTCGCCTATATTTTTAGCTTCACCGCAAGTGTACGGTGTTCGTTATCGAATAGGGTAGCAAGGTCGTATCCACGGAGACTAATAAATCAATAAAGCTAAGTATTGAACCAAGATAGTTTTACTTTTATTTAGGCGATCAATATTTGATGGTTGTTGTTTTGAGATTAAGACAATTTAAATCACTAAAACACGAAAATAAGATAACACAAATGAAAGAAGTATCAAGATGATGAAATGGATTTCGAGTTAAGGTTTCGATTAATAATCCTCTTGTTGTCCGATTAAATCAAAGCCAATGTTATTATCAATATTCCTATAAGACGATCACAAAGCTATTTTATCCCCCTCTCGAGATGTATATAAAACGTAGATTGAAATATCCATGCTAGCATCTCTACTCAACAATAGATACACAACTCCCAAAAGCATCAAAGATCAAATGTCCTCACAATATTCGCAAACCTCTCGATTCATGCAAATATTCATGTCAAGTACTCAAGATCTAATATTGAAACTCATCTCTCGAATTATGAATCAATATATCAAACAAGTTAAATCATTGGCCAAGTGATAAAACAAGAATAAGAACAAAGTACTCAAATAGGCTTCAAGACAATAACTTCAACTAAGATTAAAACATTCAACAAGAGTTCATTAATCTACTTCCAAAACCCGGAAATCACAAGAGTTTAGCTACACATGATTAAACAACTTACACACAAAGTGTTCAAAGTCATTACAAATGAAACTAAAAGAGTGAAACTAAAAGAGAAGCAAGAAAACTTAGGAACGTCGACAATCTCTCGATGTATCTCCGTTCTTCAAGCTCCGATGCAACCCGATTATCTCCTTGATGTCTCCTTCCAAGAGTTGACTCTTGTCTTGTGTTGTAGATCCCAAAAATGCCAGAATTCCCCCTGTGTGCGCCCCCCAAAAAGCCTTTTTATACTCCCCATCATGTTTAGGGCTTAATGCTGCAGATTATGGGATTCCAGCGCAGACGCACGGGTGGTGCGCCCACGCACGGGTTACCCGTGCGCCACCCTGCTGGAATACCCCAACTCTCTGTAGGGCGCACGGGTGGTGCGTCGGAGCACGGCCTACCCGTGCGCCACTCCGGTGAGATATCCACGACTCTGTCAGAGGGCGCACGGGTGGTGCGCCCATGCATGGGCTACCCGTGCGCCATGTTTGCGACTTCAATCAACCTTATACAGGGGTGCACGGGTGGTGGCTTGAGGCACGCCTAACCCGTGTGCCCCCTGTTTCTTCCGTGAACGCTCAACTTTCGCTCTTTTAGGCTTCATGTTTCGTATATCCACTCAATTCTCCGCGTTTCTACTTTGCTTTCCTCATATTCTTATTCAATTAGCTTCAAATATCATGAAATTCCTACAAAATAAGCAAAGTGTAATATCTTTTCCACAAGGAGTGAATATGTAACATTTAACGCGAGTATATGCATGTTTACTTATCATTATAGCTCGAAATACACATCGAAACACATGTAAAATTCACACTTATCGTAAAGAAGTCAAGTAGAGAACATCCTTCATGCTATCATTGACCCATCCGAAAAAGGAGATAAGCGCGCTTCATGATTCCCAGGATAATCGATGTAACCTTTCCGGGATCGGGCGATGAAGGAGCCGAGTCATCCCCGTGATGCATCCAAAAGACTCAATTGCGGATGTTCCAAGCACAAGCAAGTCGATCCCAAGACTACTCGTCAAACCTTTAATTTTGATGATGAGCCAACAATGGAAATCTCATCATCGTCCAATGACGCTTCGATTATGCCGAGGACCAGTCTACTCAATTGGAGAAACCAGTTGAGACCAACGGTGTTGAAACAGTGAGAGGCTCGGCTAAGTCGGGTCCACTTCACAACAGACCCAGTGAAACAGAGTCCATCTGCGCGAGCTTCCCAAGCTGCGCGCAGTTCGACTCCAAAAGGAACTTCACGCGCACCTCTCATCATTGAACAAATACCGATTCTTGCCGTGATGAATCCTTTATAGAATCTTTTCCTTTCTCTCGGAGGTACCCGACCTCCTCTGAAGAGTCGAGAACGAGCTCGCACGCTTCCATAGACCACTCTGTTATTCCA
Source organism: Rehmannia glutinosa (assembly GCA_016081115.2). Lineage (NCBI taxonomy): Eukaryota > Viridiplantae > Streptophyta > Magnoliopsida > Lamiales > Orobanchaceae > Rehmannia > Rehmannia glutinosa. Next base: position 44,138,400 of record CM071934.1, on the reverse strand, counting down.
TCGGTACCATTGTTCAGTGATTATGACTTTGACGTTGCATGGCCATCACCGCACGGAAGAATCATTTGAAGTTCGCGAGGTGTTCAAGGCATTATTTCCGAGATTGAACGGATGGAGAGGCATCGAGGCCTCTATGGACATGCGGACGGACAGAGATGCCAATCTTACTGCGACTTGAGAGGCATATCGAGGATCGGGAATGGTGGCAACCGCAGCAAACAATGCGTGTGGAACAAGTTAGATACTTGAGGACATTGTTCAACAAGTCTGGTATGGAGAGTGAGAATGTTGATGCAAAAACGAAATTGAGAGAACACATTGAGCACATGCATGAAGCTCACACTTTGCCGAGATAAAGCTGCGTGAGCAAAATAAGAGTGATCTACGGCGCTTGGAAGAAAACATGAATAGAAAATTCAGCCTTCTCATGGTGAGATGAAGCTAATTTCAAGAGAGTCCAACGCTACTCGCTCGAATTTCGTCTTTCGCATACTCCGCAGCCAGACTCGAGATTTAACTCTACCATCGTAGGCTCGATTTCTTTTGCACAAGTATGTTTCAGACGTTCTCTCTCCTTTGATGATGCCAAAAAGGGGGAAGAGGAATACCTTAAAGCACATAAGAGATCTGAAAGCTGAAAAAAGTGGATGCAGCTGCGAAGGGAAAGAACGGTGAGGAAATCAAACAAAAGAAAGGAAAGTCCGTTGAGGGGGAAGGATCGAAAGATGTGACCTTGATGATCGCACAAACCCCAACAAGGTCTTATCACGGTGACATTATCAGCAAAGACAAACTCCCCGTGACTCTCCCGCCACTCCAACACTCTGCTATATCTATGGTTTGAAAAGAGAAAGACAATTGAAGCAGGGATGGAGGAAGTGGAAGGAAGAATGGATGCCTGAGTCATGAACATCTTGAAACAACATGGAGGCATTCCAAAGAGACAGAGACACTTATGCCATCTCGGATGTCGGAGACAGAGCCACGATCAGTTGATGAATTTAAAACGCTCGCATCCGAAGGATACTTTGCAAATATGTCTATGGCTCAAGCTTGGGACTTCTTGGAAAAAGGGTCTCACGTTATGTGAAGAAAGGCGACAGCGCAGACTACGGCGGTCACTCTGCTTTGGTCACTCAATTTGGAAAGAAGAAGAACCCAAGACAATACACGCCGAGAGATAGATGAAGAAGTGGTGGTGGAGGAAGAGGTTTTGGACCACAGGCCTCTCGCCCAAAAACATTGAATACGTAGATCCAGGTAAGAAAGGAGGGATCTCTCTGGGCTGGTCTTGACCAAATAGCAAATTTGCAAGTGGCTAAAAGTAATCTTTGAGTATGCGAAAAGAATAGAAGAAGAAAACAAGAGACAAACTCGGCTATGGGAGGAAAGACAAGAAAGATTAAGAAGAGATGAAGCTGCCAGGAAGGCATATGAAAAAAAGAAGAAGGACTGACGAGAAAAAAAGAAGAAGAGCGAGAAGATGTTGAACAAGATGAAAAAGAAGAGACAGGCGAAGGAGATGAAGTGTTCTTTGTCCACCCCTTCATGTATTTTATTATGTAAATACATACTATGTAAGTCTTCTCGAAATAAAGCTATAAATTCTTCATTTTTTTGTGTAGACAAATGTTTGCTCGATACACCTTGTAAAAACAGGTTGTGTAAAAGAACAAGAATGTTATGATCAATAAAAGGATTGATTATGCGCATACATTCTATGTCAATACACTATCTCTGTATGTATCTTTGCTATTTGCATTTTTGAATGGTTTAAGTTTTGGCATCATCAAAAAGGGGGAAATTGTTAGGAAATTTATTGTTTAGATTTTGATGAATGCCATGTAAAACTTAGAATAGGAAGTTGGCACCCCATTCTTGTTGTAAAATGCATTGTAATAAATAGGGTTGGTCAAGTGAGTTAAGTCGGCTATGCCAAAACATGCAAGAAGACAATGGATACTAGAAGGAAGACTCGTGAGACAGTGAGTATGGCAAAGCAAAGAAGAGTAGACGGAACTCTATGAAGGAGCGGTGAGATACGGTGAGTGGAGTATCGATTAAGTCAACTCAAGAAAAGCCAAGTCTCAAGTTGAAGTGTGGGAAGAGTCATCCAATGATTGGAAGTCGACTCTAAGTCACCTGGGAAAGCAAGGAAATGCGGTCAAGTCGAGATAATCGAAAAAGATTCATTACACATAAATCAAGAGTATTACCTAAACAAGTAATATCTCCATACTACCTTTCTCGAAGTGCTCATCCCCCGAAGCGTGCAAAAGGAATAAACCAATGGGAAGCACTACACCGTGTCGAACTCTAAAAGGTGAAGAACAATTCATACGAGGAAATGGCAATTCAAGGATCGCAACAAGACAAACCCGGCCGATGCGCAAGTGACTTTCAAAAATAAGCTTATCTCTTCAACTGATTTTTGAAAGATCACTATAAAAGGCGAGAAATGATTTTGAGAATAAGAAGAAGGGAGACGAGAACCAAAAACGTTCAAGCAATTATTAGAACCGAAAACCTGAAATATTCTCAATCCTCAAGCCTACACTACGAAGAACATCAATCCAACACTCACCTGTGAAGGAAAGATAACTTCAATCGGTTGAAGAGGAAAATCTTGAAAAATCAAGGGGTCTACATTCCACGAAGGATTGTAGGAAGGTTCAAGGTCGAACCAAGTCTTGAGCTTTTGGAGAGCTTCGTGATCAAATCCAAAGAGCTTGAGCAAGTGGGTGTAGTAGCAAAAGCGGTACTGCCTGTGAAGAAGCCGAAGTCGCACGAGAAGCCGGTGAGTGATCAAGGTGTCTCAGATCGAGTCCCAAAGGATCAAGTCAGTTTGTGTGATCAAGACTTGTATCTGGACATTACCACTTTGTATATCTTGATCAATACCTAGTGGATTCCTCCGGGAGTTGGAGAAGAGAGGAGTAGAAGAATTACCCCATCTTGAACCTCTATAAAAATCTTATCGTGTCATTTACATTTCAAAGACTTTAATTCTTGCATCATATTTGTTTATTTCACGACATATTTGCTATCCATAAGATAATCTCTAAGTACTAAATCAAGCTCTAAATCTCTACTTAACCAAACTTAAGGGTGTTAAGTCTTGGTGAAAAACAAACCACAGTTGAGTTAATTTAGACTTAATAATTTGAGTTATTCTAGCAAAACTCGATTGAGTCACGTTGAGAGACTAACTCTCTTGATTAACTAAATTGGTGTCACCAAGGACACAATGTTGTGTAGTATCAACTCGAATTTTTAAAGGGACTAAATCAAAAATTTGGTAAGGTTTATTCAACCCCCCTTCTAAACCTTACACTTACACCCTTGGGACCTACAAAACTCTTTGATATGTTATCTATTATTGCCACTTTCGTCTAGGTTTGTCCTGGATGATTGATGTTGACATAGTTCGGTGAAATAGGAGATCTAAGTGGATCACCCGATGAATTCAAGAAGTGGAGTAAGAGCGCATTGATTGCTGATCAAGAAGCTCCAGCTTAACTTGAATTATTATTGATTTCATTGATATATCATTTTATAGGCATACGATGGTCAATTAATTCACTGAACATATGTAGAGAGTTGTATCTCATTGTATAAGGCAAAAATGTGATGACTGTAAAGAACATGGAGTTATCGCCACTCAGTGTTGGCTGTCTTTACACTCCATGGTGAAAGATCATATTCTTAGTCAAGAAACGATACATTTGGAAGATATGAAAAGAAATGCTAGCTAGTTTATGTAAGCATTGTCGAATGTTTGATGTGCGCTATGTGCATACTCAGTAAGTCTTGTACTTAGCAGTGTGATTGGTGAGTGGATATCGAAGTGATCCATGTGCTATTGTGATGCCGGCATGTAGATACTTAGATATATTAACATATTGATCTATGATTTGCTAGAGGCAAATTTGACATCCATGATGTATTTTGTTATTTTTGTGATAGTAAAACCACTTTGGTGTATGGTTTGGGCGCCGAACAATTGTGGTAGACCAAACATACTTACATGAGACTTTACTTCACTTAAGAGTTTTTGCGCATAGTTAATATTTTTCTCAGGCATACTTCTACGAGCGGTGTGGGCGCTCATCCCTTTTATGAGCCTTTGTTTGGAGAAATTCTCGAAAGACATGTGGGTCATTAGGGATTAAGTAGAATTGATCATGTGGCCTATGAGAACATATTGTGATTAATGAGACATGTTGGATTCTCATTATATGTTTAGTACTGAATTTGTGAGTTGTCACCAGGCTTTGATTGGCCCTCTCACACAGGCAATCGCCCTAGCACTAAGAGAGCGAGCAGGATGAGACTTAAATGATTGTGTCGCATAAGAAGGTTTGCGAATGATCACATTCGCGCTAGAGTAGTGAGGAAGGTTAATAAGTATAATAAATAAATGCATTAACTAGAAGTTAAGATGAGATCCGAGTTGATCGATTATGAAGTATGTCCAAACTTCATAAAAGTCATTTGTAGTCGAATGTGCAAACTATCGTAGACACTTTGAGAGTGACTACGAGTAGTATGCAGGTCGGGCGCTTGAATAGCGATTTGGACTAAGATTTGTATGATGTCTAGAGCGTGACATGCCTAAATTGAGTAGAGCTCCATCATAACATGTATTCATACTACATGTGCTTTGAGGCGACCGTCTATGGGAAAGTGATGAATGGGTCCCTACTTCGTCCTTTGTGTGAGCCCGTATTATTTTTTTGTACGCTTTGGGACTTTGGACCATGTCATAAGGTGTAAACTTGATAACGCTACTTTAGCATGTATCCAATGGCCATGTGTGATTCGATCTATCGGAGCATGTCTAGGAAAGCTGTCAAGATCAAGCTAATTGGCATGTGGAGCCGAGGAAGAATTAAGTTGGTAACGCACTTATGTTCTACGATTCATAGCCAGGCGACTATGTCGAAATGTGTTTGAATGGTCATGAATAACATATTTGAGTTAGTCGAGCATGCTCTATTTATTTCATTGAGGGATCCGGAGATGCTTGACTAGGTGCGACCACTTGGTTTGGGGTACATAGCGAGTTATTGAGTTGTAGGGTTATGTTAGTTTGGTGATGACTTAATATAACTCTCCTCATATATACTTTCTCGCTTAGTCGCACGCCTTATTCCCTGTATGAAAGAAAGAGACATGAGATGAGAACTATGAGGATGTGATTCGAATGAGTCGAGTCAAATATGTATGAGTGGGAGATATTGGGTGTAATTAGGTTACATCCATATTTGAGATAATATGAAGTCCTATTTAGATGAGGTTTATCTAGAAACTTCTCCCATTAGGACTCTAACTGAGATATGGGATTGAGATACATATTGATATCTCTCCCTACAATATCAGTCTAATTGAAAATATCGTCTCCCACATAGAAATAATAATCTCTCTCCTAAAAGTTCTCTCTACGGTTTTCTTTTTGGAGCATTACCAAAGTTCTCCAAGGGTTTAAGGTGTGTATATCCAAGTAAATAATTCTAGTAATTATTTACACCAACGAGAAAGGCGATTCGTGATCTTGTTCGTGGTTCAATCAATCTATGGGATTCGTTTGTTGTTCGAGATTCAATCAAGAGACGACTTGTAGATGGCTTAATCATGGATCAAAATGAAGCTTGTAGACGGGCTCAATCCTGGCTATGTGGATCGATAGTTCATTTGCAAATAGGTATACTCGATCCACCTTATATGTGGAAATAAGTGATTTATGTTTCGACCCATATTTGCTAACATCCACCACCTTCATTCCAACCATAAAACTCATCTTAGTCAAACCTGTATGAAATTATGGTTTCCTCGATTTCTTGTAAGAACTTCTCATTGTGTGTTTAATCTTCCACGGTAATGCACACTACAAGAAATTAGAGAAAACAGACGATAAAATTCGTCATATAATTATTATTTTTTGTCACTAAAGTTATTAGGTGACGAAATTTTAGCGTCATAACGATCGTCATTGTAGACCCGTGGTAAAAGGTATACATGACAATTGTTTTGGTTCGTCACTAAATATTTAACCTTTTATGACGCTAATGACCGGTGTCATCATTTATATCATTTTTGTGACGATAAGTCGTCACTTTAATTATCAAACTTTTGTCACTTAAATTTTTATTTTTCATCAAAAGGTAACATTTTCAATGATTTAACGTATACTTTGTCATCCAAACATTAGATTTTGGTGACGAAAATTATTATATTACCATATTAATCAAATTTTAATGACGCACAAATCATGTCACAATTGCATTAATTAATTCGTCATATATTATATAATTTGTCATAAAAGATATGCTTTATACTTACAAAATATTGGTCGTCACTTAATGAATATATATATAATGACAAAACAATCATCACAAAAATTAATATTCAATGACACGGCATTCCTTGTCACCAAAAGATTATTAAACGTGATGACATGTTTTGTCATGGAAACATTAACATTACATGACAAAGTTGATTAGTGTCACTAACTACGTAGGAATTGTGATGAACCGGTTCATCATAAAAGAAGTATGTGGTGACAAAATCTTTCGTCACTAGATAGATTTATATGATGATACACAAATCATCATAAATGATTCATTTTGAGTGACAAATTTTAAATCTATATGTGACGATACAATTCGTCAGAAAAAGACTATTTTAATGACTAGTAGTATATTGTCACTACATGAATATGTATGGTGACATCTAAGTTCGTTGTGGAAAATAATAGTTTCAGTTACAAAATATTTCAGTGTCACCAATTAATTTTCATATGACGACCATAATAGCCATGAAATGAGGCATTGGAGAATATAATCTATATTTATCGATGTATTAATTTGTCATATTTTATCGTTTACATTGGATAAAAATAAAATAAAATATTATGATGAGAAAATTCTTTATTGACTTTCCACGTAAATATTATTAATACTTTGATTCAAAGATACATAAATTTGCTCCAATCTAACATTATATTACATGTACAATTTAAAAGTCAAATAAGCGTGAAACATAAAATGGACCAACATATTTAAGTAGGATTCACTCCTTCTCTCTAATTTTCTCTCCTCCTTCTCTCTACCCCTAAAAGAAAAAAACCCTAACCTACTTCTCCTCCCCTCCCTCCCCTCCCTACAGCCGCCCCCTCCCTCCTCCCCCCTCCCCCTCCTCCTTACCCCTCCCCATCCATGTCTTTTATTGGAGGGCCAACAATGGCGGCCCTTTGGGTGTCGAAGGTGGCCGAGATTTTTGGTCCGGGGTGAAAACGAGTCGAGCTTCTCGGAGGTGTCTCGAAGGCCGAGAAGACGATGGGTCATGGCAGAGATTTGGGAGAGGGAGAGGCATCTTTCTTTTTTCTTTCTTTTTTTTTTTTTCTCATTTTTTAGCTATAGATTGTTGTAGTTTTCTTATTTTGTTTGTATTTTCTTTTCCCGGTTGATTTGCGAAACTCGTAGGCGGATCAGTTTTTTCTGTTCTGTAGTATGAAATGGTTGCTCGTGCCCGGTTTCAGTTTTTTTGGTGTGTTATAGTCTCCTTTAAGGAGTGCTGAAGTCTCCCAGCGTGGAGTGGTTAGTTTGGGGTGGGTAGTTTCTTAGTCCATGTGAATCCGAATTGGTTTTACCAATTCCCCGCTTGGCTCTTAGTTAGTCTTGTCGGCTCTTAGCCCGTTGGCTACGATTGTAGTTGTAATTTTAGTTTTTGAGTTGTTATAATAAAATACTATCGTTCGACAAAAAAAATGAAAATTATAAAACTACTTAAACAATATTTGAAAACGAAACATTAGACATCTAAACCCAAAAAATACTCATGGAAATATACACCATATGTCCCCAAATATCTTATTTCTAAGTTGCTAAGTTTTTCCATATTCCATTCGGTAAATTGAGAAATTTCTTGTTGTTGAATCCATAACCATCCAGACTCACCTGTATATTTAAAATTTTCAAATTAGTGCACACACATTAGTAAAGAAATAAAAAGGTAATTGTAAAAATAAAGAAACACATATATACACGTGTACACACAAAAGGAGAGGAACACTAGTTCATAATCCTTTTTGAAGGTCTTATCTACAAGTCATTTTTTTTGAATAAATGTGAGAATATATATAAAAATGAAAAAGAGTAGTCTTGATCACAGGCTGATCAGGTAACCAAAGTAAAGCCTAGAAACAAAGTCAAAAATAATAACGAAATGGTCACAAGCTGACCAGATGGTTGAATGGTAGGGGCCTCGTTAAAACCTTCCAAGGTAAAACCCATCCTTGTGGGAAAAACCCTTAGAAGGAAAAAGAGTACCCCCCATAGTAGAAAATACGTCTAAAATAGGAAAAGAAAATCGAAGCCAAGACGCACTAGCTAACAAACCTATAGTTAGGATCGCCAACATAATCCCGAGTGGGGTGGTCGAAATGATAGCGCCGGAGGCGCCTCCCACCACGTAGCATCCTGCGTCATCTTGCTAAGGATATTCGCGGCCGGTTGCCTTCCCTAAAGATGTGCGAGGCCACCAAATTCATCCGAGAAAGAAGGTGCAGAGAGTGTATCGCCACATGCTCGGATGGCGCCAAGGAACCCCGTGGATCGCTTCCGCAACAACTCCACCACGACCGAGTCCGACTCGGCCCATAGTTGATTCGACCCCTTCGCAAAAACGTAATGAATGGCCCGCATGGCCGCCATTAACTCCGCCTCGAAAGCAAAACCCATACCACATCGTTCCACAAAGCACCCACGAAAGAACCCTCTGCAGATTCTACGAAAAACTCCGGCCGCGAGACGCCGGCGCCCCGTGGTGGCGTCTGCCTGTGTTAACATTGATCCCGGCCCGGCAAGGGTTTCTACCAAGTAATCGGCACAATCTTCGGGGCTGTCTTGGCGCCAGAACCCGAAGTCTGGAGAATGAAAAGGTCATGTTGATCATTATGCATGCAACCTTGGTCCAAGGAGGATGACTCAAGGATTAGAACATGAAGGCGTTGGATGGCCGCTCCGAGTCCAGTTCTTGTCATTGAAAGTCAAGTGGTTTCTGATTTGCCAGATGAGCCAAATACCGGATAACACTGCAACTCGCCAAAGAAAGGCCACCGCTTCACCGAAATGGAAACTCATTAAACGCACCAGAATTCATTGAAGCTATAAGCCCTAAAATAATGGATATCAAAAGATTCAAAATCCGCGCAGAGGGCCCCCGCAAAAACACATGAGACAAACAAATGATCAACAGATTCCGCGTCAGCACAACAAAGACCGCAAATCGAGGGGCCTGTGAAGGAACCCTGCGATCGCAGAACATCCAATATTGTAAATCGATTATGGATAGTGCACCATGCCACAATCGAACGTCTTTCCAAAATGTGAGGTGACCAAATCCAGGAACCCCATTGAACCACAGGGGAGTGAGGGCACGAGATATGTGTAAGCCGACTTTGAAGTGATAGTGCCATCATCAGAATGTAGCCAAGCTCGTGTATCCGACGATGCCAGAGCGATGGAGACTCTAACAATATCCCGGACCATATCCAAAGATGTCTCTATGAATGAGAAAGTGAAGTGCCAAGTCCCGTCATAAAAGTAATCCGAAATGCGATGCCGAAATAAACATCGTACTCGGTGGAATTCCAATCACGTCGGCAATGGTGTAACTTGACCAATTGTCTAGCGAGAATAAAATGCCTCGAATTGCATCCGGGGATCCGGCGATCCTCCAAGAATCCCGAGATCCCGGGCGAATCCCTCCCCGGATGGAAGAGGTGATGAGCGAACGACGTGGAGATCCATCTCAAGTCAAAAGCGCTTTACGAGAGTGTCGTAAACCAAAGAGTTTGAATTCATAATCTTCCAACCCATTTTCATAAGGAAAGCATTGTTGGCGAAGAACGATGGAGCAGACGCCAAGTTTCTTCCGCCTGGGGGCATACAACAACGACTCGATTAACCACCACTAACCCTTTAGAGTTCACATTTCACCCAGGATGAAATTACGCATGGCCTTTTCCATTTGCCGTAACAATGTTCTGGCCACTTGTAAACCATCATCGTATGCACAAAGGATCCGGTAATCACCGACCCGCCAAACAAACGCGGCCGACAATAGAAGAAATTCCTTTCTACCTTCTTCGAACTTGAAAATGATCTTATCAAAAACCGATTGTAAATCGGCCACTTTAGGCGCACCCTTGAAGATGGGGGCGCCTATAGACCACCATAGGAAATCGCCCATATGCATCCCCCGTAATCGCCTCAATACGTCCTCGCACATGATTAGAAACCTATTTGCCAAAATAAGTTTTAGATATGTTAGGATTGAAAATCGACCAAATATCGCGTAAAGATTGAGCATCCGAATAATGATCGTGCATTGCTCGTGGAGGCCCCACACATAATCACAATATCATCCGCATACATAATAGACGAGGGGAAAACCACCTTCTTAGCACCCGAAGGTCAAGCCGATTTTCGAGAACCGCCCTCAACCAATCTACTTAGAACGTCTTTCGCGATGCAAAAGAGGAGAGGTGATAATGGATCCCCCCTGCCTAACCCCTCGAAAGCAAGAGAAGTAACCCGGGCGACGACCCATTCGAAGGGATGAAATTCGGAAGATTGAAGAATAATCTCAATCCAATGAACGAACGCCTCGGAGAGAAACCAAAGCGACATAAAACATCTATCGAAAACCCCAATTAACCGTATCAAATGTCTTGCGGATATCAATCTTTAAAATCATATTGGCATCATTTTGTCCCTGCAAAATATTGAACCCTTCCGAAACCAAAGCAATACAGTCGTGAATCTGCCTGACCGGGATAAATCCAAACTGAGTAGGAGACAAGTAAGAAGAAATGATAGAGCCCAGATGGGTCGCCAAAATCTTGGTGATAATCTTAAATAGAAAATTGCTCATCATGATCGGCCTAAAGTCCTCCACCGCATTAGCCTCCTTAGTCTTTGGGATGAGTGCCATAAAACTGGCATTCAATCCCGCCGGAAAGGACGCCGTGATGAAAAAGTAACGGACTGCTGCCACTACCTCATCTGAAACAACATCCCAAAAGTATTTATAGAATCTCCCACTGAAACCGTCCGGGCCCGGAGCACTATCCAAACCCATACCAAACACCGCCTCTTTAACCTCGGACTCTGAAGGAATAGCCGTCAAAAGCGCATTATCAACCGTGCTAACTGTAGGAGAGATAAGATGGTCGACCAAAGTGTAATCCGAACTGGTTTGCCCCGTGTCTGCGAAAAGGTCCGTATAGAAGGAAATAATATGATTCCCAAGAACCACCGGATCATCTGGGTAACTACCATCAACCATCAAACCCTGTATCCCTGAGCGTCCATTACGAATCTGGCAACGGCGATGGAAAAATGCCGTGTTGCGGTCCCCATCCTTTAACCAAGCTGAGCGGGCTTTTCGAAGAAAATCGGACTACATAAGTAACGTGCGAGACAGAGCGCTCTGCGCCTCAAATTCCATATCCATGCGTGCCTCAGTGAAGCCCTCGGATTCAATATCTGCTTGAATCTTACGGACCCTTTCCATCTGATAATCCACCTCACGATTAACATCCCCAAATACTTCCTTATTCCAAACCTTAATAAATGTCGCGACCTCTTGAGTTTCCACATGATGCGTTGCAATGGATTGGGACGCGCATGGGAGCGCCTGGCAAGGCGAGAATAATATTACGGAAAGAATCGTGGTGAATCCACATGCACTTAAAACGAAAAGGAGACGGGCCCCTGCTAGTGGAAGAAGAACAAGAAACCAAAATAGGATGGTGATCGGATCCAATGCGCAGAAGAACTAAACCCTTAACAACTTGCCAAAAAGAGAAAAATTGACCGGTTGCTGGGCTCGATCCAACTTAGCCTGAAGGAAAGATAGAGGCCTTCGGAGGGAGCACCAAGTAAATGAATTCCCGTAGTCGACCGCAAATAATCCCGCATCCTCCAAGAAGTCCCTCAAGTCGACAAGAAGCCCGGGATAAAGTACCACTGCCAGAGCGCTCATGATGTCCCAACACCACATTGAAATCCCCAATAAGCAGCAGATCAGTAAGACCCAAATTCCTCAGATCCAACCAAAGGCCATGACGAGCAACATGATCACACAAACCATGAGCAAAGCCAACATGGAAAACCATAGAACCAAATTGAACTTGCAAAAATAATCGAGAAGAAGACTAAACCCGATTATGGATCAAGTACTCGATCGCATAGGACCCAAATATCCAGGCGCCGTTCGCTCGGAAACTCGAGCAACGAATCCGAGACCCAAGCTACTCCAAAGAAGAATCAAACGGATGAGATGTCCACCTTAGGTTCGCAAATGGCTAAAATAGAAGGTTTATGTTTTTGACATAAAACCTTAAGAACATTACGAGATGCAATGTTCCTAATCCCGAATATTCCGAAGATGCAATTCATTGAGACGGTGGGGGAGGTGGCGCCCGTGTCGGCCGACGGTAAAAACAGCGTGTGGTGCGTTGCGAGTCGACGATTGAGAGTTACCCACTTCATCTGCATAATCTGCCCATCTTTTGGAGGCTACAAAGTCCATTTCATGTGGCTCGGGCGCTCCGGTTCGATAGTAATGTCATGGATCGGGGCGACGGACCCGACATAACACTCCGGAGAATTTTAGATTTAGCCGAGTCAAGGAGTTGTCGTAAAGCACGGCTAAGAGCTCGAATAAAGGCTTCCCCAAAGGATCTTGAACCGTAATAGCATAATGGAGAGATCGTGCGGTGTTGGAAGTAGTAGCCTTGGGAGATGACTCCCTAGCTAGATAATCGGCCTGGAAATCGTGGATTGCGGATCCTCGGAAGTCGATGAACTAAGAGCGCAAAGGTGTTACAAGGTGGATATCAGAAGAGCAAGTGACTATTGCGTGGGGAGAACCCGCACGCATAGCCGAACCCGTATTTCCCATTGAGTCATCAACGGCCTTGCCTTGTCTCCGCCGCACAGGACGATAAACCTTACATACCCTGGACCGGCCTCACTACACTGAATTAGTACGGGAAACTGGCGCCCGGGAATGTCCCTGATCAGGAGATGGACGTTGTTCCGAGTCGAATTACCAGCGTTATTAAGATGACAAGAAGTTGTCGAGTGACCCGTAACGCTACACCTTGAACAAAACTCTGGTAGTTTCTCATAACTGACTGACACGAAGGAGCACTGACCAATACGTCCAACCATGATGTGGTCCTCCAACGGCTTTGAGAAATCGATATCCACCAGAACCCGAACGAAATGACCCAGAGAACCATTCAGCGAACGCGGATCAATTTGTAGGGGGTTTCCAAGAGCGTTGGCAATCCCCAAAATGGTATTGGGATCCCAGTATTCCAAGCTGAGCTCAAAAATGCGAACCCAAACGCTGGCCACAGAAGTTTGCACCTTGTAAGGGTTAAAATCCGGCACCCATGGAGATAGGCGGATAGTCCCCGGGTTAAGCAACAAGTTGGTACGTTGTAGAGCTCGTGATCGATCCTGCGCATTAAACAACTTGACACAAAAAATATCCCTTGCCCAAGGGAATTAATTTCCAATCGTTTTAATACCCCATAAATCAGATAGGCGTTTATGCAAGAGCATTGTCGCCCATGGCTTGCTACATTTTCCCAAAATAACCCTTCCAATTAAAGAATAAGAAAATTCTGCGAGGCGTTGTTGATAAATGTTTTCATCTATAGTGACGGAATAATAATCCCCCTTTCTAACCGATTTAGGGATAAAATGGGATTTACCAGAAATTATTTGGAAAAATGGGGTAAAATTACCTGGGGCCTGCGTAGTTGAAACCGTATGATGGGTACCTGTAACGATGTTAGCAAAAGTGTTTCCAAAGTTAGATTGAGCATTGAGAATATGAGCCGAATGTCGTCGGTTAGTATCGTAGTCGGATGTCGTTGGCGGAGATATTCGCAAACGAGGTGCATTCCGGGACCAGAGAAATAGGATGTGAGCCCGGTGGCGGGCATGCAGGAGGTTGTGAGCCCATGGGCGAGGCATTCTGAGAGCGTGGCTAGAGCTTTTGAAAAATCGGTCGGGCCGGGCCAAACAAGATACCGGGCCGCAAAAATGGGGAACCCACCAACTAAAACGAAAATTACACTTTGAAAAAGTCGGGCTTTTTAATTTTGGCCGGGCCGGGCTTTTAAGGCCCGACTTTTTTCGGATCTTGAAAAGAGCCCACCTATTAGAAAATGGTGATTCGGGCGGCTGGGGTGGGTGATGACTCTAATCGTGGCCCGGGGTCATCACTCCTAGGAGGGGACCACAAGAGGACATAGTGGCCGCGGCCCCAAGAGAAAGAATGCGTTGGCGTCGGTCCCCATGGTAGTTGGCGACCATGGGGGTCTACCTTGCCCCCACCACATTGCAAAGATGATAAGGCGGATCCCCTTAACAACCTCCCCAATAGTGGGAACACCGTGAGACCGCCGACGGGAAAAGAGGCGGCGCAGATAATCCTCCGGCGAGACGAGACCAATCGTTGCGGATGGAGGAGAAGGCCGACTCGGCGTGGATTTGTGAGGACAAAATTTTGCGGGCAGACCGCACGAAGGGAAAGAGGAAAACACAACGTATTCTTTTAGTTCCGAAGCGGGTTCGGGAGCGAAGGCCACCTTCGACAAGCATGCGCTTGTGATCGACGGAGGTTGCATCTGTGAAGGCAAAATTGTTTTTTTAGTCCTCTAACTAGACTCACTTGGAGATTTGGTCCTATTTTGTTTGCAACTTTGGATTCAGTTCTTTAAGTGGAGAAAAATCGGAATTTTGGTCCTGTGACCTGCTATAATAGGTAAAGTTTACCTATTGACTGACATGGCATTTATTTTAATTAAAAATTAAATTTTGAAGGAAAAATGATGAGTTCGCATGCCTATGTGATAAACTTATAGGGGGAAAAATCATTTGGCATTTTGATTCATATTTTTGATAAAAATAAACAAAAAATTAATATATATTATAATTTATAAATTTTTCCGGTATGTTTGATAAACTTGTATAAAAATCTAAAAAAGTGGGGCACAATCTTTTAATTTAAAGAAAAACACTTTTTTTCTCTTTTTTATTACTTTTTTTCTCTTTTCTATTTTTTTTCTTTATTCATTATTCCTAATTTTTCTGTTCAATTTCTTTCCTGTTTATCCTCCCCAACCTCACCTCCGACATCCTCGCCTCCCCAATCTCCACATGACCATAGCCACTCTACATCTGGTTTCTAAAAAATTCGAAGCCATGGCAACTCCGGCAAATCTGGTTTCTCCAGCAAATTAAAATTGAAGCCACAGTTAGCGGTCTGTGAGGGTGGCCTGGTTGTGGGTGGCTGAGCGTAGCTGGGGAGGCGGTGGTGGGTGAAAAGTGGAGAAGAAAGGAATAAGAAAAAGGTAAAAAGGAGGCGTCGCAAATGGCGGCGGGCGGCCGAGTGAAAAATGGAGAAGACGAAAGAAGGGTGGGGAAATGAAAAATGAGAAAAAAAATTATTTGACACACCCAGTTATGATTTAGTGTTGTGTTTTAATCAAGCACTAATTGAAACTGAATTCTATTTTTTAATTATTGAATTTTTTGAATATTTTTATCTAAATATAATTGTATTAACATAACTTTTGTTTGTAGCATTTTTTTATAATTTATATTTTTTATTAAGAAATAATTTAGATATATTTTGTAAATAATTTGGGAAAAAATTTATACACTCTGCTCGAATTATTTGAAAAATATTAATCAAATTTTTATAGAAGTTTATGAAATACATTTGTAATCTAATTATTATTTTTTTTATTTAATTTTATCAATAAAATGGAATCAAAATACCAAGTTGGATTTATTCATTTTTGCCCTCCTAAAAGTTTATCACATAGGGATGCCAACTTAGCATTTTTTTTCATAAAAAATAAATTTTTAATTAAAACTAAATGCCATGTCTGCCAACAGGTAAAATTTACCTATTGTAGCGGGTCACAGGACCAAAAATCCATTTTTTTTCCACTGAAAGGACTGAATCCAAAGTTAGAAAAAAATAGGACCAAATGTCCAAGACGCCTACTTCGGAGGAAAAAAACAATTTTGCCCATCTGTGAATAATGGCCAGAAACCCTACCCACATGCATGCTTGAGGAGGAGGAGGGGATAGGAGAGGCCAGATTCGTGCCACCATCGAGGCCTGCTCCGTCAACGCTGCTACTTGACTGTCGCCGACGACGTGCGCTGGGTCGACCTACTGCATGTGAGATTCATCGTGAAGATTGTAGGTGTTTTGGGGTGGGTCAAAGTTTGATGTATAGCCGAAGAGGGGCGGCTCCGCCATGGAGCTGTCGACGGAGACGACCGGAGGAGATGCGTGAGAGCCACCGGCGATCGAAAAACAGTCCAGGAAGACGATGTAAAAGTTCTCACACAGTGAAGGTGGAATCGCCCACACTAATTAAAGAGGTATCCTCTCTTATCTACAAGTCATATGACATATATAATCGCTAAATTTAGTCAAGCAACCTCTGACCACTTTCAAAACTCATTTTTGGCATTGGACGATATTCTGAGAAGACAACAAAAATTATGTAAGTTATCCAATCTATATTGTTTGGTGAAGGGCACAAGTATCTGGACTATTCTAGCATGAATTGCAATACTAAAATCATCTCTCCAAAAGTATATAATATTTACTATGCCAATTGATTTTACTTTTGTTATCTTCATTGATTATGATTCATAAAACTAAGGGATAATTACAAAACCCCCATGAGGTTCGGGCTAATTACAAAAAACCCATAGATTTTTGAAAATTATAAAAAACGCCTTGAGATTTGATTCCATCTTATATTTCTCCCTTCATAAGTAAAATACATTTCAAAAACCTCCTTGTATTCCTAGAGATATTATAGTTCTCCCCTTAAATTAATATAGAATCAAACTTGAGGGGGGCCTTTTATAATTTTTAAACATCTCTATTTTTTTTTTTTGTGATTAGCCCAAACTCTCATGGGGTCTTTTGTAATTGTCTAAACTAATACATTGTTCTTCAGTGTAATTTAAGTTGTTGTGGCTCAGCATTCTTTATTTGGCCATTGTTTGTAATTTTTGTCACAGTGTAAAATCAAAAGAATCTCGAAATATTTTGGTTTGTGCAAAGCTATAGTTCATATATGTAATATGTTTCTTTTATCTTGATAGTTGTTGCAGACCATTAGTAAATTTTCTCAAAAAATTGCTTAGATTGTGGAATTTGTATCAGGTGAGGAGCGGGGAAGAGGGATTTTTGGGTTCATGACATGTTGGTACAGTTATTGATTATCAAGATTTGTCTCGTGTAGTTCGATATGATCACCTTCTCAGTGACGAAGGTTCTTATAATCTGACTAAAGTGGTGAAGGTGAGTCCTATTGTTGATGGGGTTGCACTTGGTGAAATTGGGATGTGCGATTGTTATCGCGGCTTTATAAGGCTTTGCCACCTTCCTTTGTCTGGGACCATGGTGTCTTGGACATCCTGACTTTCTTCAGAAGATGCCTCCATGAAAGCATGTGAACTTATTTTTTTAATCGAGTCATATAAAGTTGATATTTGTGAATTTACTTTTTTTTGAATTTTTTTTATCATTTTCTCTTGAAAACCGCCTCCAAATTTTCAACATTAAATTTTGTCTCTAAATTTATTTTTGACGAATTCGACATGCAATGTCAGCCTATTCAAGACGTTATAGATTTGTCACTAATAAAATAAAGTCATTAATGATAAATTATTATCTCGTCATTTAAAATTATCATGAATGACAATAATGTTGTCATGAAATATATATTTATATTTTCTATAAATTTTCTTATTGACAAATTTATTGTATTGTGAGCGAATAAAAATATTTATGACGAGGCAATCACGCCACTTATCAATTCAACTCACTGATGACAAATTCTCTTCTCGTCAAATAAATTTTAGAATTTGTGACGATCTAAATTGTCATCACTTAATATGATTTATCTTTAAAAAACTTGCCGCTCAAAATTTTGACAAAAACTTTTGCCCAATAATAAATGTCAACTTAACCGATCATATTCTTTGTCACTAAATATGATTTTTGTTGATGAAATAATTTTGTCAATATGATTTTGGCATAATTAATTATAAATATGATGTTGTCATAAATGACATATCAAATGTCGTCCCCAATTATTATCAATTCGTCATCGAATGACTTTCCACCCATTGTTTTCTAAATGTCGACTTTTAAAGTTTAATGTGACAAAATTTTGGCTCATTATGAAATATACAAATTAGTGACGAAATATAAAATTAATAATGACAACAATAAATATTGTCATCAAAACATTTTTTGTAATGACAACAATCAATTTAAATCATTTGTTAATTAACAAACAACGATGTTTTGGCGTAATCAATGACAAAATATGTTGTGGTCATGAAATAATATATTTTGTGACATCAAATGCCATCACCAATTATTATCATTTTGTCATTAAAATATTTTTCTCCAAATTTTTGGTGTGAATTCCGACCTTTTACAAATAACTATGACACAATTCAATTATTCATCGTGAAATATGCAAATTAGTGACGAAATGTAATATTTATCGTGACAAAATTAAATGATGTCATAAAAGAGTATTTTGCAATGACACAAATAACTTTTGTCATTGTTAATTAACAAATAATGACAAATCTTTATGCGTGCCAAAAAAATCGTCATAAAATATGTCCGTGTTGTGAAATAAGAGTGTCACTATTTTGTTGGAGTGAAAAATGACAAATTATGATGTTGTCATTAAAAGAAATAATTCATGACACTAAATTTCATCACCAATTATCACCATTTCGTCATCAAAAGATTTTCCGCCAAAATCTTGGTGTCAAATTCCATCTTCTATGAAATACAGTGACAATTTTCAGTTAATCGTCATGAAATATGCAATTTAGTGACGACATCTAATACCAATAGTGACGAAATTAAATGGCGTCATAATAATTTACTTTACAATGACAAAAATAAAAGTTGTCACTTTTAATTAACAAATGATGATAAATAGTTATGCGTCGAGAAACATTTCGTCATAAAATGTGTGATTTCTTGTAGTGGGCATGTGTTGTCAAATAACTTACAATTAGGGATGGCAATGGGGCGAGTCAAAACTCGCCCCCGCATTAAACCCGCCCGAGGGCTGGTTTAGACCCGGATAAATGGGTCTCGGGCGGGTCCCGGTCCAATAGGACCCGCCCGCATATTAATTTTTATTATATTTTTAAATATATATTGAAATATTTGTGCATTATTTACTTTGAAAATTGAGTGTTATATGTATAAAAATATATATATTTTTAAAAAATATATTGCGGGTTTTGAGCGGGCGGGGTGGGTCCCGAATCTTACTTTTCCTTGGCGGGCGGGTCGGGTTTGACCAAACCCACCCCAAATGCCCGTTGCCATTCCTACTTACAATTCTCGATATGAAATTGCACTAGTGGATTATATCTTGCACTACTGTATTTCATGAAGGATTTTCAAATTGAACCCATCAAATTGGGAATTTTAGCTACTAGATAGAGATCAACATAAGGTCCTTTTGATTGATGGGAGTGGGTCAGAAATGTAATTTCATTGAAGTACTTGGATAGACAAGAAAAAATAAGTAAAGGAATAAACAAATTCACATTTCAAACGTTATAATATATACAAGAAAGGAGGAATTGATTTCATATTTGGATGAGTTGACAGTATGTATATATTATACATTTTTTTGAATATGTTTATGTTCAATAGTTGTCTATGCACTATGTATGTAGATATGTTATATTCATACGGCGCGTTTGGTTACATAGACAAGATTAGATTATTATTTAAGATTAGATAAGATAGCACTATTCATAGATATAGTATCTAATGTTTGGGGTTTCTGAGTATTGAATTTGTCATGAGAGATTGGGAGGTCTATCCATGTTTTTAAACACTGATTTCTAAGATTAAAATATGTAATGTCCTAAATGTCCCTAAGAAAATTACACACCAGGCGACGCCTTAACGTAAAACCGGACTCATTATTCATCACCATTTTCGCACGAGCAACGCACAACCAATTTCCACGACGACGAAAATCACCGAAATCGCACGCCGTAATCATCGGCACGCCCTAATCACCGAAAAATCGGACAAAAAATCGAAACAATTACAAAGAAACTATAGGGGAATAAATCAAGAAAACAACCGAGTGCCACAGCTCAAATGCAGGGTTCATTTTTACGAAAATTAAATCGCATTTATGGTTAAAGAGAAGCAAGAAATGGTTCGAATGTTTACCTTGTCGAGCTCACGATTGCGTCCGCTTCTTGAAATCGACGGTAACAATAGGCTAGGGTTTGACTTCTCGCAAAGAATGGATGGTAAAAGGAATGTGGTAATTAATTTACAAATTGCCACCAGCAATATTCCCAAAAAATAAGGGCAAAGTGGCCATTATTTTAGCATATTGGAGGGCAAAAAAGGGATAGCAGAAATCCAGCCTAAAAGTCAAGATAAATATATCACGGGGGTGGGGAGCGTTTAATTATCCGCCATTTCCAAGTTTTACTCTTGGGCTTTGCCATTATCTCGGGCTCTTAACTAGGATACAAAACTTAAAATACGCCGGATAAAGCGCCCAATCTTGGGTTATCTTGAACCGCAAAACACGCCGATACTTGTGATACGCTTATATATTAATTATGTATATTATGTTTATATGGTTTAATGTGTATAATATATAGATACATATCTAAATACACGGTGTAGTCAAAGGCGCTCGTTTCTACGCTGGCGAGGCGCCAAACACCTCGGCGCCTTGGGTGACCCAAGGCGTAGCGCTGAGCAAGGCGGACAAAAGCGCCAAAGATGCACGCCTTTGTTGGAGGCGCAAGTCGCTCGCCTTGGGTGCCTAGCCAAATTCAGCGGGGATATATTTTTGGGAAAATTACATGGAATACGTTGATTTTTGTACACTTACCACATAATACGCTCCAATTACTTTTGTACCTATTTTTTCTTTTTGTACCTTTTTTTTTACACTCCTGCATATTTTTCGATCTTTTTTTTTTTTATTTTTTTTGTTCCTGCATTGTTTTATATGTTATATAAGTTGTTTCGATGTTGTTTAAATTTGTTTCTTTGTTGTTTCTTGTTGTTTCGATGTTTCAAAACAAATTTAACCTATTTTTTATGCTTTTTTTCATATATTGTTTTGTACATTGTTTTTATTGTTTCGGTGTTGTTCTAATAATTTTTTGTGTTGTTTTCATGTAGTGTTCAATGTGTAAATACAATTTTTACCAATTTCTAAGCTCTTTTTATTCATGTGGTGTTTTAAATATTTTTACGTTGTTTCTGGGTTGTTTCCATACTCTTTTTAATGTTGTTCCGATATTTCCTTGTTGTTTCCATGAATTTTTGATATTTAAATACAATTTTTACCTATTTTTAACTCTTTTTGCTCATATTGTATTTCTATATTGTTTCTGGTTTGTTTCTATATTGTTTCTTGGTTGTTTCTATATTTGAAACATGTTAGAAACAATGTTGAAATAAAGCGTAAAAATATCCGGGAATTTTGCCGGAGCGTATTGTTGTGTAAAAAAAGGACGGGAGCGTAAGTTTAGGTAAAATAGTACCGAGAAATGGAAAAGACTGACATTGACTCAAAAAAGGTGGGTACTTTTGTCAATTTCCCTATATTTTTTTGCCTTCTCGTTTTCGGGGTTTTGTTCCTCTTTTTTTTTTTTTTTTTTGGTTAAAAGCCCAAAAGCCCAATCTAATTAGTACACAAAAATTAGGGCAAAATCAGTTTTTGCTCCAGCCCACCCACGCACAGCGATATTTCGCGGGAGAATCAGAGAACACGCGATTCTTTCTGGAGAGGTTTTTCTTCCATTTGCTGTGGAAAATGAAGGTGAAATATATTCGATCTTGTCGTCTTTCGTTTCTTCTTTCTTATTTCTTCCTTCTTCTTCTCCTTTTTTTCTTCTTTCCTTTTTTTTTTTTTCTTGGCGATTTCTGCTCCTTTTTCCTTTTTTTTTTGGGCGATTTATGCTCCTTTTTTCCTAGAAAACTCGGCATTTTTCATCTTCTTTCTGGCTAATAGCAAAGTAGCAAACCAACCTTTTTTATTTATTTTGCAGACTGTGTAATATTGTAATATGGAGAGTGGAAGTGTGAGTGCATCTAGAAAACTCTTTGATGCTTTTGTTGTTTGTCCAATGAGTTGTTTTGTTTGTCATTGTTGGTGCATATGTTTTAATTTTATATTGAATGATTATGTTTTTGATCATTTGAGAATATTATATTGTTATAGATAATATTTCCAAAATTTTGCGCCTTGCTTGAGTCAGGCAAGCGCTTTTGTGGCGCCTCGCCGCTCGCGCCTCGGGCGATATAGGAGTTAGGACCTTGTCCCTTAGAGTGCGACTTACTGCTTTGACTACCTTGAAGTATACAATAAATGAGGATAAATATGTATAATCATGTATGTGTATATATATCTACATATATAAGTATAATATAAATTACATTTAAATTACTAAAAATATGTTACATAGAGGGTGATTTTGTCTTGCAAAATTTTCGTTTGAGATTGTTAGAGAAAAATAAATAAAAGTTAGAACAATTGGAGTCAAACACTAAGCAATGTTCATACTTTTGAGAAATCTGTTTCTATCTCCATATTAAATTTAATATTGTTTTTACCAAACACAATAGTCGGATGACCGAAAACCAAATCCCCATATTTGATATCAATCCCTACCAAAAATGGGCCTAAGAGAATTGGTTAGGAATGAATTCGGATCGAATCCATTTTGAGCCCTTACTTGATATAACATTTTTGAATCCATTTTTGAGCCCTTAATAGATATAAGTTTTTTATCCAGAATCCTTTCCTTCAAAACTATAAGATTGACCATTCCTTCCGAAGGGTATCTTTGTCATCTTCATTTCATTCTGACACTTTGATGCTTATTGAGGATTTGTATATTGTGGTTTTTAGGTGCAATGGTTCTTGAGGTAAAGGTGTTCGATCCAATGTCCAACTGACAAAGTGCAGCAATTTTCTGTCTGGTACTTCAGTGAAGAGTTCGACATGACGTGGGTTGCATTAATCTCATCAGTGGTGGTGCTCTGGTTTGCTTCTCTTTGCAAAATTCTTCATAAATCTTCCTCTGCCACGAAAGCAGCATTCCTAAACGATGGTAATTTATTGTTTCCATGTCAACAGGCATACTTGAAGATGTCATAAACTACATCATTAGAATATCCTTCCTTATAATTGTTTTCTTCTCTTTATGGAAAAGCATTTGAGTGTTCCCAAATTGCCTGTCTCTGACTGGTAATGTTCTCTACAATGCCAGGCGGGAGTTCTCAAAGGAGAAATGTCTTGCTGGTTACTGCTCATCCAGACGACGAGTCTATGTAAGGTTGAATTTCCAGTACTGCAATTCAATTTCTGTTAAATGTTGCAGGCCTATGAATTAATACATTTACCACATCGGGTGTGGTTACTTTTTGTCAAATACTGATTGGTTTTTTCCTGTAGTTATAGTGATGGCTTTAGACTCCTTTGATGAACAAATCATTTTACCAAGTATTGATCCCAGTTCCACTTTCTTGCCAAAAACAATGTCTCTTGTTTTTGACTGCTGGCTAAATCACATTTTCATGAAACAAAAATGATAGAATTTGGTAATTTCTATTGGAAGCATAATTTGTTGGTCAATAATGGGAAATGTGGATAATTTTTTACGAGTCAGATTTTTGAATTTTTCCGTGTCAATATCTAATGACTAATGCTTAAAGAGGTATCTTTTAGTTTATTAGAATAAGGATAGGCCAGCTAGGTCAGCAAGGGACATGGTATTAACCAAAGGGTTAATGTTGCTGTGGCAATGAGCTACTATAGAGTGGCCTATTCATTTGCCTGACTGAAAATCGAGTTTGGTGGTAAAATGTAAAGAGGTAGTATTCTTGGCAACCAATGACTTCTTAATTCAGAAACTCGAGCAAGCTTTCTGATATGATTTAAGCAAGGGGTCAATAGTGCTGTGGATATTGTTTCACTTTTGCTATAGAATACAAGATAACTGAAAGACATCTTCCTAATTTTTGCCTTGTTGATGCTTGCTCAGCTTGATGGCCACCCAGCAGCATAATCTTTAACTTATTATGGGAAAGGTAGTTAGGTAATAACCTTACCTCTTCCCTAAACGAACTAAACAATTCCTTTTTTTTGTTCACTTGAATTGCTTTTCTGCAATTAAATTTAGAAGTGTAATCCTAAGTGAAATTTGGTTCTAATTGAAATGTGTCCTTTCAACGTTGTCACCACCATATTAACTACTGTGCACTTTGTTTCCAGAATTTAGTGAGATTGATATTTGGCAGTTGAAGTGATAAAAAATGTGTTCAGGAGCCATATATTTAATCTAAGCTGTTCTGTCAAAAAACAAAAATAAAGATAACAACAGAAGAACAAAAATAATGTTCCGATCACCTCCTCTGAATCTGGTTTAGAAACAAACTGTAGTCTTTTGAGCTTCCTTCCCTGCGCTTGAACTATTTATTAGATTATTATTGCCCAGATTGATGATTCCACATATTGTTTGTTTCCTGTCATTAAATATACTACCTCATGATGTTATCCCGACATGCTTAGGCATCCGCGTTCTATATTTGCTGTAGATTATAAAATTTTATAGTGGGGCTCATCTCCTACAGATTTAAGCCCATGATTTAATCTTGACAGCAGAAAAATTCTACTTTTGATATTCTGGCATTCTGCAAAGAGTAAATGAAAAAGAATATTGTTGAGTCCTTTTGAAAATTTTGGATGGTTTAAGGAAACTTTATGTTATTTACTGGTCTGATGATTTCAGATGTTGAACCTTAAATGTTTTCTGTTCAAGGTCTACATCCTTAGGGCGCATAAATACTTTAAGAAAGCTATGATAAGAGAATTTGTAGTTCTGTGAATCATTCTTTCAGTCCTATACCGTTTGGTCAGAGGGTATAATTGCATCACATGATCATGAGAAGATTTTGAAATCCCTGTTGACTTCTTCATAATCATTTTTCCAATCCTATGGCATCCAATCAGACGGTTTTATTGCATCACACAATTATACAGAAAAATTAATCTCCGTTGAACTACTGAATTGGACTTAATGATATATTCAAACTATCATTTATCTTTTCTAAAGATCATATTCTCTTAAATTATGTTTTGCTTGATCCAATTATTGGCAATATAATGGTTGGAAATTTATGTATATATAATTTGCTTTGCTTCTGCAGGTTCTTTGCTCCTGTTATTAATTACCTTATTTCAAGGGGTCATAATCTGCACGTCCTGTGCATGTCAACTGGTATGCTGTTTATGACACATGATATATTTGCTCCCCCCACCAAGTAACTATATATAATTTTTGGTAAGAATAGACCCCGGTGTACCTAAATCTTTATGAAACAGATGAGTGAACGTTTGTGTGCCGATGAATTGGGACTAGGAAAAGAAGGCTGAATCAAATTAACAAACCTTAAATTTTTTATGAAAGCGCATGTTATTTTAGTCTCACTAGTTCCATTTTTATATTTATCTTCTGTAATGCATATAATTAAGGAAGGTTGTCTAAAACAGACGTTCCTTCACGATGATCATTTGCAGAACCATGGGGCTCTGTTGGCTAGATATTCTAAGACTAGTTAGCTTGACTTATTCTAAAGGTTGATAACTCGCTAGGTTTCCTTCAAGGCAAAAAGTGCAAGAAAAGAAGTTTGAGACAGACTATCAGAGAGTTCATTTTCAGGGATGATGGTAAATTCACAGAAATAAAGCATTAAACTTATCAGGCTAAATTGCCTCTAACTTTATGTTTCTTTTTTTTTTATTTCTTTTTATTTTTTTTTTTTTTTTTGGGGGCTGGGGGGGAGGGGTGTTGTTTTTCAAAAAAGAGAGAAGATTGAAAGATCGAATGGCTTTCAGAATTCTTGATCTGCTAACCTATGTCACACGGGGTACGTATTTCCTGAAAGATGGTCCATCTGTGTGGAACAACTTTTGGCATGGAAATGTAGCTCTTTACAGTGATGAGGAACAAATTTTTGCTCCTGAAGATTATAATTAATTGGGAACACTTTTATCTTAGATTGTGTCAATATTTTCAGGTTTTAAGATACTTGTTACTATTGTAGGCAATGCAGATGGCATGGGAAGTATTAGAAAAGAAGAGCTTTACCTGGCCTCTGCTGTTCTCAAGGTCGTGCCTTTTGATTGTAGATTCATTATATGTATGCAGAACACCATGTCACGATCCATAGTCGCTGTGGGAATCGTACTGCGGAAATAAATATGTCTTCTGTTTCACTGATCTATAGTGATGCTTCCTATACCTCACACATAATTGCTGATTATTGGGTTTCCAAAATTCACTTCGATTTCAATTAATGCAGATTCCAATCCACCAAGTGAAGGTTCTGGACCATCCAGATTTGCAGGTTCTTCCTGAGTTGTCTATAAGTTAACACATGTTACTTGCACTGCACATATATGGAAGTTCTAATGTGATGTGAATATTTGTGATTAGGATGGTTTTGGCAAAGTGTGGAACTCGAATTTACTAGCAAGCATTATTGATAATGAAACACGTACCTATTCTGTTGACTTGGTAAGATTTGTTTTAAATGTCAATCATCACAATGGGGACTTCTGTTGACATTTTGCGGCTTTTCATCCTGCTGTAACCACCAATGTGATAGCATACACTATTTTGTGCATCAGTGGTCATAGCATAAAATTAATTTATTTGGCGTCCACTAAACACTCTTACATTTCCTCTTCTAGATCATTACCTTTGATGATTATGGTATCTCTGGACATTGCAACCACCGTGACGTACATCAAGGAGTAAGGTAAGTTTCAGAACTCGTGAATTGCCTTTTAGGACATGTGACTTGAAAAGAAGCCTATGTTAACTAACGTATCATATGTTTAGTTGAAAAAGTAATAAGAAAAGTTGCGTAGTACTTGAGCAATACGTCTCTTAGCTCCTCTTTATCTTAGCTGTGTGTTGGCCTGCCTGATCAATAGGTTTTTTATTCATTTAATCTTTTCAACTTAATGCGATGTGAAATTAGCTGCAATAAATGTCCGGTGACGTGAAACAAAGTACTTGAAAGTGATTAGTCTTTTTTATTTGTATCCATGCAGAAAGCTACTGCATGATGTTTCAGGTAGACATCTTGAAGCATGGGAGCTTGTAAGTTACCCCCTCTCATTTTCGCCCACATTCAGGCTTTAGGTGTTTGTCAGTCCAACCTTTATAGATTGATAATGTGTAACTTGAAACTTGTAATTCGTAAACTGACATTCCATGTTTTCTCAAATTCTTTTGGGGGCAGAGAATTGGGTAAATTACAAAAACTACCCTCGAGGTTCAGCCTAATTACGAAACAAAAACAGTTCTATTTCAAAATTATAAATAACCCATTGGCATTTGTTTAAGTTACAGGATAATTTGTAACACCTTTAGGGGGCATTTGTAAAGTTGAAAGATAATTGGAGTTTTTTGTAATTAGGCTAAATCTCAGGGGTAATATTTGTAATTATCCCCATAAAATACAGCTTCACTTTCTCTATTTCTAAGGTTTGAGAGCACATTTTTATGGCAATTTATCCATATTTGCAGGTAAGCACTAACATATTACGCAAGTACATCGGACCAGTCGATATTTGGTTATCCATCTTATTTGCCAGATATCAAAGAAATGGACAATCACACTGCTTGGTCAACTCAGATCCCCGAAGAAGTTATGCTGCAATGGCTCAGCATTCTAGCCAATGGGTTTGGTCTGTCTGCCGATTTCTTTAACATTTAACCACCTTTTATCTTTTATTGCTGGTGTAAATACATTATCACTAACACACATGGGTGATTTCTTATTGCAGGTTTCGAAACTCTTTGTGGCATTTTCAAGCTATACCTATGTTAACACGCTTAAGGAGATTAAATAGGTAGCTTTCAGGTATCAGACAATTTCGAATTCTAATTACTCGTGATGGTGAAACCCAAGTTTTGGTTATATAGAGTTTCAGATAAAACTAGTACTTTAGTGTTTAGTGTTGCTTTAATTAATTTGAAGTATGTGGATGGTATATTTTGATGAATTGCGAGAAATCAGATCACGGAGGTTGTTGCTATACCATTTGTTTGCAGTTTATTTCCTTGGAAATTATCTGTTTTTTCTCTCGTTTGCATTTTTTGACAGTTTAATTGTATAACTCAAAAGGTTAAATTGCAATTTTGGTCTTGGCATTTGGTGGATATTTTTATTTTTTAATATATATCATTTTCCATTTTATTGTATTTCGTGTCAATAGGTCTGCCCAAATTATAATATTTTCAGTATATTAGCTGCAAGTCCAGTACAATATGTAGTTGGCCAACATTTAGTTGTTAAATTCTCATAAAAGGTGGACTAATAAAGGGACAAAGTCGTCTAATTACACTTGAGCGCATAAGATGTTGATTTTTTTTTTTTTTTTGATAAAAGATATTGAATTGTTAAAATCCATCAATTAAGTGAAATAATTTTGTAAGACAAGTATTTTCATAAGAAGTTCTACTTATAATGTCTACAGAATGAAGAAATAAAATCTTGACAAATTACCATATTACCACTTTCATTTCTATTTTTATCATATTCAAACAATTTTATTACTCATTTATTTACATTTTTGCCGTGACAGAGAGTTCTATTACGGAATAGGAATTAAGCGTAATGATTATTTTGCCTCTCGAGCCACAACCGAGTGGTGAAGAGGGGTTGGTAATCCACGCTGACTCTTCAATCGCGTGGATTCGATTTAGTCCGGGGTCAATTTGACATGGTGTTCAGTTGGAATTCGGTTTAACCATCGCCACTTGGGCACATCCCACGATGCACCTTCTTCTGGGCCAAGGCGTCTGGTGTTGGCAGGTCCAGGATAGTCGGGTGCAAGCCCGGATATTTGGGATATGAAAAAAAAAAAAAGTTGTAACGATTATTTTGACACTTTGTCTCAGAATATTTTAAATATAAGCTCTTCAAGTGTCAGAATAAAATAAGATCATGAAAAAAATAGTATAAAGATATTTGTGAATTGGTGTTTTTTGGCTTGGTCAAATTAAGTTGCTAAAAGTAGGGTGGAACAATGTGTGTGTAATACGTAGTGAGCTAGAGAGGTAATAGGATGTAATTAAGTATGCCAACTCTACTCTCCGGCTGGGCGGTTGACGGCGGCGCTCCACACCAACACCCCACCCCCTCAAATTAACTCTCATTTTGAAGACAATAATAAGGTTAATAGCATATGTAGCTAGTCAATGTTAATTTTATCACAAGTTTTGTTTCATTTTAAGATTCTACACTTCTTATGCTATTCGCTCGCGCTCAATTCTTAAATCGCTCATCACATCCAATCATCATTCACCTAAAAATACTTATCATTATACTTTCATTCCACATTTAATTATTCATACTCTTCTTCAAAAAAAAATAAATAAATAATCATACTCTTAAATTCATTCTTCCTTTCTGAAAACATTTTTTCTCACTATTTTTTCCCAAAAAACAACAATGAATGGAACTAAATCAGAACTTGATAAATCTTACTTGAATTTTAATTAAACCTAAAAACCAAAAGTGAACTGCAAAAACATTAATATAGACTATAGTCCTATTTACAAACACAGTCAAAAATATCCGCACCCTTTCAATAAAACGGCTTTCTTGTACTTTTGTTATTTAGGACTAAACTCCAAATAATAAGCACTTAATTTTTTATATTAATTTGAATATGTATCTGCACTAGCAAAGGGCTCCCCACTCTGTTCATTACTGTTTAGCAGCGAGCTAGAGTCCCTACCATGAGAGTGGGAAGGTGACCAAAATCTGTCTACATCATATGCATTTATTAATGCTAAATTTCTTATATTTATAAAGACATTATTAGTTGGGATAAGTCGTTGATTGTTCTTGTAAAATTGAGCTCATCACTTTAACTTTTTCATATATATATATATATATATATGTGTGTGTGTGTGTGTGTATATATATATTTTTTTTTTTCTTTCTAATTGGAATTGTAGGTTTTATAGGAAAATATATTCATGATATTTTACTGCAAACTCTGTTAGATAAATTCGTATTTCATTTGTGCAGTATACATTTTGGATTGACGAATAATACTCTATTTCAATATATATTATAATACAAATTTATTTTAGAGTTATTTGTAAGTAGTAAGTAAATATCATATGAATAATAAATAAAAACCTTAAATAATTTATGCAATAAAATTAACTATTAATTACTTAAATAGTTCTCCTTGAGTTATGCTATAATTATAAGTTAAACGTTATAGAAATATATAAAAATATTTTTTGTATAATCAGAAAATAAATACAAATACATATCTTAAAATTCTTTTTATCAAAAGACGCCCTACTTTTACCAAAATTTATATTATATTGGGGTAATTACAAAAACACCCCTGAAGTTTGGGCTAATTACAAGAAAATTCTAGAGGTTTCTGAAAATTGCAAAAAAGAAATCATTCGAGTTTGATTCCGTCTTACATTTTTCCCCTTCATAAGCAAAAAATATTTCAAATATTCCCTGATACTTATAGAAATATTACAGTTACCCTCTTAAATTTAAGACAGAATCAAATCTGATGACGCTTTTTGTAATTTTGAAATTAACATCTCTGGGTTTTTTTTATAATTAGCTCAAATCTCAGGGAGTTTTTTTTAATTAGTATCTATTAAAAATGGAACTTAATTTTAGATCTGTACCGGTCCAATATTTAAGTAAGTAGAGTAGGTTTGGGTATAATAAAACACAAAATCAGAAAATGCAGCTGGAAATAAATTAAGTCACGAAAATAAAACCCCACGTCAAAACAACACACAGTCACACACCATTAACATAGCAGCTTCCAAAACGGCCACTAAATACCTACAAAAACACCCTTTTTCTCAACACCTCCTCTCCAATTTACCACCAAACCCCCATTTTCCCAACCTTTATATTCTTTCCTCTTCTCACTGCACTTTGTCCTTTTAATTTATTTTCATTTTTAGGGTTATTACCAAATATTTTAAAACCATTTACACTCTGTTTTTGAACGTGTACGTTTTGAGGGTTATTTCTAAAGTGAGGTTTAATTTCATGGTGAGATCTTCGAGGCAAAAAAGGAATAGTTCTGTCAGCAACGACAGAACTATCAACAACAACAGTAATAACAACAAAAACGAGGCTGTAAAGACGAAACGGAAGCGTAAAAGCGTCCCGAGACAGTCTCCACAGCAACGTAGCTCTGTTTACAGGGGTGTTACCAGGTAAATTTTTGGTTCGTTCATGCATGGATGTCATTTTTTATTTTATTTTATATAATTAATTTCTATTGAGAGAAATGATTTCTGATGATTAATTCATTCATTATAATTGTATGTCCTTTTTTAGGCACCGGTGGACGGGTCGCTATGAAGCTCATTTGTGGGACAAAAATTGTTGGAATGAGTCCCAGAACAAGAAAGGAAGACAAGGTTAATTTCTCATCACTTTTTTTTTTTTTTCTGTTTTTATTTGTTTATTTTATTTTTATAAAAACTCATCAGTAATTTTCAGTTTCTGGGTTTTCAATTATAATTCATTTTCTTTTTAATTTTATGCGTAAAAAATAATTGTATATGCCACTAATTACTATTTGCCCTTTCTTGAATTATGCTCACTCTGTCAATGGTGGTGTGGTGGGATCCTACTGAAATGCAGTATATCTTGGTACGTACTTTGACCATATTATTATTAATTTTATTATTGGAATTTGTCATCTTTCATCAGGAATTAAAATAACAATAACAATTATCTTACTTCAAAATATTAAACTTTTAGAATTAATACAAAAATGGAAACCAAAGTCACTTTATCGATTTGATTAGCATTGGCTCTGTTCAATGGATCTTATCCAAATTTTTTTGCAAATTGAAAATGTTATTTTAGGGGCCTACGATGACGAAGAAGCAGCTGCACATGCATATGACTTGGCTGCATTGAAGTATTGGGGACAAGATATCATCCTCAATTTTCCTGTAAATTATCAATCAAATTTCATTTTTTTCCTGTTTTTCATTAATTAAATTTATCCTTTCAAAACAAACATTTTATTAATTTTATGAAAAATGTAATAATTAATGTTTTTCTTTTTATATAGATCTCCACCTATGAAAAAGAGCTTATTGAAATGGAAGGCCAATCAAAGGAAGAGTATATAGGTTCATTAAGAAGGTATGTAGAATTAGTTTGAAATTTTATTTAATGCCTCGTGCATTAATAAATCTAGTTTGTTTTATATTGATTTCTCGCACTAATATGCATGAGATTAATGCATACAGAATATTTTATTGTGTTAGAAACAAAGCCACCATTAATTATTATTCTTAGTGCTACATAAAATTTTCCTAGTACGAAACTAATTGATATCCTCTATTATTTAGTATTGCATCTTCTATTTTAATGGCATCATGCACGTGTACATGATCGCATCATTTTTTACACATGTTATTTGTACAATTCATAAGAGTATAAGATCAAACATAAAATGGATAAGCGATCTCGACTGGTATGAAACTTGCCTTAATTAAAAACTATTAGGCTAATCGCAAAAATTTAATTTTATTTAATCTATAAATTATTTTCTATTTAAAAAGTATTAATTTCATTTGGGAAATCAAATTGCAGGAAAAGTAGTGGCTTTTCTCGAGGAGTATCAAAGTATAGAGGCGTGGCAAGGTACGTATGCAATTTATATTTGTTAAAAATATAAATTATCTGTTAAGTATTGCAATTCTTAAGAATTTTAAATGATTCAATCAGATGAGTAAGTTAAATCTAGAAAATAAGTGGAATAATATCATGCCATAAGAAAAGGACAAGTTTTCATAAAGAGATTTAGGCATGGAATTAATTAATGGCTCACAAAAAAGTATGTATAATCTGCCAACTACAATAACTGCTGTTTTTCATAAATACAAGAGGCCCCATTTAATCATATCTTTTTGTACTTCTTTCTTACAGTGGGAATGTACCTTTTTTTCATCTAATTTTGCCAACACACTCCAAAGTTGGACAAAATTTAATGAACCCCAAAATGTAATTTTCGAAGTTGTAAAAGTTAATGGAGTTTGATACCTTTTATTTATTCGTTCAACACAAATATGGCAAACTTGACATGCAAAGTCGCATTTTAAATTTAAAGATGTTCTATAATTCTTTTTCTTCATGTATTAAATTTGGCTATGTTTATATGTATATATATTATGCACAGACATCACCATAATGGAAGATGGGAAGCTCGTATTGGAAGGGTCTTTGGCAACAAATATCTCTATCTTGGGACATATGGTAACTCTATCTAGTCAATGTCATTTTCGAGAAATTGCATAATTCCTTCTGTCTCAAAATTAAAATTGAATATGTATATTGATTTAAGTGAAAGTTGAAAAGGTATAAACTTTATAGAGGCGTGAAATGGGTCGATCGGGTCGATCTTTGGCGCCAAAGGCCAAAGCGAAAGATTGGATCTGGGTCAGATTGATCCGAAATTACACTGGATCGCCATTTTTAAACCCAAACCGACCATACGTTAAAAATACAAGTAAAATGCACAAAGTCAATATATTGACCAGCTCCATCTTTTGAGCATATGAAATTGTAGCCCAACTCTAAAATTTTATATAATTTTGCATTATTGTCCTTAAAAGTAGCCGTGCAGAATTGAAACGGAGTGTCAAATCATTAGTTTAAAAGAGATTATATTTTTAAACTATTTTTCATTTTAGAAAGTAAAATCTTATTTTGAAATGTCCATCATGATAGAGCAAGCTTATATATATTTATATTTATATGTACATAGATAGATACGTGCCTATGTAAGAATATTTATTTAATTTGTTGATATGCTTGATTGATGGATAAACTTTCAAACGTGGAGATGTAGCCATAAGACACACACACACACACACACAAGATCTACATATATAAACAACCAAACATAAACATCGCAATCACATCAAATATATATATAACAACTAGGTAACCTTCTTGCTGCCACTTGTCATTTGATGAATTGACAACTCTTCCAAAACTATTTTGTCTCACTTAATAATGCCAAATGTGTACAGTTAGTTATGTTAGTTATGTAAAATTATTTATAATCCATTTTTAAAGCCTTAAAATCAGGGGAAATTTGAGGTCCATTTTTAGATCCCCCAAATGGAAAAGGAAAGGTGCATATGGTCAAGGTTTATAATTGCAAATGGTTAGTAAAGTAGAAAGCAAGCTACCAAATGTGGTTGGCCTGTTTATATGCATAGATCGCCAACCCCCAACTGCTATTTATACTTTCAATACTCTTAACACATAATAATTTTCTGCTCCCTGCCCACCAATTTTTCATGCAAATTACATTTAAGGGTGTAAACAAATCAAGTAGAACCGAACATAGATCTTGTTAAAATTTTCCTGAATTTTATCGAAAATTATGTTTGGTTTTAGTTTGTTTATTAATCAAACTTAGTTTGAATACGATTTACTCGAGCCGAACACGTATTGGACTCGAGTAGTTGATATTTAATATTTTGCACATGTATTTTTTCTATGAATCGAGTCAAGTTCGAGCTAAGCTCTATATTTTATTGAGTTAATGAATCGAGCTTTTAATGATCAATTTGATTCAAATATCGAACAGTTTGGTTCGTTTTCAGTCTTAATTACACTCCATAATTTAATATGATATTTTTAGCAACCATTAATTCTATTTTCCATCTTATACATCTAACATTTTTTTGGCTGATTATTTGTTGCAGCTACACAAGAAGAAGCAGCAACTGCATATGACATAGCAGCAATAGAATACCGTGGACCTAATGCAGTTACCAACTTTGACATAAGTCGTTATATCAAATGGCCTCTTGAGAACAATCCTACCAACTCTCAACCAATTCCTAATGGTGATGTTGAATTTGAAACCATGCAAAACCCTAATCAACAATTAGGGTTAATGGGCTTACTCAACCACCAACAAGAAAACCCTAATCCTGTCGAGACCACCGCAATATTAGGCGGGACCGCCTCTTCTCCGGCCTTAGAGCTTCTATTACAATCTTCCAAGTTCAAGGAAATGTTGAAACAAACAACATCATGTAATAGCTCATCTAGCTCTTCGGACCCGGACCCTGACCCTCCAAGGAGCAGTTTCCCTGACGATATTCAAACGTCTTTCGATATTAATCAAGATTCGAGCAACTTTGCTGAGGAACATGGCATTGTCTTTGGAGACTACGATTCATTCGCGTCGTTGATGTTCCAATGTGAGCTTGACACTTACAAAATAAATGATTGATCATATATATATATATATATATATATATGGAAATGCCAAAAAGATAGTAGAACAAGAAATTAGTTAATAATACTAAACCAGAGATAATATTTTTTTCCCTTTCCATTCATGCATGGTGGATACTTTATAACTTGGAGGAGGTTAGGATGGATAATAATTAAATATGATTTTCTTCTATCCGAATTAATAATATAGAAGAAGAGTGAAGTTTTTCCACCTTAATATTTGATCTTCAATATATTGTACACACATATATATAGATGGATAAATATTTATTCATTGTATTACATGTTTTAGCATTTTTGTTATATAAAGGCCTTCAGTACTTTTGTCTAATAATATGATAAAATGTCCCATTTATGCTTACTTTTCCTTTCTTTAAAAAATAATAAAGAGAGAA
This sequence comes from Rehmannia glutinosa, assembly GCA_016081115.2. NCBI lineage: Eukaryota > Viridiplantae > Streptophyta > Magnoliopsida > Lamiales > Orobanchaceae > Rehmannia > Rehmannia glutinosa. Next base: position 44,102,479 of record CM071934.1, on the reverse strand, counting down.
TAATATTAATATTTTTATGTTCCGTTGGCTTTTCAAGAAAGGAAGGGACCTTTATAGAACCAAAGTTGGAGACAATGTAATTTGAGCAGCCTTGTCAACAATGAAAAAAGAAGCAGATTGCTTGAAAAAGAAGAAGAATTTGAGATAGTAAAATGGATCAATGCATTCATCTTGTTTTTTAATCGTGAAAAATACAAAGAGTATAAATAGGAATGATACCCTTAATTAACTCCAAAACATATATCTATCCAATCCCTAAAAATCATTAATGCATCCTTAATTATTTGCACAATGATCCGCACACACCTAACATATCTCCTAAATAAAGAAAACATCAATTTCAATAGCAAATCATTGACTATTTCAACACTCCCCTCAAGTTGGTGCATATATGTCACACATGCCCAATTTGTCTAATAACTTCGAGAACACTTAGGTTGGAAACTCCTTTGGTAAGAATATCGCCAATTGATCTTCTCGATCAAATTTTTAGTAGCTCCGCAATCTTTTCATCTAATTTTTCCTTAATGAAGAACTTATCAACCTCAACATGTTTCGTGCGATCATGATGAATCGGGTTATGAGCTATATCGCATGCGACTTTGTTGTCACAATATAGTTGAATTGGTTGCTCAAGCATAGCCTAAATCATGTAGAAGAAACCTCAACCACAATGCTTCACAAATTCCTAATGCAACCCCTCTCAGATTCGAAACGCGACTACAACGTACAACAACATTTTGTTTCTTGTTTCTCCATGTAACTAAGTTCCCACCTACAAACGTAAAGTATCTTGAAGTTGATCGCCTATCATCAACGGCCCACCAATCGGCCTCAGTATATACCTCTATGTTTTGGGTGTTTGTGTTTTTTGAGAATAGAATTCCCTTTCCGGAGTAGATTTCAGATACTTTAAAATACGGATAACCGCATTCATATGTTGCTCACCAGGATTATGCATGAACTGGCTGACAATACTCACAACATAGGCAAGGTCTGGTCTTGTGTGGGCTAAGTATATCAATTTTCCAACAAGTCTCTGGTATCTCCCCCTGTCAACTGGTATTTGGTTTGTTTCAATGCACAACAGGACACCTTCTTCTACTTTGGAGTATCAATTGGTTGATAAGTCGACATGCCCGTTTCATGTAGTAAATCTAAGATATATTTTCTTTGAGATAGAAAGATTCCTTTACTACATCGAAATACTTCAATTCCCAAAAAATATTTTAAGGGGCCTAAGTCTTTCATTTCGAATTCTCTGGACAAGTACTTTTGTAAGGCTTTCATTTCTTTCGAGTTGTTGCCTGTGACAATCATGTCCACATATACAATTAGTGCAATAATTCTTCCATGTTGTCTTTTTAAAAATAACGCGTGGTCTCGAATTACTTTGTTTGTAGCCAAAGGTTGTCATGGATTTCGTAAATCGCTCGAACCAAGCTCTAGGAACTGTTTTAACCCATATAAAGACTTTTTTAACCTACACACTTTCTCGATTTTGTCTTTTTGTTATCATGCACCCGGTGGGAGATCTATGTACACTTCTTTGGATAGTTCACCATGTAGAAATGTGTTATTCACATCAAACTATTGTAATGGCCATTTAAAGTTTGCACTAACGACAACAAGACCCAAATGGTATTGATTTTAGCCCGCGAGGTGCAAATGTCTCTGTATAGCGATCCCATAAGTCCGAGTGTATCATATCGCCACCAATCTTACCTTAAAATGCTCGATTGTACCATCAACTTTATACTTTACAAAGTAAAAATCCATCGACACCCAATATTTTTTTTTTCTGTGGGACGGTCAACGAGCTCCAAAGTTTGATTCTTTTGTAAGGAGGCCATCTCTTCATTCATCGCAACTTTCCATCTTGGGTCAATCAAAGCTTCGCGCTTTGTTAGGTATAAATAAAGTAGATAATTGATTGAGGAATGATCGATTTGTTTTAGACAATCGATGTATTGACATATAATTGCTCATGGGGTATCTTACTTTACTCGACAATTGAGGTTCATATGTGAGTTTCGGAATACCTCTAGTGAGACATTGTGGTAACTGTCTTCTTGATGATTCCGAGAATGTATAAAGAATATCCTCGGGAAATGATTGGTTTGGTGCATCGATTGGGAAAGACTCTGGCTGGTGGAGTTCGGGTGTATAATGGACTTGTGTGTGTTCATTTTGACTTTGATCCAAGTTTTGGTCACTATGTTCGGAATTACCCACTTCTATGCTTATTTTGTCAGCGTGCAAGGCATCACCACTTAAATCTAGATTTTGACTACTAGGATCATCATCACTTTCATTTTCATTAGTAACTTCAACTATGTCGTCCTCAAAGTTATACATAAGAGTTTGAATTTCCTCAAGATTACCCCCATGGGAGTTAGACTTCGAAATATACATTGTATCTTCATGAAAGACAACGTCCATGGTGATAAACATTCGTTGAGTAGGAGAATGATAGCATCTATACCCTTTTTGTGAAGTAGCATATACAACAAAGATACATTTCAAGGCTCGAGGCATTAACTTACTACGTTGGTGTTTATGAAGATGAACATAAGTAACGCATCCGAAGACGTGAGGGGGTAAGTTTGGGATTGTTGGAGCAACAACAGCTTCTGTAAGAGCCTGAAAAGGAGTTTTAAAGTTCATAGAGCGAGATGGAACACGATTGATGAGATATGCTGCAGAGATAAGAGCTTCACCAAAATAGCATAATGGCACGTGGGCTTCGATTAGTGAAGCTCGAACAACCTCCAACAAATGTCTATTCTTACGTTCTGCCACACCATTTTGTTGAGGCATATTTGAACAACTTGTTTGATGAATAGAGCCATGGGATTCCAAAAATTGCTTAAGTTCAAAACAATTGTATTCCACTCCATTGTCACTCCGTAAAACTTGAATTTGGGCATTATACTATGTATGAATTGTTTTATAAAACTTTTGAAACAACAAATTGACCTCTGATTTGGATTTTATCAAACACAACCAAGTCATTCTGGTACAATAATCTATGAAAGTGACAAACCAATGTGATCCCCCTAATGTAGGAATTTTGGATGGTCCCCAAGCATCAGAATGAATAACCATAAAAGGAACGAGACTTTTATTTAAACATAAATGAAACGAAGCACGATGACTTTTTGAAAGTTCACACACATCACACTTAAAGACAGATGCATCCAAATTCAAAAATAAACTAGGAAATGACTTTTTTAAGTAACCAAATGAGGCATGTCCCAAACGCCGGTGCCACAGCCAAATCTCAGATTTCTTTTTTTGTGAACCACAACTTTCTACTGTTAAAGTTTGTTGTAATCTGCTGGAAGTTTTTGACTCCAAGTCTAGGTAGTACAATTTCCCCTTTTTAACACCATAACCAATCGTTCGTCGAGTCTGAATGTCCTTAAACACACAATGGTTAGGCCAAAAAATAACAATAAATGATAAGGAGGCAGTTATTTGTGAGACAGACAAAAGATTATAATATAAGGAGGGAACAACTAAAACAGAATTAATTAAGATGTAAAGAATCAGAAAAGTTTGTTGACCCTTCCCCAATAACTGAGATTGTATTACCATTGGTAGTGGACACACAATTTTGTAAGGATGGATTAAGATTTGAGACTTGCCTAACATCAAATGTCATATGATCAGTAGAACCAGAATCAATTATCTTTGCACTACTCAAAACAGGTGTAGAAATATTTAAAACTTTACCATCATGTTTGCAGTTATTACAAAAGCAGATGATGTATGAGTGGCATCCTCATCCTTTTTCTGAACAATTGAGGCAGTAGAAGGCCTTTTGGAATTCCTATGTCGAGTGGGGTCCCACCAATCTGGACATCCAATCTGCTCAAAACAGTGACTTTTTGAATGTCATGTTTGATTACAATGTGTGCATTTGTATGATTTGTCTGAATTGTTGGAACTCTTTGAATTGGTGGATTTTAGTCGGTCATGTGACATCTGACTAGGTCGGTGTCGAGTAACCATAGCGTAAGCTTTAGATTTGTCCATATATATCCTCATTCAAGGTAGCCGAACGTATGCACTCACGATGAACCAATGAATAACACTCTTCCAAACATGGGAGAGGTTCTTGATGTAAAATCTCTCCACGAATTTGATCATTTTTTTTTATCCAAACCAACAAGAAATATGTATACTCGTATGCGTTCAATGGACTGCCGGTAAATTATAATATCATCAGGATCTTTCATGACCACTTTATCATGATGGTCTAGTTCCCGAAAGATTTCTGTTAATTCCCCATAAAAAACTGAGAGAGATTTTGCACTTTGTTTTCTTTGAGAATGCCCTCTGATGCAAAGAATATACATGCATTTCATTATTACCATCATAAAAGGCTTTGGAAAGAGCACTCCAGATTTCACGAGCCGTGGGAATACGTAAGTATTGCTTCATAATGTCAGGAGACATTGCATCAAAAGTCATCTTTTTACTTTTTGATTTTATTGAGACTATTTGTCATATCTTTTGTCGGATGTTGTAGGAAGTGGTGTTTTGCCTATGATATATGATAGTTTTTCTCTTTCAAAGAATATGCATTTCCATCAATCGGGACCACACATCATAATTTTTTCATTGAGAAGAATGCCTCGCATTAAAGACACCCTCATTGAACAAGAATGGGAACAGATTTGGCTCTTGATGACTCACTTTCTTCACTCATTTTTTTAAATATGAATGAACTTCCTTTTGAATATTGGATATGGGTTTTATGAATTTTTTTACGTAACCTTGTTGGCTCGATGCCATGAAAAAAGAAGCAGATTACTTGAAAAAAAGAAATTGAGATAGTAAAATGGATCATTGCATTCATCTTGTTTTCTTAATCGTGAAAAATACAAAGAGTATAAATAGGAATGATACCCTTAATTAACTCCAAAACATATGTCTATCCAATCCCTAAAAATCTGTTAATGCATCTTTAATTATTTGCACAATGATCTGCACACACCTAACATATCTCCTAAATAAGGAAAACATCAATTTCCAATAACAAATCATTGACTATTTCAACATATAGAACCAGAAACAAAGAAAGAAGCTAGAGACAATGTAATTTGAGCAGCCTTGTCAACATATAGTGGTTTCTGCTTCTTTTTCTCTTTTTTCTGATCAAGAAAAATCAAATGGAGATTAGTAGCTATTTCACATTAATCAAATTCGATGATGTGCTTTAATTTTCAAGAACTTAATTAGAGTATCTTTTGTTTTAGATAATATTTTTCTTAGCGAAATTGCATTTGTTGAACCTTTTGTTAAAAAAAAAGCTAACGTAGTAAATAAGTGTTTATTTAACTTTTATTTTCTTCTTTTTTCGCCTTATTTTCATTTCCCTCCATTTTCATTTATTTTATTTTCTATTTCTTTCCTCGTTTTCCATATTTTTCGTCTTCCCATTTTTTTCTTCGTTTTCCTATAATTATCGGGAAATTTTCATGAATGACCCTTTCAAATGGCTCAAATACATTTTTCTAATAAATTGGGAGATCTTGGTGGAGGGGAGGGAGGGGATAAATTTTAAAGAAACCGAAAGATACAAGGTTAGAAACCGAACAACACCCTTACAAAGGGTGAACGATACGACTTGAGATAAGCTAGTGGTATGACTCAAATACATTTAAAGCCTTACTTATTCAAAAAGAACTTTTATGGACTCTTTATTATGTATATACTTAAAATACCCTTATCGTTTGAACTACTTGAGCGATCGGACCCACTAGTTTAAACTATCGGTCGGGTCGTTCGGACCATCGCCCAATGAATTTTGAACGACCATGAAGTACCCTGTCACTAGTTATACACGACCATGAACTGGCCTCCAAGTAGTTCTAAATGACCATGAACTACACATGGTCGTTTAGAACTATCCTCCCGAGAATTCTAAACGACTCACGAACTACCCTCCCAAAGAATTCTAAACTACCATGAATTACCCATGGTATTTTAGAACTACCCTCCCGAAGAGTTCGAATTGCCATGCCCTGTAGTTTTAACGGGAAAAACACATACAAATAAAAAAAATACACATTAAATACACCTAAACACACACACACACACACACAAAAATGCACACGTACACAAAAGAGGGAATACACACATACAAACCAACATACACGCGCAGAAACACACACACATACACACTCTTACGAATACGATCTGAGAAAAAAATGTGGAATAGAAGAGAAACATACCATGGAGAGAGTGTTTTTGAATTGGAGAAATGGAAGGGAATTGTTGAGTTTGAAATGAAATGAAAGCACATTCATTTTCAAAAGGAGAACTCGGAGGGGTATGTTTGGTAGTTACAAAAGGTTGAAGTCAAATGCCATATTTGATAAGTGACGGGTCAAAAGGCCACATTTGATATAGGGCTTTTGACACAATTGCCCAACTTTTTGGAGATAATGACAACTTTTTACGCTTTCAAGTTACTTTTTTGGACAAATTTACGCTCCCACCAAAACTTTTAGACTTTTTACGTTGTCGTTTCAGATTGTTTCGAACATATTTCAAACATGTTTCTTCCAAGAAAATTTTAGTGAAAAATTAATTTTGCTCCCATTAAATAATCTATTTTATACTCAAAATCGTATAAAAAATCAAGAAATATATATATATATATATATATATATATACAAACACATATTACAACCAAGTAAATTAAAAATATTATAGAAACAACATGAATAAAAAACACAATTCAATTTTTGATCAAATGCATGAAAACATAAAAAACTTGGATAACCAATAAATAATATAAAAACAAACCAGAAACAATATAGAAAACACCATTGAGCAAAAATAGTTAAAAATAGGTAAAAATGTATTTGAACATCGAAAATTACATGGAAACAACAAAGAAACATTAGAACGACATTAAAAACGGTATGGAAATAACTCAGAAACAACATAAAAAATATTAAAACACCACATGAATAAAAAAGTGAAAATTGGTCAAATTGGCCATTTCCAAAGTGTAAAGATTAAAAATAGCCAACTTTTTCAAACACATCTTTTCAGCCATTTTGGGAAATAAAATGACATTCATACCCTTTAAGCATATTACATTAGGTCACATACATCTCTTTCTCCTTTTTACTTTCTCTCTCACACTTATGGTTCTAAGACATAAAATTTGACTGCGATTTTTGGCGACCCATTTTTTTTCGATCGGAATCTCGAAACAATGGAAGCATTTTATTCTCTAGCTCATCCTTTATTCATTTCAGTATCGTATTTTAGTTTGGGGTTAGTATACAATAGATTTGAAAACCATAGACATGAAAAAAACCAGTTCGAAATAAACTCGAACAACAGTCTGCACATGTAACTCGACATCGAGTCAGATGTCGAGTTACATGTGCAGACTGTTGTTTGAGTTATATGTCAGCCTTCTTCAGATTTTAATTTTCTTTTTTTCTCTGTTGTTGGTTTCAGATGGAGGATGATAAAGTGGTAATTGTCCATAGTGGTTTTTGGGATGGTAGTTTCTATAGGAATGGTGACGAAGTACTCGTTTTACGTCGTTGTGGACAATATCATATAGTGGGTTTGTGGATATTGTTCATAACATTGTAAATGGTGATCGGCGTTTGAGTGTATATAAATTACATTCGTTTAATGCCAATGGGGGTGGTTACGAGGTTAAGTCTTTGATTATGTGTATCCCCGATCTTCGACGAGTAGCCGAGATTTTCAAAGATCCCCCAATATTTGTGACCTTGCAACCAAAAGATCATGGGATGGTGGGGACTTCGTACACCGGAAATAACAATCCACATGATTTTATGAACCTCATGGTTGCTCAATCGTATTCATATGGTATCGGTAGTCAATTCATGCCCTGAAATCCATATAATTCTCATTACGGCATGAATTATATACATGGTCCACCACACTGTATGCCAACCTATATGCAACATGTTGCGCCCGATAATTGTCCAAGTAAATCTAGGAACTTGGAGCCTCAACAACATCTATGCAACATGTAGTGCCAAATAATTGTTCAAGTAAATCTCCTATCTTGGAGCATCAATCGAGAATCAATAGTATTGATCATGTGGATGGTGATAATGATGATGATGATGATGATGATGATGATGATGATGGGGGTGGTGGTGGTGGTGGATTTAATGATGATTTTGGGCGGTATGATGATGTTGGGAGGTATGATGATTTCGGGGGCGGTGGCCATTATGATGACCAAGTTGACCAGGATTTTGGTGATCAAAATAACCAACAAGATGAACAATTTGTTCCATCAGGTGGCAATGATGGTGACATATCCGAGGAAGAAGATGACGATCCAGAGTACGATGTTGACAATGAACTAGTCCGTCGATTGATTTATGATCACTTTGGATGGGAAAAAGATGACTATTTTGTTCCCGATGACCATGATGGGAATGATGTGAACAATGATATCATAATAGGAGACAATGATGAGCATGTTCTTCGGAATAGACGATTTCCAATTCATAAAGTACCTCCTGTTGATGCCAACGAAGTAGATAATGAGAACATCGATCATACGGAGCTCCCAATGGTTAGGTCGAAATACGCTTGGATGGCTCCTGGAACGTCTTATTAGTATGCCGACCCGATTCCATTCCACAAGAACCACCTAACATCGAGCGTGACTTATTTAATGGTGCAAAGTGCTTGAAAGAAAGGAAGAAATGGTAACAAAGTTGGGCATATACCATCTACACCATCGTGTGGAGTATAGAACAACCCGGTCTTCGACTACACGTTATGAGGATGTTTGCAAACATAAAGGATGCACCTTCTTACTTCGTGCAAATGCTATCTAAGGAGGAAGTTAGAAGGTGACTAAATTTGAATAACCTCATACATGTGAAGCCAACTTAAGTTGACATGCTCCTCGACAATTGCCTTTGAAGATTATTGGAGCTCTGTTTGCACCAAAACTACTAAAGGAGGGACGATCCCTTAAACCTAGGGATATTGTTGCTAATTTGTCTCTTGAACATGGGATAGACATTTTGTACAACAAAGCACTAAAATCACAACATTGTGCTTACTGACTACATATATGGTTACCACTTGCAGTCTTGGGGGATTTTGCATGCATTCTTGTACATGTTGAAAAAAAAAGAACCCTAGTACAATTGCGCTACACGAGATCGATGACGATGATAGATTCGAGTATGTTTATATTGCCTTACATGCATCAATTAAAGGATTGAGTGAGTGTTGTAGACTGTTATTGTTGTTGATGCCACACACCTAAAAGGAAGTTTAAAGGTGTGTTGTTTGTTTGCGATTCTGAAAGACGGTAATGAACAAGCATTTCCACTAGCATTTGGTTTGGTGATAAGGAGAAGGACGAATCATGGGAATGGTTTATGAAGCAATTACGCATGCAATACATATGGATGCTCACGAAAATATGCTCATTGTATCCGATCGTCACAAAAGTATTAAGAACGCAGTTGGCAGTGTATTTCCTAACACTGTGCATGGTATATGCATATATCACTTGAGGCAAAATATAAGAAATTATCGAGGTCAAATGGTGAGCTTATACCAAAAAGCTACGTACACTTATTCTCCGAAAGATTCAAGAAGATAATGGCCATGATTTAAAATACAAACGAAAAGGCATACGAGGAGTTGGTTAGGGCCGAACAAAAGGTGGGCACGTGCACGTTGTCCAGTTAGACGCTATGGGTTCATGACATCGAATGGAGCAGAGGTTCTTAATGCTAGACTTGTCTGGTCGAGGAAATTGCCCATTTGTTCGTTGCTCAATTCTATTCGAAACCTCATTCAAGAGTGGTTCCACGAGCGTCAAATTGCAGCCCAAAACATGAACAATGAAGTCACCACATATACATCTAAGAGATTGAATGACGGAGTGCACTCGGGCCGATAAGATGCATGTGTCACCCTGTTAGTAGCCTAATTTATTCTGTGAAGGATGGGGTGCGTTCTTTAGCAAAGAGAATGTGTACTTGCCGAAAGTATTTTGGTTTGATCTATTGTCGTGTCCACATGCGATTAAGGCAATCATGTATACTTAAACTTTTTTACTAAATTACTAATTATTTCACGTCTACGACATCCTTATATATATGTTTTGCTATTTATTTCAGTATGGAAAATCAATTAGTCTACAGTTACGTGTACAACTACTATAATATAGAAACATTGCGAAAACTTTACTCTCCAATCGTCATGCCAATTAAACATCCTAAAGACTGGAATGTGCCGGAAATGATATGACTTTTGGTTGTCAAGGCACCTCTAAATCCTCGACAAGCTGGCCGACTGAGGAGTCGACGGATTTCGTCTAGTGGTCCATCTAGTAGCTCACAATGGTCCATAATATGCTCTAGATATCGTCAAGAGGGTCACAATCATTCTACATGTAATATAGTGCTCCCCATTTGCCATGATGCAACGAGTGCGGGTGGAAGCAACACGATTGATCAACCGGCTAGAAGAATTCCAAGAAAATGCGGCATTTGTTAGAAAGAAGGACACACTAGGAGGCTTTGTCCTGATAGAGTTTCTAAAGTCAATCAGTAAATTGAACATGTATTCGATAAAATCTGTAACTTAATTGTACCCATTATATGACTCGATACCCAAGTAGTATGACTCGATATCATGTTATATCTCGTGATAAAGTACATTAATTTGTTTCGGCTTTTCAGAGATGTTTATTGTCATACAGTACTTTGTTTCAACTTTTCATTGATGTTTCTTGTCTTATGAGCTTTCGTTTCAGCTTTTCAGTGATGTTTCTTGTGATACAGTACTTTCAGTGATGTTTCTTGTCTTATGAGTTGTTGTTTCAGATTTTCAGTAATTTTCTTGTACTTGTGAGATTTTCGTTGATGAGTATGAAGCTCAAGGGTCCATCTATAAATACCCCGCGAATGAGGAATATATCTACATCTTTCATCCATCTACATCAAAATAAACACAGACGACCTTAATTTCTCTCCTCTTCCACCCCCGCAAAAACTCGTAAATAATTTCCTTAATGTGCTCTACAATGAAAAAACACTACGTGGACAATGCTAATGGATATACTACTTGTTGATTTCCTTGTGAGCGAGTTGAATAAAGGTAATTGGGAGGTCGGTGGGTTTAACAACACTTCGTGTTGGGTGCTAGGGCTCTTCTAAGTCACGTTTGATTGTACTTTCACATTTTTCGAGGTGAATCAACGCGTTAAGCATCTTCAAGCTCGCTACAACTTTTTTATTAATATGATTGCCACTCCGGCGTTGTTTGGGATCACAAGATTGATTTCGTTCAATCTACTCATCAGAATAGGCTTGACTGGGGCAGGGTAATTTTTTATACATATTTTAAGCACTTCAATTTACTACCAATTTTTGTTAATTTTCTGTTCATGTAGGTTGATGCAACCGTCGCAACCGCTTACGAGTTAGACGGGGAACCCCTGTTCGACAAACTCGCCCTGCTATTCAAGATGGAGCCTTGGAAGAAGGAAGTTGTCAAAATTTTGCCGTGGACACCTGTCCCTCGATATTTGCCTAAGTGTCCCCGTTTTGAGGAAGGAACTTCATCAAAGTCCAAACATAAGTAGTCTAAATTGTTTGGTTCTATTCTGTATTTTAAATTCTAGAATGTTGTTGTCTTAATCTTTGTTGCACTTTAAACTTGAAGAACTCTTTGTTTTCATTGCCTCGTAGTCCTGCTTGAATTCCTCGGGCATATGTAATAAATCTTGACTTGATTTCGAGTCTTTGTGACTCGATTTCGAGTTAGATGAGAAACAAATTCAGGATGACTCCTCTGTTAGCTGCACAAACCAACCTGTAACACACACCAACCAGCAAATAAATAATACCAACACAACCAGCCAATAATAACAACACAACCAACCAATAATACCAACACAACCAACAAATATTACCATCTTTAACAAACCAACTAGATCAAGAATAATACCAAAACAAGATGCAAACTAACAAATATGTACAACTGAATCGAATAAGGTCAATATGTACAGTCGATCATACATTGTGAAAGTCAAAATAGAATACAAAGTACAAACTAATTATCAGGTAATATCTCTCTACTGTGCGCAAAAATTGCCAACGCCATCTTCTGCCGATACTCGTGGACTGTATCTATAGACTGCGCTACCGAGATGGACTCACCCAATAAACGTTGGATGTACATACAGGCAAACGCGCCACAACTGTGGCTATCCGTTTGTATGAACTGCTCCTCTGCCGGCATCGTCCTAATGGGCAGCATGTCGCATCTAACCGGAATCTGGCGCCTCTCAAAATAACCAGCAGCAGCGAGCAATCGGGGAAGAAGACGTCGAAGTGGGAGTCGCTGACGGTGATGGTGATAATAGATGGTCAGGTCAGAAGGATTGTCCTTATGATGCGACAATGGGTCGTACAATTAAATATCCCATTTGATCAGTCGAATGCGACACACGACCCAATGCCCAGAGCATAGGCATACTAAGACGATCTACAAGTAATAAAGTGAAACATTATTAACTGGATTATATGACTAATACGAACTACAAGTCAGATACAATAAAGCTATAATATGACTAATACTTACATCTGGGACCTCGTACCTAGGCTGCCCCCACTCTGGACTCCGCCCATGAATGTACTGCAGCAGCTATCTTGGTATAGTCCACTGTAGGTATGGGCAGCTACCCCCGTAGGCACCCTGACCCTCCTTGTCCTCAGGATGGAGGTGATCCATGCATTTTTTAGGCACGTCTGTAGATAATTTTCATTTTAAACCATTAGTATCAACAGTAGAAAATATGTTTAACTAACGTTAATCGAAATTAAAACTTACAAAAAAATGAACAATCATGGATGTTCGAGTGTCCGCTCCGACACCAGGGTGAAGGCGAACCCCGACGTGCAATCTCCGAATAAGGACCTTGAGATAAGGCTCAATATGTCGCAACATTTTAAACAACTGGAGATTAACACAACAATAACAATTATTGAAATGAAATAAATACTTAAAAAAACTACTTACAATATTGGCTAGATCCTCTCTACGTCCTCAATATCGCGAAAGTATGAGGGGCCCTGATATCAAACTGGCACTATCCCTACATCTTAGCTGACAGACATAAAAGAGTATCGGTTTAACGAATATTGAAATGAAATATCATTAATGACAAATAGAATATACGAAACATACAGGCGGCTGGATCCATCTCTAAGAATCGAGTATACAGCTGACAAATATGTCACTGCCTCCTCTGCTCGTCTAAGTCTACAAATGGAGACTGTATGTACCTCGACGACATATGGATGCGGTGGGTAGGATGTACTGGGGCAACGGGAGTAATCTTTCCCCCTTGGCCCCCGCAACCCCCCTTCGATCTCACCTCCTTAGACTCACCGACATGCTCAAAACTCTGCGTGTGGAAGTTATGGGGCGGGGTGTGCCACGCGGAGTATCATGGCATTGCTGCGAAAAACCCTCCGCAGCCGGTGGGTAGCCTAGTGTCCCCGACAAATAGTAGAAGCAAATAAAGAATTATTAACATCATTATTCATGCAAAGTATCAAATTCAATAGAAGATAGAATGTATAACGTATACATACCTCGTATATAAAGTCCGATTTCTAAACGGTATTTGTCGGCCCGTGCTCCACGAGTCTCACGTAATACCCGACATAGCAAATCGTAGTATGAGTATCCAAGTATAAATGAATCTCGGCTCATACGAAGTCACCATGATCTCTCTCGATGCTCCATTGCACGGTCAACCACCCTACCTACGGTATGCATCTGTCTCCACCATCCGTAGAAATATCCAGCGAGAATGGCTCGCAGTGGGGTCGATAGAAAAGTCGATCCCAAAGGTCACGGTGCACCGGGCCTGCGTGATGAGGGATGAGGAGCCCCAATGGATATCCGGAAGGAGGTGGAGGTGAAGGTGGAGGTAGATGCGATGGGTTGAGTGTCGGGCGGAGACCCATCGTGAGGCGGGGTGGAGAGCATCGAGGTAGGGGTGGAGGCGGGTATGGGTCCTCCGCCTCTAAGAAGGATGAGTCGAACCCGTAATATCCTCGGCCTCACTATCATCATCATCATCATCAATACGTGCGGGCCGGGATCGGGTTATCGCCTCTTCGGATCGAGCCATAGGCCCCGATCCGTCTGGCAAGTATGCCCGGATCCGAACAATCCTTCTAGCAACAATGGGTGGTCAAGCCGAGAGCGACTGTGATGGGAAATGATCCATATGGACATACATCAATCCGTGCAACATGTCCAAATCAATCCCCTACATGTAAGGGAGTCGTAACTCCACATCGGTGGGTCAGAATGAGCAGTGTGCATATCGTCTGTCAAAAAAATAAGAAAACTTTAGCTTAATTAAGAAGAAAATATAATCAATACCACTATTACACATATGATTTTGTAAAAAAAAATAGAAAATTACCTTGGGGATGTCAAATAACGCCACCACTGAAGGTCCTCTTGGGGCATCTAAACCGTCTTCCCTAGGATATCCCTCCAACCCGCAGGTCCGGGCAAGGTCCCGACCGAGTGAAGGAATAGCCTCAAATGCCCATAGTTGTATCAAACAAAAACATATAAATAATGAACCCGATTACAATATGAAATGCTCTGTTAAAAGTGATACGTGTTTAAATTATATATACCGTATAAGATTGAAGTAGGCATATATGTGGAATCGGGTCGATCTCTCGGGATCATCGGGGTTCGGACTCGATCAAGGTAATGGAGAGACTCCCATACACGTAGGAGCCCCATGGGAATGCCCTAAACCCCGGGGCATCTTCAACCAATGTCCACAGCTATAATGAGACGGTACCCCATGGATCGAGAGCCAACAGTACTTCGTGATGAACAATATACACGCCATCTTCAGATTATCCTCCTGGTCGCGCTCTCGAAATGACCCGCGATTAAAAATGGCAATACCTTCACCAAGATCGAGGACTCTCCATCGAAATACTAATGGTATGCTCCTCCGCCGGTGGGATATGATGGGAGGAGCATGGGTCAATCGCCGAGGGGCCAAAGCGTAGCCCAGTAACCATAGCAAACTCTCGTCGGCCAAATCTGAGGTTCCTCCCACTAATGTGGAACCACAAATCGCCCGTTCAGATCCCTCCACCATGATCATCTCACCGAACAATTGAAGCACACCCTTCGAGGTCATGTATATGTCCGAGTTGAAGTCCAAAACGCCTAAACGGCCTATTCGTAAACTCATCTAAATTGCCGAACTCTGTCAGCTCCTTCTTGATATCCTCTATCAAGTGACACTTGGTATACACATTCAGATTTTTTCGTCCGATTCGAGCGTAACCCCATCTCCATCTTCATTTCAGTCAAAAAAAAAATACCAAGATTGAGTTAACTACTTGCTGTCGGGTAACTCGAAATCGAGTTACATGTGACTCAAAATCGAGTCACCCTAAAAAGTGACTTGATTTCAAGTCACATGTAACTTGATACAAAGTGACTCGACATGTGACTCAAAATCCAAAAGTAACTCGCAATCCAAAAGTTACATTAAAAACTGTGACTTGATATCGAGTTACATATAACTCGCAATCCAAAAGTAACTCGATTGCGAGTTACATGTAACCCGATTTCGAGTTACATATAACTCGCAATCCAAAAGTAACTCGATTGCGAGTTACATGTAACTCGCAATCAAGTTACATATAACTCGCAATCGAGTTACTTTTGGATTGCGAGATACAACACAACCAACCGCGTCGTCTTCTTCCTCAAGCCCCTTTCCACCATTAACAACATCCCAAGCTTCACCAAAACCAACATTCCCATCTAAAACCTAGAATTTCTACAAAGCCTACAACAAATCATAACCTAAAACAAGTATGACAATCTAAATCAAAAAAAATCCATGAAATTACAAAAAGGTAGAAATGGGTTACCTGGTTAGAGGTCGATGCGGTCTCCATCTTCTTCTTCGCCGTCAAATGTCACCGGTTTCGAAAGTTTTGGGGATCGGTAGCTGTAGTTTTTTCGAGTTTTGTGTGGTTTGGTAATGTTAGACTCGAAAAGGGCTTTTGAAATACTAAAGGGCAAGTTTGGAATTTCACACCCCAAAATGGCTAAAAAAGATGTGTTTGAAAAAGATGGCTAAAAAATATTTTCAATCGGCCGAAAAGGCAAAAAAACACCGATAAAAAGCTTAAAAATAAGTAAAAAACTCGTATTTACACATTGAACACTACATGGAAACAACAAAAATAATTATTATAACAACAATAAAAATATTATAAAACAACATAGAAACAATAGAAACACTGTACAAAATAATACATGAACAAAAAATAACATAAAAATAGGTAAAAGTTGTTAACATAGAAACAACAAAGAAACAAATTTAATCATCGAAACAACATAAATAACATATAAAGCAATACGGGAACAAAAAAAACGAAAAAAACCTAAAAATAATCAAAATAATATGCAGGATCGTAAAAAAAAAAAAAAAAACAGTACAAAAATGATAGGAGCGTACTTTGTGATATGTTTAGAAAAGATGGTATTTTATGTAATTTCTCCTTTGATATATATATATATCACATAATTTGTTTACGTGTCTATATGCAATCAGGTCGCACAACAAGAAAATAAGGAAATTCTAAAGGAAAAATCTGTTAAAATTTGGCCAATTACCTTTGGAATTATCGATTCCAACGAAATTTCAACATAAAATGCATCATTGGTAAAATGGTCGTTGGAATGGCAAAATTCCAATGGGAATTCCAATGAAAAAATATTCCAACGGTATTTCCAACACTATTTATCCATTGGAATATACAATAGGTTGAAATAACTCCAACATTATTTCCAATACTAATTCCAATGAGTTATACCATTAGAATATATATAATCATTGGAAAAAAACTCCAAAGGTTATTCTAACGGAGTTACACTATTGGAATTTAGTCCAATGGTAATTCCAATAGTATATTGTTAGTCCAAGTGGCTACAATAATCTAGAGGAGGGTGAATAGATTATCCGGTTTTGATTTTGCCCTCTTTTTCGAACCGAATGCTCAAAGATAATAACAAAGGTGCGGAATGTAAATAGCACACGCCGATTTATAGTAGTTCAACCCACCTAAGGCCTAATCTACTACCACCCCAGTATATCCGGGATGGATTTCAAAAAGAAAAAAAGATTTTATTAATTTACCAAAAATTAATACGACACCTTGAGGATTACCACAATCCTCTTACACCACCTTGAGGATTACCACAATCCTCTTACAACACCTTTGAAGATTACCACAACCTTCAAACACCTATCACCTAGATTACCCAGTGTATTCTTACCACAAGAATACTCACAAGGATGTCTTGTGTTGAATGATGGCCAAAATCAAGATTACAACTCAATAATGATTGATACAATATGAGTACAAGTGTAATCAAGAATTGAAAGCCTAGACCTCAAATTTGTGCAAGTGAAAGTGCTAAGGCTAATACAACAAGATATATGAAAGTGTTTGCTTGATTGCTCTTTACTTGTGTAGAGTGTTCTATCTTGTTGCTTGAATGAAGCCTCTATTTATAGGAGAGGACTTGGCTTTCATTTCAGGCACATAGGCTCCTCATTGGGGAGTGATTTGCTGCAAAAGAAACCATTTAAAATCATCAATAGAGTGTTAGAAATCAATCCCACAAAATAGGGAAAAGTCATTCGAAAATGCAATGGATAGTTTCTTCGATAAACAAGGGGTGCGACCGATCGCTACAGAGATAAGATTGAAATTGAATTTCAGCGAATTTTACACGGGGACCGGTCGGAGGGGGTGCGACGGTCTCCTTAACTATGACCTGGTTGAGGTTGAAAGAAATACGAAATAGAGAAGTCTAAACCAAAAGAGTTGCTCAAGTACGGTCGCCTGAGGGGTCGACGGTCGCCCTCACCGATCGACCGGTCGCCCTCCCCATTTTTCTTACATCCCATTTTCTGTTTCAAAACTCAACTCAGGTACGGGTTGCCCTATAGGCGGCGGTCGAGTCCCTGAAATAAATGTGTTGTCTAATTTTTTATCGAAAATAAACTCCAATAAATACTCAGAAAAATAGTAAAAACATTTTAAGACGGTCGGAAGTATTTAGACAACATTTAGGGACATTGTTTTGGTTTAAAAACTCATTTGAACAAAATCGAACAAAATCATCAAAACCATGATAAAAACATTTACCTAACAAACTCCTCCTTTTGATGATTACAAACCAAAACAATTTACTCGAGGACGATTTTGAAAACAAATAAATTTTCCAGTTTTACAAGTGAACTATCCGTTGAAAACATTTCATACAAAGCTCCCCTATTTATGAGCATATCAACAAGAGGTATTTCATAAGCTAGAAGCACAAGCTATAACAAGCTTATATAAGATGCCTATAAACATCATAGGCTAAGTTAAGCTCCCCTGTCACAATACTTATAATCTTTTGCAATTGAGTCCATAATACAAGCCATGGACTAGGTATTCTTGGCTTTAGGAAGCCATAGCTTATAGCTTTTATTGCGAGCTTTTATTAGCTTCTTTTGGCTAACGAGCAAATTTCCTATTTCTCCCCTTTGGAATCATCAAAAGAATGTTAGGATGATAAAAACATCATACAATTATATCAAAGTGCGCAAAAGAGACGGTTTATCAACCGTTGAGCAATTTAGCTTAAAAATCCAAGAAAAATGGGAGAAATGTGTCATGAAGAGTTCATACGCTCATTTTATTTTCCAAAACATGATCTCAATAAGTATTGAAGACTTTTGGAAGCAAGAGAATCATGTAGAAGTTGAAATTTTCATTGCGACATTTTATCAAACACTTTGTGGGCGTGAAAATTAAAAGAAGTTGTATATAGCCCTTGTAAATGATTCAAGCCAAAATATTTCATCACCAATTCACATCGAACATCATACAATTCAACATAGTAAATAAGCTCATCAAGATCATATGCAAAAAATATCAATAAATATACAAGAAGGTAATAAACTCGAGGTTCAACCTGATTGAGCAAAGGAAGAAAAATTCTTACCATTTGATCGGAAAAGATGAGCCATGATGATGATAAACATGCTATACAAGGTCCAAGTTGTGAATTGAATGCATGAAAACAAATTTTGAGTGAAATTTGTGTGAATTTGGCAAAGGGGACGAAAAATGGCCAAAATAATTTAAAATGAAGAATTTGAAGACAGAACGGTTTTAATCCAAACTTAGGCTTAGGCGGCCGAGTGCGTGGTTGAGGGCGACCGGGTCGGCGTTGAGGGCGACGGTTGCCCTCAACCCTGTTTAGCCTCATTGTTTTGTCATTTTTATTAAAATCCGAATTTTCAACCAAAAATCCGATTTTTCGCCCCTAAGTTTTAAAAACATGCAAAATGCAAACGTAAGCCTCATTCAATATGCATTATGCCTAACCGAGCTCGTATGGACGCAAAAGTCTCGAAAGATAGAGGTTTTGTAAAAATGTCCGCTAATTGATCTTGAGATGGTACAAAAATATCTCAATTTTTCGTTTTGAAACACAATCCCTTAGAAAATGATGTCGAATCTCAATATGTTTAGTACGGTTATGATGAACCGGGTTTTGAGTAATATTTATAGCGGATATATTAGCACAAAAGATAGGTACGTTTTCAAAAGAGCATTTGTAATCCGCTAAGGTTTGTTTCATCCAAAGAAGTTGTGTACAACAAAAGGAGGCGGAAATATATTCGGCTTCGGCCGTTGAAAGAGAAACACAATTTTGCTTCTTTGAAAACCAAGAAACTAGGCAATCTCCTAAAAATTGACATGATCCGGAAGTACTTTTCCGATCATCAATATTTTCCGCATAATCCGAATCAGTATAACCTTTAAGAGAAAATTTTCATTCTTTGGATAAAATAAACCATATTGAATAGTGCCTTTCAAATATCGAAAAATCCTTTTAACGACACTCATATGAGATTCTTTGGGATTGCTTTGAAAATGAGCGCATAGGCATACGACATGAAGAATGCCCGGTCTACTAGCGGTTAAATAAAGTAAACTACCAATCATACCTCGATACTTTGATTCATCCACGGACTTGTCTTTTTCATCTTTGTCAATTTCGACATTTGTTGCCATGAGTAGAAACGGTTCTTCCCTCTTCAATGCCGAACTTTTTCAAAAGTTCTTTTGTATATTTTGATTGCGAAATGTATATGCCTACTTGGCATTGCTTAATTTGGAGTCCAAGAAAGAAGTTGAGCTCCCCATCATACTCATTTCAAATTCTCCTTGCATCAATTTAGAGAATTTTTGCACAAAGAATCATTAGTAGCACCAAAGATAATATCATCAACATAAATTTGCACAAGTAAGCAATCTTTCCTTTTTCAAAAACAAAGAGAGTTGTATCAACTTTACCCCTTATAAAGCCATTTTACAAAAGAAAAGAGCTAAGTCTATCGTACCATGCACGGGTGCTTGCTTTAAACCATACAAGGTCTTTTTAAGTTTATAGACATCATTTGGCCTAGAAAAATTTTCAAACCCGGAGGTTGTTTTACATAGACTTTTTCTTGAATAATACCATTTAAGAAAGCGGATTTAACATCCATTTGGTAAAGTTTGAAATTTTTAAAACAAGAATAGGCACGTAAAATACGAATAGCTTCTAAACGTGCCACGGGTGCAAAAGTTTCATCATAGTCAATACCTTCTTCTTGACAATACCCTTGAGCTACTAACCTTGCCTTATTTCGAACAATGTTGCCTTGATCATCAAGTTTGTTCGGAATACCCATTTTGTACCAATAATAGTTTGAGATGGAGGACAAGGTACTAATTCCCATACATCATTTCTTTTAAATTGATTTAACTCATCTTGCATCTCTAAAAACCAATCCTCATCCTCAATGGCCTCCTTAGCATTCTTAGGCTCTTTTTGAGAAATAAGAGCTTTCTCGGCAAATTTTCTCCGGTCATCACTTTGTCAAGGGGATCACCAATAATAAGATCTTTTGGGTGATCTCCTTAAATTTCAATGCAATGGGAAGATCCGAGGTATCACCTCTATCTTCTTGAGGACCATTTGAAGTGGACGGTTGATCATTTGATGTAGACGGTTGATCATCAACTTGAACAATTTGTTCAATAATATCCTCTTCATCACTTTCATCATTAGGTATTTTTTCAACACCAAGCTTCATTAAATTTGACATGGATGGATTCTTCAACAACTCCATTAGTCTTATTGTAAACCGATATGCTTTGCTTTTTGTTGAATATCCCATAAATATCCCTTCATCGGCCTTAGGATCAAGTTTGTCCAATTGATCCTTGGTATTCAAAATAAAGCATTTACAACCAAATATCTTGAAATAACTAATATTTGGAGTTCTACCTTTCCAAAGCTCATATGGAGTTTTATTCATTTTAGGACGAATATAACTCGGTTAATGAAATAGCAAGCGGTACTTACGGGCCGGCCCAAAAATATTTTGGAAGTGAAAATTCATTGAGCATGGACCGACTCATCTCTTGTAGTGTCCGATTTTTCCTTTCGGCTACTCCATTTTGTTGAGGTGTCCTTGGAGCCGAAAAATTATGAGCATATCCTTTGGTTTCACAAAAGACTATAAATTCACCATCAAATTCTCCACCTCGATCGCTTGAATAGACTTAATAGTGTCTTCCTTTTCATTTTCAATGAGTCTACACAACTTAACAAACTCATTAACGGCATCGCTTTTATTGGTAAGAAAAAGAGCGCAAGTATATCTAGAAAAATCATCGACAATAACGAAAGTGTAATGTTTTCCACTTAGACTTGTCGTACCAATAACCCCATACAAATCAAGGTGAAGCAATTGTAGGGGTTTGGTTGTGGAAATTTCATTTTTGGGCTTAAAACTACTTTTAACTAATTTGTTCTTTTGACAAGTGTCACATAAGCCAAGATTTTCAAAATTCAATTTGGGTAGTCCTTTCACATGTTGGTTTTTGTAAATATTTTTCAAATTCTTGATCCAACATGTCCAAGTCGCTTTATGCCATAAACTAGTTAAATCATTATTGGCGACTAAACAAGAAACATTTTGACTAACCAAATCACTTGTACAAATTGTAAAGATTGCCTTTTCTATTTGCTTCACAAATAATTTCACCATTTTTAAGTATAAGGCATTTTTCTTTATTGAAGGAAACATTATAATTTGAATCACAAAGTTGGCTAACACTTATCAAATTAAACTTAAGCCCTTCTACTAAAAGAACATTACTAAAAGAAAGAAGAGTTACCAATTTCTCCATTTCCAAGAATTCTTCCTTTCCCATTGCCGAACATGACCATACCCTCTTCTTGGAGCTTGATGTTGGTAAAAAGTTCTTTCCTCCCGGTCATATGGCGTGAACATCCGCGTCCACGAGCCATTTTGAATCTTCCATTGTTGTTGTAGCCCCTATTGCCTACAAAAGAATTTCTTTTAGGTACCCTATAATTTTGGGGTCCATGGGGTTAGTCTTGAGACCTTTGGGTCTCCAAACATGTCTAGAACTATTTCTCAATTTGCAATTATTAGCATAATGTCCAACTTTGCCACAATAAAAACAAGTAGGAGTATTATAACTATTAGCACGTACAAAAGTCGGACATTGGTTATTTTTCTTAAAAACACTTTGAAATGGCTTATAACTAAGTCCCAATTTGGAATGCTCTCCTTCCTCATCGGTTGTTTCGAGTAGTTCATCCCACATTTTGACCTCCGCATTTAGAGCCTTCTTTTTCATAAAAGGCTTCCTTTTTTTTGCTCCTCTTCATCGAGCTTTGGGCAATCGGCAATGAAGTGCCGGGTTTTCCGCATTTAAAGCAAGCATTATCTTTTGGTTTTCTTGCTTTATTTTTATTCACAAATTTTGCAAATTTTCGAACAAGTGCGGCCGTCTCCTCATCATCATCATCATTATCATAGTATGCATTATTAGAAGAAGAAGCAAGACCTTTAGGAATAATTTGCATACTCGATTTATTTATGGATGGTTTGGAATTTTTCCTCTCATTGAGATAGACTTCATAGATGAGGAGGTTTCCAATAAGCTCGTCAAACTTGAGTGTCTCAATGTTTTGTGCCTCCGTGATTGCCGTTACTTTTTCGGACCATGAGCCGGGAAGAGCATTCAATACCTTAGTCACCTTGTCTTCTTCGGAGATGACTTTACCGAGGGCCACAAGAGGATTGGCAATATTATCAAGCCTTTCCACCATCTTGGAGATGTTTTCACCATCATGCATGTTAAAGTTTTCAAAGTCTTTAACAAGCATGGTCTTTCTTGCTTGCTTGACCTTCATAGTCCCTTCATAAATTGTCTCCAATTTTTCCCAAACCTCATGTGCCGACCTTATGCCTCTTATGCGATTATACTCGGTAGCCATAAGAGAACAATGCAAAATATTTAAGGCCTTACCGTTTAGAGAGAAAGCCTTTTTGTCGTTTTCATCGAACTCCTTGAAAGGTTTAGGAGTCGAGGTGCCATCCTCCGATTTCTAGGTTGGTTGATCAACTCCTTCAATGACCACATTCCAAATGTCGAACCCGCACCCTTGTAGAAAGTAGTCCATACGGTCTTTCCAAAATGCGTAGTTGTTGGCGTCGAATAGTCGTGGCTTGTTAGTGGAGGTGCGGTAGTGAGATGAGCATCATATGTAGCCATGGATCTTTCCTCTTTACTCGAACGAGCTAGCCAAAGAGTTTGGCTCGATACCACTTGTTAGTCCAAGTGGCTACAATAATCTAGAGGGGGTGAATAGATTATCCGGTTTTTCAGATTTTGCCCTCTTTTCGAATTGAATGCTCAAAGATAATAACAAAGGTGCGGAATGTAAATAGCACACGTCAATTTATAGTAGTTCAACCCACCTAGGGCCTAATCTACTACCACCCCAAAGATATCAGGGATGGATTTCAAAAAAAAAAAAGATTTTATTAATTTACCAAAAATTAATACAACACCTTGAGGATTACCACAACCCTCTTACACCACCTTGAGGATTACCACAATCCTCTTACAACACCTTTGAAGATTACCACAACCTTCAAACACCTATCACCTAGATCACCCAAGTGTATTCTTACCACAAGAATACTCACAAGGATGTCTTGTGTTGAATGATGACCAAAATCAAGATTACAACTCAATAATGATTGATACAATATGAGTACAAGTGTAATCAAGAATTGAAAGCCTAGACCTCAAATTTGTGCAAGTGAAAGTGCTAAGGCTAATACAACAAGATATATGAAAGTGTTTGCTTGATTGCTCTTTGCTTGTGTAGAGTGTTCTATCTTGTTGCTTGAATGAAGCCTCTATTTATAGGAGAGGACTTGGCTTTCATTTCCGACATAGGCTCCTTCTTGGGGAGTGATTTGCTGCAAAAGAAACCATTTAAAATCATCAATAGAGCTGTTAGAAATCAATCCCACAAAATAGGGAAAAGCTGTCTAAAAATGCAACGGATAGTTTGTTGATAAACAAGGGGTGCGACCGGTCGCGCAGAGATAAGATTGAAATTGAATTTCAGCGAATTTTACAGGGGGACCGGTCGGAGGGGATGCGACCCGCCTTAGCTATGACCGGTTGAGGTTGAAAGAAATACGAAACAGAGAAGATCGAACCAAAAGAGCTTGCTCCCAACGGTCGCCCTCCCCATTTTTCTTACATCCCATTTTTG
The DNA here is from genome assembly GCA_016081115.2 of Rehmannia glutinosa. Taxonomy (NCBI): domain Eukaryota; kingdom Viridiplantae; phylum Streptophyta; class Magnoliopsida; order Lamiales; family Orobanchaceae; genus Rehmannia; species Rehmannia glutinosa. The sequence goes on along the minus strand of CM071934.1, from coordinate 44,077,684 downwards.
TTTCAAAACTCAACTCGGTATGGGTTGCCTATAGAAAGCGGCCAGGTCGAACTGAAATAAATGTGTTGTCCAATTTTTTATCTAAAATAAACTCCAAAAAATACTCCGAAAAATAGTAAAAACATTTTAAGACGGTCGGAAGTGTTTAGACAACATTTAGGGACATTGTTTTGGTTTAAAAACTCATTTGAAGAAAATCGAACAAAATCATCAAAACCATGATAAAAACATTTATCTAACAAATATATCCGTTAGAATATTCAATCATTTTATCTCATTAATTAACTTTCCATTACGTCACTCATCATCAATTTATCGAAGCCGACATATTTAACTATGTAGTTTCAATATGATTGACTCAGAAGAGAAGACATATTTTATTGATAAGGATAATACTACCAAATCTTTTAACGCTTATTGAAATTTCCCAATGGTATTGGAATTTTCAATAGAATTTTCCAACAATATGTTGTAACATTGGAATTTCCGTTGGAATTTTAAAAAACTCCAACAGAAATTCCAACAATTAATTCCATTAGTTGATTTACCATTGGAATTTTTGTTGGAATTTTTAAATGATATGTTTTAACGATGAAATTTCTGTTTTTTAGAATTCCAATAGTATTTCCAATGGTTTATTATTACTGTTGGAATTTTCCAACTGTTTGTTGTGGTGTTGGAATTTTCGTTGAAATTTTAAATTCCAACACGAATTCTAACATTTTATACCAACGGTTTTTGTTTTTCGTTGGAATTTTCATTGGAATTTTCCAACGGTATAATGTAGCATTGGACTTTTCGTTGGAATTTTAAAATTTTCAACGAGTTTTCTATTTCGTTGGAATTATTTTATTGGAATTTGATTATTTTCTTGTAGTGTCGGATTCAAACTTATGGTAAAATTTCTAGTGAGTGTATGGGCTAGAAAATAGTTAAATTAAAATTACTCACACTATTATCATTTTAAATTGAGTGGTTTTAGTTGGTCGAGTTTGTTTATTAGTGATTGCGTTACTTATGGTAAATTTTCTAGTGAGCCCAATATATGTATGGGCGAAAAATAGTTAAATTAAAATTACTCACACTATTATCATTTTAAATTGAGTAGTTTTTAGTTGGTCGAGTTTGTTTATTAATGATTGCGTTGGCATGTTGATATACTTGAGTTACATTTTCTTGTAACTTTTATTTGCGATTTTAACTCAAAATTTAATTTCAATTAGTTTTGTAGTTCGATTTGTATTCTTGGTGCATTGAGCATTTACAAAACTCAATAATTAGTTCAAAGTAGAAGCAAACATGCGTCTTTATTTTAATAAACTTGTTGAACGTTATAATCCATGATATGTTGGGATTTGGTTTGAGAAAATTGGGTGTTGACCCGATTTTGACCAAATATTTAAGTGGTTTCCATTGGTGGAAAATTGAATTATATTATATGTTAAAATTCTACTAAGTGGGTAGATGAGATTGGCATTTTGAATTTCTCAAAGCTAATTCGGGTGAATGAGAAATTAATGCTACAAGTTAGCCACTTAAAACTAGAAATTGATATGGAAAATAAAAATGTGAGAAAGGAGAAAAGCTCAGTCCCATATAGAATAGGTAGCCAAAAATTGCTCTATTTATATAGCCCAAGTTGGACTAACGGGTATGGGCCTGGGGCACCAAATTTTTAAAGGGGTGAGGACCTACATGCTTGTTGGTTTAGTTCAAAACACACACGCGCCGCCACCCGCCCGCCCCCGCTCTTGCCCGACCCAACCCTTATAGTTTTGGGGCTTGAAGCCGAGTGCGTGGCGCGCACCGAGCGGACAGAGGCAAAAAACCTATCGCGCGCAACTTGGGCTTCAAGGCCTTATAGTTTTGGATAGAAGCGAGTGTGCGGCGGCGACACCGAGCGAACCAAGGCCAAAACCTATCCCGGACGCCAGAGACTTTTGAGCTGATGCACCTGTTCGAGCAACCATGTGCATTTTTTGGCTGTAGACATGTCTTTTCGAACTAAAAGACATATCATTTCCATAAGGCATCTTGAGGCCTATAAATATTCAACACCTGGTGATGAAAAAGACATGAAAATTACAAGATAAAAATCGAGTCATTCTGCATCATTACCATCATATTGTTCATCCTTCCAAAAGCTTGAAAACCTTAAACACTTTGTGTTCACTGTTGGTTCGACTTTCGCAAGTGCTGCTAAGTCGAACATGTTAAAGTCGTTGCATCTTAGGGACGATTGCCAGAACCGTAAGGACTTCATAAATGGGGCAATTTTATCTTGCGGAGACAGTATCCAATACTGGCTTCAGCTTGAACCTTGTCCAGTTTTTCTGTCCAAACACTTAGCCATGTTTTTTGTAATCATTACCACCCAAACAACAATCGCAAGACGAAATCTACGGCTTTTCCAAGATGTTGGCATCCGTTTCGTTCACTCTGATGGTTGCTGCTCCTGTTCATGGCGAGAAACCATCAAAGTTCTTCGGAATTGACTTCAAACTATGGCAACAGAAGATGCTCTTTTACCTTGCTACGTTTGGTCTGTCCCGTTTCCTGAAGGAGGACCCTTCTACCATTGGGTAGAAGAATCCGACAACCAAAAAAGGATCGTTGTGGATGCTTGGCATAACAACGATTTTCTTTCCCAGAACTTTGTTTTGAATGGGCTGGAATACACCTTCTATAATGTCTACAGTTTGTTCAAAACGTCCAAGGAGTTGTGGGACTCTTTGGAGAAGAAATATAAAACAGAAGATGCCAGCACAAAGAAATTTATTGTCGGCAAATTTTTGGATTATAAGATGGTTGACAGCAAAACGGTGATCAGCCAAGTGTAAGAAATTCTGATCATACTTCATGACTTAGTGTAAGAAGAGATGATTCTGAACGAGTCTTTCCAAGTGGCTGCGATAATCGAGAAATTGCCACCATTGTGGAAGGATTGTAAGAATTACCTCAAGCACAAGCGCAAGAAAATGGGACTTGAGGATCTAATTGTTTGACTTCGGATTGAGGAAGACAATCGAAAATCCTAAGTAAAGTTCAGCAAATATGGAATGGAGGCCAAGGCTAATCTTGCTGAATCAGGCACTAGCAAGAAACGGAAGCATTCCTGAAAAGATTCAGGGGAAGACCAAGAAGTTGGGAATTGCTACAAATGTGGCAAACCAAATCACATGGCCAAAGATTGCCGACACCCGAAAAAGGGCAATCAAAATGGCAACCATCAACAAGCCAATGTAACCGAGGACAAGTTTGTTCCGATAGACATGTCGAAGCTCAATCTCACCGCCGTTGTGTTGGATAGATACCGGAGCTACTCGTTACATTTGTGCCGACAAGGAGATGTTTTCCTCCTACACTCCGATAAATGGAAGGAAATTATTCATGGGGAACTCTTCGATTTCCAACTTTGTAAGGCTTGGAAAGGTTGTGCTAAAAATGACTTCCGGAAAGGAGCTTACGCTTGTGGATGTGCTGCATGTCCCGAATATCCGCAAGAATTTAGTTTCCAGTCTTTTACTTAGTAAGGCCATATTTAGACTAGTGTTTGAGTCGAAAACAAGTTTGTAATTACCAAGAATGGTCGGATTTCGTATAAGGGTACCTTGATAAATGACTCTTTAAGATGTCTGTAATGTTTGTTTTTCCCCAAGAGGCGAAGAATAAAAATATTACTCCAGTTTATCTTGTTGGATTGTTCTAATTTATGGCATGGTAGATTAGGACATGTAAACTTCAACACAATTAAAAGGTTAGTGAATCTGGAATTAATACATATGTTTAAAATAGATTCACATGACAAATGCGAAGTTTGTGTTGAAGCAAAATTGGCTGAAGCACCGTTTCATTCGGTAACGAGAAGTACGAAAACACTTGAGTTAATTCATACATATGTGTGTGATTTAAAACTTGTGCAAACCCGATGTGGGAAAAAGTACTTTATAACGTTTATTGATGATTGCACAAGATATTGTTATGTATATCTTTTAAAAAGTAAAGATGAAGCTTTAGTAGCTTTTAAAACTCATAAGAATGAAGTTGAAAATCAGTTTAATTTGAAAATTAAGATGATTCGAAGTGATAGAGGCGGAGAATATATTGCTCCGTTTGAAGAATTTCTGCTCGGAAGCGGTATAATTCATCAAACGACATCTCCCTACTCACCTCAATCAAATAGTGTAGCAGAGCGAGCGCAAAAATCGTACTCTTAAGAAGATGATGAATGCGATGTTGATAAGTTCGCTTACTCCAAAACTTGTGGGGAAGCTATATTTTTCAAACTACATTCTTAATAAGATCCCACACAAAGGTAAAAATAAAACTACATATGAGTTATAGAAAGGACAAAAACCATTATATAAATACCATAAAGTGCGGGGGTACTTGGCTAAAGTCGAAGTACCTAAAATAAGTTCAAATCGGTCCAAAGACGATTGATTGCGTTTTCATTGGATATGCAAACAATAGTAGTGCCTGACTTTTTTAGTGCACAAGTCAAATATTCTGATGTAAATGATGGTATGATCATAGAATCAAGGAATACTGTATTATTCGAGAATATCTTTTTGTTCGAGAATATCTTTCCGAATAAAGAAAGGAAAGAAAAAAGTTTACATAAACGAACTTATGAAAGCGCAAAGGTTACCTCAAAGTGGTGATGGAGAGGAACCAAGAATGGAGAGGAACCAAGACGCGATAAAAGGACAAAAGTAGCTAAGTCTTTTGGTCTGGTTTTCTAATTTATATGTTAGAAAATGAACCTAGAACTATTCAAGAAGTTTTGTCTAGTCCAGAAGCTCCTATCTGGAAAGAAGCTATCAATAATGAAATATATTCCATCATGCAAAATAATACTTGGGAGTTGGTTGATCTCCCACCGGGTTGCAAACCTTTGGGATGCAAATGGATCCTTAAAAGGGAGTATAAAGCAGATGGATCTATAGATAAGTATCTGACAAAACAACATGATACACCCGGTGTACTACACTTGGTGGATGGATGAATGACATGTGTCCTATTATTTATATGGATGAATGACAATTGTTTATCTTATAAGTAGTGGGACACTTGTTGTCAATCCACCCACCAAATGTATGTACATCTTGCGTGTAGCATCTACAAGACCTTGTTGAACTATCTTTATTTAATAATTAAACATCTTAGAATAATTTCTAGGGAAAAATACAAAATTAGTCATGCATCAATAGAATTGTTGCATAATTAGTCCTGTAACTTTTGAAATTATGATGTTATGATTTCTATCTTTTATATTTGAATTTTTTGCAATTTTGATCCCATAATTTTTTTATTATTTTTGCAATTATGGTCCTAAAAATTGTGAGTTGGTGCAAATTTGGTCCTGATGGCAATTTCAATTTCCACTTATTCTCAAAGCGCTCTTGGTAGCCAATATAGTAGAAAATAGTATAAGAGTATATATTATATTTACTTATTAGTTGAATTTATTTATCATTTATACTATATATTGCCTAATCAAAAAAATAATTTAGAATTATGAATTCAGATTGAAATCCGAGATAATATTCTACATGTATTATTTTCTAATTATAGAAATTAAAAAAACATACAAATTTAGCATAATTGGTTATTTTGACCAATATGACTAACATCACCAAAACTAAAAAATATAAGAATAAAATTTTCAAATCCTAAAAATTATTGTGTTAACATTGTTATTTGCTAATAGGCAAAATTATCACAAAACTAAAATTGTAACTTTAAAGTCACATGTGTTGTGATAATATGACAATCATGCATATTATTTTATTTGGACTTAGCATCAATTATATGGAGCACTAGTACTTTACACATGTCAAAAAGTTACCTAAATCATGTGAATGAATAGTTGTCCAAATTTGTGTATAAATATTGATGTTTTCATTCAATGAAGGATACGGAGCATTTCATTGCTAATTATTAGTGTTTACATACGTTGCTATTTATCATCCGTAAACTATATCTTCAATTAGTAATCTTATTATATTATAGTAATAATTTACAACACGTTATCAGCACGAGTTATTGCTGAAGAAAAGGTTTGTATATTTCAAGTTTGAATTTCTGTGTACTAATTTATTTATTTTTCTTTGTAAAAAATATGGTCGGTATCGAAAAGCAAAAATTCCAGATCCTTGATACCACTGGCAAAAATTATTTATCATGGTATCTGGATGTTAAATTGCACCTTCAAGGTCAAGATCTGGCAAAAACCTTGAAGCCTATAAAAATCGAAGAGGTTGTTGTCAAAGATGAGGCGAACGCAATGATATTTATTCGCCATCATCTATCTGATGATTTAAAAAATGAATATATATACAAATTAAAAGGCCCTTTGAGCTTTGGCAAAAGCTCAAAGATAGATTTGATCTCACCGGAACTGTAATACTCCCACAAGCACAATATAACTGGCAACAACTGAGATTGCAGGACTTCAAGTCCGTTGTTCGACTATAATTAAGACTATTTAAAATTGAGTCCTGACTAGCTCTTTGTGGGACATAGTTATCGAATATGATAAATTGGAGAAAATATTCTCCACTATGCATAAATCAAATATTGTGCTACAACAAATAAAGATATAGACAACTACGATTTAAAACATATTCTGAATTAACTGGGTTCTTCTCACGAGAGAAAACCAATGAATTCTTTGTTGAGAAATCACGATTCGCGACTTTCTCGGGTCTAATGCACGTGCTGAAGCACATGCTAACTCCGGTAGAGGTGGGGGCCGATTTAGAGGTCGTGAGTATAAACCCGGACGTGGGGGTGCGCAGGGTCGTGGCCGTGGTGGTCCACATCAAAATACTCACAGATATGATCGTGGCGGTCGTAATTACTATAATCGAGATAATTATCACTATTCGCCAAAATGATTATAATACCAAACAGGGGCACCGGATCGGTCAAATCGTGATAAGAGAAAAATGCATATGGAAAAAGAATCTGGTGATGATCTTTGTAAGCGGATATGGTATGACATGGTAATTGGGCAAAACATGTCGAATCGCAAACACCTGGTACATCTATACCAGGGGAATCAAAGAAGAATAAAGGCAAAAATATTCAAACACATGCCTTTGGCGCGGTGGAGCCACCTATTACTAATGAGGCCTACAAATCTGAAATTATACGCGGTCAAAATCCTGTCCCAGGATCGGAAATCACTCGATATATCGATTTTCTTGAGGATCATGAGGCACAAGGTGCCGACTAGATAAATTGAAAAATAGACTCAATGTTTGTATGTTATTTTCTCACGATGATATATTCGAGACTAAATTTGTTGTACCGTGTTAGTACTTGTTAGGATGATACATTTCCGATTTTATGCTTTTAATATGAAGTAATAAATCTATTTATGTCTAATATTTTTGATCATGAAATATCAAGTAAATTTATTCGCCCCAGCGGACGCGACGACGATCCACAACTTAAATACAATAACCAAATAGTCCGAGACAAATATCAACGAGAACCCAATGAAAAGCAGTCTAAATAGCGCGGAAAATAAAATAACAAGTACAATTACAACTTACGTCTACAATCCATAATCCATATTACATCCCGAAAATCAACCAAATATAGCGGCTTAAAGTCAAAGGGTCCTACGCCCTTGATTACAAACCGGAATGGAAAGAAATACAAGAGTCCAACAACAACACAAGAAAAGAGTCCAATCAACAACAAGAAGAAGTAGTAAATCCAAAAGCGGAGTACAAGGTCTCAATCCAGAATTCGGTTCAAAGATCTTCAACGAAATCCTCATCTAAGGTTAGAAAATAGGTGGGGATGAGACAGAATCTCGGTGGATGGGGTGATCGTGTAATGCGGTGATGCGCAATATAGTTAATGTGAGAAAACTTGATTATATGAAAAGCGCGTGAGTATGATGCATGAATTCACACACGATTCGCGAGCATCGTGATAAAAATATTTAAATAATATACTTATACGCTTCAAGAAAAAGCGATTCATGGTCACACAGCACTATGTATGTAATTGGTCAAGACAGGTAGGATTGCGTGCGGAAATGTAACGCCAATCCCATGCAAGGCAAATAATGGTTGCATACGGATTTGTAGCGCCAACCAATACAAAACAAGTAGCGGTTGCGTCACGGAAATGTAACGCCAACCAAATGGGTCCGATAACTCCGGAATCGTGTGGATCGAGGCAAAGCGATTCCTTCGTTCTTCCTTGTAACTCCCGGGCGGGATGGTCCAAGACCGGTCACCTTATCGCTCCATAGGTAAAGACAAAATCCACAAGTGGAGCTTGCAAGGCTCGGATCCGTCATAATCATGATTATACCTCAAGTACTACGACCCGCTTCCCTTGGACAAACTCGTCCCTCGTTGCGGGATTAGGGCGATGGGGGGAAGAGTGGAATAGCGGCCAGCTGCCTGGTTCCATCCCCGACGTATCCATTCCGATTGTGAGCTCGACACACCAAGTTGACTCAGACAGGAAGTAAATACAAGTAAAGTGCGATCAACCAGCAAATGAGTATTGTTGATTCGGGGAAGCGATTCAGAAAATTTTTGAAAAGCGCGAGTGGCAATTATGGCGTTGGTGGAGTCTTTGGATGAAGATGGTCATCGGAAGGATAAGCAATCTTCGATATCTTGAAAGATTAGGTGGAACATAAGTCCCGTTATAGACTCAAAATCGCAAGGCGGGGGAAGTCGCTCCGCGATCGGGTATTAATCGGTCAATTTGATCCGATAAGTCAAGGGTTTTTGGGAAAGTAAAATACTTTAATTAAATCTCCAAGTCAGAGGGTCCAGGGCTATTTTAGTAAAAGAGAAAATAATTTGAGTTAGGTCCTTTATAAAAGAAAATTTGTAATTTAGCCCGTTTTGTAAAAACCAACACTTTTGGGGTTAAAAATTAAATAATTAAATATCCCGACCTTGAAAAATTATGAGGTCAGTTCCTAAATTCTCTAAATTGTCCAGAGATTCAGGTTTTTAAAGTTTTGAGGTCGAGGTTTTATAAAATTCTCACATTGGCCTCAAATTTGTAATAATTGCCAATTCGGACCTTAAATTTAAAATAATCGGAACTCACAAACCGGAAGGGATTTTAATGTGATTCCGGTTGAAAAATGTCACTAAGGTTAGTAGGATATTGGGACAAAAGCAGTTTTTAAAATAAATATGTGTAGGTCCTTTAACGTTTGAAAATATTATTTTTGTCCCATTTTGAAATAATTGTCTTTAAGGCTTTTAGGGGTTCAATTGTTATGAAATTTGAACCTTGGGTCCAAAATATAATTAAGTTATAGTTAAGTTAGTATTTACAGGTGCATGGGCTGCATAAGTCCTGGAAATTTCATTTGGGTCCTCAAGTTTAGTATTTTACACATTAGTCCCTCAATTTCAAAGTAAAATTGCTTTCCAAGCCCTAACCACTTGGATTTTTGGAATACTTTTAAAATATGTAATTCCCAGTACCTTAAGAGTAAAAATTTCAAATTTTAAAGTTTAGGTCTGGGGCAGTTTTAAAAATTGCAAAGTAGCCCTTAAACTTTCAAAATTTTACAATCTAGTCCTTGGGCTTTTAAAGGTTGATTTTATTTATCTCAAAACTCTTAAAACTTTATTAAAATGTCCAAAAGTCATTTTTGAACCTGAGAACAGTCCCAAAAATCGAAATTTGCAGAGGGGCCCTTTAACTTTCATTTTCTTGCAATTTAGTCCACCAACTTTCCATTTTTACATTTTTAAGTCCAAAATTAAAATTTAATCAATTATGCTCGACTTTTCCAGGTTATAAGGCATCCAAAACATAGATTTTAAAGATCATACACATGCATGTCCAATACATACAAGAATTCATCAATTAAAACATTAAATTGCACATGCATGCTCCTAAAATTCAATAAATAGTAATTTTGAGCAACTTTTGAGAATTTTCATGACTTGATACATAAAATTGACATGCAATACATAGATTATATATATCTCAAGGCTCATGATCAAATTTTCTACATGCATTTTAATAAAAACACCTAATAGTTAGAAAATATTTTTCCACCCACCTTACAATTGGAAATTGTGAAATAAAAGGATAATTTCACAATTTTTGGATGAGGCTTCTTAGGTCAGCCCCTAAGTCAAAAAAATATCAAAAATTTAAAGTTAGAAAAATGAGAGAAAAATTAAGGAGAAAAGAAGGAGATAAGAAAATGAGAAGGACTACAATTTACCTTGTGTAGTAGGTGTTTGGAAACTAGTTGAAGCTTAAAATTGGAAATTTTGGCTCAACTCCAAATCACCTAAGGTCAGCCCCTATTTCTCAAAAATGAAAAAGGGTGTTAAAATTTGAAAAAAAAAGAAAGAATAGGAAAGAAGGGTGCAGTACTCAATTCTTACCTTGTAGTCCAAATTCCTCTACTAGTTCTTCTTCAAGTTTCAAGTCCTTCTTCAAAATGATGTCAAGCTCTAATCTTCAAAGTCTTCTAAATGTACCTCCAAATCAAATTCAAACTTAAGTTAAGAGGTGAAAGGAGGTAGCTAGAGGATATCAAGATGAATTAGAGAACAAAATTTCATACCTTGTGAAGGGGGTGTTCGATTTTTTTGGAAGAAATAGGGGAAAAATCTTGAAAATTTTCTAAGTGTTGAAGAAGAAGTAAGAAGAAAGAGTAGAGAGAAGTTGGAAGTTTAGAGAGAATGAGGAGAATTTTGTGTAGGAGATGAATGTGTTAGTGATAAAATGAGATGATTTTTTTGGCACAACATGGCCATATGGCCGTCCACTTTGATGATGAGAGAGGGGAGGAATTTTGTTCAAATTGTGTCTTGCATTTTGCCTAATGCATGGGAGACAATTTGAAGGTCAAAGGTATGGGCAAGACTTGGTTTGAATGGAATGTTGGAAGACTTCCAACATGTTGGCAAAAATATTATTAAAGAAGTAATATAAGAGATGCGTGTATAATGTTTGAATTAATGGTATAATTATACACAAGATGACTAATATAAGTTGTATGTGTACAAAGAGTTGGATGATATTTTTACTCCAAAAATATCCATGTTGGTCAAATCCACTATAAGGGCATTATGGTAATTCCATATATTTTTTTGTCCCAAATTTGATGATAATAGATGAAATATATCAATCTCCAAAATAATTAGTGATTTCCTTGATCACTTGTAAGTCTCATGATTACTTATACTAAATCAAAATCTTAATTCTATAAGGTAAAAGTCTCTAAAATAAATAGTCTCTTAAAATTCTAAGGTGGCTAATAAATACAAAAATAGTAATAATGATCAATCAAGTGATCATAAAATGCAAAATAGAATTAATGATGATCATGATCACAAGTAATTAAGTAAAATAAAATAAAATACAAAATGTATATATTATTAATAATTACCCGTCAAAATGACGGTAAAATAGTCGATCAAAAGTATAAACGACAATAAGGATCAATTATAAGCTCGGAAAAATCGGGGCTTCACAATTTCTACCAAAACATTCACAAATTTTACATTCAAATTTTTCACATTAATTTCTCTCCTCCAACGGCTATAATAAAAGGCTATGACAAAGAACTTTTATCTATAAATATACCAACATTTCATTCAACAAATTAACATATATTCTCTCATCTTTCTAAAAACTTGACTTTCTTTCATTCCAAAAATGGTTAACTTAATGTTAGTATTTCTCATTACAAATGGTCTTCATATACACTTACTTGCTTTTTGTTAGAGAATATACTCCAGGAGCATTTTGGCTTTTTATTGATCTTCTTGTCTTCACAATTCTTCCTCTGTTAGCCTTAACAATTTATCTTAGCATGTTGTAATAATTAGATGATTATGTACGTCTATGTTGTCGAATAAAATCATTTTTTTAAACTTTTTGTTATGCATTGATGTTTTTATATAAAGTTTTAATAATCGTATAATATTAATTCAATAATAATTATAACAGGTACACATGGGAAACACCAAGAAAAGAGACTATTGTCTACTTGATAGTGAAACAACGCACTCAATATTAATAAATAAAATAAATTTCTCGAGTGTGAAATTGTGCAAGGCACAAGTTACAACTATATATGGTCCCATTGAGATTATTGATGGCTCCGGGAATGCAACAGTGGTATTGCCTAATGGTACAATCTTGAATGTTGAAAATGCATTATTATCTAGTAGATCAAATGTTGATTGTACCATTACAATGTATTCATGGTGATATTTGTGGACCAATACATCCTGCAAGTGGACCATTTAGATATTTCATGGTCTTAATAGATGCATTGTGTAGATGGTCACACGTATGCCTATTATCTACTAGAAATGTGGCATTTGCTCGATTATTAGCGTAAATTATTAAACTCGAGCATATTTTCCGATTATCCTATCAAGAATATAAGAATGGATAATGGGAGAAGTTATATCAAAACGTTTTGATGAATATTGCGCAAAGATCGAAATAAATGTTGAACATCCAAAGAGCATATGTTCATACTCAAAATGGATTGACTGAATCCTTGATTAAACGAGTTCAAATAATTGCTCGTACATTATTAATGAGATCAAAGCTCACTAGTACATCACGGGGTTATGCAGTATTACATGCATCAACACTTATTATATTACGCCCCACTGCTTATCATACACACTCCTCAATGCAATTAACTCTTGGTTTTGAGCCAAATATTTCGCACCTATGCACTTTCGGGTGTGCTGTTCAGGTGTCGATTCCACCACCTCAAAGGACAAGAATGTGTCCACAACGTAGACTTGGTATATATATTGGATTTGATTCTCCATCAATTGTTCGGTATTTAGAACCGATGATGGGAGATTTTTACCGCGAGATTTGCGGATTGTCATTTTGATGAGACAACATTCCCGTCAATGGGAATGGATAAAGTTGTTTTAGATAAACAAAAACCTGTTGAGAATATCTCCTGGAATGAACAAAGTTTATCCCATTTAGATCCACGTACTTCTGGATGTGAAAGTGAGGTGAATAGAATCATTCATTTACAAAATATCGCTAATAGATTTCTGATGCATTTAATGATACTAGTAAAGTCACGAAGTCTCATATTTGTTTACGCAAATGCTCGGCTAAATTATTGTTCTGATGAAAATAAGAAAATGAATGATGATATCCTGACAAAAACTTGGTAGACCTATTGGCTCAAAAGATATTGTTCCTCGAAAAAGAAAGGGGAAAATTGATAATAATGAGCATGCTCCAGATGAATCTGTCGAGCCTAACACCTCGGAAAATGTACAAAATTCTGGTAGTACCGAGAATCCCATGAGCTATAGTAATGAAATATGAGATCGAAATAAAATAATTATTGATGATAAATTTGCATTCTGGGTTGCTCAAGAAAGTATGAATGATAATTATGATAGTGAACCACGTTCTATAATGGAATGCCGTCAAACGCCTGATTGGCTTATGTGGGAAGAAGCAATAAAATGAACGAGTTAGCTTCCCTAGAAAAACAAAATATATTTGGATAAATTGCCGAACCCCAAACAATGTAAAGCCATTGGGTACAAATGGGTATTTGTTCGAAAGAGAAATGAGAAAAATGAAGTCATGAGATATAAAGCACGACTCGTGGCTCAAGGATTCTCCCAGAGACCTGGGATAGATTATGATGAAACATATTCACCTGTGATGGATACGATCACATTTCGTTTTCTTATCGTATGGTTGTCCAGAATGCGGACATGCGTCTAATGGACGTAGTGACGGCATATCTATATGGTTCATTAGATTTCGATATTTATATAAAAATTCAGATGGATATAAAATGCAAAAATCGAGATACTCCGCGAATTATACTCAATCAAATTGTAAAGATCATTATATGGATTGTAACAATCCGGTCGCATGTGGTATCATAGACTTAATGAATACCTTTCTAAGGAAGGTTACAAAAATGATACCATTTGTCCATGTGTTTTTATCAAAAGATCAGATATCGGATTTGCTATCATTATTGTATATGTCGATGACATGAATTTGATTGGCACCCCTGAAGAATTATTCAATGCTGTTGAATATCTAAAGAAAGAGTTTGAGGTGAAAGACCTTGGAAAAACTAAACTGTGTCTTGGTCTTGAGTTAGAACATAAAGATAACAGGATACTCATCCATCAATCTGCTTATACTAAACGGATACTCAAACGATTTAATATGGACAAGGCTCATCCCTTAAGTACCCCTATGGTTGTGCGCAGTTTAGATCCCGAGAAAGATCCATTCCGACCAAAAGAATTTGATGAAGATATTTTAGGTCCTGAAGTGCCTTACCTTAATGCTATTGGAGCATTAATGTATCTGGTACAATGTACTCGACCTGATATTTCATTTGCAAAGAAATCTACTTGCACGATACGGTGAGCCAACTCGAAGATCTTTGGAATGGTATTAAACATATTCTCCGATATCTCGGTACTATAAATTTGGGGTTATTCTATTCAAGGAATCAACTAACTCGGGTTAGTTGGTTATCCGATGCGGGTATAAATCCGATCCACATAAAGCTCAATCACAAACCGGTTATTTATTTTGCTATAACGTGATAATGCTATATCATGGCGATCCACCAAACAATCATTAGTTGCTACTTCTTCCAATCACTGGAAATCATTGCTCTTCATGAAGTGGCAAAGAGTGTGTTTGGTTAAGATCAATTATAGCTCATATACGAAATGCTTGTCGATGAAACCGATCACAAACATTCCTACTATTATTTATGAGGATAATGCGGCATGAATAGCACAAATAAGAGGTGGTTACATGAAGGTGATAGGACCAAGCATATTTCTCCAAAGTTTTTCCACACACATGAACTTGAGGAAAAATGGAGAGGTAGATATTCAGCAGAGCATTTCATTGCTAATTATTAGTGTTTACATACTTTGCTATTTATCATCCGTAAACTAATTTTCAATTAGTAATCTTATTATATTATAGTAATAATTACAACAATATGACTAATATTGCAACACTTTTATAAAATAAGTTCCAATTTTGCAATCTTCCTTAATTTCTAACATTTATCAAAAGTAGTTTAGGAGTGGACAGATTGCATTGAATGATTTGTATTGGTGTTGAAAATATAAATAAACACCTTCCAGCGCTGGCATAAGTTGTTGGGATCCATCACAACATTATATCATGTGTACCTCGAACTGTAGCTGTGTTTGAGACAGCAACTATGGAGGGCCCAACTAATTGATTAACTATTGATGTGTGAAACTTTCATTCAGGGCATACAAAGTGGTAGATTTTGGACAATCTTCCCCAAGGCTGTATTGTTAAATTAAAGCAATATTTTATCTCTGCTTCAAACTCTCACTCTCAAACTAAATCTGCTCCTCTCTTTTTTGGAAATTTTTACGTTCCTGTACTTTTTTTAGATATTTTTACATTTGTTTTTATTTTTTGGTTATTGAATTGTTTTCTATGTTATTTTTGTTGTTTCATACTTGTTTCTGTGTTGTTTCGATGTTTTGATGCAACTTTTACCTATTTTTAACGCTCTTTTTTGTTCATGAGTTGTTTTATATATTGTTATTGTTGTTTGTGGTTGTTTCTATATTGTTTTTCATGTTGTTCTAATATTTCTTTGTGTATCCATGTTGTATTCGATGTTTCATTGCAGACTTTTTACCTATTTTTAAGTTCTTTTTGTTCTTTTGTTATATATTGTTTTGGGATTGTTTCTATATAGTTTTTAATGTTGTTTGTTGTTTCTTGGTTGTTTTTACGTGTTTTATACGTTTTCAATGCATTTGATTGAAAATTGAGTTGTGTTCTATTTATGTGTTGTTTTTATATTATTTTTATATTATTTTCAATGTATTTTGTTTTAATATATGTTGCTTATGTGTATATTTTTTGTTTGTTTATATGATTTCATATATTAAATTGATTATTTAATGGAGGCAAGCATTATTTTTTCACTGGAATTTTATTAGATAAACATGTTCGAAACAACCTTGAAAAAATGAGGGAGCATACAAATGTCAAGAAAAAAGACCGGGAGCGCAATGATGTCCTTTTTTCATAAATGTTGGGTATTTTTGTTCTCATCCCTTTAATATTTATAATTGTATTTGAATAGTACTCACCTGAACAGCATGAATATGCCGACAATAAAAGATACAACACAAATGTAAGTACATTTTCATTCTAATGCAAATTTTTTTAATCAACAATCTAACACAATTGAGGAGTTTTGATTCTGAATTTTAGAAATAACATAGTCCCATTCTAATTTTCGACATAATGTAAAATCATTTTTTCTTTTTTTTTTTTTGAAGTAGCAACCACTAAAATCATTTTTTCTTAAAGATATCATTGTTTTAAAAACTGAATTGGACCAGCCAGTCTGACCAGTTCTCTGCGAACCGCGTCCGGTCCTGCACAATTACACCCAAATCCATTTTTGTTGTTGAACCAATCAAAATAGTTTTTTTTATAACTTATTTTGTAGTTTTTCATTTTTTCAAAATTAATGGTTTAAACTTGGTATTTTACTAAATTCATGTGATTATTTGAATTTTAGGTTATGGTGGACAAATTTTAACTTTCTTCTTAATGTATTTTTCATCTTTAAAATGTAATAGAAATTAATTGATTATATTATTATTTGTACAATAAATAACTTTTACTGAATTGATTAGACTGATGGTTGATTTGGCGCAACGATTGAACCATGAATCAATAGCAAAATCAATTTACTCAGTGGTTCGATTTTACAATGTTGTGTATATAACATATCCCATATGAATTCTCATCATTATCTTGATTAATAAGTTGTTTTCTTGCAGATAATCCTAAATTAAATAGAATGGATGCACAAATTGAGATTTTTGTACTCCTATTAATAAACCATGTTTAGCAACATACTGCTCAATGATTTAGTGCAAAAAGACACATTTTCTTCTTCACCTCCGTGCTACACTTAAATTGCATCAAAATAAACTTCCAAAATGCAGCTCAAGAAATCAACATAGAAATTGGTAAATTAAAACAGCTTGTGTTCTGAGGATGAACATCAAAAGCTTGTGATCTTGAAAACCTAGACTGTGCAGCACAGTTTTGAATCAATGGAAGCCAAACACATGGAGAAAGCTTGATAACCAGTCAAAGGATATCTGCAATACATGTTGATGCAACTTTGTTACTTCTTATTTTTCAAATATCTCATCATATAAAGAAAAGAGGGGTTAATAAATACAAGGGATGATACCAAAAACCTCTGGTTTTATTTTTTAAGTAAGTCAAGCCTCAATGGTAGTTTTTGCAGTGATCCCTGATTACAAATGCTAGTCGTGACATTTAGCCTAATTACAAAAAAACCCAATTATATTTACCTAACAAGTATCCCTCTTGAGGTTGCAATTTGTAAAATAAAAACAAACGTGAAGAACTATTTTTAATTTTGGAAGACAATTAATTGGGTGTTTTTTGTTATTAGGTTAAACCTCAGGGTAACTTTATTATTATTCCAAGAAAATATTTGGGGTCTACAGTTAACTATACATACTTGAAGCAAGGGAAGCAAACGATGAATTGAAGAAAAGTACCTGTAATCCATAACATATTTAGACTTCCCCAGCCTTCCAAGTTGAAGAATTGTTTGTTTTCCATTCCTCTGTTGAACCACCCACCATAATATACAACATTAGTTTCACACACTCACATCACCAAAAATAACTTAAAGTCCTCAAAAACTCACCTCCAAAGTTAGTTGGAAGTTCTTTACTGAGCTCTGGATTTTAAGACCTGTCCTTCCTCTGTCTCTGAAATCTAACTCGTACTGTTTCGAAAACTAAGCAATTTCATGCAAGGGGGAAAAAAGGAAAATAACAATAAGAAATTTAGGAGGCATTACAAGAAGTAAAGAAAAACTAATTTAACAGAATTTTGCAAATACCATCGGAAGTAACTTCTGGGGTATTTACCAAACACCGGTGATAGTATATATGCTATCATTTTCGTCATTGTATATTGTATTCCTCATGTATCGTTTAAACTTTAATTTCATTCAACGTAATGAATGTATTTCCTTTCATTGTCTTCATTTACGGCTAACTTATACAGCTATATGCGCTTACAAGTTTACTTACAAAAAAATCCGCAACAATTCTTTTAAAAAAGTAACAAAAAACACCGCTTCCGGCGGTAGCACCAACGCTTACACTTTATGTGGTAAGGTGTTTGGCCAATACCCCAAAAGTGTAACTTGTAGTGGTATTTGCAATATTTTGTTAAACTATTCAGTAAGAAATGATTAAACTGAATTGCTCATTAGGAAGAGTAATTTTTTCATAAAAATTTTACCTTATTGTAAGAAGGGACTTTTGAGAATAGCTGATGAGCTGTATCCTTGTTTTCCTCCCATTCTGTGGGTAATCCATTAATATGCTGTATCTACATACAAATATATGTTTTGATCAGAAAGGGGTACCAACGAGCTCAGTTAATTAGTTGTCACGAGATAATTATCAAATAAACAGGGATTCGCATATTGAATTACAGAAAGAATAGACAATTAAAATATGGGTTAATTATTCAACAGCAGAGCAGAATATGATTGCCAAGTTTATCTACTACGGATTTACCTGATTTGTATTCTTCAACTGCATGGATTGGTGTTTTGGTATCCATGCCTTCATTCTTCTATAAGTTCCAGTCCATGTTGATACAGTAGGCATAAATCTATCAATTTTTGGTAACCAAATTATCAAAATATTATTCCAACCTCCAAACTCTACAATAAACAACTCCAAAAGTGGGGTAAATATCTTACTTCACAGCAGCCAATAACTTGGGGTGTTTTGTCGATGAATTTAGACAATGTACCTGCACAACATATTGATTGCCAAAACTGTTATTAAAAGACTAAATTTTTATAGTCAAACTGGGAATTTTTATTTAGGCTGATTATGTGCACCTGATCCCATATATAGTATTTTGAGCCCATAATGTTACAAGTGACTATCCCAATTAAACTGTCATCTGAGTGAGCCTTTATGCCCTTTGCATTTTGAGCAATTATGAACTCTGATCTTCCTCTGCGCCGTCTGTGATGAGCCACAGCCAGTTTCCGATTTTGTCGCCCCTTACCCTCCTACGGCATAGTAAGATAAATTATACTCAAAGTCTTATTCAAAACACACAAAAAATCTAAATTTTGCTATTTAAGATTGCAAGCAAAATTGTGAAAGTTTCATTATTTGACAACAAGATTTCAGTAGTAAATCCCCCCTTCCAAGTAGGCAAAGATGAATTTTAAAATCGAGGCCTCATAGCAGTCATTAAGTTTGCAAAAAAAAAGAAAAACACACACACAACATTGAGAGCATTACAAATTTTGCAGCAAGATTGCAAACAAAATTGTGACAAGTTTCATAGTTTGACAACAAGATTTTAGTTATAATTCCCTCCAAGTAGGTGAAAATAAATTTTAAAAGGGTGTAGCATACAAAGCAGTAAGCACAGATTAAAAATCCCACATAAGGAAAAAAAAAAAAATAAAGCCCTCAAAACATTCATCAATGTTGCAGAAAAAGAACTAAAAATGGAGCCCAACAAACAAAAGAACCAAAGTTGAAACAGATCTTATACTTGTATATAAAATGTACAAAGTTAACCTTGTTTAATAAACACATCACATAGGCAGCATTACCAATTTTGCAGTAAGATATCAACCAAAGTTGGGACAAATTCATATGACAGCAAAATTCAGTTACAAATACTCTCCAAGTAGGTGGGAAAAAAATTAAAATGGTGCAGCATGCACAGAACAATTAAATAAATTTCCCATATCAAATTTTCAGAAGAAAGTATTAATAATGAAACTTAATAAACATAAAAATCAAACTTGGAAAAGTTGTTACATTTGTATATAGAGTGTACAAAGTTCCTCCATCAAATCCTTCAGGAGATGACTCTTTCACTATGATACATGTACACCTCCCAACATCCACTGGCAAAGGCCTACACAACAAAGACCTGAAAAAAAAAAAAAAAAAAAAAAAAAACAATGACCAATAATTTTTGTTTTCCCACTTAAAAATTGAATCAATTCATCTTATTTTTCAACAAAATCCTGCAATAAAGTCATCCACATTAGCTTTCATAAAATTAATATAAATTTTACATTCATAATTGTTAAATTTCAAAAGTTTGCACCCTAAATAAATAAAAAATGCCCTTTTATTTACTATTTTCAGTAAAATAAATCTTCATTTTCAAGCTCTGCTACTGACATTATTACCAACCTATTAGGCAAAGTCGACCAGGACGAAACTAGTGCAGATTCTGAATCAGAATAGTCCCACACATTAACCGAATTCGATTTATCGGAATCGACAGAATCCCAAATCTTTAATCCGATAATCGAATCCGAGTCATATTTTTTAATACACAGCTGAAGTGAAGATGGCTTTAACAAATTGTCCTTCATCTGAGACTTTTCATTTGAAGATTCTTTCAAAATTGGCTTATTCCCATCATCAAAGGCTGCATTATTTTCTTTGCCTTGAGAATACATTTTCCAGGTTTCACATTTGGCTCAGCATTTTCTTTATTATCACTGGTAACGGCTAAATTTCTGCGCATTTGGGCTCCAAGAGGAACTCCGTTGTCACCGCCTTCGCTCGAGCTGCGGTGGTGTTTATGCTCAATGAGAGGATTGCGGTACAATGTAGTGTAAGAAGACTGACGTGAAATTGTGGTTTTCTTGCAACCAGCCATGGTTTTTTTTTTTTTGTTTTTGAATGGTTTGGACAAAGAAAAAAATGCGATCTTTATGGGGAAAGTTTTTGTTTTATGGGTTTTCTTGGAGTTGGTGGATGTGCACTTTGTCTAATGGTTGATGCCATTAATGGAAGCAACGGCTATTTGAATTTGAAATTTTGAATTGGGAAGGGTGAGTGGTTTGGGCAATATTAAACGGTAACTTTAATGAGTTTGGATGAGCCTTTTCGCTTTGACTGGTGGGAATATGTGTTGTGTAACTTGTATGTGTTTTTTTGTTGTCTTTATAGGGGTTGGGGTTGGAAATAGGCGCCAAGAAATTTGAACAAGACAAATGGTGGGGCCGCCGGGGTTAACAAAAATCCATGAATCCATCATGTATAGTTTGCAAAACTGACAGGAAATTGTGAATAATAGGGTCTTGTATATGCTATTCTAAGAGGAATATACTACGTGTATATCTATCTAGAGTCTGTGTATAATACACGTCGGATTATATGATTGTGTGTATATACACATTTATAATAAATTTACGGTTATTATGCACCTAGAGTACTCCTCCAGGTGTGTTTGATACATGTTTTTTATCTTAATTTTGATGATTTTGTTTTTACACCAAAACAATATTTTTAAAGGTTGTCCAAATACTACTAAATGATTTAAAATGGTTTTTATATTCTCCGGAGTATTTCTTCAAGTTTAGTTTTCGACAAAATTGGACAACACTTCAAATGATTTTATGTCTATAAGTTTTTACTTCAAAACAAGGTTCCTAAATGTTGTCTAAATACTCCTAATTTGGTTTAAAATGTTTTTACTATATTTTTGGAGTATTTCTTGAATTTTATTTTCGATAAAAAATTGGACAACATTTCGCCTCAAGGTCGAAATCAAATCGGCCGCCCTATAGGGCAACCCGCACTGTAGAGTACTTTCAAACGAGAAAATGAACACGAGGTGAAATGGGCGGTCAGTCGGTCGGTCGCCCCGTCTGCCAAGTGCACGCAACCATCTGTTGAGACAGAAACTTCAAACCTTGTAAAATGATTAAGGGGACCGATTGAGACAAGTGGTCGACCTGGTCGATGCCTATGTCGATCGGTCGCCTGTTGTAATTTTCTATGTGTTATTCAAATCTCTTATTTGTCTTGTGCGACCGTGCATCTTGTGCTTTGACAATAAAAAATATGACCGTTTGACAACAGACATATTTCCTTAAAATGTGGGATTGATTTCTAATGACTATATTCTTGATTTTAATTGTATTTTTCGTAGATTTTCAATCCCCAAGAGGAGCCTATCATGTACAAGACATCTTCTATAAATAGAGGAAGAATTGAAGCAACACAATATGAGAGAAAACTACAATACAACAAGATACACTCTAGAATACACTTGTTCTTACATTGTCTTATTTCTTGTTGTAATTTGCCTAGCTATTCACTTTCACATTCTTGAGGTCTAGGCTTTTCTTGATTACACTTGCACTCTATTGTATTATTCATTATCGAGTTGCAATCTTTAATTTTTGGGTTATCATTCAACACAAGATATCCTTGTGAGTGTTCTTGTGGTAAGAACACACTTGGGTGATCTAGGTGTTAGGTGTGAGAAGATTGTGGTAATCTTCTTGTTGAGGTGTTGAAGAATTTGGTATTCTTCAAGGTTGAAGATTGTGGTAATCTTCACAAGGTGCCGATTGGAGATTGTGGTAATCTTCAAGTGAGATTGTGGTAATCTCAAAGGTGGTGTTGAAGAAGAGTGTGGTGCTCTTCAGGTGTTGTTGTAAGTTGGTGTTGTATTAATTTTGGTAATTAATAAAATCTTTTTCTTTTTGAAATCCATCCGGATATCTTTGGGGTGGTAGAGGATTAGGCCCTAGGTGGGTTGAACCTCTATAAATCGGCGTGTGTTGTTTACATTCCGCACCTTTATCATTGTCTTTGAGCATTCGGTTCGAAAAAGAGGGCAAAATCGAAAAGATGGAGATAATCTATTCACCCCCCCTCTAGATTATCGTAGCCGCTTGGACTTACAAGTGGTATCGAGCCAAACTCTTTGGCAAGCTCGTTTCACATCGCGAGTGAAGAGAAACGATCGTCGGACTCTAACGAAGCTCATCTATCCGGCACCTCCACCACCAAGCCACCTCTATTTGATTCCAAAAATTATATATTTTGGAAAGAAAGAATGGAATGTTATTTACAAGGTTCCGGGTTTGATATTTGGAACACCGTCATAAATGGAGAATCCATTAGATGATAGACACACCACACACCTCCAAAGGCATCAAAGAGCTCAATGATGAAGAGAAGAAAATCATCTCCTTAAACGGTAAAGCTCTCAATATTTTGTATTGTTCACTTACTAATTTGGAATATGAACATATTGTAGGAATTCGATCGGCACATGAAGTATGGCAAAAATTAGAAGCCATCTATGGAGTATTTGCAAATGAAAGGAGTCAAACAAAAGCATCTACTTCTCAAAGGGATACAAGTTCAAATCTAAGGAACAAGCCTCCTACAACTTCCAACTATGAAGAAGTTGAATATTGTTTTATGGGCATCGAAGAAGAAAACGAGGTATGTCTTAAACCCTCTACTTCCTATGATATTGTTATTCAAAATGATTATAGTGATTTGCAAAATGATTTTGATGATATTCAAAATGAATTCCAAGACTTACTTGTTAAATACAAAAATTTGAAAAAGGAATTCATTGTTTTGAAAAATGATAAGGATAGTTTATTTACTTCCTATGAGTCACTATCATGTGCTCACACCACCACACTTGATAAGGTTAAAAACCTTGAAAAACAAAATAGTACTCTTGTTGAGAATATGAATTGCATGAAAAATGATTTATCAAAATCAAACTTGAGTACCAATAAAATGTCCAATATTGTTGATATTCATAATTGTGATAAAGGACTTGATCATAAGCCTAATGTTGTTAATCATATGAAAAAGGATCAAGTCACTATGCATATTGGTCATTATGTTCCTAGAATTATTACTTGTTTTTATTGCGGTAAAAAGGGTCATACGGCTAATTCTTGTCGAGCTAGAAATAGCTCTAATTATTGTTGGAGACCTAAAAGTCTCAATACTAATCCCAAAGGACCCAAACACATGAGGGTACCACAAAACAATGTCATATTAGGTACTCGGCGAAAAAATGATCGAAGAAAATTCATACCGCCAAGAAGGCATCAAATGACCGATTCATTTGATCAAAGAAGGAGAAACTATTTTCAACAAAGCCAATTTCCAAGAAGAGGATATAATCAAAAATGGGAAGAACACAATCCATGGAAATGGCAAAGACATCATCAACAAGATGATTTTCAAAGAAGAAGAGACTATCAACAATGGGAAGGACAAAAATTTTGGAGATGGAGTAATTGGAGAGATTACCATCAACATGAAGATTTTCAAAAGGAAAATATCATCAACAATGGGAAAACCCATGGAAACGGCGTAATTGGTAAACCGTATCTCCCTATTTAAATATGCATTTTATTTGTCTATTATGCATGTTTTTATTTGTGTCCTACTTGCAAAATGAGTTTTCATGTATTTAAATTTTAAATTAAGGTCTTCAAAACTTATTTGTATTTTTAAAAATTTTTGAAAAAGAAGACCTTATATGATATTTTTAAAACTCTTGTGCATTTTTGTAGACTAAAGTGTATTATCATCTCTTATGGATTTTTATGGCATGAGCTTACTTGTGATATCTCTTAGCCTACGCTTTTATCATTATGATTTGTGCTAGATTTGTTTTAAGAATTGTGTAGGATTTACATATTTTCACAAATGGCCATTTTGTCAAGAAAGGCATAAATTATCGAGGTACGTTTACTTGTGTTATTTTTACTCTTATAGACTCGATATATGTATTGCCATATGCCTATGTCCTTTTTTTTTATAGTATTCCATACAAGTGCCATTAAGAGGATTTTTAGATTTTTTGAAAGGCACTATTCGATATTTGATTGCACATATTTGCTTTGTCAACTTTTGTTCAAATACTTCTTTTAAATGAGGTCTCAATTATATGCTATCGGATTTTCAAATTTCAAAAGAGACCTTTTGTAGCTTTCTTAAGCTTATTTGAACTTGCATGATTTATTAGACTCTTGATGATCTTCTAAATGCATAGTATGTGTTTCTTGCTTCTATATATATATAGTGTCTCTTACTACTATGCTCTTTTGCAAGATATTTTGTGATTGATGATTGAGACATGTTTTTACACTTGGGCTATTTTTATTCTTGATTATATAAGCGTGCCGTTAATGAGTTTGTTAAGTTGTGTAGATGAGAAATGAAGTACTCCAAATATTGGTTACCTCAAAATATTTGGATGTATATGTTCTATTGTGAACACCTTAGACAAATTGGATGCCATATGATGATAGTAATGAAGTAGACAAAAAGGGTATTTAGGAACAAACTCGATAACCAAGGCAACATTGGTCGAACTAAAGGCAAGGTTAGTAGCTCGAAGGTATTTTCTAGAAGAAGGTAATTGATTTTGATGTAACATTTGCACTCATAGCACATTTAGTAGCTATTTGCATTTTACTTCCCCATTCTTGTTTTAAGAAAATTTCAAGCTTTACAAAATGGATGTTTAATCCAATTTTCTCAATGGTTTTATTCTAGAAGAAGTCTATGTAAAACAACCTCCGGGGTTTAAAATTTTTTCTAGGCCAAATGTTTTTTATAAAAGGTCTTGTACGGTTGATAGACTTAGCTATTTTTGCTAAATGATTTTACAAGAGGTAAAGTTGATACTACTCTCTTTGTTTTTGAAAAAGGGCAAGATTGTTTACCTGTGTATATTTATGAGAATATTTTTGGTACTACTAATGAATATTTGGGCAAGATATTTTTCCAAGTTGATGCAAGGTGTACTTGAAATGAGCATGATGGGGGAGCTCAATTTCTTGCTTGGACTTCAAATCATTCAATGCCAAGTAGATGGTTACATTTCAAAAGAACTCTTGAAGGAGTTAGGCATTGAAGAAGGAAGAATCATCTCAACCTCTATGGCTACCAATGAAGAGATTGACAAAGGTTGAGAAAGGCATGTCGGTTGACAAACAAATTCGAGGTATATTTTCTTGTATTATTTCTATAGACTCGACATTCCATATGTCTTATGTCTATATGCTCGACTTCAAAAATTATCCTAACGAATCTCATTAAATTGTCGTTAAAAGAAATTTTCAAATATTTATAAGGCACTTCTTCTTATGACTTGTTCATCCAAGGCTTTTAAAACGTTCTTATTTTTTGGGATAACAAGTCCGGTGAAAATTATTCAAAATATAGTTCGTCATCATCGAACTAAATATATTGAGATTCAATGTTTTTTAAAAGGGATTGAGTTTTTAACAAAAACTTGAGATGTGTTTAATTCCGTCTCAAGGATAACTCGCGGACTTTTAATCGCCCACCATCCGAGTATTTTACCTCATTTCAAGCTTGATTATGACATAATGTATATTTAATGAGGTCTACGTTTGCATTTTGCACGTTTTTAAAACTTATGGGCGAAAAATCGGATTTTTGGATCAAACTTCGAATTTTGAGACAAAACTCAAACATGGGGTGGTTCGAGGGCAAGGCCGACCGGTCGCCCATGCCGTCGACCAGTCGCCCTTGCCCATGACCGGTCGCCCTAAGGGATTTTTTGGTTAAAAATGGTTCTGTTTTCCAGACTTAGCATTTTTGGCTTTTTGGTTCATTTTTCGTCCCCTTTGCAAATTTCACACACAATTCACTTCAAATGAGTTTTGATGCATGAATTATATATTTTGGGGATTATCTAGCTCGACTATCATCATCATTGCTCGTCTTTACCGATCAAATGGTAAGAATTCTACTTCCTTAATCTCAATTGGGTTGAACCCTTGAGAACTTGGCCTATATGTACTATCTTGATGAAATTAGTATATGTTTGTGATGAGCTTATTGATTGTTGATGAATGATATTTATTAAATTGCATTTGGTGATGAAAAACTTGGCTTGATTTCATTTACAAGGGCTATATATATTCTTTTCAATTTTTGACGCCCGCCAAGTGTTCGATAAAACGTTTCAATGAAAAATTCATCACCTACATGATTCTCTCGATTTCACAAGTCTTATATATTTATAGAGTTCATGTTTTGCTTATCAAATGAGTTTTCATTAGCTTCTACAAGTCGTACGATTCGACTCTTCCCTCATATTTGGTTTAAAAGCTTCAATGTTCAAATAGCTCGATACATCGGTTTACTTGCGCACTTTGATATAAATATATGATGTATTTATCGTGCTAACATTCTTTTTGATGATTCCAAAGGGGGAGAAACAGGAAATTGGCTCATAAAAGCTAAATTGTTGTGATTTGTTTTTAGTCCAATTGTTGCTTGATGGACTTATATAATTGTTTAATGATGTTTTGTGAAAGGGGGAGCTTATAAGCTCTTGAACAAATTGTAAAAGCTAAAGCTTTTAGCTTATGGATAATCGCTTTTACATTATTATTGATGTGCTTGTTGATAGGGGGAGCTTGTGTACTGAATATATTTACTCCCCTACTTGGTTGCTTTTATATTTTGGAAATTTTGGTTGCTTCCAAACGGTTAAATGTTTTTACCGGAAAATCATTTCTAAAATTGTTCTCCTACTTTGTGTAAAAATTGTTTTGGTTTGTAATCATCAAAAAGGGGGAGATTATTTGATACATGTTTTTTATCTTAATTTTGATGATTTTGTTTTTACACCAAAACAATATTTTTAAAGGTTGTCCAAATACTACTAAATGATTTAAAATGGTTTTTATATTCTCCGGAGTATTTCTTCAAGTTTAGTTTTCGACAAAATTGGACAACACTTCAAATGATTTTATGTCTATAAGTTTTTACTTCAAAACAAGGTTCCTAAATGTTGTCTAAATACTCCCGGCTGGTTTAAAATGTTTTTACTATATTTTTGGAGTATTTCTTGAATTTTATTTTCGATAAAAAATTGGACAACATTTCTGCCTCAAGGTCGACCGGCCGCCCTATAGGGCAACCCGTACCTGTAGAGTACTTTCGAAACAGAAAATGAACCCGAGGTGAAATTGGGCAGTCGATCGGTCGCCCAGGGGTCGGCAGTCGGTGCCGTCGGCCGTCGCCCCGTGCGGCCGTGTGCCGCAACCATCTGTTGAGACGAAACTTCAAACCTTGTAAAATGATTAAGGGGGACCGATTGAGACAAGGGTCGACCGGTCGATGCCTATGTCGACCGGTCGCCCTGTTGTAATTTTCTATGTGTTATTCAAATCTCTTATTTGTGCGCGACCGGTCGCCCTGTGCTTTGACAGCAAAAATATGACCGTTTGACAGCAGACATATTTCCTTAAAATGTGGGATTGATTTCTAATGACTATATTCTTGATTTTAATTGTATTTTTCTGTAGATTTTCAATCCCCAAGAGGAGCCTATCATGTACAAGACATCTTCTATAAATAGAGGAAGAATTGAAGCAACACAATATGAGAGAAAACTACAACACAACAAGATACACTCTAGAATACACTTGTTCTTACATTGTCTTATTTCTTGTTGTAATTTGCCTAGCTATTAACTTTCACATTCTTGAGGTCTAGGCTTTTCTTGATTACACTTGCACTCTATTGTATTATTCATTATCGAGTTGTAATCTTGAATTTTGGGTTATCATTCAACACAAGATATCCTTGTGAGTGTTCTTGTGGTAAGAACACACTTGGGTGATCTAGGTGTTAGGTGTGAGAAGATTGTGGTAATCTTCTTGTTGAGGTGTTGAAGAATTTGGTATTCTTCAAGGTTGAAGATTGTGGTAATCTTCACAAGGTGCCGTTGGAGATTGTGGTAATCTTCAAGTGAGATTGTGGTAATCTCAAAGGTGGTGTTGAAGAAGAGTGTGGTGCTCTTCTAGGTGTTGTTGTAAGTTGGTGTTGTATTAATTTTGGTAATTAATAAAATCTTTTTTCTTTTTGAAATCCATCCCGGATATCTTTGGGGTGGTAGAGGATTAGGCCCTAGGTGGGTTGAACCTCTATAAATCGACGTTGTTTACATTCCGCACCTTTATCATTGTCTTTGAGCATTCGGTTCGAAAAAGAGGGCAAAATCGAAAAGATGGAGATAATCTATTCACCCCCTCTAGATTATCGTAGCGCTTGGACTTACAAGGTGTAGCATAGAATAAACGGAATAATACAAATTCAAGCAATAGTGGTTTTCAGGTAGAGATGTTAAAAGGGTCGTTGCCAGTTGGCGGACCGTTTAAACAGGAAAAAGAGGTTAGGGCGAATTATTTTGGCTCATTTAAATCAGGGCCTTTTTGGCCCGGACCGCTTAAAAAAAGCCCGTTAGGGCTAGCCCTAGAAGGTTAGGGCTAGCCCATTAGCCCATTATTTTTATTTTTTTAAAAATAAATATAATTCTAATATTTTATATCTACTTTTATTATCTACTATTACTAGTAAATTTATTTTTCAAATTCACATATCCTCATCTTTAGTTTAAATTTATTAAACAAGCTATAAATTCTTGAATTTGTTTTTTTGTATTTGTTTTATTTATTACTTAATTTAGTTTTCCATTTTTATTCTAAATAAGAAAAATATCACATAGTCTTATTAGATTATTTAGGATATAAATTATATTTTAAATGGTGCTAAATCTAATTTTATAATTTTATTAATGCAACGTAATTATAAACATGCATGACCTTTTTAAGATTAACTTTAAATGTTAAACCTAAATGTTATATATATGCTCAAGTTTGAAATTTTAGATTTAAATATCTTATTTTGAAAATTGTAAATTACAGTCATATGAGTAATTACATAAAAAAGTGTTAAATTTAGATAGCTTAAGTTATTATTATTTATTTTTAAAAGTTAGATCATAATATATTTAATTTTATAAATTTGTTAATGCAATGTAATTAGAAACTTTGCATGAATTTTATTTATGACGAATAGTTTAACTGAAAATGTTAAACTTAAATGTTATATATGTTCGAGTTTTAATATTTTAAATTTAAATATATAATTTTAAATTTTTTTGCTATAGCCCGATAGTGGCCCATTTAGCCCGAAGCCCGTTAAGGTTAGAGTTAGGTTCCAATATTGCCAGCCCATTTAACACCGGCCCGTTTAGCCTGAAGCCCGCTAGGGCTGGCCCTATAGGGCTAGGGCCAACCCGTTTAACATCTCTAGTTTTAGGGTTGGTTTTTGTCAAGAGTTTGTGTCGTTAAATGTTCTTCACACAGGCAGATGATTGTACACCTATTATTTGCTGGTTATATATAGACGTGTCATGTGTAGTATTATATTCTAAAAATTAAATCATAAAAAATTACTTGAAATTTCTTAAAAATGAAATGCAGTAGACGGAGGTTGGAGTTTGACTATATGTTTTTAAGATCAATTATCCCGCTACGATTTATTAGCAAAATATCTTACAAGATACAACAGACTCCTTTTGTTGTAGTTGTGTTTCAAATAACAAGAAAGACTTAACCTTGGGTGTTTTGTACGTCTTTCTTTTTTACATTTCTTTTTTTGAATGAATTGAAAGATGCTTTTGTAAGTCAATAGACAACATTGGATCAGGGATGTCAATAGGTCGGGTATAGGCCTTGTCCGCCTAGACTCGAGACCCGATCCGTTAAAAAAATGCAATACACATACTCGCCCCGACCCACCTCATCTTAGACCCATACCCGCCCCAACCCATACCTGTTTCTAGTGGGTAAGACCCGTTAGACCTATTAGACCCGTCAACTTCATATATTTGGCCAAAAGTGTAAGATTTTTACTCAAAATAGTGCACTCAAAACTTATGATATTTATATAATTTTGTAAATATTATGTGAATTATGAAATAAACAATAACGTATATAAATCAAGAGTTCTTGAACAACAATATATTCGCTCTATATATAAATTAAAAAAATAAAATAAATAAATAAATAAAATAATAAATACATATGGGTCGGGTATGGGCCGGGTCCTACCATACCCGTTACGCAATCCATACCCGTACGGGTCTAAAAATCAATACTCGTTACCCGCCCTATACCCATTTATTACTCATACCCGCCCCGAATGAGCCGAGTTTGGTTCGGGTCCGGGTAAGACCCAGACCCATTGTCATCCCTACATTGGATATAATTTTCTGCAGTATAGTGTTGTTATTTATAGATTGTCGAATGTTTCAAGTGAAACAATACAACTGTTCACACAAATCTTTTCAGTCCAAATGGTTTTAAGGAACATACTCAGGCTATGCCATCATAAGGTACTGCTAAATGGATGGATCTTATCAACGTCCATGAATGATAAATCATTGATCGAGCCATCGAATCAGAACACCTCGTATCAGCTAAGTTCATGACTCAGAGATAAGAGGACTCAAACCGGTGACATTCGACGCAGGGTAAACGACCACCTCTCATGCCCCCCGACTGATTCTACCATAGAGGCCAACGATAGACAATAACTTGATACGAGGCATATTTGTCTTCCTAATCTTCGACACTAGAAGGTACTATAGAAAATTCCCACTCTTGTGTCGAAAGAGTAATGATTTTTGACCCTGTTTGATACGTTCCATAAAACTCTACTTAAATCCATTTTATTTTTTTTACCGACAAAACCCGTGCTCAAAATTTTTTAATTTGAGCACGGATTTTCTGGCCAAAGAAACCGCCGGCTTTTAGAAAAGATTTTCTCTTAAACTATGCACGATTTATTGGGGGCCAGGAGTCGTATGCACCGGGTGCTAAAACGTGTGTATTTTATTCATTGAGAAATGGGTTGTAATTGTATAGCGGTATCTGAAAACATATCTTGAGGACACTTTAGTGCGCTCATAGTCTTTTAATTTTTTTAAGTGGAAAAAGGTTGATGAACCTTCGGCGAAGCTCTTAATCGAATGAGTTCGTATGTCTTTTATCACTTATGAGTAGTGTGAGATGAAAGTCTCATGCACGATTTTGAATGAGAGAAAAAGTGATCGACTCTGACTCTCCCGCTCCGGTCGTTGCTTTTCTTTTCATTACTTTGAAAGTTTTGCTCCAACTTGATCACTCGAAATAATTGAAGTAACGCAATTGTTCATCACACCTTTCCAGTTCAAGGCTTCAATGAACAGTCACATCTATTGGATTTTCCCCCCCAAAACATCTATTGGATTCCACTTGTCATCTTTTGACAATAATTTCCCATTCACCCACAAATATTTTGTTACACCAAATATACTATTATCATCTACTCGCAAAGTAGAACATATTTCACCAGTTATCCGTTTAAAATTAACATTGAGACATGTTCACGTATTTGGTCCAACATGATATATTTCCAACATTACACAATTAGAGTAGTAAAATATTAGATGATGTCATTATTATACATGTGACAAACACAACATATTGAAATACCATAAAAAATAGAAATTGGAAATGCACTGAACCCTACGTTTGTTTTATCAATTCAACATCAGGCGTAGGTGTAGTATCCAATGAAGTAGGAATCGCAATGGTAGGATTCGGGTAGGATTCTATATCCTACATCCTTCCCCATCCCCATCGGATATTCAATTTTCATACCCATATGCATACCCATCGGATATTCAATTTTCATACCCATCCCCATACCCATCGGAGGATTGGGTATCCATACCCTACCCATACCCTATTACCACTTAAAATTGTATTTTCTCAAATTTGAGTTATTTCAATGAAGCTATGGATATTTACTAAATTATTAAGAGAAAAATACGAAAAAAAGAATAAAGATAAGGATTAGTGAACTAAATATTATAGAAATATAACAAAATATTAGAAAAGACAAAGCACATGGGTTAGTGGATTTTGATTGGAATTTGGGAAAAAGAAAATAATTTTTAAATATAAATAAATAGATATGTATAAATATATATATATATATATATATATATGTATAAGGGATGATTCAAATGGGACACCCCCCCTTATATGAGACATTGGGGATTTATCCTAGCCATTGAAATATTGCAATTGAGGATCCATATTTAATGGCTAATATTTATATTAATAATTATTAATTATAAGTAGTAAGGGTATAATTGACAAATTAAGAAAATAACCAACCATGTAGTCAACATTTCCTAAATTGTAGGATGTGATAAACACAAAATAATGTCAACAAAAATCTTACCAAATCAAACCCAATGAGCCCCCAAAAAACGACTGACAATTACTAAATTATAGTGTCATTTTTTCCATAAAATAAATGCAATTCAATACACAGTGAAATAAATATATAGTACAGTGAAATTTAGATTTTTATACAGTGAACAGGCCCTAACCGCACAGTAATATTAAAGTGAATAAACAGTATTATTTGGACGGATTAAATACGTTCTTATCAACTTAGTATGTATACTGTATATCATCCTAAATTATTTGGAAGAATTAAACACGTTCTTATTTTTTTGTATAAAATAAATGCACTTCAATACACAGTGAAATAAATATATAGTACAGTGAAATTTCGACATTTATACAGTACAACGCTCTTAACCACACAGTAATGTTAAAGTGAATAAACAGTATTATTTGGAAGGATTAAACACGTTCTTATTGACTTAGTATGTACAGTGTATATCATCCTAAATTATTTGGAAGGATTAAACACGTTCTAATACAACATTCTAATACTAATTACACAGTAAAACTGCACTAATTATACAACATTCTAATACTATGTACGCAGTAAACTGCACTAATTATACATCGTGTTACATTAACTGCACTAAAAAGCAAAGAAAAAGCGCACTAATTATACAACATTCTAATACTAATTACG
Source organism: Rehmannia glutinosa (assembly GCA_016081115.2). NCBI lineage: Eukaryota > Viridiplantae > Streptophyta > Magnoliopsida > Lamiales > Orobanchaceae > Rehmannia > Rehmannia glutinosa. Next base: position 44,043,995 of record CM071934.1, on the reverse strand, counting down.
CAAAGAAAAAGTGCACTAATTATACAACATTCTAATACTATATCCATCTTCACCTTTCCGACACAACCACCCTTTTTTCTGGTCCCTTCTCCACCATAACTTTTTTCCCGCAGCATACTCTGCCATGACCCGAGTCGGGCTTCCCAAGCTCGTCCCGTCTCTCCATAAACTCTGAATTCTCTTTCCAAACCTCTCCATTGATATAAACCTCCTTCTTCCATATCGGAACCGATGCCTTCACCTCATCAATCGTGAATTTACAAGCATCCAAGGCGTCCGCACGGTGAATCGAAAACTGGTATAAGATCACCAAGAAGAAGCAATAAAAAAAAATATACAAAACTTACTGAGGGGAGACGCGCGAACTCCAGTCCAAAAAAAATCACCAAAAAAGGTGTTGAGATTGGAAGTGAACAATGGGTGGGAGAGAGGAGAGTTTTACAGTGGTTTTGATATCTCAAAAGATTGGATGCGTGTAATCAGAAGAAGGAGAAGAGACGTGGTGTTTTGAATGGAAATAACTCCCCCATAAATCGCTCCAATTAAAATATGGTAATTAATAACTTCATTTTACACTCTTAAAAAATGACAGAATAGCCCTTACAAAAAAATCCAAAAATTGGTCAAATTACACATATGACCTTGATGATGTGTATCTATTAACTACTTGTCTAAAATAATGGAATTAATCTGAATCATCCAAAAAATCAATCCAATGGTCATAATAAATCTCCACTATCTCATATACGGGCGGGTGTCCCATTTGAACCAAATCCTATATGTATATATTATATAATATTATTTAATTGGGTATCGAGTAGGGTATGGATAGGATATACCTAGACCCACCTCCATACCCATACCCGAAAATACCCATATTCATGTACCCATTTATTTAATCGGGTACAAAAATACCCTTCATATCCTCCTCCATTAGAGTCTGGTATCGGATCCTCCATTGAGTTCGGAGGAAATTGCCATTGTTTGATAAATGGTTTTATCATGATTTTGATGATTTTGATTTTACACCAAAACAATGGTGTTAAAGGTTGTCCAAATACTCCTAAATGATTTAAAATGGTTTTAATATTTTCCGGAGTATTTCTTCAAGTTTTATCTTCGACAATATTGGACAACACTCTTAATGATTTTTTGTCAATGTTTTTTTTACACCAAAACAATGTTTCTAAATGTTGTCCTAATACTCCCGATCGGTCTAAAATGTTTTCTACTATTTTTTGGAGTATTTCTTGAAGTTTATTTTCGATATAAAATTGGACAACACTTTTGTTTTGAGGTCAACCGGTCGCCGTATAGGCAACCCGTGCACGAAAGTTGAGAAAAAAGAAAACTTCATGTTTGCGAGAAAATGGTCGTGGCAACCGGTCGCCCTATATAGGGCAACCGTGGTGCCGACCGGTCGACCCCCTGGGCGCCGTGCACTGGGAGCAAAAATTGAAAGCAGAACATTTGCCCTTCGTTTTTTAAGTTGTGCGACCGGTTGAAGTAAGGGACGACGGTCGAACCCTACGCCGTCGGCCGCCTGTGTAAATATGTATTCTCATTTTCAAACGTCTATTTGTGCTTGTGACGGGTCGCCTTGAGTTTGACAAAGAAAATTGTAACCGTTAGCGCAGACATCTTTTCCTTAATTTGTGGGATTGATTTCTAATGACTCTTTTCTTCAATTGTCTTGCAATTTTTTACGTAATTCATGTCCCCAAGAGGAGCCTATCATGTACAAGACATCTTCTATAAATAGAGGAAGAATTGAAGCAACACTATAAGAGAGAAAACTACAACACAACAAGATACACTCAAGAATACACTTGTTCCTACATTGTCTTATTTCTTGTTGTAATTTGCCTAGCTTTTCACTTTCACATCCTTGAGGTCTAGGCTATTCTTGATTACACTTGCACTCTATTGTATTATCAATTATCGAGTTGTAATCTTGAATTTTTGGGTTATCATTCAACACAAGATATCCTTGTGAGTGTTCTTGTGGTAAGAGCACACTTGGGTGATCTAGGTGTTAGGTGTGAGAAGATTGTGGTAATCTTCTTGTTGAGGTGTTGAAGAATTTGATATTCTTCAAGGTTGAAGATTGTGGTAATCTTCACAAGGTGCCGTTGGAGATTGTGGTAATCTTCAAGTGAGATTGTGGTAATCTCAAAGGTGGTGTTAAAGAAGAGTGTGGTGCTCTTCAAGGTGTTGTTGTAAGTTGGTGTTGTATTAATTTGTGGTAAATTAATAAATTTTTTTTTCTTTTTGAAATCCATCCCGGATATCTTTGGGGTGGTAGAGGATTAGGCCCTAGGTGGGTTGAACCTCTTTAAATCGGCGTGTGTTGTTTACATTCCGCACCTTTATTATTGTCTTTGAGCATTTGGTTCGAAAAAAGAGGGCGAAATCGAAAAGATGGAGATAATCTATTCACCCCCTCAGATTATCGTAAGCCGCTGGACTTACATGACCATTCCTAAAGTGAACTACGTTTAGAGTCATTTTCATTTAGCGAAAATGATTTCTTGAAATTTTTCGTTAACTTCCATTCACAAAATGTGGTAAATTGATCCCCAATTTTTCTTGAAGTCCAGATTCTCTGTTTGTCCCAACACTCCAATGGACCAAATATTATTCCAAATTGCTTGATATCTGCAAAAGTTGTCAATTCTGGCTTTGAACTCTCATTCTATCAGGGCACTCGTTCGATACCTCTGGACAAAATTTATAGCTTCTGGGTAGTCCCCCATACATTAGAGATGCATAATTACAAGGTAAATGATGTATTCAAGCCACAGTCACAAGTAGAGCATGACTTCAACAACTTCACATCTCACAATTACGCCACATATGAGTTAATAATAATCTTTCATTAATTGATAGCTCTCTTTAACTGCTTATAGTTACTTGGAAAATATATTACAACAAATGTATACATCCTCGTATATTTTGAACCAAGTATTTTTGAAACTACAAATTTTCTTCCAGAAATACAATTTTCTTTTGGTCCTTTCAAGTAGACCATGACTGAAACACGAAGCTTGCGAGGATCTATTCGTCTTCGTCGCCATCCACACTCAGTAAATTTTCTTTCTTAATCAGTTCAATTAAATCAAAACTCGACATATGTGCCATTCAACCTCCAAGCTGTCGAAGCCGATTATCTTCATCAGAGATGGGGCCGCCACAGCGGCTTAAAAAATTCCATCAACTTTTCGACTCTTCCACTTTTTCACGAATCATAATCAACGTCTGTACTATTCTGAGACGTCGACTGCCTCACTAGACGCCCTTCTTCATCATACACATCAAGATTGTCACATGGGGCGGGAAATATCTTTCCAATCACACGTCCTTGGACGAAAGAACACTGGAAAATCCGCTTTTTCTTGTACGTTATTCCGACTAACATGTTCGGAAAGTAACATTTCTCACAGGAATCTCTTGGCTGCCGTAGATACGAACGGGAATTCGAATTCCTCGTCCGCGAATACCATCAAAGTTTATATCTTCAATAATTGGAAGGGCGTTAGGGTCATAACCTTCGTCTGGATGCTCGTTGTAATCAGTCTTCAAGACAATACCCACCCGCACGTTCTCTAGTGTCAGGTTTCGGTAGGTTATTTGTCTAACATATCCGCCCCTACCGGGACTTGTTTTGATCCTAATACCCCTTTTCGAGTTCCAAACGAGGAGATTCTCCACCGTTACGTTCGAGACTCCACCAGACATTTCGCTGCCGATTGATACGCCTGCACTGTTATACATGAGAGAGGCGTCACTAGAAAGAATTTGTAACGTAGATGGATTTGGTGTGTTAATTGTTTATTACATGAAACTGTTCCATTATCCGGCTAATTGCAACCTTTGACGAGGTTGCACATCACGAATAAACTGTAAGTGTAATGTCCATAATGTGTAATGCCAACCAGATATAAAAGCAGATCAGCGAGGTTCAATATTAGCAGGAGCATACAGGAAATGGATTTTATATGCAAAGTTCATGGTTCACCCTAGGAAAAATTTAAACCAGAATATAAAATTGGAAAAAGAGATAATTATAAAAACTACCCCTAAAGCTTGGATTAATTACAAAAAAAAAAAGCAAAAGTGTATGAAAATTACGAAAATCCCGCAAGTTTGATTCTGTATTATACTTTATCCCCTTCATAAGCAAAAAAATTTCAAACATCCCCCAACATTTGTAAAAATATTGCAGTTATCCCCTTACATTTAAGACATAATCAAACCTCAAGGGGTTTTTTGTAATTTTCAAACATATCTGGGTTTTTTGTAATTAACCCAAACCTCAGGGGTAGTTTTTGCAATTATCCCTTAAAAAAATAGCTGACAATGAGGAATTTGATTCCGGTTTCATATGAACAATAGCCAAATGTCAATATATGAAACATCCTTCAGAAAAGGAAACACTCAATAAGTATTTGTGTTATAATTCCGGTAATTGTTTCCTATTACCAAAGATCTTTGCAAGGTAACTTATACAATACATTGTGCACAGACAGAAGCAGTACACCACAGAAAACTCTCACCTTATCATTGAGCGCACAATGACGTTACGTATCAGAATGTTGGTAGAAGGCCGTGCATAAGCAATTCCATACTGATCCCACCCGCTTTTGATTGCAATTCCATCGCCCGACACTTATGTAATTATCCTCTATCAACATATTGTCGCATGAATCTGCAGACCATCAGATGCAATGAGCTACCTCATATGATGTATAAGATATACTAAATGAACTTTTGCGTAAAAGTATTAGATTCTTGTAAGCTCCAAGTAGAATTATTTGGAGCAAAACATGAGGTGTTTAAAGTCTAAAAAACAGATTGCTTCCTAAACTTTTCTGGTATATACATCAGGAACATATGTGTGGTAATATTATACACAGGCCTGTGACACAGCGTTGGTACAATTCGAGTAAAAAACAAATTAATTATCAAAAGTCCAGAAACAGGTGGGTCGAAGAATATCGCTTAAGATGTCAAAACATTTTCTTCTTGCAGATAGAACCAAGTAGTTCATATTCTTGTTATATTAGTTGAAATTTTTCCCCTTAAATGAACGCTTCATGTGATTAGCCTTATTTGTAGTAAGACCTCCACCGAGCAGAGTACTTGTAATTTAAGAATACTATGCCACCACGTCCCTAGAATGCAGCTCAAATAGAGTCACTTTTGACACTAATAAAGTTAAAGTTGTAGCAGCAGTGTAGCGCATGTGTGTGTATATATTTCAATTATTCTACAGAAGTATTAAACTGAATAATTGAAAAACCTCCCCTTATAATTATGATTTGCTATAATTAGCCTTGTTATATGAGACCCCTCCGCTGAGCATATTACTTAGCATTTAAGCATCTGTGGTGACAGACCACAAACATCCCTACAATGCAGCTCAAATAGTACCAATTTGATCACTAATACAGTTAAGTTCTAATATATATATATATATATATATATATATAAAGTTTTTATTCCTTAGAAATACGTTATACTTTACTGACTTGTTACCTGGTCAAGACATTTGAATATGACCATTTACACATGAGTTCACTTGCTTTAAATGCTTCAATGAGTTCCACATTTCTAATGTTTATCCAATGGATTTTTTTTAGAAGGAATAAAAACAAAGTTAATCTATTTACTCTCTCCATGAACATTATACAGAATATCTTGATCCTGAAAACCCTAAATGCAGAATCATCACTTTGATACCAAATGTGAATAAAGATTGATACATATAAATATATAATCAGCCACATAGTTATTTAATGATAAGATTGTTTGATCAGGAACTATTTATATAACAAGACTGGCCACACAAAAACAGTTCCATGAGTTATGCTTCCTGTACTATGAAGATTGTTATTTGTTGCCAACCATGAAGATATACATCAAAAAAATGATCAAGATGTCAATAATTAAATTTTTACCAGGATCTATTCCATCAGTATTCGGGGCGCCAGAGAGTGGAGCCAAAATGGTTACATTTCTGATAGTAACATTCTGACAGTCATAAGGATGAAGAGTCCAGAATGGAGAATCACGCAGAGTCACATCAGATATATGAATGTCTCTAGACCACAGAAGCTGCACAAGTGGACCCCTCGTGTGATTCAAATGATTCTTCTGATACTTAGTCCACCATGTCTGACCTTGTCCATTTATGGTACCATTATGTCCTGTTGAGTGGTTAATCAAACCATGAGTAACATTGTTAAGCTTACTCTCACTCAATAATATCAGGCCAAGAATGGCACTATAGTTTACACACTGAAAATAAATCTATCTGAAATACTATCACGAAAACACCAAATTTGAAGAAGATTCCATGCAAACAATCTCACCTGTTATCACAACATCTCTCAGATTTTGACCATGAATCAAACTTCCATATCGTGGTCCAGCCCGTTCTCTTCCATAACCATATGATGGTAAAGGAGGCATCAGCGGCCAATAACTTTCATCCTGTCTCATCCAATAAGAAAAAGGTTCTCATATCAAATGTCCTTTCTCTTTGTTATTCCAATTTTTTCTCCTTCTAGTATCTACTTGAGGGGTTAGAACTTGGGGATAAGCAGTAACAATGAAAAAGAAACATTAGTGAATTCACCAATTTAACCAGGTACTACATGACGAAAATACAGAAGTATTTTTTATTCGTAGTTATGTGGTTGCTTACATTATTATTGGCTTTCAACAAAAGCAATACATGCTCACCGGAGTTATTTCAAAAGATATTTTTGCAAAGATGAAGTTAAAAAGTAAATCATGTCAGGTGCTTCCATATATCTTCATTATGTAAAAACACACGATTAGTAGGGGCTTACACATAAGGGGAACATTTTTAAGCCATGAAGTATCTATCCAGTACAGAGTTAGGTAAGATTCATGAAGTCGGATAACTTATTAAAGAGCACATCCCATTTGGAGAAAATCATAAGACTAAAGGTGAAGATGGGATTAGATATCTTAGGATGAGTCCCCTTCTCCACATTGAAACTCTAGATTCTTTGCACAGTTGACTCCTTGTGCAGACTGAAGACAAAATACAGTGGTTTTTAGGATTGTTAACCAGATTTTTACTTGACATAAGCTAGTTACAAGACAAGGCAGAGCACAAAAATGTGGAAATAAGATAACTCCTCTCAAGTCAATTTGGTGGTTGCCAGACAAGGGTCCTTGAGCAGTTCACTGATTATCACCCTCCCTGATTATTTTGCATATATAGCAACTTTGATAACGCGGGATATTCCAAGTATGAATCTTACCATATGTTTTATTCACAACATTATGACAATTGTCCGTCTCTACTTATTAAGTTCTGAAATTTCTCCGCACTTTCACAATAGGTAATTAAGATCCACCAAATTAAAGGAACTACGGTATGCAACCAAAAAATGGATTATCGGATCCAAGCACATTAAGAAACACCAATTAGCTGGGACTGGATAACTTGATAAGCCCTATATGTTTTAACTTGGCTATCAGAACACATCCAAGTGCTTATTAATTCTAATATATTAAATGCAATTTTCATAAATATGAGTAATAATGAAGAACATTTACTTAGCCGTGCCTTTGCCTTGAGTTCAGCAAGCTAGAATACACCATACTTTAGAATAGATGTAAGGTAAACATTTGCAATCCAAGAATGAAGTACAAGGAGTTTGGGGGAGGTTACCAAGTATTATTGACTCAAACTAGAAACAAATAATTGATGCATCTAGCACGCCGTGCCTTTCTACAATCACCATGATACCAACATATTGCTAAAGATGCAGTAACATTCAGGTGATCATGCAAGAAAGTAATAGCATGCTTTTGAGAGGCTGGGCCTGTGTGTTGAACAAAGAAAAAGAAGTCTTATACGATTCGGGTTTGAGTATTACCACTATTTGCATGACAAACTGAGAAGAAGTTTACTTAAACAATGAAGGCAAAATTGTTCCAAGAATAAATCATGCTGCAACATCTGAATGCAAGTAACAACCATCTCTAATTCAACTTTCTTCCAGTTTTATACGCCACCTTAATTTTCATACACCCCATTAATCAGACCTCATATTATCAGAGCCCAAAAACCTAGATGCCTGTACAGAAAGCTACACTTAATCCATTTCAGAAAAATCCCGAACTGGATGCATTGTGCCGCCTATTGGATAGGCTAGTACACGCGCATATAGGTTCACTTCGACAGCCATTGTCACATTCACCTGCAACTCTCTCATCCAATAGCAATAGCACTATTTCCAATGTAACACAATTGATATCCGTTGGTCCATAGACTTTCACTACAAACTCTAAGCCAAGTTAAAATCTCGACACCCTTAACGTGCTGGATACTTGGAATGAAATTACTACTTCGCATTCTCTAAAGTGTTATTTGATGCAAAAATATCACATCTTTTGCACCAAAGAAGACCATCTTTGCTCAACATAAATACAGGGATAATCACGTTAATAACTTCACCCTAGTATAATTTGCATTTCTTCACCAATTAAATAAAGCTGGACAAATAAAGTTAAAAGAAAGAAAAAGAAAAAGAGCAAAAAAATGAGAAAGGAACCCACATCTATTCCAAGAATAACGGCGTTTTGGGCGAGAAACAAAGTCATGTGGCTGGTGAGGTTAAACGGCGCCGTTAGCCAGCGCCCAGGCTCCACATTGAGCTGCCCTCCACCCCGCCTCCGAATTTCCGAAACCGCCCTCTCGAAAGCTTTCGTATTTACAGTGACGCCATCTCCCACCGCTCCGAAATCGGTAAGATTGAAGACGAGCGACCGCAGCATGGGGATGGGCCGGGTAGGTGGGCCCCAGAAGCTACCGACGGCTGCCCTTTGCCAAGAGATTATTAGAATGAATCCGACGGCCCAGATGAGAGCAAGCAGAGTACGATGGGAAGAAAAGAGTGGAGGGATCGATTCGAGCAAACGCCTGGAGTCGGGTCTGAAACTGCTGCTGCGTGGTAGGATTCGTGAAGAATCCCCCATTGTTTGATAACTTGAAATAAAGCAACAACACGAAAGGCAATTATAATGTATAAATGATTGATGAATGTAAAGTTTGAAGTCGAGGTTTTGAGTGGGAACGAGAAGATCAGAGGGATACAGTCATAATGGAAATTTCACTTCAACTATTTTTTCCTTTTATTTTATTTATTTATAACGTTTTAGATCTTAATTGGGTTTGGGTAGATTTTTTTTTTTTTTTTGAGTTGACCCTAATATTGGCCCCCTTTTTTGGATAGTTAATTTCAAATTTGTATCATGTTTTATTTTTATGGATAATTTACTATCGTGTTTTTTAAAATATTTTACTCAAAAAGATTCGAAATAGGTCATCGTCTGGAAATTGGATAATGATCAGTGATTAAAGACTCTCAAACTCAGACTAGAGCTAATAGGTCCTTGTTTTAGTAAGAATTGATCATATTTGTGAATTTGTCTTCAATTTCAACTTAGAGATAACAAAATGTCTCAAGCTTGACTGAGAAAATCCCCCCCCGATTATGTCAATAGGAACGGGATGAGTTTTGGTCACCCGACACATCCCCATTCCAATCCCACTATATATATTAAATATATTTTATATTCAATATATATGTGAAAATATATTTTTTAAAAATTTATCATGTAGTTAAAATTTTAGTTTAGTAGAAATTTTTAAGTGTTAATAAATTAATAAATATAACACACAAAATTTATTATAAATATGTAAATAACTTTTTTAAATATATAAATTGAGAATTAAAAATTTTATTTAAATTACAAAACATAAACGAGATCTCGGCCCCCGCCCCTATCACCCCATCTCCCCGATCATGCCCCAATTCTTTTCGGGGCAGGGATGGGATGCCAAAACTCGAACTCACCTCGCCCTATTTCCACTTTTATTTCAACTCAACCATCTTTCATAATTGTTAAATGAGGAAAAAAAGAAAAAAAAAGGAGTGTTTGCTTGTGAGTGGATTTTACTCCCTTCTACTTTTGGGACAAAATTTTGCATGAAAGTGTGATTGTTTGTTAAAAAGAATAAGAAATATAATATTCACTTTTCTCACTTTCCAAATCATCAATCACATTTATTTAAAATAAAAAAAAAACACATCAACTATCATTATTATACAACCATATCACACATACACTATTCACTTTCTCTTATTCTTCAAATCACCAATCACATTTAATCATTCTTATATTAAAAAAACTATCACATTAGCTATCATTATTATATTTTCATCGTATATCCAATTACACTCTGAAAATTCATTTTCATTTTTTAAAATAAAAATTTCACATTAAAATTCTCTCCAAAAATAAAAAAGAGCGGAATTAAAGGTTAAACAATTACTCCCAAAGTGTTTTGGGAATATAAATAGCATAACATATGAAAAATAATCGGAATTACAAAATGGGAGTCTCATGGCCTTGTATAGTTATGTTTTCATAATCCATTTTATTTTCGAGTGTTGGAAAATGAATTTTAAAAATTTATTGGTTTTTGTGTGGAAATTAAGAACATATTTGGTTATTTGTATGAAAATATTTTTATATGGGTTTGGAACTGAAAATATGTTTGGATAAGGATTTTGTAGTGTTGTTTTTACACAGGAAACCGCGATAGATGTAAAACTTGTTTAGCTATAATTTGGCGATGAGTTTTGTCTCTACTTTTAACATAAAAATACCTTTGTTCGGCCACTTGACTTCCCATATAGAATTTGAGGTAAAAACAATAAACCCTCCGAATTATGCCCCTTTTTATACTTTGCCTACGAAACTTTATTTTGTTTCACTATGGCTCCTGTACTATGCGATTTTTTATACTTAATCTTATATAGACAGTTTTGCCCCTATAGTTTTGTCAATTCATTAAATAGTTTTAGAAATCCATATAAGCTCCAAATTATTGCATCTGACCCCCAAAATTTATAAAATTATCTCATAGTCAAATCAATATGAATTTAACTCCAAAACAGTTTGTTCCCGAATTTATCAAGCCATGATAGCCAAATTGGGTCTCTTAATTTTAAAATTAGATATAGTCCATTACGACCATATCAGACCCAACATGCTTCTGTAAAATTAAAATATCCCTTAATGTTCATACCTTTCTTTGACCAAAATCGCTCCTGGGTGAGATGATTTGCAATGCCATCGATCGATAAATTATTGCCCTAGACCGCTTGTTTTTGACGGGCGTCTTCGTCAACCTCACCAAAAGAGGGAAGATGGTCTACAAATTAATCGACTCTTTCAACAACGACTCATCACAACCTTAGTTTTTTTTCGCTCCGGTGTAAAAGATAATCCTTCAAAGGGATTAATCAACAATAAATTATGAATACATGTTGAAACAAAAACCTTCTTTTTATTAAGAACTTGAAGAGATATTTATTACATCAAGAATCTCCTTTTGGGAGGAAAATACTTGTTTAGCCTCTCATAAATGAGGTTTGCACTCGTAAATACATAAACTTAAAAATTAAAATACTCAGCTTAATACAATTTTCACTCGGAATTTATTATAAGAAAACTAAGGAAATGTTCGTTGTCCACAGCTTCCTTCAACTCTCGATATTTATAAACATGAATCCAGACTTAAAAGGCGGATTCGAATCTTGTTAAAGTAGTAGACGTCACTGCTTACGTCTTATGCATGAATTATTACCTCACCAACCGTCTTCCTTTTTCTTTCCGTGACTGACTCAACCCCATGTGATGGTTGTCGGAGAATCTTTTAAAAATTTGGTTTGCGTGGTCCCCGAGGGATAACGTGTCTTGTGAGCTGGGCCCTTGTCCTTTCCAGCTGTATGGTCTTATCGGTTGGGTTTGGGTTGGAATAATTTCCCAAACTTGGGTTCTTTTTGTTCGAGGCATGCCTGACATATCCGATCGATCCAACGGCCAACATGCGCCATGTTACAGAATTTCTGGTAAATTTCTATACTAGCCAGAATCTTGTTCTCCCAGAGAATTTTTCTCTTTGTCTCGAAAAGTTCCTCTGCTAATCCTGTTGTTGCTCTGGAAAAACTTGAATGGATACTTGACTTTGTCCATTTCAGTTAGACAAACCCAAAGTCCCCATGCTCGCCTTGTAGAAGCTTCGTCTTCTGAGATTGCTCCTACCTGTAATGGTACCTCTTCCAATGAAGCTACCTTAATGTACTTCAAAGTATTTCCATCCGATTTTCTAAGCTTGATGAAATGAAGCTTCATTAAAGTCTTTCTTTGTTGGTTCTGGAGCTGCACTAATGAAATACGGTTCCAAAATATCTCACCTGGCTAGATGTGGATTATTGGCCCAAGTCTCATAATCTGCTTCCCTAATCTATTTCAGTAATTTTGAAATTTCTGGGAATCCTGGTGACACAGTATATATTAAAGCTAAAGCTTCAAAAGTATACTATTCTTGTACTTCATTTGGATGACATCCTGGTTTCATCCAAACTCTTGGGTATTTGCCTGAGATATCAACCATTGTTTTTTCTGGGTTAATACCTCTTCTTGTAATCAATTTCACCCATTGTCGTTGAAAAACCTACATTAGAGAAATCTTAATATCATCAATTTGAACCTTAGATTTACCTTTCTGTGGCCTAAGATTCAACTCTCCCTCTTTAACCACAGAGGTCTTTGGGTTGACTTAAAGACTCGGGTTGTGGTTTTGGAGCTTCAACATTCGTTTGATTTGTACATCCTCGGAGGATGCATCACCTGCAACACTTGTGATTATCGTATTTGAATCCATAAACTCCGGGTTAGAGCTGCGTTCTCTAATCACCCCTTTCTGCATCATAGGAGATGGATCCTGGAGGAGAGGCCCTTGCAGTGCTAAGAACAATTGTCCTTGAGCGAATTGGCATGCTCGTATTTGACTAGAAACAAATTTCTAAGTCATCTTGTTGGAGTCGCCCAACGACTTCTGTATTGAGACATAACGTTCCAAAATCTCGTCCTAGACTCTCCATGTTTTCCCTGAGATGTCTTACTCGTTTAAGGACCTCGCCAGTAACGCATCCTTCCATCTCATGTCAAGAAATCTGCAAGAATATTTTCATGAGATTTTATAATGATAATATCATAATCATAATATTGATATTCGGCTTGCCATCTAAGTAATCTAGTCTTTTCTGGTTTTGATTCAATTTTATTTTTTAGAAAAGCCTTGACATTTGAATTATCAATTTTTGAAGTAAACTTTTTAGCCCGTAAAATAGAGGCCATTTTTGAAAGCATTTGATCGCAAAGAACTCTTTCTATATGCCACTGATTTGCTTAATTAGGTGTAATAGACCACTGCAATATCTGCATGGCACTTCTCCATTTGGTGTGACCTTCATAAGGACTGTTGCCCACCAATAATCAGTTGCATCTGTATATAGAACCAATTCATCCTCGTCTTGTGGAGTTGCAAGTTTTGGAAGCTTTTTACAAACTTTTTTGAGTTGCTTTATCTCTTCTTGATGTTCATCTTTTTTTTAATAAGCTGGGAGTACTGGTTGAGAGGAGGAGATAAATTTCAAATAAACTGAAAGATACAGGGTTCGAACCCTGGTTAACACTCTTATAAAGAGTTAGTGATACCACTTGAGCTACAAGCTAGTGGTGACTTTTTTTTTGAGTTACGCACACACACTTCACTGGGGATTCAACCCCTGACCTCCCACACATTGGAGGGAGTGATACCACTAGGCCAAATGGCTGGTGGTCAAACTCCGCATTAGTCAGGAATTGAACCTGGAATCTCGGGGTTACAATTGCAACCCCTCAACCACCAGGCCAATCTCTGGGGTTCCTTCTTGATGTTCATCTTACCATTTGAATATGCATTTGCTTAAGTAATGGACTAAACACCTTCCTGTAATGTGTCAGATTGTTTATGAATATTCCAACAAAATTAACAACTCCAAGAAAACTTTGAAGTTGTTTATTGTCTTTGAGAATATCTGGAAATCCTTGTATCTTCTCCACAATGTGGCTCTGTAAAATAATTCCAGATTCGTCGATTTCAATTCTGAGGAATTCAATTTGTCTCGTAGCAATCACTGTTGTCTTTTCTGGAAGTACTAATCCTTCTTTATGACAAACATCTGAAAATATTTCCAAATATTTGAGATGCTCATTCATGTTCTTTGATTCAATAAGAATATCGTCAATATATGCGAACATGAAACTGAAATATTCCTTGAACATATTATTCATTTTTCTTTGATATATCTGGGTTGAGTTAACCAATCCCATATGCATCACGTTCCAAATATAGTGTCCTTGTGGTGTGGAGAAAGTTGTGAACTTCTTACTTTCTTCCTCCATCTTAATATGGTAAAATCCAGACTTGCAATCGAACTTGGAGAATATCTTGGTACCTTTGATATAGTTAACCAAATATTCTCTGCTTAGGATATAGTATCCATCAAACTCCAGAATATTATTAATCCCTTTGTAATTAATAACAAGTCTTGGCTTTCCTCTTTTGATTTCTCCATTATTCCTGACTAAGAATCCCAGACTACTGTATGGAGAAACTCTTGGTGAAATCAACTTAAGGTCAAGAAGTTCCTTAAGTATTTTTTGCATATCCTCACGATCCTCCTAGTTTATAAGGATTGGTTTGAATCTCACGAACTCCTGGTTTTACCTTTAGGAACACTTTGAGCTCGTTCTTATCCCACCATGCCAAAAAAAAATTCATTGTAATTCCTTTGGATCTTCTTCTTGACATCTTCGAGTGATATTTTTTCTTCTGTAGTAACATCACTCTGTGGGCTCTCAATTAGGCTCATCATCAATTTTTGCGGAGGTACTCTTTTCTCCTTGTATCGAATGAATACAAGTTATTATCCCATCGTTTTGTATCTTTTTGTGTTGAACCATATTGTCAAAAGGATAACAATGCTTCACTAAATTTTCTTCTATCCGCCATCTTTTGGGTTTCGGAGTTTGGCTTCATCACCACGCTTGCTGTGAAAATTAATAGACATTTTTCAGTAGAATGCTTCTCGCAGTCTCTGAACAATAATGTTATGATCACATAATGTTGTGAAAATAAGTCTTCTTGTCTTATTTTCCTGTGTAAATCGCTTGAATATTTGTAGGAAATTGTTTCCTAGCAAAACATCTGCTCCTGTATAATGGAAATAGACTTGTGGCGTCTTCACATTGTATCAAGGGGTACCACCTATGCCTCCGATCATGATTTATGCTTGTTTAATTCCTC
Source organism: Rehmannia glutinosa (assembly GCA_016081115.2). Taxonomy (NCBI): domain Eukaryota; kingdom Viridiplantae; phylum Streptophyta; class Magnoliopsida; order Lamiales; family Orobanchaceae; genus Rehmannia; species Rehmannia glutinosa. The sequence continues at coordinate 44,028,745 of CM071934.1, read as the reverse complement.
GATTAAGGATAAGAATCCTTTTAAAGAAATCTCTTCCTGTAGTAGCTGGTAAATCTTCTCCAATTTCTTTAGGAAAAACATCCAACTTTGCAGTACATATTCCGACACCTGAATCAATATAGGCGGCAAAATATTCGGCCTTGTATTCAGCATATAACATTCCGATAGAAATGTATATGGAGAATGGTCTAGTGGTCATCTGATTCTATATCTTTTATCAGTCACTGTGAACTTCATTCCATCTTGTAATCTTTCCCAAGATTTATGATCCTCAAGAAATCCAATTCCCAGTATTAATTGCTCTGGGATTTTTCCTGTTGTTCCTATGATAATCACCTCAATTTCACCCATTTTTAGGCTTCCTTGATACCTTCCAACTATAGGTTGTTGGAGATAATATAGAGCATCGCAAAGAAAAGTGTTATCATTTTGAGTGATGTCAAATATTACTTCAACTTCTCTTCATCCTTCGGGGCATTTCAGCTTTCCTTGTGTTTTGAAAACATCTGGGATTCGTTGAACTGTACTCGGTCTTTTTTCTTCCCAATGGCTACTACTTATCATTCTGTCTTGTTGGAAAGATATCCTCCTTAGCTCAACTCTGAGACTTCGACTTTTGTTGAAGACTATTTGATCTTAAATTTTTGTATCGATCTCTTTTATAGTTGGAGACTCAATAAGTTCTGGTAGAACCACCCTGGCAAAGTCCTTAAAGATTTTTGAGACTTTAATAAATTCCTTTCTCAAGAATACTTCTGAATGATGTGTATTCGAGAGAGCATAGGGAATCTTGTAGGTGATCGAGTAAGGTCTATTTTCTTCTTTCATCAAATTGATTCTTTTGAAATCTTGATGAAGGTTAGAACTCTGTTCTAATCTCGATCTCCCAAGTTATATGTAATTTTAGTATAGACATTAAATGCCAATTTTTCTGCATATAAAATTTTCTGTAACCGTTCCAAGGCATGAATCCTTGAGATTTGAGATTCGATTGTTAAAGATAGCAAGATTGAGTGGCGAATCAATTTCTTCCTTGAATGTTGCTTTAATGATAACCTTTATGGCTCCGATGTGAATCCATGAGAGTGTATTTACAACTTCTCTATTGACACTGTGTTTGATATCCTAAATTTCTCGGTACGGGACCAACTGCATCTCAATCAGGTTATTAGTGAACTCCATTGGAATGGCAAATTCTCCAAAGATTAACTCGTGGATAATTTGGTGTTTTCTATTTCAAACCCCATCTTATCCAAAGCTTTTTCCATTACTCCGATAGTGAAACCATCATATATTTGGAGCTTGGATCTTCTTTCATGATCCTCATCGTGAGTTTTATGAGAAACCGTAGTATGAGAGGAATCCAAACATATCCTCCCCAACCTTCTCGTTGAAGAATTTCTTTTTCACACTGATTCTGAACTAGATTCACTTCCATCGTCAGAATAGATCTCTTCTTCATAGATGCTTTCATCTATCCTCAAATTGATACACCTGTATCAAATCTTGACAATAGACAGCTTCCTCGAATTCTGGTGTAGCTTCGAACTGTCTGATTCCTCGCTTTTGATTTTCAGGACAATCGGTCGAGATATGCCCTATTGCGTTGCATGTCCAGTAAATACAATCTTTGAAACTTTCATTAGCTTAGGTGTGAGCTCATCTAAAAATTCTTCTTCCCGGGGTCCTGCTGGTACTCCCTTGGTCGGAACCTGATGAAGAGGCTCTACTCCTGCTTGGTGCTGGTCTTTACCCTATTATGTAACTTTAGGTTTTTCATTTCGACCAAAACCTTCTAGGTCTCCGACCTAGTCCTTTTGCTGCTACTTCCACGGCTGTATGGATGACTTCTCTGCTTTCTTTTCTTATGCCTCTGTGGCTGACCTCCCACAACTGTTGGGATGTCATTGTCTTTGCAGCATAGAGGAACCATTTTATTAATTCCTTGTAGTCTCTTATAGTTCCTATAAAGTGCTGCCTGGTGGCACCATTCAGATATCTTGGCCTTCAAGAAAGACATTCTTCTGGCCACTGTATTTAAATCAGCTACACTCTTGTATTCCCTGATAAGCATTACTCTCCAGGGACTTGGTATCTTCGCAAAGAATAGTTGCAAAGCTTCTTTATCTTCCACCTTGGACTTCCATCGGTACTCGATGAACAATTTGATATATTCGTCAATATGAAAAATATCATGTAACTCGAGGCAGTAGAGGGCTTGTTTGTCTCTTTTTCTGTTTTTCTTCTTCCAATCCCTCAAAATAGCCTGTTCCGCTAAAATAGATTTTAAATAATTTTGCCATATTATCGACTATTCCTTTCAATTACTCTCCAGCTGTAACACTGCTTTTCATTTCTGGTCCAGTCATATCCCATGCGACCTTTATGTATCCTTCAAGACTCATCTCAAGGAGTAAGATGAATCATTCTTTTTTAAGATCAAGGGTACCTAGCTGCAATCCTCATAGATGATGCCCAATCATCGATGACTTTTCGATTCTTAAAATCTGAAATATCTAGATTTAACATCAATCCATATGGATGTATAGGATCGAGTTCTGATCTTCCATAACGCGTATTGTGTAAATTTGACATTTTGGAATGTTGTCGAGTTCCTGAAATAATAGGATCTACTCTTGTAGTAAAATCTCCAGCGTGGTGGCATTGGTTCATCACATGGTGAGAACTCGTCTTTTTCGCTACATCGAGATCAATAGGTGGTTGTGGAAGTGGTCTTTGATGTTGGTCAAGAGTAACCAAAGCTGATCCATCTCCTGTGTTCATCTTTAAATTTATAGTCCCTAATCTTGCGAAGTATTCTGCAAGGTCATGTAGATCTTTAAGATTAATCTTCTCCATATCCATCACTTTTTAGTTTATGACGGATTTTCCTTTGATGATAGCAAGGAGCTTTTCATCGTCTGTCATGTGTCATACAACTTCAGATGGTTTTCCATTTTGGTGTAGATAGGGTACTATTCCGAAATTAATACATTTCTTTTCTTCGGATGAACTTGGTTTATCCAACAGATTCTTGACTCGTTTCTGGATATCATAAAGGATTTCAAGAGTCTCCTTATGATATTTCACCATCGATTCCATTTGTTTTTGGACCTGATTAACTTGTGTTGGTAGATGATTATGGCGGTTGCCATAATTCTGCACCGTCTTCTGGACTTCTCTAAGATCTTTCGAGAACTTAGATGTGTTTGGAAGTATTTTTCTCTATTCTGGTAATCCATCAGGAACCATGATTTTAATGGTTTTTTTTATCACGATTCCTCATATCTATATATATTATCGGATTTGCATTAAGGAAACTCAAATAGTACCCTGCTTATCCATCACATTGTCTCAAAGTTTTCCTATCGGCTCCTGCAAGCTCTTTTTCAACATATTGATTGTTCCAATACGTTATCTTATCCTGGCGTTCTTGTGCATACATCCTCAAAATTTGACGATATCTCTGTAAGGTATACATCTTAGACAATTGTTCGGATCCATTTTCTTAGAGAAAATTCTCCTCAAAGAATTGTTAATTACATAAATATTAAAAATATAACTTAAAGTTCTTAATAGACCTTGCTCGATACCAATTTTAAGGGTCGCAAGACCTAGTGGGAGTAAATATAAAAGATATAATAAATTTTATAAATTAGAGGTAAAGTGCAACAACATTAAAGTTCAGAGGGCAAAATGAAAATAAACAATCATATTCATATGGGTAAATTTGGAAATTATAGGCTAATTGTAACAATTTGCAATGTTCAGGGGGTAAAGTAGAACAATTCAAAGTTAAGTAGGCAAAGTAGAAAAACACGTATAGTTGGGGGGGAGGGCAAATTAAAATTACCTCATAGAATTTTAACAATCACTCATTTGACAACCACTTCTTTCGAATTGGTTTTAAAGTTCATCACGTTATTGCAAGTACTTGAACTCGAGCAACGTCATTGCGAAGAAGTTATACTGTGGCAATTGGGCTAACCCCAATGGTTCCACTTCTTTTGAATTTGACAATTTGTCTTTTAATATTTATATTTGTAAATATGTGCATGATCTATTATATCGTCCAGATCAAACTCTCCATGCTCGACCCTCACGAAGTTACTATCATTACGATATTTGAGTCGTGAACTAATTATATAAAACAAAACATGCGATTATAATATCAACCTGTCTTGGAATATATTTGGTCATATTAATATGGGAAGTCTTCCATTCAGTACTTGGAAAGATCGTTCGATTGCATTATGAAGCCTAGAATGACATTTGTTGAAGAGTTCTTTAGGTCGACGAGGCTCAAGCATAACCCCACACTAGGTATAGATATGGTACCGATGTTGGCGATAGGGAGCCGGAGATCCCCAAAAATTGAATCTCGAATCAACTAGGTAGTATTTGACTCCAATTTTTAAACAATGAATTTCAACATAAATATATAAATAGTTATGTAAGGTTTTAATGCATCAACCTAATCAAATAAGTTAGGTTATTTGTTATTTGTTTTCCTAATTTTGGGAGCCATGGAAAGTGTCCATTTCGTCGTATAGCATCCATCAAAATCTTGTGTCATTGGCACTACCCTCCCAACCCGCAAAAACGTATGTGAAGATTAAATTGAAGTGACACAATGCTAACACATTTTGAGCTAATTTTGATTTTTGGGAACGAAATGTGTTATGTCTTTTAGTCGGTGCCCAAGCCGACACAAGTTACCGTCAATGGCTCTGAGACAATCCTAGTCAATGAATAAGAAACTAAAGAACTATTTTTTTATAATATGTATAGAATGAATTTCTGATTATAGACAATAATTTGGTATATATGAACCTATAAAGAAATATTGACAAAAACATTACTCACCCGCATTACACATACCTTAAAGTAGGGATGACAATAGGCATCAAACTCGTCCCGTCAGTATGGCTCGATTAAATGGGGTGAGTCTCGGGTTTAAAAATACAAAACTGCCGGGTCCGGGTGGGTCCGGGCCAATAGGACCCTCCCTGCACTCCACCCCGCCACATCAATATTTATTATATTTTTTAATATGTATTTAGATATTTTCCATTATTTACTTTTAGATTTGAGTGTGATATTGATTTTAATTTACTACTATAACATCTTATAATATTGCAATTTATTTTTTAAAAACAATAGTATGATATTATATTTTAATATTTATTTTGAGTATTATTTGAGTACTATCGCAATATCCTAATAGTAGTTTTAAAAAAAATCCTAATAGCAACTAAATAGTTACAAAATGTAGTTATAATAAGTTTCATAATTACATTTATTTTTTTGACCTATTGGCATTGGATTGCTTTTAAAAATTTGACCACAAGTATAAAAGATAAATTATTACAATTAAAAAAATATTGTGTCTAGACCGCCCCGACGATGGGTTTATTTGGGCGGCGGGCAGAGCGCATCCCGAGTTTGGCCAAACCCGCCCCATTGCCATCCTTGCCTTAAAGTGAGGATATAATAAAAGATCATTTAATATCTTTTGGTAGAAAGACCGTAAATCATGTGTCTTATCAATCCAGGAACCAACTTGCATAACGCCCCGGTGACACATTTCATATGCGTGAAAATATCTCCAAAGAGTGTGTTGAAAATATTCACAAGTTGTTCTTTGATGAGATGAAAAACTCAATGTTGTCATAAAGCTAGCAATGGACTCTCGAATACCGACCCATATGGTTCAATGCATCGTCAAATACCCACGATCAGTTAATAATCGACATAAGGCCTCGAACGAGTTTTTATGCATTCGAAGGTTATTAACTATTCGGTTAGGGTGACCAAATCGTTCTCTAACCAATCTTGCCCTAGAAGGATAAACATACATCCATCTTTTCAGTTGGAAGTATCTAGGGCAGAGGATTTCTATTAGGAATACAAAATCCATAATTTGGGCATTCCATGGATTTTCATCATTACTATCTTTGAGTAGTTAGATTCATCAGAATTCACATAACTATTCCCAGAATCCTTGTTGTCCGAGTTAGGTGGATAGGAATCAGGGTCCATAGTAGCATGATGGAACTTCATGGTTTCATATCAAATAATTTTCAAATCTTTCTTGATCGATGAAAGGATGAGCCTTGGAGGTTGTCTTTCCGATTTAAGCTTTTTTGGTGTGCCTACTCCTACAGGGAATTCTTTAAAATGGCTCTGCATGTTCTGTATACTCCTAATCCCACTATTAAAGTGTTTCTCATCATCTGATTCCATAGGGTAATTTGCACATGAACATGCAAATCCTCATCGAGTTTGAGAACATCCTGGTGCACATATCATAATGAGAATTTTTTTTTTCCGCAAATCGGCCTCCTTAAGATTTCCTACAAAATTACACGTTGCCATTGTAAATATTATCCTCATATACTTTGTTAAAACTAATAGTGCTCAAGTGATGTGATTAAAATGTTCTTTTCAATTTACTTGAGAATTCTTTTGCTATCAATATGCCCAATATTCCTCGTGTGGAGTTATAGTTCGATAAGGTGATCCCATCCAAATTTGGTCATCTTTGTGATAAGGTCATGAAATTTGCGCCAAAGTATACAAAGCCTATATGCCTTTCCTTTCAATTGATGTACAATATATTGCAAATTGTGACACTCATACAACTTAACTTCTATTCGTTTTCATATTTAATCGGAAAAGGTAGATGTCACTAGTTAACCCTTTTGGATTTGTGTATAATTTAGTTCCAAAAGGGTGGTTACAGTAGACATATCCTAATAAGCATCATCTTTTCAACTTCTTGGTGCTCTATCCTTGGATGCATTTGTTGTGCTTTTAGAGACCGGACATTCCTTTCCTGTTCATCTATTGGTGCAAACTCACATAGTTACTTAGTTTAGCAAATATATTGCAACATACACACAAAAATTTCTACACAACTAATATTATACATAAATTATACAATTCATAGTAATATCACAATTTAACAATCAATATAACACATATCCAAAACATTGTCACCAACATTTTAAATGGTTGAAGTAATAAAAACAATCTTTATGTATATTACTTGTAAATAAATTTGCAACACATATCTAAAAACTATAATCCATATAAAAATATCGGTGATAGAAGCTACTAAGTGAATCTTTTTATTTAGCATAACTTCGAGATCTAAAAGGGGATCCATTATTTTAAAAGAATTTTGTGGACTAATATTAAGACTTTTTGTGGACATCATCCATGGATAAAGAGATCTTTGCTAACATTGCACAAATGAACTAACAAGTCCGCGATTTTCCAACAAACTATATATAACACACAATGTTACGGAGATGAAGAAAGAAGAAAATAAGTCCTACTTTTTAACACTTGGCTATCGGAGAGGGCACCTTGTTC